>CM064349.1:13840470-14465470 GCA_032595735.1 Pelochelys cantorii | reverse complement strand
TGAAGGGAGGCGGGAGACCCCCCTGCTGTGGGGGACGGCCTAGGCAAGTGCACCTAAGGGTACAACCCTGCCAGCTGTATGATCGTGCAACCTCTGCATACGGGGCTGGTCTTGTCTCAGCGATTCCCGTGTCAATGCAGATGTAGTCCATGGACGCGGGGGACGTGACGGCCGATGTACATGCCGCTCAGAAGCCCTCTGCCAATCCCAGTCGTGCGTAGGAATCCTTCCATCTGAAAGATGCCACAGCAGGGACACAGAACCTGCAAATTGCAAGGGTGTGGAGATAGAACACGGTGGGACAGCCCGTGTCAAACCCACCCTTGAGTAATGAGGATAATAGCCTACTACTGCTGCCAGCAAACGGGCTCAGAATACCCGCAAGCACTGGACTCTTTGAAACTGAGGGTTAATGTGGGCCCTTTCTAAAAAGAGATCCAATGCCTAGCTCTGAATGGATAGTTGTAGTTACTGTCTGTATTCCAGCGATGCTGGCAGGTCCTGGGCAGGCTCAAAGCCCCATGGCATTAGGGCACTGTGTGCACAAGTATCAAAACGCCAGCTTTGCTGTCAGTTGCAGGTCAGAGGAGCTCTATCTGCACTCTATACCCCCAATGTGCTCGCAGCTTCCACTGGCGCGGACAGACGGACAATTGCCTGAGTGAACTTACGTTAAATCCCATTGAATTAGGTTAATATCTTTGGAGTCTATTGCATTAACAATGTCGTTGCATCCATGTTACTGTGGGATCGTGTGTATTTCCATAGGAAAGGGAAACGGGAGATCAGCAGGGGGCGATTTAGGCAAATTGATGCAGGATGCAACCTCTCCAGAGATGCTGCCCCTTGGGAGATGGGTCACATTTAGTGATTCTCTAACAGCCAGATAAAGGGGTTTGGGGTAAATGGCCTGGTTTTAAACTGGCTCCGGGCCTTCTCCCTGATCCAGCAAACAGCCAGGCCCCCAGATCCACAGAGGGCCCCAATCCTTTGGGAAGGGTTGGAAGGAGGGGGTCTAGAGATTGAGCACTCATTGAGAGCTGCGATGAACTTGCACCAACAAGGGATGAGAGTCAGGAAGGGCAAATATTGGCCCGCAGTCCGGATCCAGTTTCCCAGGGTTAGCCCCTGGCAGGCCACGACCACTATATTTACCTTGCTTTTGCAGGTACGAGTGATTGCAGCTCCTATTGGCTGCAAATCACTGTTCCCAGCCAATGGGAGCTGTCCCAGTCCACACCACTTCCCGCAGCTCCCGGCCGGGAATAGTGATCTGCAGCCAATGGGAGCTGCAATCACTGGTGCCTGCAGAGGCACAGGTAAATATACTGGCAGCAGCCCACCAGAGGCTAACCCTGGCAAACAGGCTGCTGTTTTATTGCCCACCACCGGTGTAGGGTCTTTATGCATGTGGTTTCTCTGCAATGCTATAACCTTGCGATGGAAGCAGGCTTGGGTTGCCTTAGAACTATAGCATGTACACCAAATAACACGGCTGAGCAGGCAGGCGGAGAGAGGCAATTACACCTGCTCACCATCTCCAAGGAGAAAGCCAGTGGTGTTCTTGGGCCGCCCGTATGGGCTGGAATAACATGTAGCAGGGACCAATGGAGACTGGGTGTGGGGGGCACCAACCAGAAGGACGAACTAGGTCCTGGCCTTGCTGAGCTACTGCAGGGAAATACAGGTGCAGTTGCCCTAAACTATGATACTGGCCACGCTGCGTTTGTGTCAAGAGGAGAGCTTATTCCAGCTGCCCTGAGCAAAAGCAGCAGAGCCAGCAAAAGCAGGGCTTTGCCTTTATAACTGCTGCTGTTGCCAGTCGCGCCTGTACCCACAGCGCTGGGCTAGGACAGGCTTGGCCGTGGTAAACACAGGTCTTGAGTCCAGTCTGTCTCTGCTAATGGCCAGGGTCTGCTCCTTGCTACTGTCATGATTCTCATCACTCTGCACTTTTTTACAGCAGCTTTTCATCAGCTGATTGCCAAGCTGGTCAGTCGAGTTGCCCCAATTTTACAGATGGAGAAACTGAGGCACAAAGATTTGGCCCTGGGAAAAGCAGCTGGGATTAGAACTCTGGTCGCCTGTAGCTCAGCCCACTAGGCCACACTGCCTGCCTTCATTGTACCTCTTTGAGCTGAATGGGGAAAGCTGTGTTGCTTTCCTTTGTAGTCCAAATGCCACCTGGGCCAAGCTCTGCCAGGCTGAATATTGGCAGAGCCTTCAGACGCTGACCTGGACAAATCTCCCAGCATTTGGTGCCTAATGAAAAACTAAATGTCCTGTCGCCAAAAAGTAAGATGTCTCTAATCCCCTCCCTCAATGTAGCCTCCCCCCACACACACGCCATTGCCTTCGCCCCTTCCCCTGCTAGGAGATGGGATTTTGCCACTGATCCCTGGCACTTTGTAATTATTTATTACATTATAATAGCTTTCCAGACCCTCCCCCAGCTGTCCTCCTGCTGCAAGGGATGGCTGGGAAATAGGTCAGGGATAATGCTTGTCTCTGTGGGGGGGGGGCGGCAAAGCATTAGGGTGAGGGAGGGGAGCATGCAAAGGATCTCTGCTTCTCCTGGGGGATTATGTTTATTCCCAACATCCTTTAATGATAGCTCTTGGGCCCTGTGGGATGGTCACTGGGAACAGACAGGGCATGCAAAACATGACTTTGGGCCCCCCTCGCCTCTCACAGCTCACCTCTTGAGCATTACTGCTTAGCTAACGTTCATTATATTACCCCATCTTCTCAGAGCATTACAGAGGGATGTAAGAGTTTGTGTCGTTTGAATTGTGCCTAGTATTTCATTTCAAGCACAATAAAAACGGTGACTTTATGCAAGACAAAAATCAGCACTTCCCAAAGTTATTCATAACTTAAAATGTCCTGTCATTTAAATTTGAGAGCGATCACCTGCATTGTTTAATATCACACAAAATAATCTGCTAATTATTCAACATGGAGATTTGTTGAGACATACGTTACAGAATCACAGAACTGGAAGGAACCTCAAGATCTCATCAAGTCCAGTCCCCTGCCCTCATGGCAGGAACAAGCACCATCTCGATCAGGGCTACTCAACTTTGGAAGCCCCAGGGGCCACAATGATACTCTCAGCACATGGCGAGGGCCGCAACTTAAGTGTGGTTGCATGTACATGCAAATATATATGCAAATAGCTTCTTTCACACTGACGGGCATGAATACAAACATGAAGGCAAGACTATACAACACACAGGCCCCATTTAAGTCAGTTCTGCTGATATTAATAAAATGCAATATTGACCTGATTTCCACCTATACGACAGCACTTTTAATGAGCAATGACAGTCCAGGAATTGAACTACTAAAACGCATATCAGTAGAAGATCATTATACTGACTCGCCATTACGGAGTGTGTTCCCAGTGGAGGCCACATTCAAAGAATCCCACCCATGGGCCGCGTGTTGAGCCCTGGGTAAACCCAAACCGCACCATGGGCCGCAGACAAACAGGCTGCGGCCCACAGGTCATGTGTTGAGTAGCCCTGGTCTAGATCATCCCTGAAAGATGCTTGTCTAATCTGTTCTTAAATATCTCTAGTGATGGAGAGTCCACAACCTCCCTAGGCAATTTATTCCAGTGTTCAACCACCCCAACAGAAAGTTTTTCCTAATATCCAACTTCACCTCCCTTTCTGCAATTTAAGCCCATTGCTTCTTGTCCTATCCTCAGACATTAAGGAGAATAATTTTTCTCCCTCCTCCTTGTAACACCCTTTTAGATACTTGAAAACCGCTATCATGTCCCCTCTCAGTCTTCTCTTTTCTAAACTAAACAAGCCCAATTCTTTCAGTCTCATAGCTCATGTTTTCTAGACCTTTAATCATTTTTGTTGCTCTTCTCTGGACCTTCTCCAATTTCTCCACATCTTTCTTGATATGTGGTGCTCAGAACAGGACACAGTATTCCAACTGAGGCCTAATCAGTGCAGAGTAGAGCGGAAGAATGACTCTTCATGTCTTGCTCACAACACTCCTGTTAATGCATCCCAGAATCATGTTTGCTTTTTTTGCAACAGCGTCACACTGTTGACTCATATTTAATTTGTGGTTCACTATGACTCTTAGATCCCTTTCTGCAGGACTTCTTCCTAGACACATGCTTCGTATCCTGTATGTGTGAATTATACTGTAAACAGCCGCATTAGAAACTTAATTATATTCTCATGTGTCTTGCTTCCATGCCAGCCCATGTGTCCAAAACTTCTGTGAAGGGAGTGGCTTATGTAAGCCTGTGCTCAGTTGAAATGATCGCCGGGTTCGTTAAACGCTCTTGGTCCATTGTAGACCTCAGGTAATTTTTTAATCAGTTTCAGCTTGCTGAATGATCTTTCACAGGATGCCACCGTAACCAGCATTCTTATAGCACCAGCCACATTTGGAAAAATGAACTCAAAGTTATTTTGACTTGTCCTTTCTTTTATGTTGGGTAAGGCTAGATTTAATTCCCAGAATCATTTTCACTGGATTGGGCCCCCCGTGGCCATGGGCCTGCATGCACGGCATGTCCTGCATGCCCCCAAGTTGCGCCCCTGCTGAAATCTGTCAGCTGCCGTGGCCCCAGCCGGACTCAGAGTGATTGTTCCTGGGGTGAGGGGAGGCACCTCCAGCCTGGCTGGGAGCCCCAGGAATTGCTCACCGGGGCCCTGATGTGGACGCCCAGGCATAGAGCTGTGTAGAAGCGGGTAAGGGGCAGGCTTAGTGCAGAGAGGTCTAGACAGCAGAGCAGGGCTGGAGCATCCTGCTCTGGGCTGAGCTGAATCCCCAGTGAGTGTGGAGACCCGGGCAGCTGGGAAATCTGTGTTAAGGGGCACTTAATGGAGGAAGGTGGAGGAGGAGCTCAGTGGGCCTGATTCTCCTTTGCGCTGCTCCCTGGGCCCAGTTCTCCATGGCCCTGATCCTTGGGCCCAACCCTCCCTGACCTGGCTGGCACCTGGCACCATCCTTTGCGGCAGCACAAACCACACCAGCAGCATTTCACATCCACTTTGCCCTGCTGTACAGGCTGCAGGGGGACTTGTGTGTGTATGGGGGGGGAGTTTGTGGGGCTCTGTGTTGCCTTGCACAGATGGGGCTGAAAGGAGCCCCTGTTGGCTGCTGCAGCCCGAAAGCCTGGCTCTTCGCTGGCGCCGGCCTCCCTGCATTCCAACAACAGAGACAACTCAGTGTGTGGAGGCTTTATCTGGAGAGGCACCCACCAAACTAAGCTCCCTTTTCCTTGCCATCCCTAGAGATTTGGTTTTGCGCTGATCGAGCTCCAGATCCATCCTGTAGCGGGAAAGAATCCAGCCTGGAAACAATGGGCCTTGCTATTTATTGCGTGTATTTTTAAACCTGGCCACTGCAGACTCGCTACTCAAACGAGACACATGCTGCCTGCAAAGGAGGGCACATTTTTAACAGGGAGAAGAATTAACCATTGGAGCAGTTCACCACCAGCTCATGGGTTCCTCCGTCACTTGGAGTCTTTGCAACAAGACTAGTGCTTTTCTAAAAGATCCACTCTAGCTCAACCACCAAATATGGGCTGAATGCAGGAGTTATTGGGTGAGGCTCTCTGGGTTGGAGTTATGCAAGAGGTCAGACTAGATCTCAGTGCTCCCTTCCAGCCTGAGATCTATGAATAATCCCTACAGCCAGGGTGGGGAAACTTTTTTGGGTCAAGGGCCAGGGTCTGAGGTTCCCCGCCCCTGCCTTAGAGAATCACTGATTTGGCAAATTGTTCCTCTTTCTCAGCTTCTCACTTGCCTGTAATCAGTCCCTGATTTCCTACAATTCATTGATTGTTCCCTGAAGGCTCCTCTGTCGCTAATGTTCATAGAATGTCACCATTGTTCTTTCTTCCCCGGCGTTACGAACATCCCATCTCCAAAGTACCTGCGGAGTCAGTTTTATTTTGACAGGCCTCCCAGGTCACATGGTATCATTTCCAATATCCAGTATCCAATGCTTTTATGGGACACTAATTAAGTGTATCATGTATATCCCCATTGTCTGGGCCACCGATGAGGATAACAGCCTACCACTGCTGCTAGTTGATGGAGTTGCTCCTTTAGTTCAAGTGCTAGAGGCAGGTACGTTCTTTGTGATGAAGGCCACGGGGTCAGTTCTCTGTGATGACTCGAGGCTGGTAGGGGGGAAGGGTGGGTTCAGCTGCTGCTCAGCTAACAGTTCAGCATTAGCTTTCCACAGATGCTCTCCAATGGTTGCTTAAAAGCTACTGAAATATAGATGAGATGGGAGCCCCCCTGGGCACAGACATCGCCTGTGCCAGGTTGGCATGTGCTTGGTCACGTTTCCAAGAGCTCACCACCCACATCTGTCCCATCCATAGGATGAATCGGGGCGGCCATCCCAGGCCCTGGGCTTGGGGGGGCCCTGGGGTGGCTGCTTCAATTTTCCTATGGACATGAGGGATCAGGCAAGTATGGGGGCCTGGTACAGGGTGACAGCAGGGGATCACCCCCTCCTCCGTCACACACTCACCATGTGGGCAGCAGGAGCTGGAGTGGCACAGCAGCCTGCTCTGACCTGCTGTGCCACCCTCTCCCAGCCGGCTGCCCTGTCCAAGGATACTCCACTTCCCACCACCCCGGAGAAGCAGGGCACAGCGGGCTGGGAGAGGGCCACATGGTGGGGCAGAGCAGCTGCTGGGCTGCTCCGGCTCCTGCTGCCTGTGGGGTGAGTGGGGGGGTGGCGACCCCTGCTGCTTCCGTGCCAGGTCCCTGTAATGCCCCAGGCTGTGTTGCTTGGGGGAGGGAGCAAGAGGGGGCAGAGCTGGGGTGGAGCAGAGGCAGGGCTTGGAGAAGGGGTAGGGTGGGGTCTGGGGCTGGGGGAAGGTTGCCCCAGACCCTGCACCCCCCTCAGAAGGGCCCTGCTAGATTGTCAGGAGAGCCATGCTGAAATCATGCCTGTAATGGTCTCTGATCTGGGCTATGAAGGCGGTCAGCCTGGAGGGTGCTAATAGCCTTAAAATCCAGCATGGGATGTGTGTGTGTTAAGTTAGAGGGACCAACATTCTCCCCCCCAGGCCCATGGATCCCCATAGGGTCCCAGCTGGTGGATCTGCCAAGGAGCAGGCTGATGTTCAGCCAACACCAATGGCTGTTTCGCCGCCAGCATCTCAGTGCTTTGGATCTTCCCATTTTGGGCCTACGTCCCTTAGAAACCACCCTCTTTACCTCCCAGGTGACTGCATCTATCCAGGTGTGGGCACCAGCTGCCAGGCAGCTCCCTGCAACGGGAACATCAGCCCGGAGCAGCCAGCGCCACACGTGTCACAAAGCCACAGCCCTCCCCTGGGGCAGGAGGGGGGCACGAGGAAAGGAGGGCAAAGAAGCTTCACCTGACAGATTTAGAGAGTGATTTTGCTTGCTAATTAACTCACTGGCACACGGCACTTCCCTGCGGATGGGGAAACAGCCTCTGAGACTAGAGCTGGAAAAGGTTGTGCTGATCACCCAGATCTCGCTCACGCGCCACTAGAAGCACTGGGCTGGGACGGGAGCCTGGCAAGACCCTGGCAGGCAGAGCAGGGCAGAGGTTGTGCGGAAGGTGCAGGACAGCCTGGGCCAGGGGGAGGGGCGTCATGCTCAGCAGGATATGCCACTTCTGCCACCAAGAAATAGCAGGGTGCTCAGATCATGCCTCCAGTAGCCCTGATATGCAATGGATCTGCTGCCTGGCCATGCCCACATGCCATCAGGCCACACCCCTTCAGAGATATGAAGCATGTTAGCTGGGGCTCTCCTAATATTGAGCAGGGGTGTGGGGTGGGAATTCTACCCTGCTCCTGAGTGCCTGTGCCCTATCTCTCCTACCAGGCCTGCTAGCTGTAGATTCAAACTGAACCCACCACTGACATACGGCCACCTCTGGGACAGAGCATGGCAGCAGATCAGCAGCAACATGGCACCCCTGTAGAGTAGGGCCTAAGGGAGAGTCCTGCATGCTGCTGAACCTGGAAGGAGGGATTTATTCTGACTTTCCCAGAGATCGGGGCTAATCTTGGCTCCCGCCACAAATACCACAGGGGGGCAGTACTGCCAAGTGGTCACAGGCAGCATTTTGCTTGCAGGTTTCCCACCCTGGTCCTAGCCACCTTTGACCCACATTTGCTTAGGAAAGTCCTGGCCCACAGATGATCCCAGGCAGGAGACTCTTCAGGGCCATTCTTCCTTAGCAGCATGTGCCAGTTCGGGGTTCCCATGGGGCTGGCCCTGCAGCACAAGAGCCCTGATGGAGTGAGCAGGTAGCCAGCACAGCCCCTCTTTTAGGGGAAAGCTGTGGGCAATCTGAGCTGGGTTGCTGCCTGAGCTCAGCTAGTGATTCCCGCCCAACTGGCACGGCTGAGAAATCCCTAGTGGGGCCAGGACATTCACAACTAGGGCAGGGACAGGCTGTGGGAGAAGGGATTCAGGGTGAACAATGCCACTGATTTACCAAACAAAGCTGTCTTTTGGAAGTTTTCCACAGCCTACCGCAGTGGGGCAGCATCCTTTTATGGAGGCTGGAATTTCTCCCGGGAGTAGCCTGCCTGGCTGCTAGTGCAGAAGCTACCAAAACCTACCAGAGGAGCATCATATCCATACGTTAGGCCTGGTGGAGTGCTCTGCAGCTAGTATGCATGGTTAGTTGGGAGCCAGCTGTGTCCTTGTTGTCTGGATTCTTATTATCGTGTAAAGAGCAAAGACAAACTGTTAACAATAGACATTCCCTCCCCCGCCCATTTTTCATTTTTTGTTCCACCTTCCTTTTTGGGCTGATGTATTTGTGCTTGTTTTTTCTTATGTGAAAAAAAACCTAACTGATATCATCAGTGATTTGTACAATTTGGTCTAATCCTCCGGGGGGAAGTTTCCACCCCTGCTCCACTCTGATAACATTGGATTCTGAAAACTGTACGTGTTCTTGGAGTGAAAAACACCAACCTAGGGAACAACAATAGCAACCAAGAATTTGATTTTTTTTCTAATCCATCAAAAATTTGAAAGGAGCAAAATTAGTTCAGGTCGGTTCAAAAACCAAGAGGAAGAAAGTGCATTCATGATTTTTTGAAGTGTCCATAACTTTTTAGGGCTGTTTTGAGCAGCTCCAGCTATTTATTGTTATTCTTAAGGACTGCGTTAGGTGCTGTACAATCACAGCTCAAAAATTAGACCCTGCTCCAAAGAACTTACAGTCTAATGATATGCATGCCCATCCAGATACTCACAGATATTTAGGTGCCTAACTTCCATTGGTTTTGTTGTGGGTGAGGTACCTGGACAACCATGCCTTTATCAGCAGCCTTTTAGTAATCCTTTTAGTGGACAAACTGCTGCTGGTGTAGCATCTTTTGTTACTGACGAATTGTATGGAAGCCTCAGTCCAGATCAGGCCTGCATTGTGCTAGGATCTGTACACACACAGAACCAAAAGACAGTCCCTATCCTGAGGTATGTCACAGGGCACTGGTGATATCATCTGAATTGAAGCTGTGAGGGAAAATAATAAAATATTGTGTGTGGGGGGAGTTGGACAAATTTTTGTCACATTTTTCTTGCATTCGAAACTCCCCCACCAAGATTTGTGACACTTTAATAGTTTTTCACTGAAAACTCCCCTCCTGCCAAAATCATGGTTTTGTTAGTTTCCACCACAAACTTGTTTTGTTTGATTTGTCGCCATGCCGACACCTTACTGGAAGAGAAGCTTTAGTGCAGGGGTGGGGAACTTTTTTAGGTCGGAGGCCGCTGGTCTGCAGAAAAATCAGTCGGGGGCCGCACACAAGCTAGAAACAACCCCCCCCCCAAAACCAACCCTCACTGTCGTGGCCCCCAGCTAAGAAGGAGAAAAGCAATCCCCACAGTGCCCTTGCACACCAGAGCCGAGGCGGGCCTAGGCTAGTAGATTTTGTGTGCTCCAACCCCATGGCGGGGTGGGGGTGAGCTGGAGTGCCAGGGCAGGCTCCCCAGTGCTGGGGGGGAGCCCTGAGGGCCGGATCCAGGCAAGCCAGGGGCCGCACTCGGCCCCCGGGCTGAGGTTCCCCATCCCTGCTTTAGTGGAACCCAGGACTCTCAACAGGGAAATCAGAGTGAAATAGAATGGCCTGTGATCTGTGGCCTAACGGTTTCTTCTGGCTTTAAATAGTGTGGATTGTTTCTAATCGTCTCCAAATACATTTCTGATTGGTCACTTGGTGTCACATGGTGTTTTCCACCAGAAGCTGCCCTGCTCCAGAAATGGAGGGCGTGTCTGGAGAAAACGCAGATTTGGATCATGCTTTGGGCAGAACAGGACTTTATTGTGCTGTGCCGTGCAGGGAATATTGTACCCTCCACTGGGCACCGTCTGGTCGAACATCATTCCCACCGCATAGATAATCAGGAACAAAGTGGCTAGCAGGTCTTCATGAAGGGGACCCCAGAGATAATGGTTAACGACACAGACTGCATCATGAAAAATAGTTACTGTCCTTCTCCCAGCCTGGCCCAGCAAGTCCCCGTGTTTGGATGGTTTCCCACCTGGCACATGCAGAAGAGCTGCTGTTCCAGTAGTGACTCTGTTGCTGGACAGTGAGGAAGTGGAATTTGGACGCTTTTTCCAGGGCGTCGCTCTGACTCATCCCCTTCCCAATGGCTCTTCCAGGCGTGGCGTGTGAAGAGCCAGGGTCCCAGAACGGAGCCATGATGCGAGATCTATGCAGCCTCCCTGCTATCTCTCCAGCACTCTCACAGCACGTGAGTGCCTGTCGCTACAGTGCACATGCTACTGCAGCTCTGTGCCACATCTCAATCCTGCTCAGACTGAAAACTCCACCGTGTGGCCTTAGAGGGGTAGCTGTGTTCGTCTGTAACTTTAAAACAAGTAGTTCTGTGGCAGCACCTTAGAGACTAACAAAAATCTAGAAATAGTATCACGAGCTCAGGAGTGGTCTGGCAATCAAAATAGGCCTGGGAACGGCCCTCCCCTTATCATCACCCCTGCGTGCCCCTCAAGCCCTGCCCCCTTTCCCTGCATCACATCCAGCACGCAGCACAAGTGGCAGGTCAGGCTCCGTGCGCCGCATATGGCGTGGACGCAGAGCCGCTCGGAGTGTGGGGCAATGGCGGCCCATCACGGGTGGATACGACGGCCCACCAGGAAATTCCTGGAATCCTGCTGGGCCAGTCCAACCCTGCACGAGCTTTTGTGGGCAAAACCCACTTCATCAGATGAGTTGGAGTGGAAATAACAGAAATCAAGATGTATACATATATATAAATAATAGAAACCTGGAGTCAGGCAGCAAGACCCCAGGACACCATGGTGTGTGGGGCCAAGTGGTCAGATCCTGGCACCCCACAGTGCAGTGCTGGGCAGCCTGCAACCAGACCCCACGGCAGGGAGCTGGGCAGCTGGATCTGGGCCTGGTTGCCCAGGGCCTGGCAGCTGGACCCTGTTCTTTTCAAATCCTGAGTCTTGTGTTTTGCCTTGATCCTGTTGCTCGGACTAGACAAGCTCTGGGTTGGAGAAGGCTGGCAGGTCACTCTGTTCACCTCTGACACCCACAGGGAAGAACTGCAGTCAGATGTGATGGGTAGGTGCGGTGGAGTCATAGGGGGCTGCCGTGCAGGGCCCAGTCTAAGTGGGGGAGAACTGCAGGGTTTCACCCCAGACAGGGAAAGGTGCAAAGCAGAGAGATACGAGCGGAGTCAGTGGTGCCGGATTGGTGGAGGCGGTGGGATCACGGTTGTGTTAGTGGGTGAGGATTTGGGTATGGTGTGTCTGAGTGTACCTATTTGTGTATGGTATCGTCCAGGAAGTGAGGACAGCAGTAATGCCATGTGTGGCGGAAAGAAAGAGCAAGAGGAAAAGGGTCCAGAGAGTAGGGCAAAGACAGTGCAGGTGAGGTCAATTCAGAGCTGCGCACAGAATGGAGGACAAAGAACCTCAAAAGCGAGAGCTGGTGACTCTGCTGAATGAAGCCAATCGGAGGCAGAACAGACCCATGGGAGGGGCCCAGGCCTCTTGGTAGGCAGGCTGGTGAGAGCCCCAAGAGACAGAGCCCAGAATGGAGTGGGAGGGTGCCAGCCTGAGTTGTCAGCAGAGCGGCTGGAGAGGCAGCTAGCCCTGTAGCAGCGATGATGTGTACATCGTTCGATAGCATCAGCTGTCGTGGGGCCCAATGAAAGTGTCTCCTGCACCCTGCCAACGGCAGATCTCTAGAGCAAGCCCAGCCCTGGGAGGGACCATTCCAGCCCCTGTTCCCGCAGCCTCTGAGCACCCCTCTGTCTTTACCAGATTTGTCCTTACGCTGATGGGAACCAAGGCACCCAAAGAGTAAATGACATGCCTGCCATTCAGCTTTGACCCTCAACCCCAGGCTTTACTCCAACCACTAAGCCATCCTGTCTGTTTGTGGAGCTAGCCCCCAGAGGGGGCATTAAGACCCTCCTCAGGGTGGGGGGACACATTGCTCTAGCACAGGCAATTGGCGGACAAGCCTCCCCCCCATGCATTGGCCCCACCTCTCTACCCACCAGGAAAACCCCGTCAATCCGTCTGTTGTAACTGCCAGCCGTATGCCATCGGAACAGGCGCACCTGCCTCCTAGTACCAATCCAGCCACCAGCGCTTTTTAGTCCCATGTCAAACAGGCTGGATTTGTACCTGTGAGCGAGAGGAGGAAAGCGCCTGTCTCATGGGGCTTTGAAATGCCCCTCCCCCCCCATCCTCGGACAGTGAGTCTCAGTGAGAGACAAAGGCCTGCTGTCCCCGGCCACGTGGGTGACTCAGGTGAGGTTCCATTGGCAGGTGCATGGCAGTGGCCCGGGTACAGGTCGCTGTGCAGCAGAGCATCCCAAACCCAGGTCCGCTCAGCCACTGAGCCATCCACGCAGAATCCAATCACAGAGCAGACACTAGCACATCTCAAGGACTCCCTGGCCCGCCAGCTTCGTTCCCAGATGTGTGCGGGCAGCACTGTGGCCTGGGCGTGCTGGAGCCCAGGAGAGGCCCTCCAGCGCTGCTGTAAGATAGCAGCCCATGATCTGGCCCAAAGGCTTTGGTGGCAAAGGGGAGACAGCATGTCCATTTCAAAACCTTTTATTAAAAGACAGCGAGAGAGGCAGCAAGCTGGGGACACTGGGGGTGCTAGTGTGTCTGAGTGGGGGAAGGGCAGGGCATGGGAGACGCTCCGCAGGTCACCCGACATCATGCTGCTCGTAGCCCGTCCTGGTCTTTGCTACGATTCTCCCTCCTGTCCACGATTTTCATTTTTGGATCAATCCCTCGGCTCGCTGTGTTGCCCCTCACAAGCCAGGCTGAACACAACTCGTCCCCATGGGTCCTTTCTCCTGCTCTTCTATCTCTATATTAAGCCCCTTGACATTCCCCACCTGTTCTCCAGCTATGCAGGTACTCTAGTGCACAGCCCTGTCCCTGTCCATCCACCCCACGGCCGGTGCAGCCAGTCCCTCGTGCCTCCCCTCCCCTCCAGCTGCTCCACACCCTGCTGCTTGCAGGGCCATTCTTCTAAAGCGGCTTAGCATGCATGCATCCCCCCCACACACACAAGGTGGGCAGCTACTCCGCTTCTGTTGTCCCGTTCACGCATCCATCTGGCTCTTTGCTCCACCCTTCCACCCCACCCGTTGGCTCTCAAATGGCCCGCCCGCCCTCGCGCCTCCACAATCCATGTCCGTGCTAAAAAAGCCCTCCTCCTGCTCTTTCGTGGAGCAGGCCTCGTTCATTGCTCTGTACAGCTACAAAATAGATGTGTGTGTATAAATATCTGATTTATTACCTGCATAGTCAGCCCCGGCACACAACCCCGCCATCGCTGCAGAGTTGCTACCACTACACGTTTTACCCTGTTTTAGAGATCCAAGTCACTGGGTACATCTGCCATCCCTTTGCCTCCCTGCTCACTCTTCTATCTCCTTCACCAGCTATCACTCCTTCCTTCCGTCCCTCCTTCCTGAGCACCTGATGCTTCACGAGTCTCCTCTCTCTCCTCCCTCTGCCATCCCCCAATCTCCCATTCTACTCCCGAACGCTTTGGCCTCAGCTGGCTCCATCTCCCCACCTTGGCACTGTCCCGTTACACCTTGGACTCGCTCTCTGGGTTGGCCAAGCTGCCGTTCCTCTCCTTGTCCCCGGCTTCTTTCTCTGTCCCTTCCTCCACCTTCTCGTCCAGCCGGCTAGGGATGGACCAGTACATGTGGGCGTCCATGCGGGCCGTAGCCTCAGCCATTTCCTTGGCACTGCAGCTGGGCGTGGGCACCTCGAAGGTCTGGTGGAAGCTGTTGTAGTCCACCTCATAGAAGCCATCCTCCAAGCTCAGCACAGACATGAAGCGATGTCCCCATAGCACCTCGTCCACCAAGTAGGAACTCCGGGCCTGGCAGGTCATCCCTAGGGCAACAAGTGCAGCACTGATTAGTCAGTGAGGCCCAGTGGGGAAGGCACTTGACTACAGAAAACCAGGCTTCTGTTCATACAATCATAGAATACTAGAACTGGAAGGGACCTTGAGAGGTCATCAAGTCCAGACCCCTGCCTTCGCAGCAGGACCAAGCACCATCTAGATCATCTCTAATAGATGTCTATCCAACCTGCTCTCAATATCTCCAGAGATGGAGATTCCACCACCCTCCTAGGCAATTTATTCCAGTATTCTTAACTCTGAGCTACTGGGCAGCCACGTCCTCTCTCTGTGCCTCAATTTCTCCTACCTCGTGTCCATTTGGATTGTAAGGGTGCGTCTACACTGCAACTAGACACCCACCCCTGGCCCACTGGAGCCCACTCAGGCTGCGGGGCTGTCTCATTGCAGTGTAGACATTCGGACTCTGGGACACAGGGAACATCTGTAGTGCAATGAAACAACCTCACAGCCTGAGCCGGAGTCAGGTGGCAGGGGACAGAGGCAAGTTTTTCACTGCAGTGTAGACATAGCCTATGAGCCAGATGTACACAGGCATTTAGGTGCCTATAGATGGAGTTAGGCCTCAGTACCTCTAGCCCTAAGGAAGTTCCTCATCTCTCATTGGCTATGTCTACACCGGCGGGTTCTTGTGCAAGAACATCTTGTGCAAGAGTTCCTGCGCAAAAACTCTTGCACAAGAACACGTCCACATGGCAATGCGCTTTTGCGCAAGAGCATCCAGGGCAGTGTGGATGCTCTCTTGAGCGAGAAAGCTCTGATGGCCATTTTAGCCAGAGGGTTTTCTTACGCAAGAAACCCCTGCCCCTCGTCCACACTGCCTTGCCCTGTGCAAGAGAGCTTACACCTGTTAGAAAAGAGCGTAGCTCTTGTGCAAGAAGCCCTCTCTTCCGACGCCGTACTGTAAATCTTCTTGTGCAAGAGCAGGCGGGCAGCGTGGACGTTCTGCAGAAGAACAGCCTTTCTTGCACAAGAACCCACCAGTGTAGACATAGCCATTCTGTGCAGCCCCTGGCACAGGTGCCTCTGCTCTCAGCTGGGGCAGGCACTGTCTCTTATTGCCTGTCTGTGTAACGCCCAGCACAATGGGGCCCTGACCTCCGCTGAGGCCTCTACTAGGAGATAACTAATAATAGTCAGGCTGGCCACGTTCCGATTGCCTCAGCCCCAAGGTTTAAGCCCAACAAAGGGAAGTCATCCATCAGTGCTCTGTAACCCAGGCTCATGGGCCCCAGGGAAAAGGGAGCCAGGCTTATGGCTGAGTAGAGGAGAGATGGGGAAGACTCCAGGGTGCTCACCTCGTTACGGGTGCTGAGCCTAGGGACTGGGCAAACCTTGGGGGAGGGAAGGGTGATTAAGCAGATCAGAGGGAGGATGCGAGGAGGACAGCCCTGCCTGAGGGTAGTGTGGGCGATCCCCTGACTGGCTTCACTGCCTGAGGGGAGTGTGAATAACCTCTGACTGTCTTTCCCGCCTGTGGGGAGTATGAATGATCCCCCTGACTGTCCGCCCTGCCTGAGGGGAGTGCAGGTGACCCCTGTCTCCCACACCTAAGGGGAGTGCGGGCGATCCCCTGACAGTCCCCCCTGCCTGCGGGGAGTATGGGTGACCCCTGACTGTCTCTCCTGCCTGGGGGGAGTGCAGGCAATCCCCTGACTGTCCCCCCTGCCTGGGGGGGAGTGCGGGTGACCCATGACTGTCTCTCCTGCCTGAGGGGAGCGTGGGTGACCCATGACTGTCTCTCCTGCCTGAGGGGAGTGTGGGTGACCCGTGACTGTCTCTCCTGCCTGAGGGGAGCGTGGGTGACCTGTGACTGTCTCTCCTGCCTGAGAGGAGTGCGGGTGACCCGTGACTGTCCCTTCTGCCTGAGGGGAGTGCAGGTGACCCGTGACTGTCCCTTCTGCCTGAGGGGAGTGCGGGCAATCCCCTCACTGTTTCCCCCGCCTGAGGGGAGCATGGGCAAACCCCTCAGTGTCTCCCTCACCTGAGTGGGAGTGAGGTGACCCCTGACTGTCTCCCCTTCCTGAGGGGAGTGTGGGTGATCCCCTCACTGTCTCCCCTGCCTTGGTGTTGCCCCTTTTGCCCTGAAATGGGTTTGCTGAACTAGTCGGGTGGAGACCATCTAGGCGTAGAAACGCAGCGGGAGGCCCCCCTAGACTGTGGAGATTTTCTGCTGTAATGCCTGGCGCTGAGCAGAGAGGTTGGCCCGCTGGATGAATCGGCCCCCTCATCCCCTCACTGCACTCAAGCACTGGCCAGCCTGCAACGACTCATCCAGGCACATGGCTTCCTTCACAGGAAGGAGTGTGGAACACACTGGGAATCCAGGGAAATCCCTGCCGGGGGTTGTGTTACCGGCAGGCAGGTTGCACAGTGTTACTGCTGTACCCACTTCAAGTCCACCTTCCCCTTCCCTTTACATGCTTTGTTTCTATTTCCCCTTGAACATGAACTGTGCCTGGATTGTTGGCTTACCCGTTGTGGAGGTGTCAGACGAGTACCCATACGAGGTGTCAGGCTAGTCATGGGGGTGAGTACTGGGGCAGGGATAGTTGACCCATGTTGAGAGGTGAGGTCAGGTTCCTAACTACAGTAAACAGTCAGGGAGCGGGGAGGGGGTGCGCACTACCAGTTGCTAGCAAAGAACCCAGGCTATTGAAACCCATAGCAGACTGACACTGGAGGTATGTCTACACTTGCAGTCTAATTCGAAATAGGGCTGCAAATGTAGGCATTCGACATTGCAAATCAAGCCCGGGATTTAAATATCCCGCGCTAGATTTGCATCTTCCCCGCCGGGCGCCATTTTTTTTTTTTTTTTAAATTGACAAGCCCGGAATAACTGCCCGTGTCTACACGCTGCAGTGAAACGGGCGTTCGAAATAAAGCTCTATTTCGAACTACCTGTTATTCCTCCTGCAATGAGGTTTAACAGGTAGTTTGAAATAGAGCTTTATTTCGAACACCCGTTTCACTGCCGCGTGTAGACACGGGCAGTTATTCCGGGCTTGTCAATTTCAAAAAAAAAAAAAAAAAAAAAAACGGCGCCCGGCCGGGAAGATGCAAATCAAGCGCGGGATATTTAAATCCCGGGCTTGATTTGCAACTCCGAATGCCTACATTTGCAGCCCTATTCCGAAATAGGCTGCAAGTGTAGACATACCCTGGGTAAGGGCTCCTATTGATGGTTAGTTACCTTTAGGGATACAGCGATCAGCCCATAAATGGTGGGCACCTGCTGCCATGTGGACTGAGTGTGTCACTAATTCTCTGGCCCTAGTTTTGGAAGCTGATCCTCTTTTAATTCTACATACCCCTCCTCCTCCCCTTGCCGGAGTGGGGGCCCTAGCACAGTGGGAATTTCATCTCCTGGCTGGACCCTATTTTCCTTGTCTGTGGATCCCAATGGATCCTGCGCTCTGTCCTCTGAGAGGATGGGCCAGGCTCTCGCTCTGAAGGATTTCAGCATTTGTTCAGATCCATGTATCTTATATCCAGGCTGAGGCTTAATGCTTCGATTGATCGGGATAATACAAGCCTAATCCCTCTGGATGGCAGGAACGAACGCAAGGGTCAGAGGAATGGATGGCAGCGCCAGGGCATGTTAACTGGCCGGCTACATGATGTGCGCACTGCCACTAATCTCCAGTTCCAGAGAGCCCCCCCCCCTTCTCCTTTTTCAGACGGTTTCCCTTTTACCCTCTCATTTACGCTCTCAGCTCTCGTTCATTTTTCACTTCTTTTGATCCCTTTCACTTTCACTCTTTCCTCTCTCTCTCAATGTGCTTCCAGACTCTCTCACAAGTCCCCCCTCATTGTCTCTTTCTTTTCTGGTGACTTCTCTTTCTAGCCTGTCTCTTCTGCAGCCCACAATTCCAGAAAGGTGTTGATCCACTGGAGAGGGCTCAGAGGCCAGCCTGGAGAATGAGCGAGGGAGCAGAAAGCGGGTCTTGTGGTGCTAGACTCCAGACGCTCGATCTGTTCCTCTTAACACAGAGAAGGTTAGGGGGTGACTTAGTAAGGAGCAACATGAGGAATAAACATTTCATAATGGGCTCTTCGGTCTAGCAGATAAAGGTCTAACTTGATGCAATGGCTGTAAGTGGGAGCTAGATACATTCAGGAAGGAAATAAATGGCCCATTTTTAGCAGTGAGGGGAATTGGATGCTGGAACAACGTGCCAAGGTATGGGGTGGATTCTCCATCACTGGCCGTTTTAAAATCAAGACTGGATATTTTTGTAAGAGATACTCTAGTTCAGTGTTTCCCAATTTTATTTGACTACGGAACCCTTTTAAACTCCAAAGAATTTTGTGGAACCCCTAATAACAGTCTTATCCAGAGAGCTGAAAAAGTAGACCACAAATAAGTAAGGATAATAACCAAATGCTAAACAAGGTCATGAGATCAAATTTAATTGCGATCGCACCACTGACTGACTGCGCATGCAGTGCTGAGTCGTGTGGCAAACACAAATGAAAATTGTTTTCAATAAAATTCATAATGCTTAAATATTAATTTTTTAAAAAATCATAAAATGTTATTGTAATGGATTTTTCTTGTGGAACCCTTATTTTCACTTTGCAGAACCCTGGGGTTCTGTGGAACACCATATAGGAAACGCTGCTCGAGTTCAACCAGGAATTCAGGGAAGTTCTGCAGCCTGAGTTATACAGGCGATTGGACCAGTCCCTTCCGGGCTTAGGATCTATGATTCTAGGAGCCTTTTCTGTCTTCCCATAGGTTTAGTTACAAATCCTGTCCCCAGTTCTCTACAAACCTCTGGGAATGGCGGCGGCGGGGGGGCTATACAGGAAAACATTGCTTTAAATCCCAAAAGACCTCTCTTGTACCAAGATAAGTCTCCATGTGATGGTTATAACTAAACTAACTATAGTCATTTAAACTCACCCTTTAGTATTTCCCCTGGTGGCAAGTCCCTGTAGATGAGAGGTTTTAGCTCAAGCAAATTGATTGTCAATTAACTCAAGATAATTAACACATTTGCACAGGCTGCTCTGGGCTCTCCCCAAGTGCTTGTTCCAGGACACACATGTTTGTGGGCATTGAGCTAAAATTCACCAGTGCCTGGCAGTTTGGGTTCTGTTCTGTCCTACTTCTTGTCCTCCCAACCTCAGAGTCTGACACCTCCACAACAGATAAGCCAACAATCAAAGCACGGTTTGTGTTACGCTGCTGTGGCTGTGGCAGCGCCCATCACAGGAGCAACCCCCTTGCCCCGCTCATGCGGGTTGCAGGGCACATAGGGAGAGGGCATCTTAGCTCAGTGGTTTTCACAGTGCGGGTTGTGACCCAGTCCTGGGCAATGGTCCCTCTAATTTTTCCTGTCCATGTGCAGAATACATTTTGTTCTGTGCACCAAGGAAAGTGCAGATGTGCACCAGCAATAGAAACCCAGTCTGTGGGTGCTCTGCTAATCAGCTGGGCAGCATTTGAATCTCTCCTGGGTGGCCATTCAAGCATCCAGCTTACAGGGAGCACTGGTACTGGGTCAACTTGTCACAACCCATACTCTGAACACCCTTGGCTAGTCCCTACCTATTCTTACACCATGCTGCATCCCAGAAGTGGCCAGCAGCAGGTCTGGCAGCAAGGCCACCAGGCTCCCCACGCTGTCCCTGCCCTGAGCACCAGCTCCACACTCCCATTGACCAGACACCAGCCAATGGGAGCTGGGGAGGGTCAGTGCTCCCAGGTGAGAGCCATGTGTAGCTGTTTGCATGCCTCTGCCTAGGAGCCAGGCCTGTTGCTGGCCACGTCTGAGGTACAGTGTGGGCCACGGTGTGTTTGAACCCCTGCTGATGAGAAGCCATGGGAGGTAAGCCCATGCCCCAACCCTGACTCCCCCCACAAACCCAGAGTCTCCTGCACCCTAAATCCCTCATCCATGCCCATCACATAGCCTGCATCACCAGCCCTGACCCCATCCTGCACCCCAACACCCTACCCCAGCCCAGAGATCCTACACCTCTGCCACAGCCCTGAACCTTCTCCTGTACCCCAAAGCCCTTAGCCCCAGGCATCCATAATTGTCTTCAAGTGGGTCACCAGAAAAAAAGTTTGAAAACCAATCTTAGGTCATCATGGAGCGTCAGTGCCACCTATAGGTGCATATGGGTCATGCACCCCTTTGTTTACAGCTCACTTCCTCAGCCATGTCCCCAGACTAGCTGGTGTTTCCAATGCAGCTGTCACCATGGTATCAGGGCTCGCTTCTATCTGGAGCAGCAGCTGCCCTTGGCCTGCAGACACTGCCCGTTGGGAAGAGACAAAATACAGGCTACTGGTTTCTTTCCAAGGCCCATCAGAGCCTGGAGAGAGAGACAGATAATCCCTGGGAATGGAGTGTTCAGAAGGAACCCAGCTGCCGTTGTCTAATGGCTCTTTGCCCCTCATTTGAGAACCCTTAGCAATAATAACCGGAGGGGCCGGCTGGAGAGTTGGGTGCCTACAAGTGAAAGGCAAGCCCTGGACTTGTGCACTTCACCCACCAGCACAATGCAACCACCTCTGAGGCAAGGGCACCCCTGCTAGGGTTGCCAGGTGTCCGGTATTGAACCGGACAGTCCGGTATTTTTGCCTCCTGCCCAGTAAAATAATTCAGAAAATACCGGGCACCTATAATGTCCAGTACTTTCTGATTTTTCCCCGGAAAATCCCGGGTGCTTACAGGGAAGCTGTCCAGTCCAGCGCAGGGAGGCAAGATGGCAGGTCTGTTTGGGCCAAAAAGCCTCAAAAGTGTTTCTTAAAGGGGCCATACTGCTTTTTTTTGCTCAACAACTTTGGTCTCCCCCTTTTTTTTTCTCAACAGAATTTTTCCCCAGTGCTTTTTTTGGAGGGGAGGGTGTTTGGTATTTTTGGTTAAACCATCTGGCAGCCCCTGCAGAAAAATTCAGGGGTGGGGCAATGTTATGACAGCACATGGAACAATCTATGGCAGCATTTCTCAAACTGTGGGTCGCGACCCCCCAGGGGGGTCACGACCAACTTACAGGGGGTTCGCAGCTGGATCTGGTGGTGTGGTGTGTGTGTGTTTTTTGCATTTGTGTCTCCCTGGCATCTCCGGACAGTCCGGGCTCTGTCCGGTCAATTTTTCCCTGCCGCGTCTGGCAGGGGAGTGAGGAGCACTGCAGAATCTAGTGAAGGTTGGGGGGAGGAGAGGGCAGTTGCCGGGAGCCACGCTAGGGGGTTGCTGGGCTGGGTAGGAGCGGAGCACGCACTGCTCTGGCCCACCTGACCAGCAGAGACTGGCAGCTGGCCACTTGATGCTTCCCCTGCAAGCTGCCAGCTGAGGCAGTGGGGCCAGGGGCAGAAGCAGACACTTTAAAAGTAAGATTCTTCTTCCGTGCCTGGCTCTGCGGGGCCGGGGTGTGTGTGTGAAGGGGGGAGATTTGATTGGAGCGAGGCTCCAGACGCTGAGGATGCCTGCCTGGGGGGGTGGAGGGAGAGTGCACTGGGATGGGAGGGTATTAGGGGGGCCTGGCTCTGACGCAGGGGGGAGTGCACTGGGATGGGGAGTGCTAGGGGGGGCCTGCCTCAGGGGAAGTGCACTGGGATGGGGGGGCGCTGGGGGGCCTGCCTCAGGGGAAGGGGTGGCTGCAGTCCCAAAGTGGTGCAACTTTTGCTTAACAACTTTAACAACTTTGGCTCCCCCCCCCCCACTTTTTTTTTTTTTTTGCTTAACAACTTTGGTGAGGTTGGGGGGGGGGTCACACAAATTCAGTTAGCATTTTAGGGGGTCATAGTATCACAAAGTTTGAGAACCCTTGGTCTATGGGATAGGATGGTGTCTTACAAAGTTAGATGGGGGGTGGAAGAGATAGTGGAGTATAGAGACCTATGAAAAGTCAAGGGGCAAACCAAGTTCGGGGGGGAGAGCAACTGCCCTCTTGCCCCATAGTAAATCACACCCCTACTTTGGAGGGCAGAGTAGCTGTGTAATGGCTGCAAAATGATGCTACACCAGGGGTCATAATCATCTGCATGGGCACCTTTCATCCGGCTGTCTCACATCAGAGTGCATCACACAGCCCACCCTATTTCATTGTGTCCTCATGTCAGTGAACTAGGGGGCACAGAGGCAGCAAAGTCCCTAGGGCATAGCAGAGACCTGGGATGCTACAAATCTGAGTTCTGCTTCCGGCTTGACACTATGTGAGCTTGGACAAGCCCCTTCCCTGCTCTGTGCCTCAGTTTCCCCATCTACAACTGGGAGTAATGCTGCAACCTCTTTTGAGCAGACCAGGGACAATGTTGGAGAGTTGATATTAGGGTGATGCAACGTTACTTTAGCATCCAAGACTGGCATCCTGTTTTGCAAGACACAGTTCCACCTATCCAGAGGCAGTCCCTGCCATGAGGAGACTGCAGGTAGACAAGATGGACAGACGCTGGCAGGGGACTGAGAGGTACAGGCCTGTGTGAGGCTACATGGCAGGTGTGTGGCAGAGCTCAGGGTTCAAGGGTAGGGCAGTGACTACCCACTAGGCCACACTGCTTCTCTCACAGCGTGCCACCGGGAGCCTTCTGCTGCAGCTGTAGCCATACCAGAGGGATCCCAGGGCTGTAGAAGTCAGGGGCTGATCTCCCAAGCCAATCCCGCTAATAGGGAGGCGCACAGCTCTCCCCCGAGGGGATGCATCTGTGACTGGCCTGCTCCTCTCAGAGCCAGCCAACAGGCGGAATTCTCCGCTGGTGCTATGGCCCTGGGTTGCCGTGGTGACAAACATGGTAGTTCAGGCGGGGTTACATAACTCTGGCCGGGAGAGGAAAGTGTTTAAAAATAAAAGCTGCTGTTCCCGTGCCCAGGAGCAAAGAAGGGGGGAGGGAGAAGGAACAGGAAGGCCGGGAGCCCTGGGAAGAAGGGGCTCTGGGGAGAATTTGTAGTGAATCCCCCAGAGGCAGGGCCCTGTCCTTAATCATCTCTGTGCGCCCAGAGCGTGGCAGCCAGCAGGGCTTCTGCTGAGGCCATCGCTTCAGCTCCCCTCTGAGCCGAAGCGACAGCGGGAAATTTCCACCGAAAGCCTGGGGCTTGCTACAGTTCTAATAACGAGACCTAGTTCACGTCTCTAGCGCGTTCCTCTGTCGCTGCCAGGGCAGGGCAGGGGCAATATGTGCCTGTCGCAGCTGGGCTAACGGAGGCCGAGCAGGAAGATGGCTGCCCCAGATCACCTGGCCTGCCAGTTTGATGCTCTCTGCTAGAACATGCTGGCTGCCCTGTGGGCTGCGTACACCTCGGGCTCAGATCGCGGGTCATCACCTCTGGGCTATGGCTAGAGACGTGGATTTTAGACTTACAGACTCGCTGTGTCACTTCGGGCAACCAACAAGCCTCTGCTTCCACACCAGTATCCTGGGGAGATTATTACTTCACTGTGCCTGCCTCATGTGTGAGCGTTTCTGGACAGGGACTGACTGTACCCAGTGCTTCAGTGGTAATGAAAGAGGCGCCAGGCCTCAAGCAATTAGGTGCCAGGGCTCAAGCAATTTTTTTTTTTACTTTCATAACCAATGGGGCAAGCCCAGAGGTGCCGGGGCTCTGAACTGCCGGGCCCAGAGGTGCCGGGTTTAGGGATGTGAAGAACTAGTCGACTATCCGATAAGCAAGGAGAAGGGAGAGAAATTGCAATGGGCTTAAACTGCAGCAAGGGAGGTTTAGGTTGGACATTAGGAAAAAGTTCCTAACTGTCAGGGTGGTTAAACACTGGAATAAATTGCCCAGGGAGGTTGTGGAATCTCCATCTCTGGAGATATTTAAGAGTAGGTTAGATCAGGGATGGTCTAGACAGTACTGGGTCCTGCCATGAGGGCAGGGGACTGGACTTGATGACCGCTTGAGGTCCCTTCCAGTTCTAGTATTCTATGATGATTCTATGATCATAGTCGACAGGCTAGTTGACTAGTCGCTTCCCCCTGCCTTGCTGCCTCTATCAGAAAGAGGCAGCAAGGGGGCGGGGGGATGAGGAGGCGGTACTTCAAAGTGGCAGCACTGCGTGGAGCCCAGGGCCAGACCCCAGGCTCCACGTGGCGCCGCCACTTTGAAACGTCACGTGCAGCCTAGAGCCAGCTGGGGTGTCCCCAGGCTGCACGTGGTGTTTCAAAGCGGCAGCGCTGCATGGAGCCTGGGATCAGCTTTGAAATGCTGACGCCGGAGTCCCCGCAGCGTTTCAAAGTGGCAGTGCCACACAGAGCCCGGGGTTAGCGGGGGAGTCCCCAGCTGATCCCGGGCTCCACGCAGCGCCTTCACCTTTGAAGTGTGGCAACAGCCTCAGTATTTAACATCCCTAGCCAGCTTCTAAACTGCCAGGCCCAGTGGTGCCAGGGCTCTGAACTGCCAGACCCAGAGGTGCCAGGGCTCGGAACAGGCAACCCACAGGCACCAGAGTTCAGTCCTGGCCCTGCCACAAATGAAGCACTGATTGTAATATCATTATGTGTCTGTGAAGCACCCTCCACAACATGGCTTTGATCTTGGTCAGCTCTGTGCTGCACCTGCCACAATGAGCCCCTGATCTCGCTAGGGCTCTATGTGACATCACACTTGTCACAATAGAGGCCCTGATCTCGCTAGGGCTCTATGTGACATCACACTTGTCACAATAGAGGCCCTGATCTCAACCGGGCTCTGTGAAATGCCTGGCGCAGTGGGGACTTTGATCTCGGCCTGGGGCTGTGCAGTGTCCAGCATAATGGGGGCCTGACTTCTGTGAGTTAAAGGCAGAGTTTCGGGAAGGCAGGGTGGGGGGCAGCAGCCATGTGCACCGGGAGGCGGCTTGCTTTTCATCCCATTCCTTGGTCTATCAGGTGCGTCCCTCCCCCCCCCCCCCCCGCCCTCCCAAAACTCCCCTATTGCCTTCGGGGCTTCTGCGGGCCACTGTAGCACAAACCCCGGTACGTTACCTGCTCCATATCAGTTCTGTGCGGTTCAGGAATGTCTGATAAGTGCTAGGAACATACGATCCCCTGTCAAAATTCTAAGCCCAGCAGGTCTCAAACTGTGTTCGGTGAGGCCCTCGTGATCTGTGGGCAGATGGCCGGACACATGGTGCTGGCTGCTGTAACACTTGTTCCGGATGCTAGGCTGCACCAATGGGCAGCTAGAATAAAATTCTCAGATTGGAGGGGCTCAGCCCTCAAAAATCATTAATTGCTGTTGAAAACTAAGACCCACTGCCTGGTTTCCTGAGCCCCTATCCAGGGCCTTAACCTCACAGCCACTGCCACACCAAGAGTGCTCTGCCCTACAGAGCACATCTTGTTGGATTCAATCTAGAGCAGTCAATAGGAGCTGGTGCATAACCACGCAGCACTGCAGCACCAGGGTCCTCTCCCCGCAGATTTCATTATAAGGCTCCAGGGAATAAATGGTGCATTTCTGCCACTAGGTTATGTCAATTGCTGGATGGTTTATTGCCTGTGCTTGATGCGAAGCTTTTGAATAAAGGAGAATTTTTTTCAAAGTAATGGCGATTTATTCCCG
This sequence comes from Pelochelys cantorii, assembly GCA_032595735.1. Taxonomy (NCBI): domain Eukaryota; kingdom Metazoa; phylum Chordata; order Testudines; family Trionychidae; genus Pelochelys; species Pelochelys cantorii. Next base: position 14,439,517 of record CM064349.1, on the reverse strand, counting down.
ATTGACTGAATAAAACAGGAATTACTGTTCATTTAATGGCCCTCTTTTAGAGTTCCCATTTCTTCCCGCTGCCCCTTTTCCCTTTTTTGTTTTTAATTAACTAGCAGGGAACCCAAATTCATCCCATATATTATTATTTGGATAAAGGTAGTGCCTACAGCTCATTAGTAGAATCAGAACTCCACACTAAAATCGGGGCCCCATTGTGCCGGGTGCTGCATAGACATGCAAGACAATCCCTGCCTGAAAGACATGACAGTTTAAATAGACAAGGAAGGACCATTATTCCCCTTTAACAGATAGGACACAATGTCAGGACAGAGGAAACAACCATCCCCAAATCACAGAGACTAAGTAGCAGAACTAGAATTAAACCCAGATCACATAACCCTGAGCCAGTCCCTTGATCACAAACCTGTGATCCGTGTAAGGCATTTTACCTCTACCTCCTATCAGAGGGCTTTGAACTATTGGCCTGGATTCCACTTTCAGCATGGCAGCATAGACCTCTCTCTGCCTCTTGAGCTAATGGAATAATTCCATTAGCTGTTAGGAGTAGTAAGTTGTTATCCTTGAAGGGGCTCTGTTGCTGCCATTGCTATATGGATGAGATGTGACCAAGAATGAGACAGGAGATGGGCTCCAGTGGAGATTGGGAGCAAGGCTGACAGAGAGGGCAGAGCATCAGACAACAACAGGCTACTTCGGAGTTGGAGTTGGACCATAAAGAGGCTACACACAGGAGAGGAAACCAGGCAGTGTGTGTGGAGGGGATATAACAGATGGGCATGCTCCCTGCTGCGGATCCAGATGGGGAATGGCAAGTGAGCTTTCTTGACTCATGAAGGCTAGGGAGCACTGCCCGCCCAGATACAAGATAAGCAGGAACAGGGTATCTGGGGAAAGATCACCCAGTGTGTGGGCTGAGCAGTCCCAAGATAGGATCCTGGGTGAGCCTGGCCTGCAGAAAAGTCTTGGGCTGGATTGTGGTGGTGAATAAAACATGCTCCCCTCCTGTAAGAGGTGTTCTCACCCAGCACAGCTGCTCAAGGATGTGACCGGAGCAGCCACATGGTCATATCCCGGCTAAATGCTGCCCAAATCCTGGACTGGTTCCAGCCTGGCCCTATGAGGAACTCACTCTGAACCCTGTCCCTAAACTGGGCTGGGAAGGTGTATGCCTGGGATAGGTCCATGGCCTGGAGTTAGTGTGCAAATGGAGGGGACTCAATCTAAACTCGATCCCCCAACTGAACAAGCCCTAGTAAGAATCTGGATTAGGCCCAATCTGGACTAGATCCAGAGCAAGACTGGGGTACACTCGATATGAAGCCAGCCAGCATTAGCCTAGGTTAGGCCCAAAACTCATCCTGGTCTAGTGTGATCCTGGGGGACCCCCAGGCACAATACCTTACCTGTGGCCTCCACCATCCCTTCCAAAATGACAACAATCTCAAACTCGTCCTTCTCCAGCTGCTCCCTGGAGACCTCCCAGAAGGGGCTATGCTCATTGATCTCATGGCTGATGATGAGGGGTGAGACCAGGAAGAGGCGGTCGTCACCCGTCTCGAAGCCCACGTTGATGTCCGTCTGGTTGAGGGGGATAAACTCCCCCTCATGGGTCTGCTTGGACTTGATCAGCTTGGCCCGGATGGAGGCCTCCACAATGTGGGAGCTGCGCAGGTCCCCAACCCGGAACATGAGGCACAAGCGGTCGTCGCGCAGGGAGACCACCGCATGGGAGGAGAAGACGAGGGTCTCGGCCCGCTTGTTGGGCTGGGAGATCTTGACGAACATGCAGCCCACCATGAAGGCATTGACCATGGAGCCCAGGATGGCCTGGAGCAGCAGCAGGATGATTCCCTCGGGACACTTGTCTGTAATGACCCGGTGACCGTAGCCGATGGTGGTCTCGGTCTCGATGGAGAAGAGGAAGGCCGAGACAAACCCATTGAGGTTGTTGACACAGGGCGTCCAGGTGTGGTCCTCCAGGTGGTCCAGGTCGCCACGGCAATAGGCGATGAACCACCAGATGAGGCCGAAGAAGAGCCAGGTGATGGCGTAGGCTAGGATGAAGACCAGCAGGCTGAAGCGCCACTTGAGGTCCACCAGGGTGGTGAAGATGTCTGTGAGGTAGCGGTAGGTCTCCCGCACATTCCCGTGCTGCACGTTGCACTTGCCGTCCTTCTCCACGTACCGCTGGCGCCTTTTCTTCTTCACGGCCTTCTCGGGCTCGTTGTCCCCGAGCCGCGCGGAGGCCTTGAACGGGTGAGAGCCAAGCGGGGGCTTCGCCTCACTCACCGGCGTCTCAGGGATGGTGGAGAAGCCAGAGTTCTCCTTCGCCATCTTAGAACCCTGGAGACTAGCTGCCCCGGCCAAGCTCCTTAGAGTCTGAGGGAACAAGCAGGACACGGGGATAAAAAAGATGCATGCCCTTTTCCCAGCAAGGACTTTTAACCCTTACAGTGCCGAGGACCTACAGACCCACCTCTAGTGCTCTCTCTACCTCCCGCTACAGTGCCCCGGTTCTTCGATGATCAACTCTTGATTACCCCCCTGGTGACCTCTCACTCCTCTCATCCCCCCAGACTTGCCCTCAACTCCTGATTGTTCCCCTGATGACCCCTGTGAGGAAGTATGGGAATTTTAGGCAGTTGCATGCAGAGGGAGGGAGGGCACTCAGTGTTACTGGTTAATGTGGTAAGTGGGGTGGGGTGTGTTGTTACAGGGAACGGCACAAAACTCTAGCAACTGGTGACCCAACCAGGGCTGCTGGAACCATTTGTGGGGGTGCTGAGAGCCCTTGAACCAGACTGTAAACCCTGGATATGTTGGAAACCACTTCAGGCCAGGTGGTGCTGCAGCACCCCCCCACCCCACCCGTTCCAGCACCTACGGAGCTAACAAAGCCACTGCTGGAAGAGCCTCTGGCACAGCCTGTGAGCCTCACTGAAATGCTACCTATGCCAGGGTGTGGGCAGCTGAAGTCTGGGGGAACCCTCTGCAAAGCCCAAGTAGCTGGACCACACAGGGGAGGGGGATATCAGCTGCACATCCAGGTCCAGAGCCCCTCCCCCAACCCATGGCTCAGGCACTTTCCCTCTCTGTGAGGGCTGAGCTGCAGCTGGGCTCCCTGTAGCTGAGAGCAGTGGTGGAAGGGGGTGGGGAAAGGGGAGGATAATGAGTTCTCTGCAAGGAGGGATGCCTGGAGACCTCAGCTTTGGGATCAGTCCAAAAGGGCCCAGGCAACTTTATTGTCAGCACCACCAGGCTGCATGGATTGGAGAAGCCATAGTCGAAACCAGCCAGGGATGTCCTGACCCTTACCTGGCTGTGAGTCTGTCCTCCCATCCCCCTCTCTGTCCACCATTAGCTCCTCACTGGCCATCCACAGGCAGCTGGGGCTCCCCATGGGAGTGGTGCATGCTGGGCAACTGCACCCCCTCTTCTCTCCCTGCTAATCTCTCCAATTCAGCCTTGCCTGGACCTAACCTCATACCTGGAGCCCACTTCTCACTGCAAGCCTGGCTGAGAGCCCCCATCTGTACTGTAACCTAGGGAGCCAGGCTAGAACCCTAGCTCCTCAGCCCCGAAAGCCCAGGCCTCTACAGTTGAGCTAAGGGAGGGCTCTGTCAGTCATCACCAGCCACAGTAGTAGAGCCTTTATCCCCTCAGTGATAAGGGAAGCTGCTTCCTCGCAGATGGCCAAGGGGCTCAAGGCAGCAGCTCACTGCTCTGTGAGGCGGCAGCTTCTTGGATGGCCTCATAGAAATTCCCTTTCTATTTTCAGTCAAGTCCCACTTGGCTTTGATGCCCCTTTCCTTGTCTTTGTCCCTGCTTCACCCTCTGCAGGAACCTTGTGTCATTTTCAACCCCTGTTCCAGGCCAAAGTGCTTCGAAGACAGAAGCGAACCCTCAAGCTGCCTGGGGTTCACAGAGCTGGAGGGTGCTGCAGAGCAGCAGGGCTTGGGGACTTACAGGCAGGGCCTTAGCACAGGGTTGGGGGGGGATACCTGTCCAGTCTCCACATCCCCTGCAGGGGGAGAGTAGCCATGGTGCTGGGCTACTAGAACCGGGGGACGGGCTCTTCCACTCCCGTCCTGGGCTCCATGGAACACCACATCAGTCCCCATCCAGGTCTCTGCTCCCTGTGATTCAGCTGCATCCCCTGGGTCTCTTCTGAGACAGCAATGGACAGACCCATGCACCTCACTGGAGGGACACACTGTGACATAGTGGGGGTGCGGTCTGCTTTGTAACCGGGTGTTCCCACCTGGCTGTGTTGCTATGTGTGATTCCCAGTGACTCTCCCCACATGTGTATTGGCCCAGACACCTAAGTCCCAGCCTGAGCAGATAACCACCCTGTCCCCTGATAATCCCTGTGACAAAAGAGAGAGACAAAAGAAGAGACAGGGTGGGGGGTAGGGCCGGGGAGTTGAGTTAGTCTTGGCTGGGCTAGGTTGAGTGATGATGTTTTAGACCAAAGAAAGGGGGGTTCAAGGCCCGTGAGCTCTTCCCCCCAAGAGGAATGAGGCTGTCTGCTCTCGGTGCCTGTGCTAACATGGATTCTATGCCACGCTGTGGCTGTGAGAAGCACTAAAACCTTCGACTCTACTGGCTGCCTGAGAGTCACATCTCACTGCGGATGGGGGTGCAGGGTCGGGGTCTCCCTGACACATTGTCACCCCCCCCCACAAGCCCTTTTGCCCCCTTTGGAGCATTCTCACATCTGGCATTCGAGACGGGGCTCCTGACCTCAGGGCCGGGCTGGGACTGTGCTTCAGGGCCTTGGGCACAGCTTGGGTGAAGGAGCAAATGTCAATCAATAGCTCCGGACTCGGGCGCTGGGGAATCTTTATACACTTGCAACAACAAAGGACTCGTATCGCTGGCTAGAGAAGGGAGTGCCCCTGGTGCTGACCCCCAGAACATTGGCCATCCAGTCCTGATCTGCCTCCTGTTCCGTTGACTCTCCTAAACCCAGGTTTTCAGAACCCCTGTTATTCCGGCCGTGAGCTCCTCACAACAGCTCTGTCAGTGCCCCTCAAGCCCAGCTCAAAGCCCCCCTGCAATCTTAGCCCTACACTCCACAAACACAGAGCTCTGCGAGGGTCCCTCAAACCAGCCCTGGCCTCACTGCTTCTCCAGCCGGGACCTCCCCCTCCAATTCTCACAGCTCTGGGGAAGCCCCTCTATCCTGAACTCCAGCTCCCTCACTGTGCCTGTCCTGGGCTCTCCATCCAGGCATCTCAGTCCTGACCACCTGTCCCATCTCTGCCCAGGTACCTGACTCACTGCAGCTCTCCCTGCTGGGAGGGGAAAGGGGCCGATCACAAGTTCCCCCAGGCTCTCCGTAGTGCACTGCAGAGAACTCAGCTCCGGGACACAGCATCTCATTGTCATTCCGTTCTTTTCCTAAGGAGGAGAGTCCAGCTGAGGCAGCTGGGGAAGGTTGGGCCAGGGCCTTGGAAATAAATATTGACTTTGTATATTAAGATAATGGGGCTGTTTGTGCTTCTTTATGCTACTAAAGCTGCTGCCTCAGCATTTGTGTCCCTACACATTACTTATGAGCTTCCGCTACTCCTTCAGGAGGTTTTACCACTGAACTTTCGCAGCATCAGTTACATGCAACCGAGTCTTGCTAAAAAAACCATTGTGGCCACCACTGGCCCAGCCTAAATATCCCGTAGTAACACTTCTAAGGCAGCTTTGGTCCTGACAAAACCAGCAGAACTTTGCAAAGAGCAGATTCCATCACACACACATGCAATGCCAGTGGGGAAAGTAACACAAAATTTCTTACGGATACTGTCCTGTTGCAACCTGGATCCCTGCCAGCTCTTTAAATAGCACCTTGCTGGCTTTTGCTGCAGCTCAGCCAGCTCTTACCAGAGCTGTGAACCAGGGCACACCTGTTTCCTTTCATCTCTCTCTCTCTCTCACACACACTCACACACACACACAGAATATCAGCTAGAGCAATTTGTCCAGCACTGACATTCAGCCATCTCCGGAGAGTGATGTGGAAGCTGCAAAACAGCACCCAGCAAAGCTGCTTGAAAGCTGGATAGCCAGAAGGAAAAAGCTGAGGGTAACCACTCCAGCTGAAACTCTGGGGCAGCAGTGGCAGCAAAGAAGAGTCAGAGCAGGAAAACAGCCTGCAAAGCCCTGGAGCAACAAGATCTTTTAGGGGCTGGCCCTGTGAGGTGCTGGGACCTGCCACTCCCACTGAGGTCAGCACCCAGGGTGTCAGAATCTGTGTCCTGATGCGTCCAATAGACGGTGCCTTCACAGCAGCAGGGCATCCCGGAGCACTGAGCTGGACCCCGCTTCTGGCTCGGACACTCACCGAGTGGTCTCAGGCATGTTCCTCAGGGCCAGAATTAGGTCTCGTGTACTGCCACTCACAACTGCTCTGTGCCTCAGTTCCGCCCCCTCCCCCCCCCCCCGGTAGCATATTCAACTCTGTGCAAAATGCAGTAGAATTTGCTCCTGCTAGGGTGTGCGTGTGAGCACACACACAATCAAACAAACACCACACACATCACACAAAACCAAAACACACACATATGAACAAAGCATACACAAATGCATGGACATATAAAAAAAGACACAAAATACACACACAATAACCACAACACACACTGAGCACTTGGGCATACACACAAACAATAGCACAAACACTTACAAGTCATATATATACAGTCACACAAACACACACACACACAAACATACCCAAACACATATACCCTTATTTGTGAGCATGGATTTTTGAGCACAAACATCCTATCTCTGTTTTTATAGGCTTCCACGGGAAAAAGGCTCAACTTCGGTAAATCTCACAAAATAAAGAAATCCACCATGGCTGGTCCTATGAAACGTGCTGGTGGCTGATTTCATGCCCTTCCCCATGAGTCATGCCCCCTGACCCAGCTGTAGCCCCATGTCAGGGCTTTCCCTAGGTATCTCTGAGATGTGCTGTGTTGTGTCGATATTATCTGCCCCCCACCACCACTACCACTACCACCACTGTGTGCCTTTTCCTGGGGATTGGCGGCAGGGAAGCAGCATCTGCCAGAGACGCAGCTGGCGATTTTACTCACGGTGAGCTCTGCACCAGTGATGAGAGCAACGACAAGATCTTACAGCACATTCCTAGAGAGCAGCAATGCCCTTCTCTGTACTGTACATAAAGGTAGTGCCGGACCCAGCCTCGTGGGAGGGTGATGAGACAGCTGTCAGTGCATTGGGGACATTGACAATTTGGCCACAGAGACAGATGTAAGCCCTTGAGTAACAATCCTCCTTGGATGTCCTTGGGGGATTAGAACCAGGGGCTGTCGCCTGAAGGGGTTCTTTCAAACACACACAGAACTGGCTTCGTGCTGCTCTGTGCGACCTGTGAGAGTTTTCCTATGGCGCAGAGCTGGGCCATCACGGAGCACTTCTGAAAAGGCCACCCCTGCTTCATTGCTCCATATCCCTTGAGCTAAAGGAGCAGCTCCACCTGCTAGTAGCAGTCATAGGCTAGCTACTGGGGAGACACAGCACACTGGCCTGGTGAGTTTCACTTGCTCCTGATCAGTGCCCTGGTAGCCAGGCTGCTGGGTTCTATTCCTGGTTCAGTCATTAATTCCTCCTGTGACTTCCTCTCCTCCCTGATGCTCTAGTTCCACCTCCCCTTCTGGGATGATGTAGCAGCCCACAATTTGAAAGTGACAGGCAGGGAGCCCTCAGGGTTAGGACTGTGAAGCACAGAGCTGGAATTATTAATAAAATGCAGGAGCTGAGCAGCAGACAGGAGTGGGGGTGTGGATGGCCTACTGCAAAAGGCCCGTTGTAGAGTGCCTGGGATTAGAAAGAAGGCAGGATGAGTCAACCTGAATGGGGGGGGGGCTCTCAGATATACATCCAGGCCCTGATCCTGCAATGGGATCCAGGCTCTAGTGAGGAGCCCCCCTGGGACAGGGGGTTTCCCCCCCCAGATTTGACTGGCAGAGCACAGCCTGCAAAGCCCAGGAGGCACTGTCCCACTCTGTGACCTCAGGCTGTTGCAGGGCTTTTTCTGCACAGTAAAGGGCAGCCTCAGAAGGAGCAAAGTCTCCTGGGTAATTAAAGAAAAATGGCCGAGCTGCCAGCTGGGGATTCAAACTGTGATGACTTGTTGCACAGGAAAGTCCAGCTCAGCATGCTGGGGGCTCCTTGTGGGAACTGAGCTCTGGAAAACCTGACCGTGGGGGGTTCTCTGTGGCTTTGGACCAGGACCAAGATTTCAGGGCATCATTATTGCTAGTTAGCCCTTAGGAAGCAGCTGTCTTTTTGAACTATATAATACTTAGCTCTTCATCTGTTGCCCTCAAAGCACTTGGTAAAGAAGGATAGGCTTGTGGTTAAGGTACAGTTCCCAGCTTTGATATGGTCTCCCTATGTGACTTTGGGAGAGTCACAATATTGCTTTGTGCCTCAGTTTCCCGTCTGCTAAATGGGGAGCCTTCCTTTCACCATTCCTTTTTCTCTTTCAGTTACTAGCCCTTGGGGCAGGAACCATGTCTCATGCTGTGCAGTGCCTAGCACAACACAGCCCTGATCTCAGGTAGGGACTTTAGGCATTGCAATGCTATGAATGAAGTGTCATTATCCCCATTTCACAGCTGGGAAAACTGAGGCAGAGAGAAGTCATGTGCGCAAGAGCAGCAGTGAATAGAACCCCCGTACTAGAACCTCCCAATGGCTACTTCTGAGCCTTTCTGTTTGAGAAAAGGATCTGGGATGCTTTAGAGACTGCAGACATAGCTCCCTGGCTAGCAACAATAGATCTTACTGCACGGTGCTGTGGTAGTCTCCTGACATCCTAGGCACTTGGGTGGGATCTATGAAGGGCTGGATCCTCCCATGTGGCTCGTCGTTTCACCCCCCTCTGTGGCTGGTAGAATCTGACCCCCCTCAAGCCATCTTCACCAGCTCAGGAGACTGTTGGGGTTCCTCTGCCACTGCCTCTCCCTGCTGTTGGCATAGTGACAGAAATAGGGCACTGCTGGGATGCTGATCTCAGCTGTGTGCAGCCAGCATAGACGAGAGCAGCGCCCCGGCTGCTCCAAATGATGGGCGTGGGGGACCAGCCCAGCAGAAAGGCTGTGCCAGCACCAGGGGAGGGCCTATAGGAATTTTACCTCATCACTGCCCACACCCAACCTGCAGCCTGGGCACATTCCTCCTCAGCTTGGCCCCAGAGCTCAGTGCTAACCCATCAGGCTGGAATCCATAACAGCTTCTCCCACCGCAGTCTCCTGGGTCTGTGAGGGGCAGAGAGCTCCCACCCCATTGCCTGCCCTGGCCATGCCTCTCAGATTCCCACTCTGAGGTATGAAGCAGGCCCTGTCACCTTAGTATGTGGGCACCCCAGGCAGTGCGTTATACAGGCCCGTAGTGCCCAGGCCCCACCAATATTCAGGAATATGGGCCCAGCTCCACTAAAGTTTGGGCTTGTGTTTTCAGAACTGTCCTATCCATAGGATGGATGGGAGCAACCAACCTGGGCCCCATGCTTTACGGGGGGAGCTACACTTCAAAGGATGTGGGGTCCAGGGCAGCCTGAGGGCTTAGAGGAGGGGCCTGGTGCTGTCAGCAGCAGTGACCAGGCCCTACCCCACTCTGCCCCACCCTGCCTCTTCCCACCCCTGCTTCGTCCCCACTCCATTCTTCTCCCAAGCCCCCACACCTACCTCACCTCTTCCTGCCCTTGCTCCCCCCTGCCCTGTTCCCATTCCACCCCCTTCCTCCACTTTCTGGCTTCCATCCCCTTCCCTGAGCAATGCCAGGAACCAATGCGATGGGGCAGGCAGGGGCCAGGTTGTTCATTGCTGCCAGTTACAGCCCCCCTCCATGCCCCCCAGGCCTCCCAGGATCCTGCGTCCCCCTGAAGTGCAGAGCCATGGCGGTTGCTCTGGTCCATCCTATGAATGGGATGGCTCCGCTGGGACCTCTTCTGGGCACTCCAAAAATGATACAAACCTGGTGCCCATGCTCACACTCTCATGTATTTAGCCTCATTATCACCACCCCCGGCCGGGCAAGGCCATCACCCTCACAGCCCAGGTCAGGCAGAGTGGGGACCCTACTCCAGGACGCCTGCAGGCCGGTCTAGCGCCCTCATCGGTGGGCTCTGCCTCCCCTCGCCAGGCCTGGGGCTCTCCCTGCTCAGGCAGCTTCCAGAGCAAACCCCTCTCCCTGGCCCAGGCACCCCCCAGCTGGGAGCGCTGCAAAGCCATGGCTCCAGGCTGTCCCCGCGCGGGGAGTGGGGGGGGGGCTGGGCTGCCGCAGGGGCTGCGAATGCCCCTCCCCCCGGCCCCAGGGCGACCTGCTTCTGTGTCCTTGGGCGCCCACTGTCTAACTGGGAGTGTGTGTGGCGGGGGGGGGGGGGGGGGGAGGAAGGATCCTGCCTGGTGCTTCTGCCAGTCCCGCTTCCTAGCCCTGGGCGCCCTCCTGGCTCCTGTCCCTGCGCTTCCACGGGGACAGGGGGTGGGGTAAATCCAGTTTATTCCCCCTCCCACATATACCCCCCCCCCCCCATGGCTTCCAAAGTTGGGATCCGGATCAGAGCGACTCCAGATCTCGGGGCCTGGGGGGGGGGGGAACTGACCCCCCCAGTGCCCCGTCACTTACCAGTGCCCTCTGCTCCGAGTTTCACACCCCGCCCCCGCCCCCGCCCCCAGGTGTAAACGGCAGCGACTGGTTCCGGAGCTACCCCAACCGTTGGGTCACCCTTGAAGTCAGGGAGAATCGGGACGGGGGAGGAGGGCGGGCACCGCGTTTGAGGAAGGAACCAACCCTCCCCCCACTTGTTTCACTGCGGATCCCCCGCCCCCCTCCCCCCCCGACCCGCACTCTCCATGGCCCGGTGCAAACACCCCCTCCCCTCAGGGCTGCTCCCTCCCCCCCCCCCACCCGACCTCAGCACCGCCCCCCAAAGTGGAAGCAGCCCCTGGGGCGGCGGGTTCCGGGGGCCCCCAGCTCCAGCAGCGCCCGAGGTAGCCAGCGAAGGGCCCCGCGGTGGGATCGGGCCCCTCCTCCCCCTGCCCGCCCTCGCCCCAGCCGGCGGCGCACGGAGCTGTCCGGCCCCGCAGGTGCTGATCACTTACCGCGCCCGGGCGCCCGCCGCCCGCCCATGGCCCGCGGCGCAGCAGCCGGGGAGCCCCGGGGTCCGCGCCCGGCGCCTCCCGAATCCAGCCGCAGCGGCCGCGGAGCCGCCTGTGCCTGTGTCTGTCTGTGCGTGTCTGTGTGTCTGTGTCCTCCCCTTCCCAGGCACCCCCGCTTCCCGGCCGTCGCCACGACAACCGCTCCGGACCTCCCTGGGCTGGGCTACCAAGCGCTCCGCTCCCCCAGCCCGGCCCGCGCCTCGGGCCGCTACGATCCCCGCCCCCCAGCCCCGGATCCCCGCAGCGCTGGGCCGAGCCAGGGGCTGCACCGCCCCGGGCACAGCCGCGTCCGACAACGGGGAACGGCACAGCCACCGAACCACAGACTGACTGAGGGGCTGTCCACCCCCAGCCCCGTGCTGCTCCTGCCTCCTTCCAGCCAGCCACCTATCCCCGTCCTCCTCCTCTTCCTCCGTCCGTCCGTCCGTCCATCCACCGCCTTTAGTCATCTGTCCCCACAGACCTCCTCCATCCTCCGTCCATCTCCATAAACCTCCTCCCTCCGTCCATCCCTCCGTCTATTCATTCACTGCCTTTATTCATCTGTCCCCATGTATCTCGTCCATCCATCCACTAGTCATCCACCCAACTAGCCAGCCATCTGTCCTCATCCACCTCCTCTGTCCATCCATCCATTCACCACCTTTATTAATCTATCTCCATATACCTCCTCCATCCATCCATCCACTGCCCATCCATCCATCCACACATGCTGACTTCTATTTTCCTCTGTCCACTGCCTTTATTCATCTATCCCTATATACCTCGCCCATCCATCCATCCATCAATCCACCTTCTTTATTCATCTGTCCCCATATACCTTCTCCATTCATCCATCCATTCCCTAACCCCAACCATCTCCTCTGTCCATCTATCTATCCATCTTCATCCATCCATCCACCTCCTCCATCCATTAGTCTCCATACACTTTCTGCTTCACTAGCCAGCCAGCCCCACACACCTTCTCCGTCCATCCTTTCATCTCTCTTCCTAAACTTCTCTTCTAGCCATCCATCCATCTAGCCCTCTCCAAACATCTCCTCTGTTCATCCATTCCATAGACCTCCGTCCTCTACCCATCCATCTTTCCATCCATCCACACATGCTGACTTCTATTTTCCTCTGGGAAGTGTTCCACTCCCACTCTGCCCAGAGGCCCCACCCCAGCTTCTTCCCCTCCCCCAAACATCTCCCATCTCACTCTGCCTCTTCCAACACCCCTCCTCCTCCAAATGCCCCCATCCACCACCCACCATCCCACAGCTGATCAGGGCCAGATGCAAAACAGCTGATTGGTGGGGGCCTGCAGAACAGCTGATTTGGGGGTCTGCTGAACATCTGATGGGCTGATAGCTGGTGGGTGCTTGAACATTCACTGCTTTTCTCCATGGGTGCTCCACCCCCAGAGAACCCACAAAGTCTATATGTATAGATTCATCCATCTACACACACCTCCCCTCTCCATCCATCCATCCACTCATCTCCATATACCTTGTCTTCTATCCATCCATTGATCTTCTCCATATACCTCGTCTATCCATCCATCCATCTATCCACCCCCAGACATCTTATCCATCCATCCATCCCCATATATCTCCTCTATCCATTCATCTATCTGTCTACCCCCTACTCTCTCTCTCTCTCTCTCTCTCTCTATTCCTGTATACTCCCATCTCCCTCTTTCCATTTCTCCCTCTGTCAGTCTCTCCAGTATCTTTCTGTTTCCTGCCATCTAGCATTTTGATGGACATTGAAAACGTTCAAGTTCCTCTATGCCTCTTTCTACAAAATGAAGCGTATTAAGGTGTTCCTAAAAAAGATCACAGTGTATCCCTTGGTTTTTCTGTCACTGCCTGTCCTTGTGCATGCGCACGCGCGTGCGCAGCGCGCACACACACACACAGCTCCCCATATTCCCACTATTTACAAAGCTTTCTCTCTTCTCTATATCCAGTGCATTATCCACACCCTCCTCCAGGAGCAGTGACTATTTATAGAACTCTCTCCCCCTGTGCTGCTCTCTTCATACAGCATTTGATACACAGCCTCCTGCTCCAGCAGCAACTATAAATAGAGATGAAGTGAGAATGTGACAGGCCCAGCCCATTGGGGTCTTTCCAGGGAAGGCTGGGCAGATGTTGGCCTTGCTGGGGTTTAGAGATTTGCTCCCCAGGCCAGAACAGTGAGATGGGTGGGGAGGGGCTTGGCAAGGGGTGGGTTGTCTCTTCCCATTGAACCAGTAGTTTGCCAAGGCACACGTGGATTTGGGGGAGCAGGGCAGGCAGCATTGGAAGGGGTGGGTTGTCTCTTCCCTTCTGGCTGGTAAGCGGGGATGGATGCACTTCCTTCTGGCCTGGTTTCTATAAATATCGCCTCAGTGCCAGGATAGGACCACAGGGAGGAAGGCCTCAGGAGCTCCATGAGATGCAGGCCGGCATGTGCCCAAGAGGAGGGTGTGAGTTATGCCCAGATCTGACAGGGGAAAAGGGGTTTTGTGGCCCCACACTCAGGGTACGTCTACACTAGCTCATTAGTTCGAGCTAGGTAGGGTAATGAGGGCAACTGGAGTTGCAAATGAAGCCCAGGATTTAAATATCCCGGGCTTCATTTGCACGTTCCCAAGTGCCACCATTTTTAAATCCCCCTTAGTCCGAACTCCGTGCCTGCAGCTACACGCGGCACAGACTAGGTAGTTCGAACTAAAGATCCTAATTCGAACTACCGTTACTCCTTGTGGAATGAGGAGTAATGGTAGTTCGAATTAGGATCTTTAGTTCGAACTACCTAGTCTGTGCCACGTGTAGCCATGGGCATGGAGTTTGGACTAAGGGGGATTTAAAAATGGCAGCGCCCAGGAACATGCAAATAAAGCCCGGGATATTTAAATCCCAGGCTTCATTTGCAACTCCGGTTGCCCTCATTACCCTACCTAGCTCGAACTAATGAGCTAGTGTAGACATACCCTCAGACCCCTCCAGCTTATGCTGTGGCTGGTATGGGGGTTGATTGGCAGGTGGGGCAGGTCCCTGAGACATCCAAGCACCAAAGCCTGGCTCTGCTCAGCTCTCCCACCTCACTCTGTTTCTCTCCCTCTCCCTCTCCTTCTCCTGCCCACATTCCACTCCCTCCACCCCACCACACTCTCTGTCCTTGCTCCAAGCTGGAGTGGGCTGGGGTGCCACCTGGCTGAGGCTCCGAGGGCACTTTTGGGGTCCCCATTGCCCAGAGGATGGTGAGGAGATGCCAGCAAGTCTCTGGTACCCTGGGGGCATCTCACAGCGAATCCTTTGTGAAGCAGATGCCCCATTCCCGATGCCATCTCCCTGACCCTTGTGCCCAGGTATGTAAGGATCCCAAGTGACCCCATCACCTGGGCTTTGTCTACACTGGCGGCTTCTTGCGCAAGAACATCTTGCGCAAGTGTTCTTGTGCAAGAAGTCTTGCGCAAGAAAATGTCCACACTGCCATGTGCAAGCTGTGCTTTTGCGCAAGAGCGCCCATGGCAGTGTGGACGCTCTCTTGCGCAAGAAAGCTCTGATGGCCATTTTAGCCAGAGGGCTTTCTTGCGCAAGAAATCCCTGCCGAGTGTCCACACTGCCTTCTTGAGCAAGAGCTCCTGCACAAGAGGGCTTACACCTGTTAAAAAAGAGCATAGCTCTTGCGCAAGGAGCCCTCTCTTACCACGCCGTACTGTAAATTTCCTTGAGCAAGAGAGGGCGGGCAGTGTGGACGCTCTGCAGATTCTTGCGCAAGAACGGCCGTACTTGCGCAAGAAGCCACAAGTGTAGACATAGCCCTGCTGTTTTGTGGAAGGCTGACTGAGCTGCTGATTGCCTCCCAGGCAGTGGCTGCTGATCCCCTGGCAAAGGGGCACTGCCTGGGAATTGAGGTGATGGCCTGGCAGGAGAAGGCCAAAGGTCAGGCAGTCATAGTGGACAGGAAAGCAAGCCATGGGTCCCCGGACACTATTCCCTGGTGCATTCACAGAAGCAAACATCATTGCCTCCTGGGCTCCAACACCTGTCCCCTTAGCCCAGTTTTGGGGGTGGGGATCTACCCATCCCAGATTCACATACACACACTGATGGGCATGGGGACATGCCAGCAAGATTCAGCCTCTGGCTCAGGACCCCCATGTAGCACTCAGGGCACTGGCTCTACTGGAATCTTGTGCCCAGCTACCCTCCTGCCGTGGCTAGTTCAAGACAGCTGTTGCTGCTATGGAGTGAGTCCCACACAGGGTGTGGTCATCAGCTGGGGACTTTATGTTGGTTCTTTCTTTATTTCCCTTCATCTTAAAATAAAAGTAGCCAGGCCTGAAGATGCATGTTTATTGTTTGCCTGGGGCTGGACATACATTGTCTAATACACAATACCAGCTAGGGCCCAACACTCACCCGGGGGGGGAACATTTTAGCTAAATCCATGCCATCTCACAGCTTTAACTAGAGCTATAGTTATCTGTATTCCAGAAGGGTCATCTGAAACCAGAGCCCCAGGTGCTGTATGGACTGAGAGAGGGTCCCTGCCCCAAAGACCTCCAAGTCTACAGCCCAGACAGACCCAGGGTGGGAAAGGAAACCGAGACCTAAGGTCACCCAGCAAGGCAGCAGTAGAGCCAGGACTAGAACCCAGGTGTCCTAGGTCCTCACCCAGGGTCCTGCCCACTAGAATGGGCCAATCTGATTGAGGCCCCCTTTGCACTGATAACCCAAGGTTCGAGGCAATGGTAGAGCTGGTCAGACTGGCCACTGGTATGGGGGGTGGGAGACTACAGTCATTTTTACAGGGCTGGGTATGCTGCAGGCAGCTCTGCACTTCTGTTTGGCACATTTTGCTGCTCTCCCCAATGCTCCCCATGCTTGGCAGAGTAGGACCAGTATCCTCAGCCAGAGACAGTTGGAGAGGCAGTAAGGGAAGAGCCAGCTGGAGGAAGGTGTGAGGCCTGCCAAGCCTGCCTGGGAGCAAGAGATTCGGTGTGTGCAGCTGATCAAAAAGCAGGCCTCTGCCAGACTGGCTCATGGGTGTTGTTCACCCATCCATGGGAAGGCGCTTTCTGAAAAGAGGAGTCTCTAACCTAGCAGGCAAAGGCTGAGCAACGGCTGGAAGCTGACGCCAGACACAGTCTAAAAATAAGGTGCAGATTTTACTTGGGAGGGGAATTAACCACTGAGCTGCAGTGGATTCCCCAGAACCTGTCATCTCTCACTCAAGGTGGGTGAATTTTTAAAAGAGCACTCTAGCTCTACTGGATGTGATGGGCTGGATTCAGGAATCCCGGAGGACGTTCTCTGGCCTGGGTTTTACAGAAGCTCCGTCTAGGGCACCAGAATAGGCCCTTTGGGCATGGGTGGTGTGTATAAGAGGCAGGGGAAGGCACTGCCTTCTCAAACTGCCAGGCGTGGCCCCACCCACACTCCACCCCTTGCTTCAGCGTGACTCTCAGGCTGTCCCCGAGCTTCAGCCTCGCTGAGGCTGGGACCATATGCCATCTGCCTTACCTGTGCTCTGGGGCTGGAGAGGCTGGGACTGGTGCTTCCCCATGCTCTGGAGCTGGGGAGGCTCGTGTGAGGGGCTGGAGACCTGCCCTTGCAGTGGGGGGTGGCTTGCAGGAAGAGGGGGAGAGCTGGAGCCCTGCCACTGTGGTGGAGGGACTTGGCTCCTGCAGAGGGTGGGGCCTTGGGATGGAAGAAGCGGGGCTGGGGCGTTGCCTCCCCCAGCCTTAAGTTCACCCACTGCCCATGCCTTTGGTCCTTCAATCTACAAGTAGTTCCCATGTCAGGATAACTTGCCCAAAGTCACATTCAGTTTGGAAGTGAACCCAAGTGTCCAGGATCTCCACCCACTGGTCCACTCTGCCTCTAGCAGGTGAGAGGCTGGAGTGACGCAGCAGCTGCCTTCTGCGTGCAATAACCCAAGGCACCGTGAGAAGAGCAAGAAAGAAAAGAAAGCTCCATGCACTGCCCTGGGGTTGAGGGGTGAGCTGCAGAGTCAGCCTCCAGCAGCAGGAGTCACCCCCCACCCTCACTGCTCTCATGGGCAGGAGCTTGCTAGCACAGAGGATCACAGGAGACAGGCAGAGAGAGCAGGGGATGAATCCAGCTACTAAAATAGGTCTGGCCTGGTTAAGGCTGGGAGTATTAATAACCCTTCCGTGATACCTCAGCGCTGACCCCCCCGGGGATGCGTTTGGCACAGGACCCCTGCTGGCTTTTGCAGCTTGATTTTTTTGCTGCTGCCTGGCAGGAGGTGGCAGGCATTGCATAAAGCCGCTGCGTTAAGTACAGGATGCCTGAGAGTTTGGAATTCATGTGCCACAAAGGAACCTTCCTGAGGCGGGGTCTGGACTCAGCGTTGGCAACTCCCTCCTAAAAGAAAATGGCTCTTATTAGCTGCCCCACTCCCTGTAGAGGGTGGGGGTGGGGAAAGGCGCTGCCTAGCGTGGGGGAGGGGTTAGGAGCCAGGACTCCTGGGTTCTATTCCCACTGCCAGGGGTAGTTGGGGTGGGTGGTTTCCAGACTACAGGTTGTAACCCAGTAGTGACAGTGGGGCTGCCTGTCCTGGCACCACAGACTGCATTGGGAGTACATAGGCCTCTGCACACAGCCCCTGCACTGAGCACTAGCTCCACACTCCCATTGGCTGGGAACTTGCTGCTGGCTGCTTCCAGGCAGCCTGGTCTGCAGAGGCAGGAAGCTGCCTTAGACCCCTGCTGCATGGCTGGACTGGGAACTGCTCAAACTAAGTCCCTCCTGCCCCAGCCCTGGCCCCTCCTGTCCCCCCAAGCCAGAGCTCCCTCCTACACTCCCACCCTCAGACCCACCCAGGAGCCTGCACTCTAGCCAAATGATGTTGGGTCTCAGCATCAACAATTTTCTTCAACTGAGTCCTGAGAAGAAAAGTCTGAAACCTGCTGGCCTAGGGGAGGGAGAGCCCAGGCGTCAGGTGTGGCAAGAGTGAAGCTGGGAGCCAGGACTCCCGGAGCCTGACTCTCCTCCCCCGTTGGCTCCCCTGGGCACTGTATCCTGCGTGTGCCCTGTGAGAGGAGAATTCAGTCCTTGAAGGCTGCCCCTCAGCCTGCCTACGTGACCCTGAGAGAGTCTCTCCCCTGCTTTCTGGGCTGAGGGTGCCTGCTCCCTCCTCAGGTGTGAGGAATAAGCCCTGCTGCTGCCTTGCCCCATCCTCTCCAGATGGAGCCTGGAGCAGAGCTGAGCAGCAAGGGCGCCATTTTGGGGGGGGGGCAGCAGCTGTGTGCTGCGGGACAAGGCTAGCTTTTCATCCCCTTCCCCAGACGCTGAAGGAGCGAGGCGAAAGTGCTTGCACTCCATGCATGGCTCTCACACCTGGCTGGCCTCCCACTACAACCTGAGCAGCCCAGATACAGAGCCCTCATGCCCTGGAGGCCCCCTCATACCTCTGCACCCCACCCTCTGCCCTACCCCCACCCCAGATCCCATACCCCCAGCCAGAGCCCTTGCACCCCGACCCTCTGCCCCAGCCCCGAACCCCCTCCCACATGCAACCTCTTGGCCCCACCCCCACCACACGCATTTTTCCCATCACCTCCGGGCTGCATGTCCCTGCCCTATGGGTGCACATCACAAAATTCATGCTGCTCAGGGCTGAGAGAAATGAGGACAGTGACCATCACTCCCTCTGGCATTGCCTGTGTGAGCCCAACCCCCCAGCTCACCTTGCAGCAGAGGAGCCCAGGGCTGGGTTAATGGCATAGCTGGGACAGCTCCGAAACACTGCTCCAGGCACTGTGCTGTGAGGCAGGCGTCCTTCCTCAGGGGTCGGACGTGCCCTGGGCTCTGCTGGCATAATGAGATGGGGGGGGGGGAATGTCGCTGCCTGACACACACACACGTCTCCGAAGTAGTGATTGGCAGCCATCCAGGGCACCTAGTGATTCATCGTCACCTGTGACAAGCTGCAGCCATCACAGGGTCCGTAGCAGGTCTCCTCGTCTAGCTGTGCCTGGGTGCCAGAGGGAGGGTGGGTGTGGGGCAGTGGGGACAGGCCCGGGGGGAAAGGAGAGGAAGAGGAGTGGGCATTGGTGTGAGGCAGAGGGGGAGGATGGGTGGCACTCTAAGGGCATGTCTACATGAGGAAATTATTTTGAAATAACCAAATTCAAAATAATAACTCCCGGACTAACAAAATCGAAATAGCATGTCCCCTCTATGGGGGAGCCGTGAAATGAGTCGAGGCAGGCTCCGTTATTGTGGACACGCTACCTCGACTTAGAGCCCCAGGAAGCACTGGGGAGTAATTCTTCTGAATGACTCAGGGGAGTAGTTATTTCGAAACAGCAGGCGCAGTGACCACACTCCCGCTATTTCAAAATAACTATTTCAAACTCAGCATTATTCCCTGAGGAAAGCAGGAGTACAGATTTCGAAATAACCAGCTGGTTGTTTCAAAATAACTCCCTAACATGGATCAGGGCTAAGAGCATTGCAGTACCAATAGGCTCACTGGTACATGATAGCAATGTCCTGCTGGCGGGACACATTGCATGTGTAACTGCCACCAGGTAGATTTGAACCTGGGACCTCTGAAGCTTAGTGTAGGAGCCTCTACCATTTGAGCTAAAAGCCAGCTATCTCTCAGCCTCTCCTATAGAAGTCTCTTGTTCTTATCTGTTGCTGTGGTCTAAGTGCCACTGCATGGGACAGTGAACCACACTAGGTGTGTGGGTTACATGTGCACCCCAACTCACTAACATCAGATCCTGTGTCACGTGAGATGCTCAGAGAAGCTAATAACACCTTGAGCAGTGTATGTAGGGGGCCCCTGCCCTTGACAGAGGAATGTGGCTCTGCCACCTGCAAGCTATTTCCAAGGTACATTCAGAGACAAGGGGAGTGCAATTTACATAGATGGTAACAGGGCCACGGGGGCAGCCAGGGGAGGAGAGACAGCAGGGGGACAAGATGGCAGCAGATCAATTGGCATTTCAGCAAACGCCTGCAGGGGAAGACAACACCACCATAGAAGCTTTCTTCATCATGAGACTCCAGGTCTCCTTCCCTGCAGCTGAAATGAGCTTCACTTTGGGGAGCAGGACCTTCAGAAGGATCCGTTGAAAAGGTTCACTGGACTGGAGAACCCCAAGTCCTCTTTCACTGGGATGAGGAAGGAACCAAGCTCTGTGGACGCAGAGGGAGCCCAGCCCAGAGGGGCAATGAGCCATCTGGCTGGAAGGAGGATGGGTAAGGAAGCTGCCTGGAATGAAGGCCATCGTTGTGGGAGGTCTTAGTCTCGCTGTTGTGTGCCTGTCCCCATTTCCAACGCCATCCTTTGAACTCACTGAAAATCCTTACTCCTTGAATAAAAAAACAGGTTTTCCTTGGAATCTGAGCCAACCCAGGGCTGTTTGAATTGAAGAGCTCGCAAATGCCAGTTAAGGCAAGCTGTGCAGTTTGACCCCTCAGAGGAGCAAACGCACCTCATGTGACAGACCCAGACTAGCTGGCTGTCGCACTCTAATGGAGGGCAGATATACAGGATGCTGGATAAACAGTTTTCTCTTCCCTGAGTAAACTCTGAGTCTGCTGTCACATAATTAAGGCAGGCAGACACCTGAGACTAGGAGCAGGCTAATTAGACACCTGCAGCCAATTAAAGCCAAGGGAGCTGCCATAAATGGTTTCCCCCCAGATAAGGAAGGGGGAAGGAGAAGAGAACTGGACTCAGGGGAGGCAGTGTGTTTGTGGAGCAACTGAGAAGAGAAAGACTCAGTCAGGTACCAGAGGAAAGGCACTAGGGGAGTGTCTGGGGAGGTGGCCCAGAGAAAAGGTTGCTGTCTTGGGGCTAGAGGGAAAAACCTGAGCAGTTATTGCTGCCTAGGGTCTCTGGGCCAACACCTGGAGCAATGTGTGGGCCTGGGTTCCCCCATCCTCCCTACACCAGAGAATTCTGGGAAAAGGTGGTCCAGGAATTACAGAGGTATCTCCCCCTCCCCATTCATTGACTTTGCCAATGATGGAAAATGGCTCAATAAGGTGTAACCCTGACCTCAAGAAAAACACAAGAGGAAGCATAGAGGAACACAGAGAGCCTCTGAGGCACACACTGACCTGACCCCTTAGGAGGGCAGGAGCCATGGGGCACAGCCAGAACTTTGCCACACCTGTTATTTCCCTGACCAATGCAGGATGGTGCTGCATGTTGCAGAGCACATGAGGTGGGGGGGGGGAAGGTATGTTGGGGTCTTGCCCTGTTTAACTGTGGCTGGTGGAAGCCAGAGTGTGGCTGGGGTGTAGCAAGCATGAGTACGAGTGTGAGTGAGTATGACTGTGAAGGAGAGAGTCTGGTTAGGTGTGTGGGGTCAAGGAAGGGTGTTCTGGGGCAGTGAGGGAGGGGGATATGGTGGGGCAGTGGGGGCAGAGATGGTGGAGGGGAATGGCAGTTAGGGCAGAGGTCAGAGGAAAGTGTTGAGGTGGTTGTGGGGTGTCAGTGTGGGGGGAGGGGGCTGGGGTTGTTGTGGAATAGTAGGGAGCAGGTGTGGGGGAGGGGTGGCTGTGGGGGTGTTTGGGGGTTCTGGGATAGATGTGGGGGAGGGAGCTAGGGTAGTTGTGGGGATAGATGTGGGGGAGGGGGAAGGTGTTGGAGCAGTGGGGATAGATGTGGGGGAGGGAGCTAGGTTAGTTGCAGGCAGTGGGGATAGATGTGGAGGAGGGGGAAGGTGTTGGAGCAGTGGGGTTAGTTGTGGGGGAGGGAGCTAGGGTAGTTGTGGGCAGTTGGGTTAGATGTGGGGGAGGGGGAAGGTAGTGGGGTGTAGGAGTGGCAATGCAGGCGAGGGGCAGATGGTGTAGTGGATAGGGAGTAGCATGGCAGCGGAGCTGGGGGGGGTACTGGGTGCCAGGGGGTGGACACATTGGGGTTCCCATACCATGCAGTCGGGAGTGACACTCTCGCTGCACTAGGGTCCCGCCTGCTAACAGCGCTATAGGCACTGGCCTGGCCTGGTGTCTCCCTGAACAGCCCAGCTCCCGTGGTGGCTCCATCCTGCCCAGGCCTTGCAGTGGCAGGGGGTGAGATGGCAGCGTGCCAGGCTTCCCCTCACCCCTCTGATCAGCATGGAGCTAGTGTCCCGGAGCCCACCTAGCTAGGATGGGAGCTAGGCAGCGCTGGGGCTGCATGACAAGAGGGAGGCTGTAGAGCTGGGGCCTGAGGCTGTGCTCTGGCAGGGTGGGGTGAATCTAGTGTAGCCCCAGAGTCACATCTGCACAAGCGGTCCTGGCGTGGTCGATCCACGGCACCGTGCTTGCCAGCAGGAGACGGTGGGGCAGGCAGGGTGACCTGTCTGTTCTGAGGGGCACATCACTGCCTCTGATGCCATGTCACGGTAGTGGGCACGATCCCGTGTCCTTGCACTGCATCCACCATTGTCCCTGAAAGACCAGCTTTGCCCTTCCTCCTCCATGCCACTCCTCCCTCTATTTCCTTGCATGGTGGGTAGTTGCACTGGGCTGGGAGACTGGGTAAAACTGGAGCAAATCTGGAGCAGCCTCCCAGCTCTGTGTAAATGAGCAACGGGATCTCTGGCAGCTCCTGCCTCCCACCCACTTGGAGGGGAGGGGTGTTCAGAGGAAGCATCTGCTATTTTTGAAGGTTCGTGCAGGGGGCAGCAGACGCAGCCCCACACTGGGGCTTGCTGTGCCCTGCAATGGGGTCTGAGGAGCAAAGCAGCCAGGCCCAGGGCAGGGAAACCTGGAGTGCTGGCAACAGGCAGCCTCCTCCTTCTTCCCACCCAAGGAGCTGGATGGTCCCAGGGACTGCCAGGTGCATGGTGCTACGTCACCAGCTGTCCCCTCCCCAGGAAGCTGTGACCCCTGGGGAGCAGTGTGCAGATGTACACAATTGCACCCGACTCTGGGGAGCTGGGACTAGGACCTGGGGGAAAGACAATCCTTACCTATATGCAGAATACGCAGTTGCATAGGGCACCTGAAAATTTTGGGCACCACTGGGTCTTAATCAAGGGTGTCATTTTGGAAGGGGGGAGGGGCACGCAGCAGCCGTGTGCTCTGGAACTGTGGTGTTTTAGATGCTGTTTGTAACGATTAGAATTGGGCGCATTGGCTGTTGGGAATCTGGAAGCACAGGAAACAGGCAGGAGGGGGGAGGAGATGGGCCAGGCCTAAGTGAGAGCTACAGAGGGGAGCAGCAGCAGCTTTGTAAAGAGGTTTCACCTTTGGTAAATAAAGGCCTGTTGAAGTTTACTACCTTGCTTGCATGATACAACAGGAACAGCTTGCTTTTCATCCCCTTCCCCGGGTACTAAGGGAGCGAGGGAAAAGTGCTTGCAGTCCGTGCATGCCTCTCACACCTGGCTGGCAAAGGGAGCTTACCACTTCCCCTCGCTCCCTGATAGTCTGGGGAAAGGGATGAAAAGCCGGAGAGCACAGCTGCTGCCGTTCCACACTCTCTGGAAATAGTGCCTTTGCCTGTGTCCCAGAACCTGCTCAGTTCCAGTGGTATACTCAGCAGCTGTGCCATGTTGCTATTAAACAGTGGCTGTGTCCCACCGCAGAGATGGCTGCATTGCAGCCATGTGCTCTGCCTGTATCTCGGAATGGACAATATTGATCATCTCTGGCCCTCCCTCTTCAGTGCTCCTTGCAGTCTCCCGGTCCCTGGCTGGTCCTTCTGCCCCTGTGCCCTTTCAGTCTGCCCCCTGCAGCTCCAGGGGTACATTTAGCCTTCTCAGGCTAGGTCTACGCTACCAGATTATTTCAAAATAAGATCATTTGAAATAACTATTTCAAAACAATCCTGTTTCCTCACATTGCATCCCCCTTCTCCCTGTTCACCTAGCACATCTAGCTGTCTGGCATGAAAAGGGAGGGAACAGCTGTCAGCACAGCAGCGGCAGGCAGGGGACAGGCCAGGTGGTGGAAGAGAGAATTGAATACGGGCCAGAAGGAAGCAGGATTCACTGGACTGCCCCCGCCCCCAGGTGTGCGGGAGGGAATGAGGGTTATCCAGTGAGAATAAGAAATAAAGAAAACAAAGTAGAAGCCGCACTTCAAAAGGGAGTGAAAAAGACAGAAAAAAGCCAAAACGAGAGAGAAAAAGAATGGCAAAAAAAGGGGGGGAAGAATCAGAGACAAAATGAGAGAAAAGAATGAGCATGAAAGAGCTAGACTAAGAAAGGCAGAGAGAGGAAAAAGAGAAAGGCACAAAGGGGGGAAGAAAGTGAGAGAGAAAGTTGGAAAGCAAGAACCTTGATTTAATCTGCCGGGCACTGAACTCCCATGGCTCTGAAAGGGACATTTGTTTCTTGCCATTAAAGCCCCTTTGACTTTGTTTTGAGAAACAGACCCAGAAACTTTGGGTTGGGGAGAAGTTGCGATAAAGCCAACGCCACATGAGAGCAAAGGAGCTTTTCACGAGGGACCTGATCCTGCGGCTAGTGTCTCCCCCTGCAGCGGGGCTTTGGTAGGGAGCAGACACAGAGGCTGAGTGTGAGCCCCACCTGACAGAACCAGGATGTTGGCCAGCAGCAGAGGGATGTCAGGTCCAGGCACCCTGCTACCCAGGTGTTCACTGCCTAGGAGGTGCCACCAGGGGTCAGCGCAGCCTCAGCAAAGGGATCTGTGTTGAGTTCTGTCAAAACTCACTGCACTGACCAGGCCTCGAAGGGGAAGGTATCCGCCTGCTCCACCTCATCACGGGCGCTGGGCAGGTGTGACCCACAGGGTACGTTCCTGTCCTGACAGTACTGAAATACGGACAGAGGGAGTCATTGTCTAAATCAAGGCAAAGGCTTGGCTGGGTCCATCCATATTCAGAGCCCAGAATGAGACAATGTTTATTTCTCTACATTTTAGGGCCAACATACTGTGACTGGTCCTGACACCATAGGTAGATGGATCCCCTACACAAGGGGTCCAGACTCCCCGCACCCCATCAATATGCTCCTTAGGCAGTCACTGTCTAGTGGCTGCTCACACCCCCTCACAGGTGCCTGGAGTGGCTAGGAGGTTCCTCTCCCCTTTGAAACTAAGATACTGACCCTCACCCCCAGGGGCAGTGAAAGAGGCAGCAGGGTCCCCGCTGAAGAACAATGGGTGTCTGAGCTGGCAAGTGCAGGGCCAAGCTGCTTCCTCCCTCCCGGTAGTAGCTGCTGCTCCTCCCGCTGGTGGAGGCTGCCTGCAGACTCCGGCAGCGTCACAGTGTCATTTACACATGGGAATGTCCCTTGCCCCTTCCCCGCCGCCCCCCCCCCAGTGATGAGCTCAGCCTCGGGGCAGACTCAGGCAGGGGTCACTGTGCCAGTTCCATTGGGGGCCATCTCCCCACCCCACTCAGAGCAATGGGCTCAGGCTCTCAGCAGACTCAGGCAGCATCACAGCACTGGTTACACTCAGGGCAGCTCCCCGCTCCCAGCTGCACCTAGGCCTTGTTTTAGGACTTTCCTTCACAGCCACAAGAGCTGGAAACTCACTGAGCATCTGTCCCTTTGGGAGCTGGGCAGCCCATGGAAGGGACTGTGAGAGGGGGCTGGGAGGGAGGGGACTGTGAGAGGGGGCTGTGGGGGAGGGGACCCCACTGCGGAGGAGGGACCCCACCCAGGATCTCCATGGAGATGGCTCAGCTCTTGGAGGGTGTTGGGTGGCGTCACCAGTCTGGAGCCTCAGCCGGTGTGGGACCTTGTGCCCCTACAGGACTCCCTTCTCCGTGTAATGTCCTCTCCCCAGTGCAGCCACAGCCATGAACCACTGCCCAGTGAAGCCCTAGGAAGCCTGAGCCCCATGCATGATCCTGGCCTGGGGGCACATGCCAGCGTGGGAATCCTTCCCCTGAGGAAGGTAGAGATTGCTCTGCAGAGAGCCAAGTGCCAAGCCTTGAGAGGAGAGAGCAGAATTGGCCCTTGGCCCCCAGGGGCTGGATGGTGGGGCGGGAGGGAGGAGGCTTTTCTGCATCTCCAAGGGGAGCCAGTGAGATGGCTGGGGCTGGTAATCTCCCGCCAGGCATGGGCTCCAGCCAGCTCACCACACAGAAAGACTGTTTCTGTTTCTCTTCACACGCTGCTGCGGAAGGGCGATTTCCTCCTTTTCATCCCTCCAGATCAAACTAAAGGCCGTCTCGGGTGAGACCCTCCTGAGCCAGACAAAAAGCAGCAAGGCCCCGCCGCGGCTCTTTCTCAAATGCTCAGGTCCTGGGATCAATCCAAGCACTGGGAACACAGTGGTTTTGTGTCCACTTGTTAACCGACTGAGGACTGCTTGTTCCCCTGCACTCTCCTGCCTGTAGACAGCCTTCTGCAAGGCAGTCACGTTGATACCACAGGCCATTGTGACTTTAAAACCAGAACAATATCAAATGAACATGGCCCGACTTACATGGGTTAAAAGCTAGCGGCTCACTGCGAGGCCTCCAAATGGAACTGTAAACACAGATGCATCATCTTTGAGCAGGTGTGTTTCTAGTGGGGTCCCACAAGGCTCTGTTCTTGATCTGGAATCAAACAAAACCATCACTGATAAAATGTGCAGCTGACAATGTTCCCTCTAATCTTTTCCAGCCAGGTGCGGATGGTTTCCATCCAGGTGTGGAATAAATTTTATGCCCCCAAGGTACATGTGGATGTGCACCACCAACAACCACACACAACCCAGCTGTGGGTGCTTTGCTAATCAGGTGGCATTTGAGTTTCTCCTGAGTGGCCGCACAAGTACCCAGCCTACAAGGAACACTGGCAGGTGACCAGAGCTGGCCCAAGCTACAGGCTGACCGAGCTACCACCTGGGGCGCCCCATTATAGGGGGGGGCTGCGCATTCACAGGGTGCCCAGGGCCGGGGGCACCACACGCCTGGGGCCTGGGGTGCATGAATGGCTCAGGCCAGCCCTGCAGGTGACACCACAATTGTGGGAGAGGACGAGTCACTGTCACAACACAATCTGGCCTCCAGTAAACAATATGCGGTTTAACAGGACTATATGTAAATGTGTGCAGCTAGGAACAAAGACTGTAGCCCTGTGTACAAGCTGGGGGTGCTACCCTGGGCAGCAGGGACTCTGACAAAGGTTTGGGGTGGTTGGTGGATGATCAATTGAGCATGAGTGTCCAGTGTGGCCTTGTGGCCAAAGGAGCAAATGCAACCCTGGGATGTATACATGGGGGGCTCTCAAGTAGGAGCGGAGAGGTTATTTTACTTCTGTATCTGGCACGGGTTTCACCACTGCTGCTGGCATCCTGTGCCCGGCTCTGGTTCCCCTCAATTCACAGATGTTGCAATATTGGAGAGAGGTCAGAGAAGAGTCAAGTGAATGATCACAGGGTTAGTGATGGACTCCCAGAGCTCAGTCTATTAGCTTGAGAAGGTTAAAGGGGTGGCTGCAAGTACCTACATAAGGAACAGGAATCTGATGATGGGTTCTTCAGTCTAGCAGGCCAGGTGGGACACGACCAAATGGCTGGAAGCCAAAGTGAGACAAATTCAGCCTGGAAGTCAGGCAGGCAGTATTAGCAGGGAGGGGAATTAACCGCTGGAACCATGTCCCCCGGGCAGCGGTGGATTCTCCATCACTGACCATTTGCCACTCAAGATGGGCTGTTTCTCTCACAGATCTACTTTAGTTCAGCTCGGAGTGAATTCCAGGAAGCCCCAGGGCTCAGAGGCTTAACTTTAAGGCTCAATCCAGACCCAAGCCTAAGAGGGTTAAGTCATTTTCTGACCTGAATCTTCCTTCCATTCCTGACTTAGTGACACCCCCTCCTGCCATGGATGGAGCCTGGGGGCCATAAACTGGACCCATCACAGAGGCAATGGTGGAGCAGATTTCTCCCTTCTGTTTGGCCCCATTTCCTCCCTGCGGGGGAGCCTTCGGGGAGCCGCCCCTTCCTGCGCTGTGTGTACTGCAGCAGGAGAGGCACAGCCGGGTGGGAGCAGCCGACAGAAACAAGGCGCACAGCCACTGCTGTGCTGGCCTCGTGGCCAGGAGGAGGAGAGCCGACCTGGGCCTGATAAGGAATGGCCAACCCGGAGCCGGCACTTCCTGTCAGGTCCTGTTAGGTTCAGGTTGGGCTGATGGCTCTGCTCTGGCCTGTGTTCTCCACAAGATCTATTGCTGGAATCAAGGAATATTTGCTCCCACATGGCTTTGTCGCTCTGCTGGAATAATGCCGCTGACTCTCTAGGGCTGTGAGGCCCAATGGTTAGGGCCCTGGATGTGGATTCAGGGGATCTTGGTTCCATTCCCATCATGGGGAGAGTTACTACCCCCTCCCCCACCTTTGTTCAACCTGTTGGCTCCTGGCGCTCACTAGGTGTTTGTGCATTGGGGCCCAGAGCTGGACAGCGATGGTGACGATAACCATCTTCCACCTTCTGCCCAAGGGCCTCACAGACATCACTGACTTATCCCTCACAACCCCACTGGGGAGTTAGCAGCAGGACTCATGTTTGTAATGAGGAGGAAACTGAGGCACAAGGAGGCGGGGACAAATCCGCAGCAGATCCGTGTGTGCAGTGGCTATTCCCAGCCATTTTTTTATCTCCCCCAGGCCTGGCCAGAGAGATGCAGCTGCAGAACAAGAGGCTCCAAACACTGTGGGTTTGTTATTTCCCTGGGCAGTACGGAAGGCACCCGCCTGACAGTGGTGGTGATTGGCAGGCACTCGCTGTTTACATGAGGGGTGAGTCTGGCTCCAGCAGCCCCAGAGCCAGTGCGCTTCCCTGCACTACACCAAATGGTCTCCAGGGGACGACATGGGGGTCAGTCCCCTCAGCCTCCCTGCCCAGGTTTCCAAGGGGACAGCCCATTAGCCAATCAATGAGGACTCCATTTCAGGAGCAAACCTCATTTGTGGGATTCCTCTGCATCCCAGTGTGTGGTTCTACCCCCTCTCCCCAGCAGGCAGTCTGACCAGGGCATCAGAGCTGAGGCGTAGTCGGGATTTGTGTCTCGTGGGACAACGGGCCAGTTTCTATCTAACATACTTACCTGTCCCCCTTCCTGAGATGTCCAAGCTCCTCACCATCTTCAATGCATGGCTCTTGACAGCCCTCTGTGGGGCAGGGCATCCCGCCCCCCACATTGAGCACAGGGGCAAAGCGACTGGCTAAGGTCATAGAGGCAGCTTGCAGGAGAGGAGGGAATTGAACACACCTCCCTAGGAGCCCTCAGCCACCAGCTCCTGTGTCCCACACAGCCTTGGTGACACTGAGGGTGGCTCTGCTCTGTTTGCTACAGCGAACGTCTCTCTGAGGCGTGTAGATTTCACAGCTCAGGTTCTGCTCCCCTCGTCACATCTCCAAGGACGTCAGTCCCATAGGAGGTCGGGGTTCAACGCCTGCTCCTGCCTCCGTGAGAGGCAGCCCAGGGTCCTGTTTGTGGGGCAGGGAGTGCCCTGTACCTTGTGCGCACAGCACTGGAGATTGCTCTGGCTACATCTCTCTAGAGCCAGCCAGCACTGCACCCACCCCGGCGACGCCAGCCCTGATGCCTTGAAAAATTAGGGGCAAATGCAAAATACCTTCATCCCTTACTGCAAGTAGAGCCAGCAGCCTGGCACTGTAATCATGACCACACTGCATGTAACTCCTTGACAGCTGCCCAACATGCCACCGGGCTCATTCGCCAGCAATGAAATGCAGCCACCTCTGGGTGGAATGGGACAGCTGCTTACAAGCTACGCAGCAGCACTGCACAATGGGCGAGGGAAGGAAAGGATCCTGTATCCAAAATGACCTGGCATGAAAGGTTCCCAGGAAAAGGTGCCATCCAAGCAGACAAAGATGAGGCGTGATACATTTGTCCTCTCTTTGCTTTCTTTCTGTGGTGCTGTTGCTTTTCTTGCTGTTGCTTTTCTGCTTTTAGGCCATCCCCTCCCATCTCTTTCACCGAAAGGGGCTCAGATTTCAGAGCTGGATGCTCTGCAGGGTCCCAGATGGCTGCGTCTCAAAAGCTCCTCCTGCAGTCCCACTGGGACCACGGGCAATAGCCCAAAGTCACTCGATACACCTGAACTGGGCTGTGCTAGAATGGTCACTTGTTTAAAGCGAGAGCAGGCAGCAGCTGTGGTAGTGGGGTCTAATGGTTGGCACACCCAATTGCTCAGGCAGGAGTTTGGAGGGGCTCGGTTCTATTCCCAGCTCTACCCTGACCTGCTACAGGGAGTGACCGTGGGTAAGTGCCTTGCGATGGTGGCTGTCCCCAGAGAGTCTGCCCTGTTCTCAGGCACCGCCTGGGTGAAAATGCCTTCTTAGAAACACTGCAAATTCCATAGACACTTAGGGCCAGCTCTGGCAAGGGCAGGTGTCTAAAGTTAAGCAACTTTGGGCATGCGTCTGTGTCTCCCATGGACTGAGCTACCTGGGTGCTCCATTGTGCAGCGTTGCTGCATAGCTTTTAAGCAGCTGCCCCATTCCACCCCAGAGGTGGACGCATGTCATTGCTGGGGGGGAGTGATCTCGGTAGCAAGGTGTTCAGCTGTGAAGGAGTTCCCAGCTGCACAGAAATGACAGCTGAGGGGGGGGGAGAATGGGGGAGCTGCGGGGGTGAAATGACTTGCCCAAGGAAGCTAGAAGTGGAAGCCAGAGCTCTAGGTTGTCAGTCGAGCTCTTAACCATGAGGGCAGCCACCTGCCGTACTTGCCATCACTTCGAGGTAGGCATCTACCTGTGGGCACCCAGGTTTGACCTTGTTTGGCCTGGCTGCCTTGTCCTAGCGCTGACCCTGATCCCTACACCCTTTTCATTTCTGGCCTAGTGATACCGGCCAGTCGAAAGTGCCATGGCCCCCTCTTCTGTGCAGACAATAAATTCTTGTCACCAGACTCCTGCAGGAACCAGTTCCCGAGCACAGCAAAGTTCTTATCTCGCACGTTAACTGGGGCAGCCGTTGCCTGCAGGCGAAAATGGCACAGGGGATCGATCCAAGGGGGGCAGGCAGGCGTGGGAACCTCCCTTTATCAGGAAGGCTGGGCATGTGGCCCATTAATTGGAGGAGGTGGGCTCAGTTCACCTGCCCCCCTCCCCGACCTTGGTAAATCACCCTGCTGCTCCCAGGTCACTATTTCACACACACACACTCACTCACATTCTCTCTCTCTGTCCTTCTCCCTTTCGCCTGTGTCCTCTAGGTAGATGGCCAGAGCTCGGAGGCAGGTGCTGCCTCTCTCTGTGGCCCCAGTCGCAGCTGCAGCTGCTAGGAGCTGCTGTGATAAAAACAGGCTAATAGCCACGGTGTCCTTTGTGAGGTGGACACCTTGAGGGGATACTTGAAACCCTCCCCTTTAAGGAGCTGGGATGTGGCCTGGTAAAAGGCACAGGGACAGTCTGACCCCTTTAAGATCCTTGGACTGGCAAGGGTGGGGCCTATGGGACAAGCAGGTGGGATGTGTGAATCATGTGCTATCTCACCTAGGGCATGAACCCGTGGCGCCTGTCTTACCACAGTGCTTTGCTCTCCCAACAGAGCTAGCGCCGGGCCCAGATTCCTCTGCTCTGCTGTGTGCGGGGCCCCGGCTGCTCTGGCTGAAAATGAAAGCGGTTTGGAAAATGGCTTCACTTCCTTTCCCAGCCCACTGCGGCACAGCCAGGCTCACTCTCAGCCCTGCACTCGAGCCCCACACCCAGGCTCAGCCAAGTCTCCACCAACAAGGCTTGGGTGTTGTCCTAGCATGGAACTGAGCCAATGTCCCGGCTAGGGAGTGCTGCTGGGGGATACTTTTCAGGTGAGTTAGAAATTGAGATCTCGGTCTTTTTGTTTTGTTTTGGTCATTGGTGATCCCACATTACTTGCCTCCAAAGAGACAGACTGTTACCCTGACAAACTGTGGCTGACCCGGACAGCCACAAGAGGGCACAGAATTCTTCACTTCCTGCCCTGAACCACCGCTGCACACTGCTCAACAGCTGCTGCCTGTCTCTTCAGAGGTGGAAGCATTTCAGTGGTGGGGGAAGTGCTAGAGATATAGCAGACAACTGAGATAGAGTGAAACATTTGTATCCATCTGGACGAAAGATACAAAGACTAGGAGCTTCAGGGGGTAGCCGAGTTAGTTTGTTACAGAAAAAAACAACAAGTGGTCCAGTAGCACTTTATAGACTAACAAAACATGTCGATGGTGTCATGAGCTTTCGTAGGCACAGCCCACTTCTTCAGATGACCGGAGTTACAAGTTATTGCTGCCTGGCTGTAACCATGCTAAGTTCCTTTCCTTGGCCACTAGGGACAGGCCTAGAAACCAGGCAGGAACAGGTGCTTTCATCTTCATCATTAACCCAACTTGCACCTTTGAGGGTTGAGTGAAAAGAGCGCCCTTCCTTTTTTCTGCACCCTTATTTACTGGTGTAAAGCACCTTTGCTCCATTGGGCTACGTCTAGACAACCGTGCTATTTCGGGATACTGGAAGTATCCCAAAATAGTTATTCTGTGTCTTCAAACATGCCCATTATTTCGAAATATATTTAGAAATAATGAGCGTGCTATTCCGGCATCCCTGTAACCCTCGTTCCATGAGGGTTAAGGGACTTGTCAGAACAGTGCTTTATTTCAAAATTACTTCAAAATAAGCTAATTGGGTGCAGAGTAGATGCACCTTTGGGCTCCTGGTCCCATTTCCACCACTCTGGAATGGGGCCTTCATGCAAATAGGAACCAGGCTCGGTGGTGCTAGGCTGAGATGTCCCTGCTAGGATCTGGCCTGCAAGGTTTTCAAAGGATCAGAAAGATTTTCGTCACATGCCCTGTCCAGAGCAGAGATCCCCCTTCAGCTAGAAGTAGGAGTTTTTGTTAACCAAGCTAGCCATTGCTTCTCAGTAAAGGCAGTAGCCAAAATTGGGCTTGATTTCTCTGAAGTTGGAGAGGGATAAAACCTGGTGGGCTCACATCCCCTCAGTATTCCTGGGGCAGGAGTGTTGCTTGCCGCATATTGAAGCTGATCACAGACAGAAATATTGCAAAGGCTGCACCCACTCTCATTAGTCACTATGCATGAGAGTGGCCCCTCAAGGCCCCTGCTGAGGCTGGGGCCCATTGCGCCCGTCACTGCTCAGACAGAGTGAGAGCAGGCCCCCTGCCTTCCCCACTCTCAACATCAGAGACAAAGAAAGGATTGTTGTAACAGAGTGGTCTGACTTCACAGAGTTGGGGGCAAGTTTGGGGGAAGATCCAGCCCCTTTATGAACATAAGAACTGACTCAGTGGCTCTAGCTAGTGTTCCCTCTAATTTTTTCCATCCATGGGAATAAATTTTGTTTGGTGCACTAAGGCATTTGCAGATGTGCACCACCAGGAGAAACAAAGGCTGCTGGCTGTGAGCGCTCTGTGAATCAGCTGGGTGACACCTGAATCTTTCCTGGGTGGCCGCCCAAGTGTGCAGCATTAAGGAACACTGCCTCTAGGCCAGTCTCCTGTCATGGCCTTTGTTAGATGCTTCAGAGAGAATGAACAGAACAGGGTTATTTTGAGTGATCCAAATAGGTATAAGTAGACTAAGCAACTTCTTAGGATCCAAGGAGCTCAAGGGGCCACCTATTAACAGGTTGAACCTCTCTAGTCCGGCACTCTCTGGTCCGGCAACATCCATGGTCCAGCATGATTTTAATTAGCCAGATGTCCACTTAGCATGGGTGTGGCCAAGTCTCCCACAGTCCCATAAAGTTTGCTTACAGCCACCATTCCAACTCTCAGGGTTCTGTGCTATTATTTAGCTCTAGCTGACCCCTACATGTCCTCCAACAGCCCAGCAAGCAGTGGAAGTGTTGGTAATGCTGCTACACAATATTGACCTCCCATGGTTTGTCAAATTCTCTGGTTCAGCACCGGTCAGGTCCCGAAGTTGCCAGATTAGAGAGGTTCAAACTGTATTAGTATAACTGGGGGGGACTACAATATTCCTGCACAGGGCCCCACCATGGGCTAGCTCTGGTACTGGATCCATCCTCTAGTGCATGGGTTCCCAAACTGGGGGGGTGTGAGGTTTTCTCAAATCAAAAAGGGGGCATAATGCCTAAAAGTTTGGGAACCACTGTGTCCCAGCTTCTGGAGATTGAGGGACATCTTGGCTAATGGCTATTGTTGGACCTAGCCTCCAGCAACTTAGCCAAGTCCTTTTGGAACCCATTTATACTTTTGGCCTCCTCTGGCCAGGAGTTCCATGGGTTACCTGTGCACTGGGTGAAGAAGTACTTCCTTTTGTTTGCTTTAAATCTCCTGCCTATTCATTTCATTGGGTGATCCTGGTTGTTGTGTTGTATGAAAGGGTAAATAACATCAAGTCACTTTCTCTGCACCATTCAGGATTTATAGACCTCTATCATAACCTTCCTTAGTGATCCCTTTTCTAAGCCAAACAGTCCTAGTCTTTTCAATCCCTTCTCATATGTAGGAGCTGTTCCACACACACACCTCCCCATCATTCTAACAGGTGTTTGGGGCTGATAGATGGGATTATTGGGCCAAGTGATTCTTATCAAAGGATGAAAGAGTCCAGGTGAGGGGTGGCAGGAAGCAGGGAGCTTCCAGTGGCAGGTTGAAGAGATGTGAAGAGGAAGGTGTCTTGGGTCCCTGCCTTACTGCCTTGATTAGGGAAACAGCATAGGGTTGTGTTTGAATAATAAACTTGGCCCTGAAGGAAGGACCTGCCCCTACCCCAGACTCTGGGCCTGGCCTCAGTTCTTCTGGGGTTGGGGAGATGTCCTCATCCCCTGTCTTACAGAAGGGAAACTGTGCCCTCAAGAGATAAGGAGCCAGGTTTTCTAGAGTTCTCAGCACCACTGTTCCCTGCAAGCTGAGCACTTGGGTGGCTGCCCAGGAGGGATTCCAGTGCTGCCCTTGATGATTAGCAGAGTGCCTGCAGCCTCCGGCAGCCTGTGTTTCTACTAGTGATGCACATCTGCATATGCTTTGGTGCACACACCAACATTTATTCCACACATGGATGGAAAAAAATTAGAGGGAACACTGCTCAGTACCTGGTAATATCTGGCTATCCAGCTGGAAGCATCTGGCCCAAGGTCACACAGGCAGTCTGTAGCACAGCTAGGAAGTGAGAATTGATCTCCTGTGTCCCAGCCCAGGGGAGAGCCACAGAGCAAGCCGCCTCTACCACAGAGTTTGGCCCTAAATTTCCTTGCGATTCCTACCACCGCAGCTCCCACTATGGCAGCAGCTGGAGACCTAGTGCAGTCAAGACTCTGGGGGCTGCCTGCCTCTTTTCAAGGATGTGGCCAAATGCTATTAAAGGGGCACGGCTCCCCCCGTTGTGTGGGCGGTCCCACTGGGGTAAATGTGTTAATGCTGCCATAGCTGTCCCTGAGCTAGAAGGAGAATACACTAGCCCAGCGAAAGACACTTTTATCCCAGCAGAGCTGCAGCCATGCTGGGGCTGTGCCTGCACAGCTAGAATGGAAAAATCCACCACATCTGACTGACATAGCTATCCCAGGGCAAACAGGGTATGTAGGGCTGGGCTGGGGGCCAGGGTCAGGAAGGTGCCCTCTTATTGCAGACTGGCTGGTCTGGTTTTCCTCTGCTCAGCTGTGTGAGC
The DNA here is from genome assembly GCA_032595735.1 of Pelochelys cantorii. Lineage (NCBI taxonomy): Eukaryota > Metazoa > Chordata > Testudines > Trionychidae > Pelochelys > Pelochelys cantorii. The sequence continues at coordinate 14,403,798 of CM064349.1, read as the reverse complement.
TGAGAGATCTCACCCCCCGTGGTCCCCTTGGACCCAGTGCCAGGGACAAAGGGTGGTTAGAGAAGAGATGGAGCCAGAACATAGAAACCCCAAGGAGGAAGACACAAGCAGCAGGTGCAGGGAGCCAAGGGCCCTGTTCCCTGTTGTGTAGCCAATTGTGTTCTTCGGTTCCCATCCCGAGGGGCCGCAGCAGCTCCCACGATTCAAGAATGAGGAAAACCACAAACCACACAGCTTGGCTCTGCCACAGGGGCTGGCATCCCCACTTGCGGTATCAGGGGCCGTGCAGGGCTAATTAATACGGTGAAAGATTAAATGCCAGGGCCTGCTTCACTGGCTTATACTAGCAACACCTGGGGACGACTGGCAACGTGGGGTCCTGTCTGTACCTGGGAAATGACATTGCTCTGTGCAGACACCTGCACTGGGAGTTTCACAGCATTGGATGGAGCTGAGCACCAAACCCTCACTGCTCCTAACTCCCATGGTTGCACCAGTGAAAAGCAAGGATTACACCAGTACCGTGTACAGCAGCAAGAGCCCGGCCTGGTTCTCCATTCCCTTGTGCAATTGTTGACACCAGTGCAACACCTGTAAAGCCTACCCTGGCAGAATGGTGGCAGTTCATACACTATGCGACAGCTGCTGCCTGTCACCTCAGAGGTGGCTGCATTTCAGTGGTGGGTGAAATGATCGCTGGAGATCTATTGGGAAAGTGACATTTGTTTCAAATTGGATGAAAGGGGCAATGACTGTCGTTACTGCTGCCCAGCTGTAACCATGCTAAGGTCCCCTCCCATAGCAAGGGATGACTGGCCAGTGGAAGCCGGGCTAGAAATCAAGTGATAACCCAGCCAAGTTTACCCAGAAAATGCCCATTCACGGGACTGACGTATTTTGCTGCTTCTATTGCAGATTCAGCAAAACTTTCACAGAACCTCAGTGTCTCCTGTGTTTCAGGGTCTGCAGCGCCACCCCAGGGAGCCTGCCAGTCCCGGGAGTCCTGGCTAGAGCTGGCCTCTTGGGGCTGCTAAATTCTACTGTCTGTGGCAGGCAACCTGACAATCCCTGGACCAAGAGCCCTGGCTCCAGCTGGGTGTCCAGGGGCTCCTAGGCTCCTCACTCTGGGGCAGACCTGCCTGGTGGACTGCCCCAGAGCCAAGCACTTCTGGGATCCATGGTTTGGGGGCAGCCCTGCCATGCTCAGCCTCTCAGGCCATGGCTGGGGGGCCTGACTGTAATGGGTTTGGCTCCTGATTCTGCGGCAGGGACCCTTAAAGCACTGAAAAGATCCCTGATGGGAGCTTCCTGGTCTGTGGGGCTGGGGCAGATCTATGGGGGATATTAGAGCTTCCAATTGTCAAATGCCACAATTAATGCCCCTGGGGCTGGGCTGTTTCAGTGCTGCAGGCCCTGCAGTTGCTGAATGGAACTGATGGTCTTGTCAGTTTCATGGCTGCTGTTTGAAGGTGCTGGATTTCATTCAGTGGCTGCCCATCCTGGGGGGCAAATTGAACCCTGGGAATGTCATGTGGCATTTCTGAAATGAATTTCTGGGGTGTGGGAAAACCTGGCCTGAACCAAGAGGGTTTTTTTTTCTCATTTTTTGGTTCGGTCCCTAAAACAAGAAAATCGGTTATTTGCTCCGCTCTCACCCCGAATGCCTTTAACCTGTGTTTCCCACTGCATCAATGGGAGTGGAGAGAAAAGAGAATCTTTCCCCCTTCGGTGCACTTAGTTGACATAAACACTAGAGCAGGGGTGGCCAACCTCTGAACGTGTGGCTCGCAAAGCCACCCCATGCGCCCCTACAAACGGTCCCTGGCTCCCTGTGTAGGGGAGCCGTCCAGTGCAGCAAAATGGTGTCGGCAAGATGGTGTTAGCCGACGGGAGCCTGATGTGGCCATAAAGGGGCAGCGTCTTTTTTTTTTTTTTTCCATTCAACAACTCTGGCTGGTGGGGAGCATTTCCTGCCCCCCCCCCCATAACAGTTCTGGTGCAGCTCTTCGCATTTTTTCTGCTGCTGTTTCGGCTCTCTTCGTTTAATGGGTTGGCCACCCCTGCACTAGAGTGAAATAGGCCAGCTCTCCCCTAGTATGAATCAGCGCAGGCCTATCTGGCTCACTGACAGTCAGAGTTAGACCCTGTCCCACCCCTCTGGCTGGGTCAAGGGGCCTTTGTGTGAATGACAGTCAGACCAGTGATCTCTGGGATATCAGGCTGAAACACGGCCCATGGGGACTGACCCACGGCATTGTGAAATAACATTCGAAATCTGCCCAACAGAGGGAGGCAGCAGCAAGGAGCTTGCAGCTACACCAGTGGGCAGAACTCACCTGCAAACTGGCCTAGGGCAGCAAGAATGTATGTGGGGCAAGGGGAACCTTTGGGCTAGGAAGGGAGCTTGGCACTTGACCATGGAGGCTTCCTAACTGGCCCAGACAAAACCGGGCGATGTCACCCCCGTACGCTCTTGCCGCTTTGTTTTCACGTGGTCTCCTTACCCCCAGCCTGACTGTCCCAACCTACTTTGCACCCAGAGCTGGGAGAATAATTGATGTTTTGGTTCACTGGGAGTTCCAAAAGAAATCAATCAATCGCCCAGGAGGAACCGAACTTGAAACTTCGGAACTTTTCTGGCGCATTGTGAAAAGCCTGTGTAAGGTGGAACGAAACATGGGGTTCAGGCTCAAACATTTTGTTTGGGGCATTTCTTACAGGTGAGATTCACAGGATGGGGAGGGGATCCCAGCCTCTTTTAGGGTTCCTAGCTGGCACCGGGGACTCAGCTGGCATGGAGGACCTTGTGTGGGCAGAGGGTGCATATCAATCTCTCCCATTGAAGTTATCTGAGTCCGGAGTTTCCAGTCTTGCTTTGGAACCTGCTGGTTATTGGGCCAGCTTTGGTTACAGCCCCTTTCCACACCAGAAAGGCTATCCTCGGAAACTCCAGCGACACCATACACCCATCGATCTCACACAATGTCTCTGACTGCTCCGGATTAGCGAAGACTATCTCTTGGACAATCCAGGGATTGGGATTGAGTGCTCCCGTTTGTAACCTCAGTTGTGACACGTGGGCTAAATACAGCTTCCACCCACCCTCCCCCAGCCACACCGGGGGGCTTCGCCATCTGGGAGCGTTGAATGGAAGCGATGACGCAACTCCAGATATCAGCTGCTGTTCGTCTCATCACCGTCTTTTCTCCAAAGGAATTGGCGCCCTGCCAATAGAAGTGTTTAAGACTCTGCTACGTTACTTTGCTGCGTCTAAGAGGCAGAGGCCCAATTAAATAGTGGATGAGCCTCGGGTGTCCTATTCTCTCTCCTGATGGGAAAGGAGACCCAATCAAAGAACTGTCGTGTTCCAGAGTGCTCTCGAGGTGAAAGCTGGTGACATCAGGTTGAGATAAAACCTCTTTAACCGGATGTGTGAACCAACCCTGCATTTCAGCCAGCTGTAAGAGGGAGTTAAGAGCCCACTCCAAAAACTAAGGCAGCTAGAGTCTGCTAAGAAATGAGCACTAGATGAGAGGTAAAGAGCATGGGTGGGGGGGGAGCGGGATGGAGGGAAGATAGAGGAAGAGGCCACACAGAACCTGAGAACAGACTGAAAGAAGGAGCTGGTGCCAGTGTGGGACTGGCCCTGGAAGAAACCTCCAGAGAAGATTTTTGGGTTGAAGTGCAGTGGATAAGGATGCTGGGAGCAGATAGGCTGGGGCTTGCTCTTTGATCCTCTCTGTGTTCAGAGACACAGGACTTGGTACCTTCTTTGGAAATAAAAATGGCAGCCGTGGCTGGTCTGCCCTTGAAATGCTGCAGTGGTGCCACTTACTACACCGATGGGCAGAGCTCTCCTGTCGCCTTAGGAATTCTGCCTCCCCAAGAGGGGGTAGCAAGGTCAGTGGGAGGAAGCGCACGGTGACTTAGTGCTGTTGACACCGGGGGTAGGTCAGTATCGCTCAAGGCAGTGGATTTTTCCATGGGTCAACCAGGTCAGAGACATACCTGGTTGCCCCCAAGTTCTGCTCCCAGCTGGACCTCTGCCCACTGCCCAAGCCTTGGCTAGCCACTCAGGGCAAAAGGGGCAGTGGAGACAGTGGTATAAATAATTAGCCAGAGGAGCTGGGAGATGTAGATCTCTTTCCGGAGAACTTTAACCACTAGGCTGCAGTTGTTCTCACCATTGCTTGCTGGACAAAAGATTCTTTACTGATTATTGGCAGTGGAATAGCTTCAATAGGAGGGCTCCAGGGAGCTGCTGAATCAGAGCGACGCCCCCAGGTCAGAGCCCTCAGCTGGACGGTAGCCCAGTGGAGCTCAGATACCATCTCCATGCAAGGCCAGTCTCCCCCCAGCCCAAATGAGGGCTAAAGGCAGGGCAGGTGGCTATGCGGGGGAGGCCTCCTGTCCACCTCTGGCTGCTTGGTGAACACTGCCTCCATCCTTAAAACGAATCTCCCCTGGCTGAAATGATTCGGCAAAGGGATGTTCCATTTGGGAACAGTTTCAGGACTGGTCCTGCCTTGGGCAGGGGGCTGGACTTGATGACCTCCTGAGGTCTCTTCCAGCTCTATGTCTCTATGACTCAAAATGTGCATGTGGCCATGAATCAACGATTCACCCAGCTCTGGTAGGTGCAGAAGGAGCGGGGCATTAGCAAGTCAGGCCCATAAGGGAGTGCAGTACGCCACAGGGTACCACTGAATGAAGGGCACCATTTTGGGAGGGCGGGGGAGCAGCCGTGCACATCAGGACTCTGCTTGCTTTTCCTCCCTTGACTATCAGGGAGCAAGGGGAAAGTACTTGGATTCCATGAATTACTCTTCTGCCCCCTCCCTTCATCAGCCAGGAGTACTTCACCAGCCAGCCGCCCCCCCGATACACATGGCGACTGCCCCCTGCCCTCCCAACATGGCGCCCTGGCACTGAATACGAACCCTGCTATTAAAGGATTGATCCCTACAAGCCATCCCAGGGTGCCAGCCCCTCAGCAGAGTGAGGCTGCGTGAAATGTAGTTTAACTCATTCCTGCTGTTGCCACTGTTCCAGGAATCTAGGTACTTCATTTCCCTTGAAAGATGTACAGGCCCCTGGGCGCCCACCCTGCTCTCATCTCCTTCCTTCTCTGAGTTTCAGTACTGCTTCGCCAAATCTTTTCTCGCCTCCCTTTGTCCCCCCAGCCCATTCTGAGTGTCTTTGTCAATCGACCAGGCTCCAGCTCCTGTCACTGGTCTGTCTTAACATAAGAAAAGAACAGCCAGACTGGGTCAGACCAAAGGTCCATCTAGCCCCGTATCCTGTCTGCTGACAGTGGCCAATACCAAATGCCCCAGAGGGAGGGAACACAACAGGTAATCATCATGTGATCCCTCCCTTGTCATCCATTTCCAGACAAACAGAGGCTAGGGACACCATTCCTACCCATCCTGGCTAATAGCCATTGATGGACTTAATCTCCATGAATTTTTTGAACCCTGTTAAAGTCCTAGTCTTTACAACCTCCTCTGGCAAGGAGTTCCATGGGTTGGCTGTGCGCTGCATGAAGAAAAACTTCCTTTTGTTTGTTTTAAACCTGCTGCCTATGAATTTCATTTGGTGACCCTTAGTTCTTATGTTATGGGAACAAGTAAATAACTTTTCCTTATTCACTTTTTCCACACCAGTCATGATTTTATAGACCTCTGTCATATCCCCCCTCAGTCTCCTCTTTTCTAAGTTGGGTTGAAGTGTCTTGCAGCTTTGCTCTCCCCCCTTGGCTCCTGGGATTCCTGCAGGTTTGGAAGCTGCCTCGCCCCCACGTCCTTGAGCACCATTTATGCCTCCAGCACCGGCTTCCACTGAGTGAGAGGGCAGTCAGCCATCAGACTGCAGCTGTGATGGCACAAAATCCCCCCCTAGAACCAGGCTAGTCCTCTCCCTAAAGCATGGGTCTGGGACTCACAAGTCTGGGTTCTGAACCCAGCTCAGCTTCTGTCTTTCTGTGTGCGCTCAGGCAGCTCAGTTTTTCCATCTGTAAAATGGGGGCAGCATATGAGGCTTGGTGCTTTCTGGATACAAAGTGCTATGTAGGAGCTGGGCAGTGTTGTGGGGGCCCACAGAAGATGTAGATCAGTCTCTGGCCTGGTCCCAGCTAAATAAACAAGATGTCAAAGGAAGGTTTATTATCCCAGTGCTACAGCAGAGGCCCAGATGGATACCAGGTATATTTATATACAGTTTATGCCAATTTAACTTTGTCTCCATTCCTACACTCTAAGGCTACGTCTATACTGCAAGGTTTTTGCACAAAAACCAGTGGAGCATCCACACCTCAAATGCGCTGTTGCGCAAGGAAATCAAGAGTAAAACGGCAGAACAGAAGTCTTTTGCCAGTGTAGGTAAACCTCCTTTTATGCGGCATAACTCCCTTTTGCGCAAGAGTTCTTGCACAAAAAGGCAAGTGTGGACGTTCCAGAGGGCTTTCTTGCGCAAGGAACCCCTATGGGAAAAAGCACAGGTGTGCTGATAGCCATTCTGTGAATGGCCATCAGAGCTTTCTTGCACAAGAGTGTCCATGCAGTGTGGACGCTCTCGTGCGCAAAAGCTTTTGCGATATGCTTTGAGGTATGGATGTGCTCTTGTGCAAGAAGTTTTTGCACAAAAACTCTTGTGCAAAAGGCTTCTTGCACAAGAAACATGTAGTGTAGACGTAGCCAATCAGTCAAGGTGCCTTTCGACAGGTCTAACTAACCACACTACAGGACGGTGAGACTGGTTGTTAAAACGACAGAGGTGATTGGTCCAAAAGATTTGCCCCTGGTCACACAGGGTGTGAGTTGGAAAGGAAGGAATCAAGCCTCGACTCCCTGCTCTGCTGCTAGCTCCCCATGGCACGTCTACACTGCAGGGAAAAAGTCGAATTAAGATATGTAACTTCAGCTACATCAACTCCGTAGCTGAAATCGAAATAGCTTAACTCGGCTTTTGGCGCTGTCTACACAGCAGGAAGTCGAAGGAAGAGCACTCTTCCTCTGACTTCCCTTACTCCTCGTGAAACGAGGGTCACAGCAGTCTGAGTAAGAAGTCCTCCAGCTTGACATTATTTCAAAATAATGGCTTGCTGTGTAGATGCGCACTTTGCTATTTCGAAATAATGTCAATTACTCCGAAATAACGCTGCTGTGTAGACGTACTGCAGTGGCAAACCTTTTTCACCAATAAACTCTGCCTCCTACCTGACAGCCCATGCGCTTCAGCCAGCCTCCCTCTCTTAAACTGTCAGGGGAAGGAGAGGGCAATATTATTGCTCTCCTTTTACAGATAGGGAAACTGAGGCATGGAGAGGCGAAATGGTACATCCAAGGTCACACTGCGAGGGCAGCCCCGCCTCATTGCAGAGCAGCTATGTACCATTATTTCCAATTAATCCTTATTTATTTAGCCCATGGTGGGATCTTTCTGAACTGTGCCAGGTCGCTGGTGCCCTCAAACCCATTCAGCAAGGATCAGTTTGTTTGCAGGCTTCCGGTCCATTATCAGTTATACTTGTGCTAGCCCGAGAGCACCGCGGCTGCCGGCACATCTACACTAGACACATTACTGCCCCAGCAGCGCAGCACCGTGGCACTGAAACATGCTACTGCAACAGAAGAGGCTTTCCCATTGATGTAGGAAACCTGCCTCCCTACTGGCCTAGGTGGGACCACACTGGGGCTTACATCAATTTAACTATGGCACTCAGGGGTGGGAATTGTTCATACCCCTGAGCGATGTAGCTAGGTCAATCTAAAGTTTAAGTGCAGAGCACAACTGAGAGTCAGGACTCCAGGGTTCTTTTCCTGGCTCCGTCACTGACTCGTCACGGGCACGCTGTGCCTCAGTTTCCCCAATGAGAGTTACAATACCTGCCTCACAAGAGGGCTTGCAGGGGTGGGTGAGTGAGTGCTTGTAAAGCACTTCAGGATCCTCAGATGGAAGGGGCTACGTCAGTGCAAACTATGTATAAAAGAGCACAGAAGCTGAGGTTTTTCTGGCTACTGCTGTGGTGTGTTGAAAACTGGTAAAATTGTGATCTATTAAATCCCGAGGCAGGAGGCTCTGCAGGGAAGCAAGAGTGAACCATACCCCCTCCGTGTGTGGGTTACATGCACATGCAGCTCGGGAGTCAGCCAGCCTAGAGGCAGGTGTGGGGTGTTGTCTGTCTCTGTGTTAGGGCACTGTCAGCTTGTTTCTCTCTGTGTTGGGGTCCCTGTTGGGGTGACTGTTCTGAATTTGAAGCAACAAAGTCATGTCTCACGGCCAGCTTCCTGCCAGACAGGCTGGGAAACACAGCACCTGCTCCCCACTGCAGGCTGGGAATCCCTGCTGGGAAGGTCCTGTCCACATTTTTGCACCTGAGGCGGGGAGCTCAAATGAGGACCCCAAGCCCCCTCACTTGGGCCAAAACTTTGAAAGGTCTCAATTCTCTGGGTTCAAGTGGCGCCCCCCACAGTCTGGCACCTGAGGCGACCGCCTCAGTTCGCCTCATGGTAAGGCCAGCCCTGCCGCTGGGCTTTCAGTCACTGCTCTGGCCAGTTATTCAGTGGCCTGAGAAGGGCTAGCAGTCCTTGGGAGACAGACAGAGAAAAAGAGGCAGGTGGAGGCCAACCAGTTCCACTGCATCCGTCAACAGGTGCAATTCACACCAACTTCTCTGTGGAGCACTTGGACTGGCCCAGACAAACAAATGGATTATGGGCCAAACTCAACTTCCCTCCCAGCTTTGCCTCTACAGTGGTACCAGCCGTGGCACCCCCCCCCCCCCCGTGGCAGGCCAACGTCATCTCATGAGGTTGCCTAGGGAAAGAGGCTCTAAGCTGGAAGCCAGGCACCTGTGAGGTCTAATCGGTGTTTCTCAGCCCTTTTTTTAAAATAAAGTACCCCTTTTTTCAAAAATAAATAAATTTAAAAAAATTATAAGTACCCCCAGTACCTACAGTTTTCAGACACACTATATTTTTTTCTACTGTTGCAACACATTTGTTTAAATAACTTAATCATAGCCAGGCAGGGGATGACATTTTTGGGTGTAAAAAGTACAAAAATAATAAAACGCTGTAAAACTTAAAACAAAAATTCCGTTTTCTCCAAATTTAAGTGGTGTTGACATACCCCCCCCTCCCCCAGACATCTTTCAAGTACCCCTAAGGGTACTCGTACCACTGGTTGAGAAACACTGAATCTATGCCCTGGGTATTCCTGTGCCGGTCACCCGTCTCAGGGTCACTAGCATTGCCCCATTTCACACCGAAGGCCATTGAGAGTTGGCCTCAGGGTACATCCGACAGAGCTGGGACTAGAAACTGATGCACAACTGAGGCTCTTGTGCTGGTAGAAACATGCCAAACCGTTTGCCAGGTGCTGGGGATGGATCGCTTGATGATTCCCTTTTCCATTCACTCCGTCTGGGGCACCTGGCATTGGCCACTGTCGGCAGACAGGATACTGGGGTGGAGGGACCTTTGGTCTGACCCAGTCTGGCTGTTCTTATGTTCTTAAACTGGGCATGTCTGGCACGGTCCCAGGCAACTGGGCCTCATCTAAACGTTTGTGACGTTGCTTCTACACTAAGAGATTTGGTACTTTGCATCCAGTAGCAGCAGTTCCACGGTCTGGAGCATCATCGGCACCAGGAGCCCAGCAGCAAACCCAACAATCTCACTGCCCGACCAATACCGGTGTGATGACCTGGCAGAGTGAGCCCTGTGCCACCCTGTCTGGGCCCAGCCACGTTCACGCTAACCACATGGGACCCTGATGACCCCCTCGGAGGACGAGAGTTACAGGTTGGACGGGGAAGCTCTAGCCCAGACCTGGCTGCTGGAAGCAGAGATGCTGGGATGTTTAGCTGTTGACATGAGGTCCTTTCAGCCATTATGGGAAGGATTTTATCTCTCAGAACAGGGTCTTTAGAAGTGATTGTGGGGCTTAGGCTGATAGCTGTTCTCTGTAGGTTGGTTAATGGGAACTGTCTCTTTAAGAACAGTGGGCTGGGGCGTGTGAGTGGTGTGTGGGCTTTCCCTGGGTGGAAACAGGGCTGGCTGGCCATGCCAGGAAACGGACTTGGTGTAACCAATGAATCTTTAATCAAGATCCTCACCCCCACCTCAAGCTCAAATTCAAAGCGGGGCCCCGTCCGGACCCAAAACTCCCAGCCCTAGGAGTGAGGTTCTTTGGCCTGCGTTACACAAGAGGTCAGACTAGAGGGTCAGACTGAAGTAGGTGCATGCTCCGGGGCTCAAACACTCCAGGGAAAAAATTGTGGCTGCTCAGCTGTGTTCTCTGTCAGCTGACCGCTTGGGCGGCCACCCAGCTGATTCGCAAAGCGCCCATACCCGGCAGCCTGTGTTTCTACTGGTGGTGCATGTCTGCACGTGCATAGAACAAAATGTATTCCACACATGTGTGGGAAAAAATGAGAAGTAACACTGGTGTTCAGCACCCACCAGCCATGGCTATTCTGAGCTGCTGCCCATCAGCAGCTCTGCAGTGCCACCAAGCAGCTGTTTGGAGATGAGGGGAGAGCGAAGAGCAGTGAATGGTGGGAGGGTGGGGGCCTCAGGGCAGGGGTAGGAATGAGGCAAGAGCAGTCAGAGTGAGGGTGGGGAGGGGGAGGGGGAAGGGCAGGGGTGGCATGAGGGGGAATGAGCGAGAGGCGTCAGGGGAATGGATGGAGTGGGGGCAGGGTTTGGGATGGAGTGGGAGTGGTGCACCCCTGGGGAAAAATCAAACTCAGCACCTATGCAGAATGGGCCCTGCTGGCCTTAAACACCGTGGGTCTGGCTCCCTGCCCCTTGGGCATCATTTGCCCAATTTCCATGTGAGTGCAAGACAGTACCAGATCAGAACAGCCAGGCCCGATGCTTAGTTCCACCAACACCACTCAGGCAGTGTAAAAGGGAGCGTTCACTGATTTCCCAGGGCATTGCTGGCTTCCACGGCTCTATCACCAGTCTTGCAATGTTGGAAGTTTTACTTAGAGCCCAGAGCCAGGAAAGGGTGGGAGAATCTCATCTTTCTCTTTATTGGTTTTTCTTGTCTTTGTTTTTTCCCAAGTAAGTTTCCAGCTTCCAGGCTGCAGAAAAGAGCCAGAAAAGTGACCCTGGGGGCTCAGAAACCAGACCGCCAAAGGACCGAACCCACCATGTATTCCTTAAAACCCGAATAAACACAAATGGCCAGGATGTTCAAACCAGTCCCATGATTTTGGCTTGTTTGGGGCTGACCCGGCTGCTCCCACCCACCCTTTGGGGCTTCCAGAGCGATGCACAGGTGTAAATAAGACCCAGGCACATGGCGTGCTGGATCTCCATGCCCTGGTGTAAACAGCTGTGCAAGGAGCCAGGGCAGGGGAGAGCCAGGCCCTGGCAGTGATTCCCAGCCTGTCCACGCAGGAGCCAGCCTGGGGATGCACATCCAGGAGGCTGCCTGGGTGTAACTGACCTGATGCTAAGCCCCAAGGTGACGCCCTGTGTTACACGGGTGCAGCTCAGCTCTGCAGGGCTTTTGTGCTGCGTTAACTGACACCGGTGCGAACAGACAGGGCCTAGCACCGAGACCTGCCAAGGCTGGCTTCCTGCGCCCTTTAAATCCCCAAAGCTCTCCCAGGACAGGGGCCTGGTAACGAAATCCTTCACTCTCTCCTGTTGTGCTCCATCCCTCCCTTTCCCGGGGAGCAGGAACGTGACCCTCTCTGAGCGAGGGATTGATTTCCACCTCATTAACTTTCCTCTCAAACTTTCACTCTCCATCCTCCCTCCCCCGCCCCTTGCCTCCCACCTTTCCCTGCCAGTTCTTTTTCCTTCTTTCTTTCCCTTTTTCTTTCACACTCCTCAGCTCCTCCCACCCCACTGTGGGTCCCTCCAATCACAGCCAGCCCCATCCTCCTGCAATAGGGCCCTCTGGGCTGTCAATCCACTCCCTTTGCCACCCCCTCCTTTTAAAAAATAATCCTTTCATTCAATTGAACTTGGACAAAGTTTTGTAAGAGGGAAAGGGGGGAAAAAAGAAGCATAAAAGAGATGGAAGCTCAGGGCTTTTCAGAGCCTCTTATCTGATTGTAGCAACAGCTCTTAAGAGCCCTTGCCCGCCTGCCTCTGCAGCTGAACCTTGGCACTTTGGGGCACCAACTTTACCCGGCTCGGCGTGAGAAAGTTTTGCTCACCGTCACTCAGACCAGGCGCAGGGGGGGAATTGGGCAGTTTTCCTCTCGGGTTCCACCACACGTCCGGCCAACGTGGACCCAGACTGCAAAGCGTCCCTCTGGACTCAAGGTAAGGGCAGGAGCCGTTCCTCCCTGGGGTGAAGGTGGTGCAGGGAATGCTTCTGTCTTGCGCTCTGAATTGACGGCCTGGACTCCCCATGGGTGCTGCGGCTCAGCGGGCATGTCCCTCCCCGCTGCTCTAGCCTGGCACAGATATCTCTTAAAGTGACTTGGAGCATCTGTTCAGCCAGATGCAAAGATGAGGGTGGGCAGAGAGTGAAAGAGACAGGCGGATTCTGATTGTGCATACGCCGGGTTTACACTGAGGTGCATTTTCCCATGGCAAGATCAGGGCCGGGGGTGGGGGGGAGAGGAGAGCAAATCTTGTAGAGAGAATCAAACTTTTATTTGAAGTGCCGGCAAAGTCTCTCACTCTTGACAAAAATCTCCTGTAAATCAATATGTCTTTGGGATCCCAGCTGACCCCGCTTAGCCCCCCTGCCCTCTGTCAGTCAGCAGCGAAGCTCTGTAGCTTCAGTGTTTACTCCCTGTATTTGCAGGGGCGGGTGGGATGCCACCACACAGCCTTCCCTGACTGCCCTCTGCCAGGCTGGCATTCCACGCTGCTGGAATGTGCCCCGTCCCTTGCTTCTTGGGCTGGGATTCCGTTCGCAGAGCGGGTGCTGATTGATGAATCGGGGCCACTGCAACTGGGGGCGGAGGGGGTTCGGGTCCTGCAGCAGGGAATCCGCAGAATCCGCCACCTGCTCTGCATCTGCCTGTGCTGGCATCCCAAAACAGGTGTCCTGGGCTCCCCCATCCACTCCTCTGCTCCCCCTCTCTATGCATCTGATGTGGGCCCAGCAGCTGGAAATGGGGCAGGTAGAAAAGCACTGCCCCATTACTCTGCCTTGTGAGTGCCTACACTTGTCCCTCAGTGTGTCTGAGTAACAAGCGCCCCGCTAGGTCCATGGCTCATTAACGGTGTCATTAAATGTCCTCTGGGCTCCCAACAATTGGCTCAATCCAGCGGGAAACAGCACAATTATTAGGGGGCCTAAGCCAAGTCCAGGGACTACCACCGGCTCCACGTGAGAGATGGACCCCAAAGTGCTCACATCCCACTGGCAGAGGAGAGATTATTATTCCCACTTGACAGCTGCTTGGGAAAGATTAAGGAATGTGCCCAAGGTCATCCCAAAAACCTGTGGCAAAGCTGGGAACTGAACCCAGCTCGCTAGACTCCCTGCACAGCACTTTCACCACAAGAGCATCCATTCTCTCCTTGCCCAGGGGGAAGCCCAGCCCCTGTAAGGGGCCCCCCTGCCCTGCCTCACCGAGGCATGATGCGGGGTGGGTTGGACCCCCTGTCACATGTCCACTGGCTCCGAATTACTCAGACACGGGCGCACAGCGGCTGATGGCCCTTCGTGAACGTGGCTGTCTTGCCTGGGCTGGCCAGGTGGCGAGGGAGCAGCAAAGGGCCATGCCGGCGATTTGAAAATGCTTCCCCGGCAGAGGCGTACAGAGCTCCGTGATCCAAGAGAGGGTGGACAGGTGGCTTGATTGCAAGGCAGGATTTACTTTCCCCGGGGAGAAAAGCCTGGGGGTGAAGGGGCTCTTTGAACCAGCAGAGAGCGGCAGAACAAGAGCCAGGGGCTGGCAGCGGAAGCCAGATACATTCCAGTTTGAAATTCGGCCCACGTTGCTCACCGGGAGGGTGGCTGGGCCATGGGACGAACGTCGAGGGAAAGGGGGACCCTACATCTCTTGCTATCTTCATAGGAGGACTGGTGCCTCTCTGGAGGGGCTCCTTTAGCCCGGCACAAGTTCCTGGGATCATTACAAGGGGAACTAGGGAAAAGTTCCTGGCCTGTAATGAGCAGGGGTGGGGGGGATCAGATAAGATGAACTTTCACCTTCTGGCTTTAAAGTCGACCCAGCTATGACCCCATCATGCTAGGAGGCCGGGCTGTTATACAGACATGCTCCCCCCATACCCTCCCTGCTGGTTTCTAGAGATCCCTAAAGGCAGGACCGGCCTGTGAATGAGATAGCTCCCCAAGGGGAAGGGGGTTTGTACCCACAGGCTGGGACTTGCTGGTGGACAGCAGTTCCCCTGCAGGCTTTGCTTCCTGTCTCCAAAGCCCTGGCCAGGGGGAGGCAGTTCTAGCTCCGATTGCTCCACAGTTGACTAGGCTCCACTCCACTGCACCGATTGCTTTATTAGCGCTGGGTGAGAAGCAGTGTGCCAAGTCTGGGAATGTCCCTCCAGAATCCTAGATGCTCTTTTCTTCCTCTCTTTTCTACGTGCGAGTCATTCATGCCAGTGGGATTTAGAGGTTGAATCTCTCTAGTCCGGGACTCTCTGCTCCGGCAAAATCTGTAGTCCGGCATGGTTTTGGTGAGCCTGATGTCCACTCATCATGGGTGTGGCCACATTTCCCATAGTCCCATAAAGTTGTTTACAGCTGCCAGTCCTGGCTCTTAGTGTTCTGTGCTGTTATGTACCCCTAATGTACCCCTAAATGTCTTCTAACAGCCCAGCAAGCAGTGGTAATGCTGCTAGACAATATGGACCGCCTGTGGTCCAGAAAATCCTCTAGTTCAGCACCGGTCAAGTCCCAAGGGTGCCGAACTAGAGAGGTTCAACCTGTATTTTGAGCCCAAGTTTCAACCCTGACTGTCCTAGTCACAAGCTGTATCTCACAGGCCATGTCTCCCTGTCAACCAGTGGTAAAGGTGAGCAAATCAGAGAATTTTGCTCATGATTCTGCTATAAGTCTTCAGTGCCCAGAAGGAGGAAGGCTGGTCTGTGGTTCAGGCACTCAGTGACAATTCAGGTTTCCTCTGGTGCCCGGTGTGACCTTGGGCCAGTTAATTCTCCACAGCTGGGGCCAGATTTTTAGATGCAGCCTGGGTGGGTGTTGAGCTCACGCGAGGACCTGTTGCCAACTCGGGCGATTTTATCCCAAGTCTCGTGTTACTTGCTGCTTTTCTTCAAGCCCCAGCTCCTGCTGCTGAGTTGTCAATCAGCATTAACGTTGCTTTCACCAATGGGGAGAAAAGCCAAATGTTCTGGCCCCAAAAGGCTCAGAACCCAGAAGGCAAAGAAACAGAACCCAGATGGTATAAATATTATTATTCTTTTATAATCTCATCATTTTCAAGCCTGTGTAGTGATGGGGGCGGGGGCAGCTCATGATTTTTAAAAGCTTGGGGTAGACAAGATTGTAGCTGAGGGGTTTTGCTGAGCTCTGGCGTATCTGCTTCTCCATCCCTGTGTAAAAGGGGAATAACGCTAATTCATTACTAGTAACTGTTCCCTTACTGCGTGGGCATCTTGTGAGGAAACATGCTTAACCCCTTGTCAGCAGCCAAGCCTGAATAAAGTTATCTGGTGAAGCCCTTGTCATGGCCCCAGAACCCACGCTCTAAGCGCTGTACATACCCAAAACACAAAGAAAGTCTCTGCCCGAAGGAGCTCCCAAGCTAACTATGGGACAAAAGACAATAAATGGATAGAGACAGTGAGGGAATGGAGGCTATAGACCCCCTAGCCACATCCAACCAAGTAGCGGAAGCAAATGTCCTATGATGCCGCGCCCACCTAGTCAATTGTGGAGGGAAATCTCTTCATGTGCCCATAGGACAACCTTCCTGTGCATAAGCCAAGCACTGAGCACTTGTGCACCAAGCCATAAAAAATCTGTAGCTGTTTGGGGCTGGTTTGCAGGCAGAGAAAAAAAAAGAGAGGAAACCCTGGGACAAATGATTGACAACACATAACCGAACTTGCTGGGAGAGGCCTTATTAGCAGTGTTATTCCTGTCATATGAAACACGAGCAGGGGCTTTGCCCAGGCTGTCCCCACCACTCCCAAGGAGCTGAAAATCTCAGGGGCTGACAATAACAGGGTGTACAGTAAACAAGAAACACAGAGCAAGGCATTAGTCCCCTGGTGCATGGCGCGCGTGCGCACACACACACACACACACACACACACACACACCCACGCCCAGGGCTGTGACATCCAGTTTCAGAAGTTTACAGTGGTAGGGATGGCCGCACAGAGCTAAATAAAAAGTAAGGGTGGGATGGGAGAGGGAATCAAGCTGCAAAGGCAAGAAAGAAAAGGTGATTGTCATGCAGGTGTATGTCCCATGGGAGGGAGTGTTGGAGCCTGCTCGCGCTGAGAGAGAATGCAGAGGAGAAGGATCTTGCATTGTCATACATTATACCCCAGAACCATACAGGAGCAGCCAGCAAGCTAGATAACACCCCCTCTATCTATCTATCTATCTATCTATCACCACACACACTATCTATCTATCTAATTTAACATGCTTAAGCACCTCAGAGATATTTTTAAAATCTATATTTCCAAGGCGGTACAAACTCTTGTGTTTAATGGGTGCTGTGTGAGTCGGTGGGTGCTGTGGGATGTGTAGGTGTAGGTGTTGTGGGATGTGTATGTGCATATAAAATGTACCAAGGAAAAGTGCAATTGAAGAACCAGTTTGCCAATGGCTCTGAGCCTGGTGAGGCTCGTGGCCTCTTCTTTACAATGGCAGTGAGTTCCGCAGTCTTGCTCCAGCTCCTATGATGGTTCTGCTCTCTGTGCTCATGGCCCCCACCCCTCAACCTCACTCTGCCCCCGCCCCCACTGGCTGACAGTTTCATGGCTCCAGTGTACAGTCACTGTCATGGCAGGTTCTGGCTGTGTGCTGGGGTGTGTTCTCATTGGTCTCACAGCTGGCTCTGAAGAGTCACACACATTCAGCTGGACCCTGGGAGCTAGTACAGAGAGGGCAAAGCTGGCAGGACATGTGGCTGAGTCGAGGTGCTGTACCAGGGCATGTGGCCTCCTTGCCACTCCTCCGAGCTGGAGGCCTGGCTCTGAGCAGATCGTGGCTATGGGCATCTGTGTCTGTGTCCTTTGGGTTTGCACTGCCTTCTTGTGCCACCTTGCTGAGCCTTTCTTGCTCCCCACATTTGACAGAATCCTCCTCCCTGGCCAGCAGCAAGAAAGGACAGCCCATTAGCCCCTGCAGCCCTTTGCCTACAAAACCCTCACCAACAAGGATGCAGCAAAGGTGGAAGCAGCAAACAAAGACCTGCTGGGGATTGCTGGGTGGCTCTTATGGGTGTGAGGTGTCTCCCAAAAGACAGATGTTGAAAAGAGCTCATTTAGTCTCCTTGTGCCTCAGTTTCCCCATCTCTACAGTGGGGATAATGGCCCTCTGTTGACTCCTGGGGGGCTGTGAGGCACAATACAGTAAAGATGATGAGGCACCCAAACCCTACAGGGTTGAGAGCCAGATAAGTACCATCGCCAGACAGACAAATTACTTGTATAGCTGCATATATGGACATCACTGCCTTGAAGAGTTTCCAGCATAGGAGGGGCAAGGTAGGCATCTGGGGAGGTAGTGGGTTTATGGATGGGGGAGCAGTGGCCATCAGTTAGGTAAGTAGAATCCCTAGCCCTCAGAGCACTTCATGGGGAAACTGAGGCACGGAGCAGGACCGGCCTTGCTCAAGTTCACACAAGAAGGGAATGGAAACACCCAGTTTCCCCAATCCCAGCCCTGCACCCCTACCCCCTGGAGCACACTGACAAGCTGGGCCAGAGGGATGGACGGACAGACGTTGCCAAGTCCAGAATGGGAGAGGGAAGGGGAACAGTTCAGGATGGGACTCAGTATCTCAGGTAATGGGCGGGGTAGGCAGAAGAAGCGTGACCTGAGATGTGGGCAGCAGTGAGATCACACAGGGCCTGGCGGGGAAGGCTGAGGCGCCTCAGCCAGCTGGGGCCTGAGCAAAGAGCTGACGTTGGGGATAGAACAAGGTCTGAGTGGGGTGGGAACGGGGCAGAGACACCGGCGAGGGGTAGGGCACTCAGCGACCAAGGGACCGGCAGAGCCTTCATCAGCCGGGATGGGGAGCCAAGGGCCTCTTTGATGAGGAACAAGGCTGAGGACCAGTGGCGGCCTGAGGGATTCGGAGGCCAGATAGCTCCGTGGTTTGCCCCTCCCCCTCATGTGTGGTGCAACCCCAAGCCCGCCCGGCCCACTTCAGCTAGTGTCTCTGGGGAACCAACTGCAGATCTGCAAAGAACTAGCTAGCCACCGCCATGGCCAAGGAAGCCATGGAGCTTGGGGGGGCCTTAACTGGGAAGCCCCACCCTCCCTTGCCTGCCCCCCAGCCCGACGGCTAGCACCCTCCCAGGGCAGCAGGGGGAGCAGCAAACACAGGGCTGCAGGATGCACCACGGCAAAGGCCAGACCCACTCAGCACTGGCAGCTCGGAAGCATGTGACCCACCACCCAGAGAAAGGTCCCGAGCTCGAAAGGACAGTCCTGCAGGGCTCTCTAGAAATGACACAGGGCTTGGGATAGGCAGCGTGGGAGCCACGTCGGGCCCCAGATATTGGAGACACCAGGGCTGTGTCTAGACTGGCCAGTTTTTCTGGAAAATCAGCCGCTTTTCCGGAAAAACTTGCCAGCTGTCTACACTGGCCGCTTGAATTTCCGCAAGAACGCTGACGATCTCATGTAAGATTGTCAGTGTTCTTGCGGAAATACTATGCTGCTCCCGTTCGGGCAAAAGCCCTCTTGTGCAAATGCTTTTGCACAAGAGGGCCAGTGTAGACAACGTGGTATTGTTTTGCGCAAAAAAGCCCCGATGGCTAAAATGGCGATCGGGGCTTTCTTGCACAAAAGCGCGTCTAGATTGGCCAGGGACGCTTTTCCGCAAAAAGTGCTTTTGCGGAAAAGCGTCCGTGCCAATGTAGACGCTCTTTTCCGCAAATGCTTTTAACGGAAAACTTTTCCGTTAAAAGCATTTGTGGAAAATCATGCCAGTCTAGACGCAGCCCCAGGCGGGTGAGGTAATGTCTTTCATTGCACATTGGTGAGGGAGACAAGCTACCGGAAGCTCTTCTTCAGCAACTGATGGGAATTCCTCTCAAAAGCACAGTCATCGAGTGGATGCTCGATTCTGAGCTGAGAGGGTCTGACCCCATTTTGCACTCTCTCTGCAGGGGCATGAAAAGTTGCCTTGGGGCAGGGCGATGGAGAACCGGGCCCCAGAGATTCCAAGGCCGACATGTCTAAAACAGCCTCTAGCCCTGTACAGGGCCCTTTTCTCCCCACTATAGGATTTTTCAAGTGGGTTTGAGAATTCGGCTGAGATTACAATGACCTATCCTAGGATTGTTCCTGCAGGGAGAGTGCATAATTTAGACTCACTCAAGAAAGACCGTTAGCAGAAAGGAAGGCTGCCATCAATTAAGGTGCTAGTTTGGAGCTCAGGAAGTCTGGTTAATTCTCAGACCCTCCTGAGCTTGTTTGCCCTGTGCCTCAGTTTCCCTTCTGTGAACTGGGGGTGACATCCTTGCTGATTTGTCTGTTCTGATCTTGAACTGAGAGTGGTTCTCAGCATTTTCTATCCCTTTGGCCAGGTGCTATGACAGAGTCAGACCAGAAGGCAACAGGAGAGCAGTCCTATTGGGGTCCAGGAGGTGGGCAAGCATTAGCCCTCCCACATCTAAAGAACCTTCCCCCAGCCTACAGGGAGGATCCGAAGAGTAGTGAAGGGGAAGTATATTAGCTCCAGATTAAACAGATCTCTGTTCCCAGGGTAAGGACTGATCCAGAACTAGCAGAAATCTGCTAGACTCAATCAGAGCAATCAGGCCAATTAAAGCACCTAGTACCAATTAGGAAGCTTCAGGGCTCAAAGGAGCCAGAGTAATTAGAACACCTGGGGACTAATTATGACCCCCCCTCCCCCCAAGACTGGCTTAAAAAGGCTTCCTTTCTGTTAGCTCAGTGTGTGAGGAAGGAACTCATGAGAGAATGTGCTGTGGAGAGGCTGGGAGGAGACAGTGTAAGCAGATGCCAGTAAGATGAGCCTGTGGCAAGGAAGGTGCTGGGGAAGGCTGTGGGAAAGTGGCCCAGGGATTTGTAGCTGTCATGAAACTGGTACTACAGAGAGCTACTATCACAGGGTCCCAGAGCTGGAGCCTGGAATAGAGGGTGTGCCCTCTTCCCACCAGCTTCCCCATTTCAGTACTAGAAAGAGACTGGTTTTGGTACAAGGGTTTCTCACCTTGTACCACTGAGGGCCCCAGAGACTGTGAAGTTCGGTTTCCTCTCTCTTCCCCATGCTGGCCAATGCTGACAGTAGCTCCTGTGAGCCTCTGAGGCAAGTTACCCACCTGAAAGCATGGGCCCACCAAGGTTATGGAGGGGCTTTGTCACAGGCCATAGGACTCAGGGCAGGACTGTCAGCTTCAATGGGAGCAGAGTCAAGTCTCATCCCTGCCCTGAAGCCAAGCATCTCTGACAAACAGTGGACGCCTCATGGGTTTATCTGGAAAAAAAATCCCTGGGTGTTTTGAGGTCTGCTTGTTCTGGGATCACCTCCAGGGGCTCCCACGGCACAGTGGGATGAGTCCTAGCAGTGTTTCACACCCCCTCCACGTGGTGGGGAGGGGGAACATCAGCCACAGGCAACAGAGTGAATGAGGGATAGTGACTCTTTCCTTGCTGGACCACATCAATACATTAGTGTTTCCAAAGGGCTCCGAAAGCACTGGCAACAAGTGCTGGTTGTTGTTAAGGCCAGAAAGGACTGTCCTAACCATCTTGTCCAGCTTCCCCCAGGGATTCCTACAGTTGGACATTAACACCTGATGCAGAAAGTGCTAGGTGAGGTTCTATGGCCAGAGAGATGGGTGTGCACAGGAAAAGAGAGAAGGAGAAATGGGTGTGTATGGGGGCAGAGAGGTGTGGATAGAAAGATGGAGATTAACTAGAGAGACAGATGGTTGGTGGATGGAGGTAGGTAGATGGATAGATAGAGGGGGTATATGGCGATAGATAGATGGATGTAGGGTTGTATGGTGATAAACAGATAGATCTTACTGGGAAGATGATTTCCAGGATAATTCAGCCTAAGTTTCCCTCTGCTGACTTTCCTCCAATGCTTCTGGCTGTTACCTGCTGGGACCACCCCTCCCACTTCCTCCCTTCCTTGGTGTATCTGCTGTGAGGCCTTGCTTTACTCCCCACACAGGTCCCTGATGAGATATAGTTTCACCTGCAGTGGGGAGCCCTCTGCCCAGTTGGGGCAGTGGTGTGTGTATGTCAGGACACAGGGTTTGGGACAGTGCTGGCTCTATACCACACTGGTCACCTGCCCAAGGATTAGGAGTGGATTAGGGTCAGACCATGTTCTCTGGTTTGAGAGGAGGGGAAACCACACCACGACTATGTCTACACTGGCAGGTACTTGCGCAAGAACATCTTGTACAAGGGTTCTTGTGCAAGAACTCTTGAACAAGAACACATCCACATGGCCATGTGCTTTTGCGCAAGAGCATCCATGGCAGTGTGGATGCTCTCTTGTGCAAGAAAGCTCTGATGGCCATTTTAGCCATAGGGCTTTCTTGCACAAGAAACCACTGCCGTGCATCCACGCTGCCCTCTTGCGCAAGAGCTCTTGCACAAGAGAGCTTACACTTGTTAGAAAAGAGCGTAGTTCTTGTGCAAGAAACCCTCTCTTCCCACGCTTTACTGTAAATCTTCTTGCGCAAGAGCAGGCGGGCAGTGTGGACACTGCGGAAGAACAGCCGTTCTTGCGCAAGAACCCACCAGTGTAGCCATAGCCCAAGAGCATAAACCAACAGCCCTGGCTCCCAGTGATAGAGCACAAATAAATCAGCCAAGGGGAATGGATACCTGTGTAACCCTGCCGTGAAAGCATGCGACAAATCCCCCCTCCAGCCCAATCTACAGGGCATATGAGTTGTTACAGCCGCAGCTACAGCAGCTTGGATCTTGAGCTCAAATTAGAGCAGCCCCTGCTTTTAGTGCTGTCTGCATGTTCCAGAGCTCAGCTCCTATTTCAGAATCAGAGTTTTAAAAGTGCCTGATGCCCATGAACTCCCACTCTGTGGCTCAAGGCATAAAATGAATTGGACTCTGAGGGCTTGGTGGGGTTGTGGCACCAATGTTGGACTCCACTGGTGGTCTCCTTGGTTTTCAGTGCGTTGGGTTGGTGCACAGACCAGAAGCCCTTTTGGGCTCGTGAGATCTGTTCCCAGTTCTCTCGGGGTGTGTCCTTAAGCAAATTACTTCTCCCTGGGCCTTCATTTCCCCCTGTAAAATAGCAGTTGCCTGTGTCATTGGAGGAGGCAGCTGTGAGTTGGAATAAACAAGTGTCCATGGTTTGATGGTGAGGCACAAGAAAGTCAGGTATGACAGTGGTTGTTTAGGCTCTTGCACTGTTCTATACACCAGTGCCTCCGATGGTCTCAAAAGACAGTGTCTGGTGCACGAGCCACTCCTTTGTTTGGCAAATCGGTTAATTTCCAGGACTGAAATTTGGTTATCTGATTGTCATGTAAATGGATTCGCATCTGGAAGCTGATCGGGTCAAACTATGCCATCTCCTATCAGACAGATCAATCAGCAAGGAGCGGGAAGCTAAAATACCAATCTACTTAAATATATTTTAGCCTGTTATATCAGCGAGCATGCTAGTCCTTATGGGGGTTTTCCATATACAAAGAGTCATTGGAATGGATGGTTGCTCTTCTGAGGTCCTTTGTGCAAGAGATTGGAAGCTCTTTGGGGCAGGGACCTTCTATTATTTTTGCATTTTTATAGCATCTTGCACACTGGGGTTCTGCACCATGAGAAGAGCTCCTTAGCATTGTTGTTATTTTATTTTATTTTATTTTATTAAGAATTGGGCACAATTATGCTGGTATGGTGCATTTCAGTGTTGCTAGTGCTCATGATTTAACTGCATATCTCATAACCTTTGGGGCTTTCCTTAAATCTCCAACTCCTGGAATCATGTGATTAGGTGAGAATCCTAGTTTTTGTTTTAAAAACAACAGTATGTTTCCAGATCTCCTGATTGGGGATAAAAGCTGGAAATTGTGATCCCAAAAGGCCCAGAAACCAGAAAGCCCACTTAAAAAAAAAATCATGTGTTTATATTTTTGCCAATCTCATGACTGGGGGGGGGGGTCTCCTGATTTTTGATCCTGGCATTTTATACCTGCTTTGCAGTGAGGGAGTTGTCTGCCGAAGGTGGAGGGTAATGGAGAACAAAATGTTTGATGGGTAAGCAATCCTGGCTCTCAAATTCACGACATGACCAAGTGTGTGTGTGTGGGGGGGGAAATTGTCTGGAAACGAATAAAGTGACGCATCTTTGAAAGTTGCCTGGGGAGCTTATGCGGGAGAAAAGGCGATGAAAAGGGACCAGTCAAGGAGTGGGGAGGAAATTGTTGCTGTCCTCTTTACATTGGGACCGTGCAATGTGGAAGTGACTCTTTCCCCACGTGTTTTCGTCTAACTTGTGTGCGTCTTTGCAGCTCACATAGACATACGCCAATTAGCTTTAATCCAGCTAGCCTGGGTACCGGAGCAGGGAAACCATGGCAGTGGCTGAGGTAATTACCTAGGCCCAGGATTCCCAGGGGGCTTGTACAGCCACGCTGAGGCTCATGCTATTGTTCTGACTCCCACGCTAGCGCCATTAAAACTAGCTCAGGTGCGTCCATTTGGACCCTGAAGCGTTATCCCCCCGGCCTTGGAGAATGCTCGGATGACTCCAGCAGAGCCAGGCTGGGGTGGTGACAGGGAGTCCCTGCACTAGAGGGGGATGGGAGGGTGGCACATAGGGAGCTGTGGGGTGGGCAAAGGGCTGCAAGGAGCCCCTAGCATGTGCAGGGAGGGAATCCCCAGCACCTGCACCCTGCTACTTAGTCAACAACCACTGAAGGGGGTTGGTCTACATTAGGGTCTGCACTTAAGTCAGGCCATCCCAGCTACATCGCTCAGGGGTGTGACAAAGCCACCCCTCCCCCAAGCAGTATAGTTAAGCCGACCTAACATCCCCACCCCATTCATGTAGACTGCACCAGGCAGATGGAAGAATTCTTCTGTCAGCTTAGCAACTGCCATTTGGGAAGGTGTATTAATGATGGTGACGGGAGACACCTCCCCCGCCCCCCCCCCACCTCTCTCATCAACAGCAGCTGGTCCAGTAAAAGCTATTGCCTCACCTTCCTCATCTCCCTCCCATCTGGGGACCGACCGGGCTGCAGCGACGCTGCATCCATCACCTGGCTCCTTTGAAACCAGCCTGGGGAAGGAACGATTCCACGCTGACCTGGATGACCCATAAAGGCCTGTCTTGTCTCTTTCTGGGGGGTCCCTGAGGATTTAGAAAGGACGTTCCAGTCCCTAGCTCCTTCCTCAGGATGGAAAATCCTGTTTAATCCGTTAACCAGTTAAGCATTATGTTTAACCGGTTAACTGTTTAAACAGAGATGGGGGCCTCAGCTGGGCTGGAGCAGCCCCACATGCTGGTTTGGCTAGACTGGGCTCACCGTGGGCAGGGGCCGCTCTGGCCGAGGGGCTATGCCAGCCCCCACTGGCTAACCGTAACCAGTAAGCATCACCTGGTAAGGGTAATGCTTCCAGGTTAACCATTCACATCCCTGCTCCCACCCCAGGGGTTTTTGGAGACACCATGCATTGGTGGGCCTCTTGGAAGAGGGGTTTCAATTCCTTCATTACCCCTACTCTGCCTTAGGCATTTCAGGCCTTGGGGACTCCTCGTCCAGGGCCTCTCGCTCTGGATCTGCTGGATCAGGAAGACAGGTTTTCGTGTTATACAAACAAGCTTCACCCAGTCTCTGTTTCCCCCCGCTGAGCTCTGGGACAGTGCAGGAATAGCCTATGGCTGGCTCACCTCTCAGGGCCCTCCTTAAGCTTCCCTGCAGGGGCCTGATGGGAGAGCCTTGATTAAGGACGGGGTGACTTTTAGACTTTCAGGACCAGCCTGATCATCTGACCTGCAGCACATCGCAGGCCACAGAACCACACCCACTCCCTCCTGTAACAGACCCCTCACTTCCAGCCACTTCCTGACTCAAATCAGGACGTAAGGACTCCAAGTTACAGAGACTCCACCATTTACTCTAGTGTAAGCCTGCAAATGGCCTATGCCCTATATGGCGGAGGAAGGTGACCCACCCCCAGAGTCTCTGCCAATTGGAGCAGGGGGAATATTCCTTCCCGACCCCAGATATAGTGATTGGTCAGACCCCTGAGTACGTGGGCAAGACCCACATGCCACACACATGTAGGAAGCTCCGAGCTCTCTCCATCTAGTATCCCATCACCAGCCACTGGAGATATTTGCTGTGAGCAGTCACAGATCAGCTACACATCCCTGCAGGCAGCCTCATCGTCCTGTCTCTTCCAGAAACTGATCAAGCTCAGGCTTGAAGCCAGTCAGGTTTTTTGCCCCCCTTCACCCTCTCCCGCCCCCCGCACCTCTTGGGAGGCTGTGCCAGCCCTTCCCTGCTCAGATGGTTCGAGACATTGGCCTAATTTCGGAGCTTGTTGGTGGCCAGTTTATTCCCTTGGTTCTTGTGTCCACATTGGGGCTTAACCTAAATGATCCTCTTCCTCCCTGGTATTTATCCCTCTGGTGTATTTATAGGGAGCAGTCGGGGCTCCCCTCAGCCTCGATTTGGTTAGGCTAAACAAGCCTTGCTCTTGGAGTCTCCTCTTGGAAGGCAGGTTTTGCATTCCTCACCTTATCCTAGTAGCCCTTCCCTACACCTGCTCCCATTCCAGTGCAGCTTGCTTAACCAGGGGAGACCAGAATTTTGCAGGCTATTCCCGATGGGTCTCAGCGGCGCCTCGTATCGTGGTACTACCACTTCCCTATCTGTAGCGGAAATACCGTGCCCGATGCACGGATTCTGGAATAGTGTGTGCTGCGGGGGAGCTGAGCGCCACTGACCCAAACTGTAAACCCTGCATATTGGTCTGATGCATGCTAGGTTTGCATTAGGCTTTTTCACAGCTGTGTCACATTGGTGGCTCATAGTCATCCTCTGATCAATCAATACACCCAGCTCTTTCTTCGCCTCTGTTGCCTTTGACTGATGAATCCCCAACTTGTAACAAAAATTCTTGACCCCTCACATTGCACTGTTAAGTTTCATCCCATTTTGGTTACTCCCATTTTCAAGATCATCCTGATCTTCTGGTGCTGGCTTAAACTAGAGTAAATGGTGGATTCACTGTAACTTGAAATCCTTAAGTGAATACAGAAGAATTATTTACTTTTTCCCATAAAATAAAAACTAGGGGTCACCAAATGAAATCAATAGGTAGCAGGTTTAAAACAAACAAAAGGAAGGTTTTCTTCACACAGCGCACAGTCAACCTGTGGAACTCCTTGCCAGAGGATATAGTGATGCCAGGACTTTAACAGGATTTCAGAAAGAACTAGATACATTTATGGAGGTTAGGTCCATCAATACTTATTAGGCAGAATAGAGAGGAGTGGTGTCCCTAGCCTCTGTCAGGGCTTGGAAATGGATGACAGGAAAGGGATCACTTGATGATTGCCTGTTCTGGTCATTCTTATGTTCCAGAGTGGCAATACCTCCCAACTTTGTGTTGCCCACAGATTTTTATTAGCACACTCCCACTTTTTGTGCCACAATCATTAATACAAATGTTAAATAGGACTGATCCCAAGACCATCCAGTAGTAACCTCCCTCCAGTTTCCTTTCAGCATGACCTGTTATAGTCTCCTCTTTAACCTGTTCCTTCTCCATCTATAAGTTCTTGTATGAATCCCCATCTTTTCAACGAGGAGTCCTGTGACACCTTAAAGACTAACAGATGTATTTGGACATCAGCTTTCCTGGGTAAAAACCACTTCGTCAGATACAAAGTGATTTGTACCCAGGAAGAGTGATGCCTAAATAAATTTGTTAGTATTTAAGGTGCCACCAGACACCTCGTTTTTGCAGATACAGACTGACGTGGCGATCCCTTGAGACTTCTCAGCTTTTCAAGTGCTAATTACCATGTGGAACTGTAGCCAATGCCTCATTGAAATCCAGGTAGAGATTGACTGGATTGTTTTAGACTAAGGAAATGGGTTCTCTGCTCA
This sequence comes from Pelochelys cantorii, assembly GCA_032595735.1. Lineage (NCBI taxonomy): Eukaryota > Metazoa > Chordata > Testudines > Trionychidae > Pelochelys > Pelochelys cantorii. The sequence continues at coordinate 14,376,562 of CM064349.1, read as the reverse complement.
GAGAAAGAGATCAGGTGGTCTGGCACGATCTACCTTCTGTACACCCTGTCAAGGGAAAATTCCACGTCAGTCAAGGGAAAATTCTGCTTCAGGAGGGGCAAGGAATCACTGTGGGGGCAGTTTGGGTGTTGATTGTTTGAAGCTAGTCTGGTGGTTGAGTTGATTTGTGGCAGTGACGGGTCAAGTGGGCAGAGGCTGGGGAGGAAATCCCTGGCCCATGGTGAGTGCAATTTGTCTCCTGGTTCCACAGTTTCTCCCAGGAAAGCACCACATGTAGGGCATGAAAGGAGCCTCCTCTTGGGGTCCTGGAGCAAGTCAGTGGCAGAGGCAGGCGAAGATCCAGGTGTCCTTTCCCTGCTCACCGCAAGGAGAAATCTTTGCAGCGCCAATGCTAGCTGCCACCTGGGAGAAAGGGCTTTTTATTCTGCTGGGTGATCCTTTTGAAACACAAGTGGCGATTTAAAGGCCAGTGCAAAACTTGGCGCAGTTTGCTGGGGGCCGGACCAGGACTGGGAGGGCGCACCGCCATCTCTCTCCCTTGCTTTTCGCATCCCGGGCTCGTTTGCTTTCTGATGACTTTGTGCAGCTGGCAAACGAATGAGCCAGGGGGCCTGGCTGGAAGAGGCGGAACAGTAGCCTGGGCTCTCCCGCTGTTTTCCATTTCCCCTCCGCTCTCCCCAATTCCTTCCCTTGCTCACCTCTGCGTGACACAGGGCGGCAGGCAGCAATGGAGGGGGAGACGGAGTGATGCGAGAGGAGGCAGCGAAGAGCTCCCTGTGCATACTAATGAGGCCCCCATTGTCAAAGCTCCTTTGTGTGGCTTGACGCTCATTCAGCCCCTCTCCTACAGGGCACACAATGGAGCTACTGTCTGGCCTGTTCCCCTCACCAACAGTCAGATGCTTTCACAACCTCCCTCTACCTCCTTCCCCAGAGGCCGGACCAGTCCCTGCTCGTAGCTTCCTGATTCATTAGCCCTGAGATACCCAAAGCCCGCAGAGGCTCTAGGGTAGGATGGGCCTGGCCCCACCGGACAGATCCTGGGAGAGAGCGGGGGGGCAGGTTTGGGGGCCCAGTGTGGGGTTGGGGGGGGCCTTGGAGCCAGAGCTACGGAGCAGCTGGCATGACATTAGGAGTCACAGTGCCACGCTGGCAAAGGGCTCTCCGTGGTGCGGCTGGCATGCCAGGAGACAGAAACCAGCAGCAGGGAATCAGTCCCTACTGGCACTCTCACAGCAGGTCTATAGGGGCAGTGCTGGGAAAGGCCCAGGACAGTGGTGGCAGCAGGTGCTGGTGGAGCTGCTGGGGGTGGGCAGTCTTGTCTTGTCAGCTGGCAGGCTGCTGGCCCTGTCCCCTGCTCTGCTGCCGGCCCACTCCCCACCGGAGCCTTGTTTGCTTCCCGATTCTGTGCCTGTCCCATTCTGTCACCTCGGAAGGAGTTGCTGCCCATCAGAGGCCCTTCTCAGGTACTGTTCCCAGCCTAGCCACACAGGAGCCCAGCCAGGCCAGAGGACACAACGCATCAGGAGCACTTAAAATACATGGCTCGTGCTGCTCCCTACAACTTTCCCCCCACAGCAACTGCCACACACACTGTAGCCCAGTGGGCTAGCTTGCCTTTATTATATTTACTGCTCTGCATCAGATTCAGCTTTGCATAACATTCAGACGTACTGCAAGGATCCCACAGACCTGCATCCTCCAAAACATTAGCTCTAGCAAGTTAGCATTAATAGGAATGTTGTGAGCAAGACACAAGAAGTCATTCTTCCGCTCTACTCTGCGCTGATTAGGCCTCAGCAGGAGTATTGTGTCCAGTTCTGGGCACCACATTTCAAGAAAGATGTGGAGAAATTGGAGAAGGTCCAGAGAAGAGCAACAAAAACGATTAAAGGTCTAGAGAACATGAGCTATGAAGGAAGACTGAAGGAACTGGTCTTGTTTAGTTTGGAAAGGAGAAGACTGAGAGAACAGAACTACTTTTCAGCAGAAAAGGACCTGCGATTACAGTGGATTAGAAGCTGAATATGAGTCAACAGAGGGCCCTGGTAGCCAATAAGGCTAATGACATACTGGGGTGCAATAGGAGGAGTATTTCTACCAGATCTAGAGAAGTGATTATTCCCCTTTATTCGGCACTGGTGAGGCCACATCTGGAGTACTGCATCCGGTTCTGGGCCCCCCACTATAGAAAGGATGTGGATGCATTGGATCGGGTCCAGCGGAGGGTGACCAAAACGAGTAGGGGGCTGGAGCATGTGACCTACGAGGAGAGGCTGAGGGATTTGGGCTTATTTAGTCTACAGAAGAGAAGAGTGAGGGGGGATTTGATAGCAGCCTTCAACTTCCTGAAGGGGAGTTCCAAAGAGGATGGAGAGAGGCTGTTCTCAGTAGTGACGGCTGGCAGAACAAGAAGCAATGGTCTCAAGTTGCGGTGGGAGAGGTCCAGGTTGGATATTAGGAAAAACTATTTCACTAGGGCTGCGTCTAGACTTGCATGATTTTATGGAAATGCTTTTAACGGAAAAGTTTTTCCGTTAAAAGCATTTCCGCAAAAGAGTGTCTAGATTGGCACGGGTGCCTTTGCGCAAAAAGTGCTTTTGCACAAAAGCATCCGTGGCCAGTCTAGACGCGATTTTGCACAAGAAATCCCCGATCACCATTTTCGCCATCGGGGCTTTTTTGCGCAAAACAGTTCTTCCCTGTCTACACTGGCCCTCTTGCGCAAGTATTCTTGCACAATAGGGCTTATCCCTGAGCGGGAGCATAATAGTATTTGCGCAAGAACACTGACAATCTTACATTAGATCGTCAGTGTCCTTGAGCAAAATCTTGCCAGTCTAGACGCAGCCTAGGAGGGTGGTGAAGCACTGGGTTCCCTAGGGAGGTGGTGAGATCCAAGATGTTAGAGGCATTATCGAGGATTATCCGGCCATCTGACTACTACCCCATGCTACTCATCCATGTGGGCACTAATGATACTGCAAGGTGGGACCTTGAGCAGATCAAGAGTGACTACAGGGCTCTGAGAGTATGGGCGAAGTCAGGTAGCAGAGGCAAAGAAACAACTGAGGAAAAAGGGGATGTCCCTGGTGAGTTGTGTTGTGTTTCCAGGCCTGCCAAGAGGGTAGGGGGTAAGGAGGGGAGGAAAGAGGGCAGTTGTCCCAGGGCCTTTGGTGATTGAAAGGGGCCCAGGACTTCTGGCCCTGCCACTGCTACTGCAACAGTACCTAGGGATGGAGATTCCATCATCTCCATAGAGCAGTATTTCTTAAACTGTGTTCCGTGGCATACCCCTTCAATAACTTTCCCCCCAACCCTATTTTTCCTTCTTTTTTTTTTTTTTTTTGCTCAATAATTTTTCCCTGGTGTTCCTTAAAAAAAAAATTTATTGTTTGGTGTTCCTCCATCTTAAAAAGTTTAAGAAACACTGCCCTAGAGGTTTTTAAGTCCCAGCTTGACAAAGTCGACTGGGATGATTTAGTAGGAGTTGGTCCTGCTTTGGGCAGGGGGTTGGACTTGATGACCTCCTGAGGTCTCTTCCAGCCCTAGGATTCTATGATACTTTCAATTACCTAATGGTGTTATAAGGAAGGGAGAGAGAAAAATTGTTCTCCATGGCCTTTGAGGATAGGACAAGAAGCAATGAGCTCAAATTGCAGCAAGGGAGGTTTAGGTTGGACATTACGAAAAACTTCCTAAATGTCAGGGTGATTACACACTGTAATAAGTTGCCTAGGGAGGTTGTGGAATCTCCATCACTGGAGATATTTAAAAGCAGGTTAGACAGACACGGCTACGTCTAGACTACATCCCTTTTTCGTAAAAGAGATGCAAATTAGACGTATCGCAATTGCTAATGAAGCGGGGATTTAAATCTCCCCCGCTTCATTTGCATAAAAATGGCTGCCGCTTTTTTTCCGCACGGAGCTTTGCCGGAAAAAAGCACCAGTCTAGACGCTGATCTTGCGGAAAATCCCTTATTTCATAGAGGGATAAGGGATCTTTCGGAAAAGGCTTTATTTTCCGCAAGATCAGCGTCTAGACTGGCGCTTTTTTCCGGCAAAGCTCCGTGCGGAAAAAAAGCGGCAGCCATTTTTATGCTAATGAAGCGGGGGAGATTTAAATCCCCGCTTCATTAGCAATTGCGATACATCTAATTTACATCCCTTTTCCGAAAAAGGGATGTAGTCTAGACGTAGCCACACCTGTCAGGAAAGATCTAGATCAGGTATGGGAAACCTTTTTTGGGTTGGGGGCTGCTAACCCCAGGCAAGTAGATTTTGTGTGCTCCAGCCCCACAGTGGGATAGCGAGTGGCGGGGGGGGGGGGCTAGAGCACCAGTGGAGGTTCCCCAGTGCTGGGGGTGGGGAGCCCCAAGCCTCAGGGGCTGGATCCAGGCAAGCTGGGGGCCGCAGGTTCCCCACCCCTGATCTAGATGGTGCTTGGTCCTGCCATGAGGGCAGGGGACTGGACTTGATGAGCTCTCGAGGTCCCTTCCAGTTCTATGACTCTATGAAGTGAGCATAAGCCTTGAGGTTTAAGCAGAGATAAACGGCCCTATGGAAAACCACAAGTATCGGGGAGCTGAAAATAAAGTGTTTACGTGGAAATTTTACCCACTGATGTGTGATTCAACCACAAGAACGATCTGGCAAGAAAATGACTAACATAACAGGTATGTGAGATGCATCCATCGATACCTAACCACAACAGAGGCATGGTGACAAATTCATGTCTATAATAATATATTACAGTCAGTGATATATTTAACTAGTAGGTTAAAATCAGTGATATATTTGCATATGCAGGAAAGGCAGCCCAAAATTAATCAGGTAAGAATATACAAATAAATGGGGGAATCCCCTACCAAATAAGACCAAACATGGTAATATCAATGTAACATATTAGAAAAGTGGCATCCCAGCCTACGGGCCATAGATTAGTCCTTGGGAGGTGCCAAAACGATGCCCCCTGGTAATGATGGGGAAAGCGATGGTGAGGAGGAAGACAATGGCTAACACTCCAGATTATTCTGTGATGGAGGCAGGGAATAAATGGATGTTCTATGGTATCACAGCTTAATTGCGAGATAGCGTCCATTCAGTGTGAACACTATAGTTCGAGAAAGCAGATCGCTTTTTTGATGTACTTTTGCTGTGTAGATGCTGTCTTTTGGAAGAAGTTTTTTTGGAAGATCTCTGAAAAAAACTTCTTTTGAAAGAACCTTGCAGTGTAGATGTAGCCTCAGCAACAATATAAAAAAATCTCAGAAGGGACCCAAATCAAAACTGGCTCAGAACACCAGGAAGCTAACACCATTGTTCCTCCTCTCTTAACAGTTGGTTCGGGAAAACACCTGGCCCTTTAAATTCCAACTCCCATGCTCCAGTGTTTGTACCATGTGAAGGAAGCTAGCTAAGAACACAAATTTTGGCATAAACCTCCACCCAGTGAACTTTTAACTCTGCAGTCTGCAATCCGGTACAAGAACACCCTTTTGGTATCATTTGCAAAGCAATATAATCTCATCCCCAGTGAAGAGTTTACAGAATTTGGGAAACATTGAACATAAACTATTAAGTTTATTGCTTAAACTGTGGGTGTCGGTTATATATGTACTAGAAAAACAACATTATCTAAAAGAATCATATTGTAAAGGGGCTTGCCAGCTGAAAGTGTAACCCTATAAGCAAGTAAACATAACCATGTCACCATTCATAACCTGGAAAAAGGCCTGTCTTCTAATCAATAACTCCACTGTAGCTACATCAATACTGGGAGTACCACTGGGCACAGTGTAATATAAATCTGTTCTGCAGATAGTTTACCCCTACAGCACCATCCTATCATTTAAAAATTACATTAGCAACAGCTCAATTCTACTGTTCTATATGGGTTTTAAAACATCAAACAAACAAAAAAGGGCCACTTGTTAAATTCTCATCAAAGTGTCACTAAAAGCAAGTCAGCTATGGAGCCTGTAAGGTTACCCCCTAATTTAAACACTTCCCTAACTATCATAGCAAAACCTTGTGTCTTGTTCACAGCCTCTTTGCCCATATTCAATCCACATGAGAGTGCTTCGTCCCTTGGCAGTTACCCACGCAGTAACAGTGTCTATAATGAATCCAGCAATGTACCTCCTCTGATAGTTTATCACCCAGCACACCCCCCTGCCCAAATTCCACCCATGGCCTCTAGCTCTGAGAAGGGGTAACAATATGTTTAAGATGTACACACTGCAGTGTGGTCAGAAGGAAGGTACCAAAAAAAGCAGTCATCGTTGCCAGTAGCTTGCCAGGCTAACCAAGCAAATGGCTTGTATAAGAAAAGTATCATATAATAAAAATGGCGAGTATTCCAGGTGTGTGTGTGTGTGAGAGAGAGAGAGTGCATGCTTTTATGGTAAATTGAAGTATAGGGTCACTGTGTCAAACCCCAAAGGCATACACATACACCAATGTTCCCTCTAATCTTGTCCATCCATGAGCAGATTTCTTCCATTCATGTGTGGAATATTTTTTTCTATGTGCACCAAGACATGTGCTAATGTGCACCACAAGTAGAAACAAAAACTGAGTTGTGGGCACTCTGCTGGGCAGCGTTGGAATTTCTCCTGAGTGGCCACATGAGCACCCAGTTTACAGGGAACAGTGACATACACCTATATTAATTAAACAGGTGGCAATTCCCTGTTATCTATCGTGTTAAAACACAGCCCCTCCATTTCTGCAACAGCGTACACTAACAATTGCCCTCTCAAAGCGGCGACTGTAGCTCAATGGGCTAGCTTGCCTTTATTATAGTTACTGTGCTGCACTGCATTTGGCTTTGCATGAGATTCACCAGTAATGCGAGGAACTGACAGGCCTGGATCCTGTATAACACATTAGCTTTAGCATGGAAACATAAGGCAGGATGTTTATGCACAGATAAATGGCCCCACGGAAAACCCCAAGTCTTAAATTGTTTAAGGGGAAGTTTTGCCCACATCCTTAGGCTCACAAAAGTGCCCTGGCAGCAACACGTATATGAGAGAGATCCTAGATACTAGCCACAAAAAGGCCATAGTAAGAAATCAGAATATCTGACGGAGGTAGCCAAACTTACTGACTCTCTGAGCCCCTTACAACAATCTTCAGAAGTTCAAGAGCCCCACAGGGCTGAAGCCCCTTGCCCTGTGCTCCTCGCCCCCCAGTCTTTTAGGCAGAGCTGTCAATAGACTTTGCCAAGCCCTGGGCAATATGGGGAGAGGAGCAGGGCTCCAGGCCCCTAGAAGGGGTGGGGCTTTGGGCAGAAAGGGCGGGGTTAGAGGCAGCCAGCCCTCAGTGCCACCCAGATAGTGCCGTATGGGGCTCTGGTGGCGATTCAAAGAGCCGGCGATTCAAAGAGCCAGCAGCTCTGGCTGCCACTGCTGCTATGGTAACACCGGCAGTGGCTCAGACCCCCAGGCCCTTTTAAAACACTGGGCCCTGGGACAACTGCCTCTTTTGCCTGCCCCTATCAGAGGTCCTGCTTGTAGGTGGAGAATGGAAGTGGGGTGCTGGGGGTCTTTAAAGCTGTAATTTAACTATAAAAGAACCATATGCAGCTCAAAAGCCCTGGTTTGCCCACCTCCGGAGCATGTAACTATAAGTTAAAATCATTGATATCTGAAACTATAAAGGAAAGACCCTCAAAATGAGTCAGGAATATACAGCTAGGCTGTGTCTACATTGGCATGATTTTGTGCAAAAGCAGCCGCTTTTGCGCAAAAACATGCTGCCTGTCTACACTGGCGGGGAGTTCTTGCACAAGAACACTGACGTTCTAATGTGTGAAATCAGGGCTTATTGCGCAAGAACTATGATGCTCCCGCTCAGGAATAAGCCCTCTTGTGCAACTGTTCTTGCACAAGAGGCCAGTGTAGACAGGCAACATGAATTTCTTGTGCAAGAAAGCCCGATGGCTAAAACGGCCATTGGAGCTTTCTTGCGCAATTGAGTGTCTACACTGGCCATGGATGCTCTTGCACAAAAGCACATCTCTTGCGCAAAGGCACATGCCAGTGTAGAAGCTCTCTTGTGCAAATACTCTAACGCAAAAACTCTTGCATTAAAGAGTATTTGCGCAAAATCTTGCCAATGTAGACGTAGCCCTAAGGAAAAGGTGGATAATCCCCTAATAACAATAATCGTGCCTCAGATTAACCTTACTGGTTACAATACTGCCACTCTACGCATCAAACACAGAAATGCCAGCTTCACGTACTATAAAAGTGGCCTCCCAGCTGGGGGGCTGGCAGAAAAAGATATGTAGCCCTGGGGGAAGACAGAATGATAGACCCTGGTGATGCTGGGGAAGGCGAAGGAGACAATGGCTAATGATGGCTAACAATGGCTAACAGTTCAGGTTGCTCTACAAGGGGTGGTGTGAGTAAAAGGATGTGCACACGAACGTTCTGCAGTACCTCTGTTTGCTGAGTCAGGGCGTTTGGGACTGTGCTAACTGTATCAATAAAGCCTGTCTGTAAATACACCAGCATTCCTCGCATGTGAGTGTCACCCCTCTGCACATCGTGGGTCCCAACTAGCTAATAATTTAAATACTAAAGGGCCTGATCCTGGAACGAAAACCTGCCAACCCTCCAAGTAATAAATGGGCATTCTTCAGTAATCAGTAACGTTAGTACATAACAACACACACACAGCGCTCCCACCACACAACAGCCACCACAGAAACCACTCCCTAGTAGAGATACACACACTACACATCCCACTAGGGATGTAAAATCCCACTGAATTAGTTAACCAGGTAAATGTTAAATGTAACCAGTTAACTGATGTTGTGTGGTTTGATTTTAGATCCAAGGGAAACCAGGACACTCCAGAGAGACTTAACCACTTTTTTATTTATTGCAAGCTTTAAGCCAGGGCTACTCAACATGTGGCCCACGGACCATATGCGGCCCACGGCCGGTTTCTTTGCAGCCCGTAGTGCAGTTTGGGTACATGCAGCCCGTGGGTGGGAGCCAAAACAAAAAAAAGTAGTCAATGTAATGATCTTCTGTCGAGATGCGTTTTAGTAGTTAAATTCCTGGACTGTCATTACTCATTAAAAGTGCTGTCATATGGGTGGAAATCAGGTAAATATTGCATTTTATTAATATCAGCAGAACTGACTTAAATGGGGCCTGCGTGTTGTGTAGTCTTGCCTTAATTTTTGTATTTATGCCCATCAGTGTGAAAGAAGCTTTTTGCATATATATTTGCACGTATATTCAGCTATGCTTAAGTTGCAGCCCTCGGCATGTGCTGGGAGTATCATTGTGGCCTCCAGAGCTTCCAATGTTGAGTAGCCCTGCTTTAAGCAATTAATATAGTTGTTTTAAGTTCTACAAGCCTTAAAAACAATTACTATACAATTTAAACCTTAAATACTATACATTCTAAAAACAATTAGTACAGCACAAAACACTACAAAAGCAATTAGTAGGAGGTTTATTATATTACAATAATTAAGCCTAGTTCACTTACACTTCACCCATATGCCACCTACAGTACCAGGCAGGAGGTCATGGTCCCTTTTACTCCCACGTATCGGGATGCCATGCACTGCTGTAGCCGGTGTAAGGGTGTATTTACTTTTAGTTACAACAAGCAGGACCTATGGGTCAATCCTGCTCACTCCCTCCCATTGATTCTTCTTATTTAGCCCATTTTATAGCAAAGCGAGACTTGGTCATTCTAATATTTACCAACTGAATATGTATTGTGTAAGATATGTAAAATACCCAATGCCCTTATTTGGGGTACGTCCTGCTACTCAGGATGTTGCAAAAACCATGTGTGTAGTTAACAGTTTTATTGCTGTGTCTGTAATTTTTGCTTATCAAAAATATAATGTACCAGTACAAGGTTGCTTGTCGTGTGTTCTTGACGTGGTCTTGCTGTGCCATGCTGTATCTGCATGATGGTGCAAAAAATATTCCTGCCTGTTAAAGCTTCCCCCCCAGCCTTGCCTGCGTGCTTACGTGCACCAGACTTGAGACAGGCCTGGGTTTTGCCTGTTAGACATCTGCACTGTGGTCAAGGCAGACATTATTGTCAAGGCAGGGCCATCCAGGCTCCCCTACAGCTGATTAAATGGGAATAGGCTGGGCTGGAGTGCGTCCCCCTGACCACCAAGCCCGCCCCCTGCCACGGGCAGGGGCTGCTCCAGACCAGCTGCTTCCGGGGCAGCCAGCTCTCAGCCTGCATGGGTCTAGAAGCCAGCAGCCCTGCGCAGGGTGATGCTCACTGGATAATCGGTTACCTGTTAACATCTCTGCACCTCACACTGTTCTCAGCCACACACACCCCATAGTCACACCACATGCACCCTCAGTAGTTACATCCCTCACACTGCTCATGCTTCACATGCACCGCACTGTTCACACCTAACACATAATGCTGGAGGCATCACTCCCCACCTTCAAAATCCTTACCCCCAGCATTATACACACACACACAACCCTCACACCACATGCCTTGAACACCACACGAGCTTTGTACAATTCTCACACCATATATGTGCACACTCCTCTCCCCTGCATGCCACACTCACCCCTTTCCCTTCCCCACACCCAATACCCCTCTCCATCACACACAACTGGCATGCCTCCCACTCTACCCCACACACCACACCTAGCGCTCCCGAATCCCAGATGCCCAGTGTCATAGGACTCTAATGCCATCCCCCAAAGACTGCCCCACTCCCTTTGTCTCCACTCCTCTCCCTGGGCATCAGTCTGTGCCCTTCGTGCCCCGACTCCGTCCCCTGACGTCCGAACACAGGTTTTAACAAGCTGGCTCTTGTTGCAGATACCAGAATGTTGTCCTGGAGGCAGAAACATGTTTTCAGCTTGCTCATTTTAATCATCATTCAGGTTACAGTTTAACCATACTTGCCGAAGGCTAGGAAGACTGTGTGTCACTGGTACAAATGCGCAGTCAAAGCTCCCTGCTCCCCCAGCTGAGACGGGAACTTAAAGCAACAGGATTTCTCTCACCATATGTTCACAGCCGTCTGGCTGGATATTTCAGCCAGGACCCCTCCACCAGTTCTATCATGCACCTTTTGTCTTTCCCACATTGTTGATGGCATGAATAGAGCTGAGAGAAGAGAGCTGATTTATGTCCTCCATTCTCCCTTCTTCCAGCATTTCTATTCTTTGAGAATCATCTTCAGCTGGGGCTCAGGGGACAGCAAGTCTGTCTGCCAAGGTGTAAATTTCTCACTCGCAGCCGTCTTCTTGCCAAAGACTGGCTGATTATACTGACACCTGGCTGAGCTGATCGCTAGCTTTTTGTTTCTGAGGAATTGGTTTGAAGCTGTTTAATTGTATAACTATACATAATATACAATGTTGTCACACATCTTTCATAAGGACAATAATGATCAGCCAATTATGAGTTTTCAAAGGATAATTCATAAGGCATACTTTGTACAAGATTTATTACAGTATTGTAAAAGTGGTGAACATAAGGTTACCATCTGGTATAATGTCCTAGTTCTTCCCATATTAGAAAGAGCATGTGCCCATTAGCTCTGCCCAGAGGAAGACACATTGAAATCAGCATAGAACTGTGGTCTGGTGAACAGAGGACTAGACCTCAAAATATCTGGGTTCTTTTCCTGTCTCTGCCATCAAGCTGCTAGGTGGACCTTGAGCAAATCACAGCCATGCGGTGCCTCAGTTTCCCCATCTTTAAAACTAAGCCACTTATTATGTGACTTACAGCAGCACCTACCAGCTGCTTTACCGAGACATATATAGAGACAGGCCAGATCTAGAAAAGATTATGAACTGAATGGACAAGACAACAAGTGGGAAGGGGAAACTGAGGCACAGATAGACTAACCAACTTGCCCATGGTGATACTGCATAGCTGAGAACAGAGCCCATGTTTCCTGACTCCTGAGTCAGCAGGCTGTCTACTGACTCAGTACTATGCCTCTTAATCTAGTGCCACTGTAATGCCAACCTGTCAGAATAATTATTTTTGCCTGCTTGTCAATACTGCCTGGATATTACTTTGTGATCACTGGGAGCTTAAACTCTATGGTTTAGAATACAGCGTGAGACTAAGGGTGAAATTCACAAGATGATCATAGAGTCATAGCAGCATAGGGCTGGAAGGGACCTCAAGGAGTCATCAAAGCCAGGCCCCCCGCCCCCTCGCTGAGGCAGGGTCAAGTAAACCTACAGCATCCCTGACTGGTGTTAGTCCAACCTGTTCTTAGCAACCTCCAATGATGCGAAATCCAGAACCTCCCTTCTAAGCCTGGTCCAGCGCTTAGTTCCCCTGAGAGTTAGAAAGTTTTTCCTAATATCTAACCTAGCACTACGACTACACTACAACTTTTTCCGATTTTTTTTTTCAGAACAGGCTTTTCCGAAATTTGGCCCGTCTGCACTAGGCCAAATTTCGGAATAACCCCCTCTTTCAGAAGATCCCTTCTTCCTCATGGAATGAGGAAGACAGAGCTTCCGAAAGAACACATTTGCACTTCCACAAAAAAAAAAGAGGAAGAGCAAACCCGTTCCCAGGACATGGCAGAGTTTTTCTGGGATACCGGAAGTATCCCAGAAAATCCCTGCAGTATAGACGTACCCCTTGATCTTTCTTGGTACAGATAAAGCCTATTCCTTCCTGTCCTGCCTTCTGTGCATATGGAGAACAGCTGACCCGCCCCCCCATCCTCTTTATAACTACCCATAATATCTCTGAAGACTATTAGCAGCTTCCCCTCAGTCTTCTTTTCTCAAGATTACACATACAGAGCTTTTCCAACCTGTCCTGCTAGGTCACATTTGCTAACCCTTTGTATCCCCTTCACTGGTCTCCTCTGGATTCGTTCCTAAATGCCCAGAATAGGACATCCTCCAGCTGAAGCCTCCCCAGGGCTGAGCAGAACCAGACAGTGACCTCCCCTGCCTTAAGTACGACTCCTGTTAATACACCCCAGCGTGATGTTAGCCTGCTTTGCAGCTGCATCACACTGTAAACTTACATTCAATTTGTGCAACATTACAGCCCCCAGAGGTTTGTCAGCAGTCTCACCGCCTTGCCAGTTAGTCCCCATTTTGCAATAGTGCAGAGGGGTTTCCCCCCCTTCCTAAGTGCCGTGCTTTGCACTTGTCTTGGTCAAATGTCACCTTGTTGATTTCAGAGCAACTTTAATAAGTCCAGGTAGTTTTGAATCCTACTTCCGTCCTTCAAACTCCTTGCAGCCTCTCCCAGCTCTGTCGTCTGCATGTTTGATTAGTTCTTCTCCATCTTGCAGACAATGACCTTCCTTGCTGGCCAGGCGGCTCTGCCTTCTCTGTGTCTGTTATGCATACTGCAGCAGTGATGTTCTCACTGGTGAGGACCCGATGCGGGGCATGATCCCCTGCCAGCCTGTCAAGAGAAATTTGGGGTCCAGTTCATCACCTTGACCGGGGTGTTGTCCCCTCCCGTTTTTCCCCAGTGCAGACATTTTGGGGGCCATGAGCCAAACTACAGGAGACTTACTGAATTCAGTCACTTCAGAGGCCTCTGCCCCATTGCTGATGACCCCGGTTACTGGGCTGGTTTTACAGCTGGACTCTGTCGCCCCTAGTGATCCCTACTCAGAGGGGGCAGTGCAGCCACTCTGCCAGTCCTCGGCCGGGTGCAGGGGGCACCACCCTCCGATGCTAGCTAGCTCCTTGCCCATTGCCCCTCTTCCATCCTGGCCACTCCCACCTGCCACTCACAGACCCCACCAGGGCAGGACCATGTGGTATTTTATAGAGCCTAATTATCAGGGGATGCAGGCTTCTTCCAAAGGGGGCATCAGCACCAGAATTCATGTGGGAAACCAAAGGTGCAGACTGGGGAAGTCACTTCCCTAAGACACCATGGAGTTAGGACCAGAACCCAAGGGTCCAGGTGCCTGCTCTAACCACTAGTCCACACCTTTCCCCAAAAGCAGCACTAGGCCTCTGGATTCTGACTTGTGCACACACACACCCCAACCTAACCACCACGACTAACCAGCGGTGTAACTAGAACTGTGGAGCCCTGACTCTGGGGTGCCTTACACTAACCACTACATCATACTCCCTCCCCGGAACTAAGATAGAACCTGGAGCCTGATTCCCAGCCCCTGCTTTACCCCACTAAACCCCATGCCCCTGCCTGATTGCTTCCAAGCTAGGCACAGAGACAGCTCCCTTCTAACAAGGTCACGCCGATCTCATTTCACACCCCAGTTTCCCTCTGCCCCGCATCAGCCTGCTTCTCTCCCTGCTTGTCCCTCTCTGTAAATTATTGACACCACTAATGCAAATTCCTGGATGTGAGGTTAGAGCAAATGCTGCCTCCGGAAAAGAGCTAGGCATCTGTCCAAGCACAGCTATTGTGAGCTGGAGACCCTGTACTCTGTCTGGGGACCGAACAGCACAGGGCATTGACCAGCGGCTACTCCTCAGGGTCTCCATGACCTATGGGAAATGACTCAGTGGGTCTCAGTTCACTCCATCGCCTCCTCTATTCATATAGTAGCATATTGAGGCTTTAGTTGAGATTAAGGTTGGTCATTGCTCAGACACAAAGTGAGAAACAGTCTCTGCCCTGGCTTTCACCTGGCTCCCATTTTGCTGGGCGCTGCACCAACACAGACAGTGACTGCCCAAAGAGCTCACTGGCTCACAGGGAAGCAAAGTGATTTGCCCAAGGTCACATGGGCATCAGTGGCAGAGTGGAGAATACACTATTGCCAGCCTGGTGTCCTTGCTAATTGTGAGCTGTGTCCCCAAAAATCAGGAGAGTTTTAAAACATATACCTCTTGGTTTCTGCCTCTTGGTTTCTGACCCATGGGGAGGTGCCTGGGTCCCATTCTCAAGCTTTTCCCCACGAGTAAGATAGCTAGAACTTGGTTTTTCAATGGCAGATGAGATGTTCACGCCTTTCCATGAATCCAGGAGCTGGGGATTGAAGAAATAAAAAGATTCCTGGAGCTGGCAGCTCCACACACAGTGCCCGGTGCAGTTTAAAGCCCTCCCCACTGAACTCCCCACCCAGGCAGATGCTGGTCTCTCCCCTGGTGGAGCCTCTGGGAGTGCTGGAAGCTTCGGGAATGTGTGTGCGCTGCCACCATGGAACTGGCTAGGCAGCCTGAGCTGGAAGGCCCAGGACTAAGCCAACTTCCTTCTCAGCCCCGAGCCATTGGTGGCAGGGTGGGTGTGTGAGAAAAGGGGAGCGTTACCTGCCAGTGACTGGGCTGGCTGTGGGTCTGAGGGGAGAGGACCATGGCTCAAATACATGGTTCTGTGGGGTGCTTTAAACAATCAGTAGCTGAGTCTGTACCTAGGCTTCACAGCCCTTCCCCCCCACCCTCCCAGCAGCCGTCCCTGCAGCATCACTGGCCAGAGGGTTGCCAGCCATCTGGGTTTTACAGCCCAGTTTTTGGGTTCTGTGTCCAGGTGCCTTCCTGGCTGGCAGATGCCCAGTTTTTGATCAGAGAGTCTGGTCAAAAGGGGGATGTGGCAACCATAAATAGCACCTGAACCAAAAGTCTGGTTACTGCAGGGCAGGAAGTTTGGTCGTTAACCTGCACATGGCCCTGCGTGGCCTCCTACCTGCAGCAGGCTCCTTGAGATGATCCAGAGAGCTGCAGGAGAAGGGTGGGCAGGACAAACAACAAGGGCGGAGCCTCAGGGGAAGAGTCAGAGAAGGGGCGGAGCCTGCTCAAGAGGCAGAGAAGCGGCGGGGTCTGGGGAAGGGGCAGAGAAGGGCAGAGTCTCAGGGGAAGGGGTGGAGAAGGGTCTTCAAGGAAAGATGTGGGGCAGGGTCAGAGTTTTAGGAGAAGAGGTGGAGCAGGGACAGGGCCTGGGGAAGAGGAGTGGCTTTGGGGGAAGAGATGCCCCCCTCCCACCCATAGCAGCTCTCCAAGTCCCGTCCCCCGTTTCCTCCCCTCCCCAACTCTCCCCCTTTAAGGTTCTGGGAAAAAGGAAAATAACCTTTGGCCCCAGTCTCACCCGGTTTGGTCCTTTTGCCTTGGCACAAGCATTCCCACCATGCTGGCCAGCCCCACCCACTAGGCTGCATGGCCACAAGCATGCAAGTGCATTCTGGGATAATCCGTGTGACTAGTCCACCCTGAAGAGGACTGTGGATGCTCTCCACATGGTGCAGTGCATTCTGGGTTGTCCTCCTGAAGAGAACTGGTGCCTCTCTGTGCTCTCTCCCCGGGGTATTATGGGAGAACAGCATGGATTTTTCCCATGATGCACTGCTCAGGCAGCGTGATCAGTGCGGATGCACAAAGACAGATGAGACAGGGTTGTGTTGTGCCAGAACTTGCTTTGTGCAGCCAATGCACCAGTGTATGTTGTAATGAGGTTGGAGGAGACTCGCCAATTGAAACAGGGGGTGAAAGAAGGAAGGCCTTTGGTTCTTTGGTGTGATAGTCATGCAAATGTACTATTTATTTGAGAGAGTTTGTCTGTCTGTGAGTCTGTCTATTTGTTCAAGAACTTCTCCTAAACTATAAGAGCTAGGACCACCAAATCCAGCATGCAGCTTCCTCTTATCCTAACTTAAAGCAATGTCTGGGTTTGGTTATGCCAGGAAAATGGGATGTGCCTGGAATGGGATTGCTTCTCAGAAAACCATACACAAAAGAGACAAAATCACCAGGCAGGTGAAAGGGGCTGGCTGGGAGGAGCGCTCCCCCCTTCCAGGACTGTCCCAGACTCAAGCTTCCCCCACCCAGCATCCCTTAGAGGGAGCGGGGGGGGGAGCCCAAGTCTCTCCCCCACCCCGATTCCTACAGGAACATTGCTGGCTGTTCCCCTTCCTCAGAGAGTGAGGGAAAAGTGCACAATTTGCTGCATTCCTCACTCCGGCGGAGGAGTGCAGGGGGAAGACAAATCTGGACCTGCCCCAGCTGAGGGACATGCACCCCTCCCCCGGCTGTGCCCGCTGGAGCTGCAGCCGACGTGGAGAGGCGCTTCTCACCTGGCCCCAAGCTGGTGCAATGTGAGAGGGCTGAGGTTGTCCTCTCTCTCCCCGGGGCAGCCTGCATCCTGAACCCCTCCTCCCTAGCCCCCGCCCCCAGCAATGATTGAAATGAAGCCTGGACATTTTCATTTTATTCCCCACAAAATAAAATGTAATTGTGTTCAGGACCCGAGCAACACTGGGTAAATCTGCTAGTGATAAATAGTAATGCCATTGCTGCTGCCGGTTAAGGAGCTCGCTCCTTTAGCTCTGTGTTTGGCGCGGAATATCCCAGAGTAAGCCCCGCCCCAGCAGCAGGCCAGGGCTCTAACAATAGCATTTCAATTCTGTTTTCAGGCAGGTACCGTACACAGGTGAACCATGGCATGAACTGGGCACAGCTCCAGCCCTGTTACAAACCCTGCCAGCACCTGTCAGCCCCGCGCATCCGACCCGCGGATATCCTCCTGTGCTAATTTCTAGCCAGTCACGGGGGGGGGGGGGGGACTGGTGCAATCCACTGCTCACACTGGCGCATCTCGAAGGTGGTGAGAAGCAGTTAGCACCTCTTTAGGTGGGCTGCGATCTGGCTCTTGAAGCCACCATGAGTGCTGTTTTCACCCGCTCGAACTCCCTGCATGGCAACAGTGGATTTCAATAGCGCCTCTGCCTACCAATCTCTGGCTGGCTCCTCCACAGCTCCCCTTCCTGTCACAGCCTCCAGTGTAGACACTAACCCACAGTGCCCTTCCCATTGCTCCCGGCAGAAGGTTCCCAGATCTGTCTATGGTTCTTACATAGCCCCATTGCGTAGGATCTGAGCTCCTCACAGAGAAGATCCAAGCTGACGCTGTCAATCTTCCAGGGTTCGAATGAGTGGGACTAGGGAAGACAGCTAATTCGAACTGAGGGGACACGCCGGTTGATGCCGGTAGTCCTGCTTCCACAAGGAGTAAGGGAAGTCAAAGGGAGAGAGTTCTCCCTTCGACTTCCTGCAATGTGGACAGCGCCAAAAGTCGAGTTAAAGGTACTTCGACTTCAGCTACACAATTAACGTAGCTGAAGTGGCATATCTTAATTCGACCTTGTCCTGTAGACATACCCTTAGGCTATGTCTACACTACAGGGTTTTTGCACAGAAACAGCTGTTTTTGCATAAAAACCCGTGGAAAGTCCACACCTCAAGTGCATTTTTGCACGCACAAAAAAATACAGTAAATCAACAGGACAGAAGGCTTTTGCCAGTAGAGTTATTCCTCTCCCCACGAGGAATAACTCCTTTTTGCAAGAGTTCTTGCACAAAAAGGTGTGTGTGGCCACTCAACAGGAGTTTCTTGTGCAAAAAGAGCCTATCACAAAAAGCACAGGTGCTCTGAAGGCCATTCTGTGAATGGCAATCAGAACTTCCTTGCGCAAGAGCGTCCATGCAGTGTGGACACTCTCTTGTGCAAAAGCACATCACTTTTGCAATGCACTTTTGAGGCGTGGACGTGCTTTTGCGCAAGAAGTTTTTGCGGAAGATTTCTTCCGCAAAAAGCTTCTTGCGCAAAAACCCTGCAGTATAGACAAAGCCTTGAGTTATGTCTACACTGCTGATTTTGCCGGCAGTGTGTATGCAAATGAGGGTTTTTGCAGAAAAAAAAGTAGTGTGGATGGGGTTTTTTTGCACAAAAATGGCGTGCATAAATTATCCATACATTATGCAAATGAGGCATGGCAATGTGCTAATCTGCACCTCATTTGCATACTCACTGCTGGCAAAACAAGCAGTGTAGACAAATTCTTAGAGGCTAATGGATTTATTTCAATTCATCTGATGAAGTGGGTTTTACCCATGAAAGCTTATGCCTTCATAAATCTGCTAAGGTATGTCTACACTACAAAGTTAATTCGAACTAACAGCCGTTAGTTCGAATTAACTTTCATAGCGTCTATACATACAAACCGCTAGTTTGAACTTAATTTGAACTAGCAGAGCGCTTAATTCGAACTAGGTAAACCTCATTCTATGAGGACTGTGTAGCCACTTAATTCGAACTAGTTGGAGGCTAGCCCTTCCCAGCTTGCCCTCGTGGCCACTCTGGGCCAAACCAGGGAAACTTTTCTGCCCCCCTCCCAGCCCCGGAGCCCTTAAAGGGGCACGGTCTGGCTACAGTGCTCGTGCCAGTGGCAAGCCTGCCAGCATCCAGCCAGCAGACCCTGCACCTGGCACGGCATGAGCTAGCCACCCGCTGTCACCCAGCCCTCCGCCTCTTCCCAGGACCAGGCTGGCGGCTCCCAGGAGCCTGCCCAGGGCCGCAAGCAACAGGCGCCCGCCTGGTCTAGTGCGGAGATCGTGGACCTCATCGAGGTTTGGGGGGAGGCCTCCAATGTCCATGACCTCCGCACTGGGCACAGGAATGCGGCCGTCTAGGGCAGGATAGCTGCCAGCCTGGCCACTAAAGGCCACATGCGAACCCAGGAGCAGGTTTGCATGAAAATCAAGTTGATCCAGTGAGACTCCCGACCCTGAGCCCTGAGCTTAGAACATAAGAACATAAGAACGGCCGTACTGGGTCAGACCAAAGGTCCATCTAGCCCAGTAGCCTGTCTGCTGACAGCAGCCAACACCAGGTACCCCGGAGGGGATGGACCGAAGACAATGACCAAGCAATTTGTCTCATGCCATCCATCTCCAGCCTTCCACAAACAGAGGCCAGGGACACCGTTCCTACCCCCTGGCTAATAGCACTCCATGGACCCAACCTCCATGAATTTATCTAACTTCTCTTTAAACTCTGTTATAGTTCTAGCCTTCACAGCCTCCTGTGGCAAGGAGTTCCATAGGTTGACTATGTGCTGTGTGAAGAAGAACTTTCGCTTATTAGTTTTAAACCTGCTGTCCATTCATTTCATTTGGTGTCCTCTAGTCCTTCTATTATGGGAACTAATGAAGAACTTTTCTTTATTCACCCTCTCCACACCACTCATGCTTTTATAGACCTCTATCATATCCCCCCTCAGTCTCCTCTTTTCTAAGCTGAAAAGTCCCAGTCTCTTTAGCCTCTCTTCATATGGGACCTGTTCCAAACCCCTAATCATTGTAGTTGCCCTTTTCTGAACCCTTTCCAAGGCCAAAATATCTTTTTTGAGGTGAGGAGACCACATCTGTACACAGTACTGAAGATATGGCGTACCATAGTTTTATACTTCCCCTCCTCCTTCTTCCCCTGGCTTCCCCCTTCCCGCTCCCTCCTCCCTCCTCCCCTCTCCCACCCTCTCTCTTCCCCTCTCCCACCTCCTTTTCCCAGTCTTCCCAGAGGTTAATTCCCCTCCTTCCCCCCCCATACAGTTTTGTTAAATAAAGAGAGTTTCTATTTTTGAACACACGTGTCCTTTATTTTTTACATCAGGAAGGGGAGCTAGGGAGGGGTAAGTGGAAGGAGGTGAGGGAGGAATGGGGCACGAGCTCCCAATGGGGAGGACTGGGGTGGCTCTGCGGGCTCCTCTGGGTGGAAGCCCTCCTGCACAGCCTCCTGGATCCTGACAGCCCCCTGATTGACACCCCTGGATGGCAGCCTGCGGCAAGTGCAGCCGAGCTGATGGCCGAGTGCTGTGATGTGCCGAGCGTGGGCACTCAGGGCACTCGAAGACAGGACTGCTTTGCTGTCCCTCATCAAGGTAGACAAGCAAGCGGGGAACCCTGAGAACTGTCTGTCTGGGGTGGGGGTCGGGTCCCTTTAAGCACAGACCTCGGCTAGCCTGAGGCAGCAGCTCTACGCACTAAGTCCTAACCTGATGCCCTGTCGGCACTGGTTCCTGCCAGCCTTAACTTCGGTTCAGGGTCCACTCAATGTGGACATGCTAGTTCAAATTAGCAAAACGCTAATTTGAATTAGTTTTTAAGTCTAGATGCACTAATTCGAATTAGCTTAGTTCGAATTAACTAATTCAGACTAAGTTAGTTCGAATTAGTGCTGTAGTGTAGATATACCCTTAGGGTGCATCTCCACAGCATCCTTACCTCATAATAAGCTACACAATTTGGGCAGCTTATTTTGATGTTATTACAAAATAAGGTGCTATTCCGAAACGTCCCTTATCCCTCATGCAATGAGGTTTACAGGGATGTCGGAATAGTGAGCCCATTATATTTTGATATAACGGGCTTGCTCTTAAGATGTGGAATAGTTATTTCAGGATACTGGAGGTATCCCAAAATAGCTCTGCTGTGTAGATGTAGACCAAGAGTGCAGCTACACTGCACCCCGTTATTTTGAGATAACTAGTGTTATTTTGAAATAACAATGAGAGCGTCTACACAGCTATTCCGTTATTTCGAAATAATTTCAAAATAACGGACGGCTTATTCTGAAATCTGTAAACCTCATTCTACGAGGAATAATGCCTATTTCAAAATAAGGCCTTTGTGGACGCTCCTCTGCTGTTATTTTGAATTAGGCCCTCACCAGGGCCATTCTAAGTTATTCTTCCCCAGGGCCACCTGGGGCTCTAAATCAAGATAGCACGTCTACATTAGGGAAGCCTGCCATAGTTTAATTTGAGGCTTCCCTGCAGTGTAGACACGCTATTTCGAAATAAGCTATTTCATAATAACTATTCTGGAATAAAAGCTTCAGAGGGGTAGCCAAATTAGTCTGTCACAGGAAAAACTTAAAAAACAACAAATAGTCTAGTAGCACCTTACAGACTAACAAAACATGTCAAAGGTAGCATGAGCTTTTGTGGGCACAGCCCACTTCTTCAGATGACCGGAGTATTCTGGAGTAGCTTATTTCAAAATAGCCCTGCAGTGTGGATGCACCCTCACTCTCTGAGGCTATTGTCTACACTACCGGGTTATTTCAAAATAATAACCCCCAAAATAACTATTTTGAAATAAGTTTATTCCTCTTCACAAGCAGGAGTTATGTCGAAATAACGGGCTTGGCAGTGTAGACACTCACCTTGTTATCAAAATAACTCCTCAGTGTAGACATGTCCTAAGGGGCCAGAGGACCAGTGTTTGGGACAGCACAGCTTCACAGGCGCTTCATCAGCCCCACCCAGGGCTTCATGCTGCCGGACTGGACGGGGCTGATGAAGCACCTGTAAAGCTGTGCTGCTGTGCAGCTTAGAGGGAACACTGCCCAGGACTCCTCGTTGTTCTTGTAGATACAGACTAATGCCCTGTCACCAAGGTGTGGGGAGCCACCAAACCCTGCACCCCCATCTGTGACTCTCAGCCAGCAGGTAGAACAGAAGGTTTATTGGTTGACAGGAATACAGACTTGGAATACAAGTGGAGCAGACCTGGCAGCACAGAACCCCAAAGCAGTCAGTACAATCCATCTTGGAGAGAGGGGGGTCAGAGCCAAGGACCCTGACCCCCATCTCTGCACCCCAAGCCAGTAAGACTCATTCACGCTCTCCAAAGCCTGCCCTGGCCCTGCAGCCAGCCCCGCCTCTCTTTCTGGGCAAAAGGTGTCCACTAGAGATGCCCTCTGCCCAGGCTCAGGCTGCAGAAAGCATCAGCCATTGTGTATTTGAGGGAGACTATCACACTGAAATTCCTAGATATAGGCACAGTGCCCAGGGAGTGAGGCACACATGGGCTTACTGCAAGGACAGTAGAAATGATATGCATCATCACAAAGTGAACAGAACAAATACAATCCCCACTTCGTCACACACAGCTACCTCTCTGAAAATCTTCAGTGAGGGAAGGCAGTGCTATTATCTTCATTTTACAGGGTCTGTCTACACTAGAGGTGTGATTTCTAGCAGGGGAGCGGGGAGCAGGAAACCTGCACTAAGTCCAGGGAAGCTGGTGTGCTAAGAACAGAAATGGTGTTTTGTTTTCAAATCTGGCCATTTAAACACACACACAAAGGCCTGCCAATAAGGGGGTAAAAGCAGAAACTGCCCTGAGGCCCCACAATTCAAAAGGGCCTAGGGATCCTGTCTTCCACTGCTGCTACTGTGACAGTGGTGGTGCCCAGAGCCCTGGCCCCTTTAAATTGCCTCTGGAGTGTTGCCCTACACACTCCAGGCAGCTCTGAGGACTGAGGGGGAGCTTGCGTGGAAGCTCCACCCCTTCCACCTGAGGCCCCGCCCCTTCCAGGAGTGCAGAGCTAGCCTCTCCCCACCTTGCCCAGGGGCCTGGTGTAACTGTCAGCTCCCCTGCAAGTGTGCGCATGCACACACACACACACACACACACACACACACATCTGCTGAAAAACACCCCAAAACAGCTGAATCAAATGAAAAACTCAAAAAAAATGTTTTGTTTAGAAGCAACCTAAAATGTTTTCATCTGTTCAAACTGGTGGTGTTTTCCCCCATGTTTTATGAATTTGATGCAAATTTTTGAAAAAAAATGTTTTAGCTTCAAATTGAACTGCATCATTTTTCCTCCCAGATTTTTTTGGTTTGGCCCCTGAACTAAAAAAAAATCCATTATTCATTTAACTGTAATCAAGTTGCATTAACACGGTTCAGAAGAAG
This sequence comes from Pelochelys cantorii, assembly GCA_032595735.1. Classification (NCBI taxonomy): domain Eukaryota; kingdom Metazoa; phylum Chordata; order Testudines; family Trionychidae; genus Pelochelys; species Pelochelys cantorii. The sequence continues at coordinate 14,353,078 of CM064349.1, read as the reverse complement.
GAGAAACTGAGGCACCACCTAAGTGCCACAAGCTGGCAAGGGAGATGGTGGCAGCACTGGGATCAGCAATATAGGGGCTGGCTCTGAATGGAAGTCATTTAAATTCTCTTTGCAGGGGTGTAAATGATTGCATGAGTGGCAGGATGCTGAAAACTGAAGTCCTAGCTTGGTTGATACACCACCAGGCCACCTAACCAGATGGTAAAAATGATAATAATCATTTAGATTCAATCCAAGAGCAGAGCAAAGAGCAATGGAGTGAACCTGCGGAATGGGGATGGCTAGGCTGAGTATAGATAGATGGACACTACAGACCTGCATCCATCCCCACCCCTAGTTATACTGATCTGACCCCTCTGTAGACAGCACTACGTTGACAGGAGAGCTTCTCCCATTACAATAGCTACTACCTCTCAGGGAGGCGGGTTAACTATGCCAACGGGTGAGCTTTCTCCCGTCAGTTTACAACATCTTTATTACAGTGCTACAGTGGCCAATGCAGTGTCTTATGTGTAGACTTGTCCTCATCTGGCTCCTGTTAATATCTCAGGGCTCGTCTACACTCAGACCTGGTCTACACCACCAAGTTAGGGTGACACAAGGCAGCTTACATCGACCTCACTATGGAAGGCTTTTTCTACACTTACCGGGAGATCAGGGCTGTGGGGATCGATCTCCAGGGGGTTGATTTGGTGGGTTTAGGAAGGATGCACTAAATTGACCTCTGATCATACTACTGTCAACTCCACCAGATTGCAAGGAGTAAGGGAAGTTGACAGGAGAGTTTCTTCTGTTGACCCCCAGCAGTGGGAACGCTGCAGGAAGTCAAACTGAAGTACATCAACTCCAGCTATGCTATTCATGTCCCTGGAGTTGTGTGCCTTAGTTTGACATTGCATCCTAAGTAGACCCGGCCCAAGTGTCCATCAATCTAACATATCACTCCTGCTGACAAAACTGCCCCAGCCTCCACCAACTTAGGACACATCTATACATACTCAGAAGTTTGAATTAAGATACACAACTCCAGCTACATTAATTGCATAGGTGGAGTTGAAGTACCTTACTTTAATGTTTCCCGCTGGCTTTACAGCGGGAGGTCAATGGGAGCAAATGATCCCATTGACTTCCCCTACTCCTTGCAAATCGAGGAGTACCGGTGCTGTGGGAGGTGCCCTCGGTGCTCGATTTAGCAAGTCTTTACTAGACCCACTAAATCAAATGCCAGAAGATCGACTGCCGCAGTGTCGATCTTCTCACTAGTCTAAACGTGGTGTAGGCTGGGGCAGTGATGTCAGCCAGAGCTACATGTTAGTGTGGACAGGTGGGCAAGATCTACATTAGAGGGCAATGTTGAACTAAGCATCACCCTAGCTACTTCAACTGTGATTGTGCCTCACAGGGTCAATGTAGTTGAGGGGGCGCCACGTTGGTGTAGACACTTCTGTGTACATCGATGGTCCCTGGCTTTCAGAAGCCATCCTACAGTGCCCCACAACTGGCTGTACAATTGATACACATACACTGCCACCACAAGGCAGAAGTGTAGACATGCACAAGCGCTGTAACTACTGCGGCGGCTGTATACCAACCTATGTTAGCTCGACTCCATTTGGTGGTGTCGACATGGCCTAACTGATTTGCCCAAGTCATGCCAGGAAGCTATGATAGAGCATGGACTTGACCTGGGCATGTGGAGTCCTCCAGCATCCTAAGGGGCAGCCAAGTCTCCTTCCAAAGGCTAGTGGGTAGTCATCTCCAGTGAGACGCGCTTGAGATGCCAGGGTAGCTGCTTTGCACACAGACTTAATCCCCATATTGCTATGCAGGGTTATTTTTTAACTCTGTAATTATGGCAGTTCATACCTAGTAGTCATCCCTAGGGGGATACAGGGCTCATGACAAATCAGCCTGTGTTTTTAATCTGCTGGGGGGTGCGCCCCCCCCCAGCTCTGCCCAGGCCCCATCCCTGCTCCACAATTCCCCTCCCCTGCCCTGCCCTGCTTTTTCCCAACCCCCCACCCCACCTCTTCCTGCCCAGTTCCACCCCTCCCCCACCCTAAGCGTGCGGCTTCCTCGCTCATGCCCCCTCCCCTCCAGCGCCTCCTGATGCTGCGAAACAGCTGATCCACAGCAGGCAGTAGGCGCTGGGAGAAAGGAGAAGGCACTGATCCACAGGGCTTGCTGGTGGGCAGAAGGTGCTGGGGGGAGGGAGAGGTATTAATAAAGGGCTGCCCAGTGGGTGCTAAGCACCCACCATATTTTTCCACAGGTGTTCTTGCCCTGGACCACCCATAGAGTTGATGCCTATGGCTGCTGCTATTGGACACTGAGCCCAAGACCCGCACGACGCTCACCCTGAAGTGCGGGGCCCCCAAAAACATGGCGCCTGGAGTGGTGGCCCTGATTCTCCCTCCCCCAGGGACAGCATAGCTGGGTCAGTCTAATGTTCTGGCATGGAGCCGCCTTTAGGCATGTTGCTTGGCTGGATCTAGACCAGCGCAGTTACATCAGTACAACTTGTATGTAACTTGTGTGTGTAGACAAGGAATGATCCTGCCCTGCCTGTAGGGGGATGGGGCAAGGCCGGGGGAATCTTGGTGGAATCAACCAGGCCTTTTTCCAGCTCTTGTTTCCGTGAGCCTGTCGTTTCATTTAGTTGGTTTTGGTTGAGTGGCACTTTTTCTTAAGTCAAAGATACAACCAAACATTAACATCTGACATCCTACACTGCTTATTCAGGGTTGAGTTCACAGTCCAAGACCCTGGCTAGATTCTGGTTTGCTGGCTGGGGAACCCCTCCTCCTCTGACAAAGCTAGAAAAGGTGATCACATTTCTAAATGCCTATCTTCTCTCTGGAGCGCCCCTTGTATGTGTGCTTGTGGTAAATGCTTTCCCATTACAAAGGCTGTCTATATTTTATTATGCTACGTTCCATCGGAGGCATTGGATTTTTTCCAATGCAGAGTCTCGCTGCTAACAATAAAAAAGAAATAAATATATTGTTCTGTTTCCAGTGCAGCTCCTTCCCTGGATCATTCAGTAAGCAGGTCAGGGGATGATGGTGAGGAAGCCCGTATTTTGTCATCAGATCAAAGTGTTTAACAAGTTTTCTCTCAGAACTGTTTAATTCCTCTATTCCCCTTTCTTTACAAGCCATCCAACCATGCCCCTCCCTAGGAGCAAAAGTAACTGGAGTCAAATGCCATCGAGATAGTAATAAATAAAAATGTTCTTCATGAGCATGTGTGTAAGAGGCAGCTCTGTGTGCAGCTTTAACAATCAAAGAAATCCCCCAGGCCTGCACCCTCCCATTAGCTTTTATCTCTTTAGGGTTTTATTCTCATAGATTTAGTGGAACAATGGACCATTAAGATAGTGCCAGGAGCACTGGGATGTTAAACTGCAGGCAAGCATGCTGAATGCCATCACAGGGATGTGTGTGGCTCAGTGCCATGAGAGGGTGTGTGTGTGTGTGTGTGTGTGTGTGTGTGTGTGTGTTTTGTGGGATTTAACCCTTCCAGTGCTGGCATTTTCCACATTCCTAGACCAACTCAGTGCTTAGGAAAGAGACTGAACAATGGTGGTGGTGGGGGGGGCAGTTAAGAGTAGTGTTCCCTGTAAGATGAGTGTTTGGGCAGCTGCCCAAGAGAGTCTGAGGTGCCATCCAACTGATTAGCAGAGCGCCCGCAGCTGGCAGCCTGTGTTTTTCCTGGTGGTGCACATTTGCACATATATTGGTGCACATAACAAAATTTATTCTGCTCATGGATAGGAAAAAAATTAGAGTGACATTGGTGATGAGTCTGGCGTTTTTAGCACTCAGTGTGTTACAAAAGTTTTGCTCTCGGGGGGCAGGATGTGCAGAGTCCGAGGGAACCCTGTGATCATCTCTCTGACTTCCTGCATAATCAGAGACCTGAGAACTGGCCCAAAATGACTGTCTAGGGTGGAGCTTTTAGAAAGAAAACATCCCACCTTAATTTTAAAATGGTCTGTGGTGGAGATTCCACCACACCACCTTCTCCAGGTTCTCCAAGGGCTAATGATTGTGAATTAGCTCACTGTTCAAAACGCACACCTTATTCCCAGTCTGCATTTGTCCAGCTTCAGCTTCCACCACCCGATCGTGTTCCACCTTTCGCTCTCAGACTGAAGAGCCCATTGTTAAAAAGGTGCCCCCCAGGGTAGGTGCTTATAACTTGTCACCTTTTATTGACTTTATTTTTCCACATAGTCAAACCACAAGAAGGGGCCCCTTTAGGATTACCAGATGGTTTCAAAAAAATACCGGACACACTTGATCTCAGATGGGGGAGGAACCGGCTGGGAGGGGAGTGGGGCTGGCCGGGAGGAGGTCAGGGGGAGTGGGGCTGGCCGAGGGAGATCGGGGGGGGGAAACTGATCAGCAGGAAGCAGGGCTAGCTGGGAGGAGATTGGGGGGGAGCGGGGCTGGCAGGGGGAGAACCAGTCGGTGGGGAGTGGGGCTGGCCGGGAGAGGGTCAGAGGGAGCGGGGCTGGCTGAGGGGGCAGTGGCAGGGGGGGCGGAACCAGCCAGCGGGGAGCGGGGCTGGCCCGGGAGCACGCAGATCCCAGGGTGCTGCCCGTCCCGCGCACGGTCCCAGTGGGGTGCATGGACGAGTCCAGCCCCGGGGATTCCATCCTGCCCCAGCCCCGCCCCTACACCCCTCCTCTCTACTGTGTAGCTGTGTACTGCCTGGCTGGTAGACACGCTCACGCAGTACGCAACTACATACTTATACTCATGTTAATAATAATACTTACTTAATTAGAAAATACCGGACATATAAATGTCCGGTATTTTCTCTATTTGTTTCCCAAACAGAAAGCTCAAATACCGGATTGTCCGGTTCAAAACCAGACACCTGGCAACGCTAGGCCCTTGCACTAGGCCCTGGCACAGCTGCGTAGGGCAAAGCCCCTGTCTTCCAAGCATTTCTAATCAAAAAGGACAAGACAAGGATTTTTAGCTCCACTTTCACAGCAGGCATCAAGGAAGGAAGCATCAAGGGTCCATCTCCCAAGCAACTAGACACCTGTGGCTGGCCCGTGCCAGCTGACTCAAGCTTCCAGGGCTGCTTCATTCCTGGGTAGATGCAGGCTTGGTCTGGATCCTAGGTACTAGCCGGGTTCTATATTGCAATGAAACAGTCCCCCAGCTGGAGTCAACTTACTCCTTGCACCTCGCAACCTGGTGGAGTACTGAGGTTGACAGGGGCACCCTCAGTGGTCGATTTAGAGGGTCTTTACTAGACCCACTAAATCAAACCCCAGAAGATCAATCTCTGGAATGTCAATCTCCGCGTAAGTATAGACCAGGCCTAGCTCCTGCAATGCAGCCACTTTTCTCTCCTATGCTTAGGGTGCAGGTGTGGCTCTCCCTTGGCCCTCTCTGCACCCAGAACCACAGGAGATAAATCTCTACTGCTGGGCATGCACACTCACCTTTTGTGACTCTAAAAGCTTGGAGGCCCTTCCTGAGAATTGCTTGGAAAAGGTCCCAGGAGTGAGGTTACATGGAACCAGATAGGCTGGCGAGTCACCGCGGCGGCAGATTGTCAGCTCAGACTTTGCACAGTGTGCTTTGGGATGAGTGGTGGAATGGGGGCAGCTGCCTGGGGAGGGGAGCACTGCTGCTGCTGTTCCAGCTCCGACTAAGGGCACCTGTAGGACTGTGTGTGTGGGACGGGGAGGCATCCTCACCCTCTGGTGGGCTCAGACAAGTTTCTAGATTGTTCTCCAGAGTCTCTACATTCGTTTGAAAAAAGAACAGGCCAAGTGTCTAACTGCAGTGGTAGCAAAGGACCCCTTGAACACGGGATCTGAGTGTAATTGGCACACGGGCACCTGCTTGAGCTTGCAGAGAGCCTGAAACAATCCCTCCAAGGTGAGAGTTAGCCTGTGAGTCTCCATGGGCACTGACTCCGATCGTCCTTGAGGGTGTTTTGAATGTTAACATGGGTGACGATTTCACTGCATGCTGTGTGAGAAACTAGAGGGGAGCCCAGCTCCTGAGGCACCCCAGCATTTCCCTATGACAGTGTGCTGGGGAGGGACGGGGAGTGCAGAAGCTGGTAGTGTGAAGGGACAGAAGATGTGTATTAATATGGGTAGGCCTTAAACAGCCCATGGCAGAGTGCAGGTGTAATGTCATTTTCCTGACATGGGGGCCAGCTTCCAAAGGTCAGAGTAACACTGCTTTCGGGGAGCGGTGGCCGTTGGGAGCCCCCAGCTACTCCAGCCCCATCCTCTCTCAGCAGGAGGCTCTACAGAGAGCAAGGCAGGAGCACTGTGGAGGGATTTCCTGGTTACTCCAATCCTAGTCTTTCCCAGCAGGGGGCACTGTGAGGAGCAGGGCAGGGGCACAGGCTGTTGTGGGGCGCTCCCAGCTATGCCGGCTGCAGCTTAACTAATTAAGTTAGTTTTATTATTACGCGTATCAGTACTTAGCTACGCACTGCCTGACTGGTAGACACGCTCACGCCGCACGAGCATGTCTACCAGCCAGGTAGTATGCAGCTACGCAGTAGAGAGGAGGGGCGGCGGGGCCGAGGTGGGATGGAATCCCCAGGGCTGGACTCGCTTGTGCTCCGCCGGGACCTTGCGCGGGATGGGGAGTGCCCTGGAATCTGTGTGCACCTGGGTCAGTCCCGCTCCCCACCAGCCAGTTCTCCCCCGGCCAGCCCCACTCCCCAGTGGCTGGTTTCCCCACACTCACCCCCCAGCCAGTCCCGCTCCCTCTGGCCCCCTCCCGGCCAGCCCCACTCCCCAGCGGCCGGTTCCTGCCCCTGGCCAGCCCCGCTCCCCCCAACCTCCTCCTGGCCAGCCCTGCTTCCCGCCGGCCAGTTCCCGCCCCCCCCCCCACTGATCTCCCCTAGCCAGTCCTGCTCTCCCCAACCCCTTCCCAGCCAGCCCTGCTTCCCGCCAGCCAGTTCTCTCCCCCCCACCATCTCTCCCAGCCACCCCCGCTCCCCCTGACCTCCTCCCAGCCACCCCCTCCCCCCGATCTGAGATCAAGCGTGTCCGGTATTTTTTTTGAAGCCATCTGGTAACCCTAGATGTTGGGAAGAACTCCCAGCTACTCCAGCTGAAGCTTCTCCCAGCAGGGGGCGGTGTGGGAAGCAGGGCAGGGGCACAGGCTGTTGTGGGGCGCTCCCAGCTACTCCGGCTGCAGCTTGTCCCAGCAGGGGGCGGTACAGGGAGCTGGGCAGATGTGCTGGCTGTTGGGGGAGCTCCCAACTTCTCCTGTCATGGCCTTTCCCAGGAGCAGGTGTACTGGGCAATAGCATAAAGTGTCCAGGTGGTGGAGAGCTCCTCTCATTCGATTTGCTGCCACTGTTTTACCAAGGGGCTGCCACACAGTTATCCATCCTTGCGCCACCGCATGCTCTGACTTCCAGAGTGGCATGTGCAGCAGAGGGCGTGTTTGTGTCGGTTCCCCCCACAGCCTGCTGGGAAGCGGGATGTGGCAAGAGTTCTATAGCACCATGGCTAGTCCTGCTTGCTAGGATGGGCCGTAGAGGTTAGAGCAGCCCCGTGGCTTATCCCACAGGGAGACCAGAGACAAACCTGAGTCTTGCTTCCCAGCCCTGGGGCTCTGTGTTGGGCACAGCTTTGCTCAACCTACGAGTCAGGGCCATAGGGGAGGGCGAGAGATTAGCACAGGTCGGATGTGGAGTCAGAAGCCCTGTAGCAGGGGGAAGGATGGTACAGTGGTTAGGGTCATAGGTCTGTGGTGAGGGAGACCTCTGTTGATGTTGACTGTGGCTGGCTTTGAACAAGTTATTTATTTTCTCTGTGCCGTATCTTCCCAGTCTATAAAGCAATTGACTGGACTTGACAGTAATTGATTCGCTCACGAAGTGCTGGGCAGATGACTGTGGGGTACCATGGCTGCTGTAAATCCTATACTGCTCTCTCCAAGCTTTCAGAAACATGAGCCGACCCCCTCAGAAATTCTGAGCGTGGGTTAAAAAACAGGGGACTAATAATAGTGGGATCTTCAGGGCTCACTGTTTCCAGCTTGTCTGGTCAGCCTAGAGGCAGATAATCCCGGGACCCCCGGAGCTGGTGCTTTAGAGAAAAACAGAAAATCTCACACTGAGATCGAACGAGCTGGTGCTGCTGGAAGAGAGGGCTTGGGAGAAGGCCCTCGGGACGGAGGGTTTTTTATTTAAGTCTCTCACTGTGGATGTGACCTGATCTGCTTGGAAGGCCAAAAATAAAGGCCATCTGCTTGTCAGCTCCCTTCTTCGTGGTGAGTGGGTGGGAGCGATGTCAAACAGGGTGAAGGGTGCAGGTGACGTGGAATGCAGCTAACCCTCTGTGCACCGCAGCCAGAGGTGAAAGTAGGGTTGCCAGACGGTTTCAACAAAAATACCGGACACACTTGACATTACATCCCAATCTACATTACATCTTATTTTGAAAATATCGGACATCTATATTGTCTCAATTTGTTTCCCGAACAGAAAGCTCAAATACTGGACTGTCCGGTTCAAAACTGGACACCTGGCAACCCTAGGTGAAAGCAAACAGGTGCTGTCCTGGTGCGCAGCTCCAGCAATCACTGGCTGAGCTGCGGCAAAAGCCAGCAGGGAGCTATTTAAAGAGCTGGCAGGGCCCCGAGCGGCAACAGGACAGTCCCTGTTAGAAATTTTAGGTGACTTCCACCACTGATGGCAGCCCAGTATTAGAATATTAACACAGGGCTGCCTGGGATCAGTGCTCTGGCCTCCCTTTATTTCTTGGGTGGCCACATGCACCAGTAACTTAAGGGGAGCCTTCAAAGAGAAGGGACTCTGTCCTTTGAGAAGAGTGTAAAAAGGGGGAAGCATGGCCAATGTGATGACTGAGCCAAAGATGAGGCCACGCCTGACAAAAGGGGCCCAAAATGCTACCTACCATCCCACACGCTCCCTCCTTGGACCCATCTCAGCTCCGCATTATAACAAAGGGAGATTTCTCCTCATCCCAAATTGACTCCTGGCATTTGGCACCACTCCTCCCACCCAGGCCTGAGGAGAGGAACCCGCTGGTGCCAACCGCAGGCATATTCCGGGCCAGGAATGTTCTGCCCTCTTCCCAGCAGACGGATAGTCGCACAAGCAGCCTATCAGGAGAGAGAGAGAGGGGTGATCGGGCGAGTGGGGTGGAGGCACAGAAAGACATTTCCTGCCCCTTCAGCGTCCCCCCTCCCCCAGCTCTGCACTGCTCCCCTCCTTTCACCAGCCACCGGAAAAGCCAATGAAACAAGAAAGGACGGGGCAGCGGCCGTATGACTGCAGGAGGACTAGCCGAGCTCTTCGCTTCCAGGACAAGTTTCCAAACATTGACGCGAAGATGAAAAGGGCCTTTCTTGTTTCCTCCCGGCTTGTTTTCCATTCGCAGGGAAGGAGAGCAGGGTTGGAGGAAACAAGGGGGAGGTGGAGGGGGGGGGCTGGCTGTGACACAGTCGGAAACACACATCGCTTTCTTCCCCGGCGGGTTTTGTCTCTGTCTGGTTCCATTTATCTCCCAGGACAGGGATTAATGAGACGAGAAAGCCCAGCTTTTGGGGCGTTATGTAAGAGGACAGGGCCCCCGCTCCACACTGGATTGTTACCTTCCCTCCCCGCGCTCTCCCTTCATGTATTTACAGCCCATCTCACCCAGGCTCCAGAGTGGGATTTGATTCTTCTGTGCCACCCCCCAACCATACTGAGGCAAAAAGCGAGTGACTGGTGCCCTCCCCCCCGGGCATGAGGTCATAGTCACACTCAAGCAAGCACTCCCCATTCCTATGGGGACAACTGGCTGGGGGAAGCAGAGTGGCTTCTGGTCAAGAAACAGGGGCTATGTCTGTTATATTTGAACGGAGTAGAGCAGGGGCCGCTGACTCAGCTGTGTGCTCTGGTGTAGCGGTGTTGTTCAGGCAGCAGAACTGAAAACAACAGGAAAATGGAGTTTTTCCACCAGGGTGGGGAAAAACACTGACATTTAAAGCCGGGGGGGGAGAGGGGAGACCTAAGGCCCAGAGGCCAGATGTGGCCCCTGGGTTACCTGGATCCGGCCCTTGAGGCTCTGGGCTCTTCCCAGCATTGGGAAGCCCACGCTGGTGCTTCAGTCCCCTCTCAGCTCCACAGCGGGGCTGGAGCTCACAAAATCTACTGGCCCAGGCCCTCCTAGGCTCTGGTGTGTGAGGGGAATGCGGGGAGTGTCTTTCTGCTTCTCTGTCATGGTCCATGACAGTGAGGGGTTTGAGGGGTTTTGTTTGTTTGTGTTGGTTTGGGTTGGGTTGGGTTGTTGGATTGGGTTGGCTTGTTGGGTTGGGTTGGGTGGTTGGGTTTTTTTGTTTCTCACGTGTATAAAGTCCCCAATTGATTTTTCTGTAGATCAACATCTCCCCACCCAAGAAAGATTCCCCATCCCTGAAGGGCCAGGACATCATATTCCTTCACCCAACTTTAAAAAACTAGCCAAATACTCATTCATTACCTGGCTACTGTAAAACGCTAACAAAACGTTGTGGGTGAACTACCGCAGCCTCTTAAATTGCGAGGCATTGTTCTGCCCTGGGATAGCAATATAGTCATTAAATAGTTGGTAAGAGCAGGCACACCCCTGGTGTTCGTACTCTCTGGGGATAACGTGGTGAGGGTGAGGCAAGAAAACTGAACAACAGGCACAGTCAGTGGTAAGCAACCGGCTGGCTCTGGTATGGATCTAGTGCCAGAGTTTCTCCCGAGAAGTCACCGAAATCAGGAGCTGTCATGGAAAGAGGTTGGAATAAAGGAGTGGAAACTCCTGCTGGAACACCTCCGGATTCCAGCATCAGCTGCAACTAGTCCATATGCCAGTGCCATAAAATACTGTTAGATCGCTTCACCACAAATCAAACCAAACCTGCGTTTCTTACAAGTTCTCCAGGTACCCATTTCACTCCACCACTATAGTTGTGAGTCCGGACGAAGACTCCTACTTGAAAAGAAAAATAATGAGATGTCTCATGTCGTCCATCAGTTGGCATCATCTGGGATTTGGCTACACAGAAGGCAACATCAGGACGAAGCTGGTCCCAGAGAAGAGTTTGCAAAGATGGCCTCCAGAAAAGAGTTGCAGGTGACTCCGAGGCACCAACATGTGGTGTGTTTGTGCAGACAAATGAAAAAAAGAAAAAAAGAAAAGGTCCAGTTTCTGCTGTGGATGCAAAATAGACGTGTTAGCTTCGAAGGCATGCATGAGTGTACAAAGCATGCCACCAGTCCCTTTGTAGCAGGACGGATGGAGCAGAACGTACCTCTGAAATTCTTCAGAACTGTGTGAGGGGTTGGGTCACAGACAGTGTCACTTGATGGACTGATCATATCACTGCCCCACCCTCCTGTCCTTCTGGGCCAGAAACTATGCTCTCCCCCAACAAAGGCACAGAGTAGGGGTCACAGCCCATAGCAGAGCAACACAGATACTGAGAGCAACTCGCTCAGAGAAGGTTCATTCATAGGGACTTGACACAGCACCCAGGTGCACAGCCCCAATGGGATCAAAACCCCAGATGAATCGGTCTACTCTGCATAAAAGTTTTATAGAGAGCAAGCTCATAAGTTTGTCCCCTATATCAATGAAAGAGAAATATACACAGCTGTTGTCCCGTCCCGCCCCCCCAGTTACAATATTTGCACTGGGTTTATTGATAAACAAAAGTGATTTTATTAAGTATAAAAAATAGGATTTAAGCGGTTGCAAGTGGTAACAGACACATCAAAGTTACTAAGCAAAATAAAACAAGATATACCGACTAAGTTTAATAGTCTAAGAAAATTGTTACCCTAACCTAAAATTCTTACCTTAACATTAATTTTAATCATCTCTCTCACAAGTTAGGCAGACTCCTAGTTGGGTCCAATCCTTCCTCCTGTTCAGTCTTAGATGATTCCAGTAGTCATCTTGGTGGTAAGCAGGGAATGTCTTGGTGTCTGGCATCTGACAACTCCCCATTGATTGGCTCCCTGCCTATAAATAGATTTTGCCCCAGATGGGGATCCTTTGTATTCAGGTTCAACCCTTTCACACCCCCATGGGAAAGTACCATCTTCAACATGGGCTCTAGCATCAGGTGACCTGGCCACATGTCATAGCAGGACCAACTCTAGTCCAGGGTTACAAGAAGCACAGAACTATTCACAGATCATTGACTTGAGCTCCAGACCATTCATTTTCTTCAGTACCACTAATGGCTTTCACTGGCCATTCTGAAAACTTGTTGGTCCAGCAAAGTCCATGTGAATACATGTCCCTAGCATCTGAGGCCACACCCATAGATGTAGCAGAGCCGGGTCAAGATCATGCTGAATTGGCTGGTACATAATACAACACTTTGCCTTCCTCTCAATATTTTTTCAGTCCTTGGCATGACTCCGGGCTAAGGCTTTCCTTCATACAAAGCCAACATGACCTTTGTGAAAAGCTTCCTCAGTCTGAGATTGGAGTGATTTCAAAATGATCTTTCACTTTCCCCATAAAAAGCAACCACGATTCATAGATAATTCATGTTGCTGTGACACACACGGTAAACTGAGGATTCTTTTGATCTACCACTCTACCTTGTGGTACCATTCCCTTCAGAGAAGAAAGAATATCATCCTCAGTGAGTTCTTTGTTGACATCTGTGCTGGTGATGGGACACCTAGCCACCAAAATGAGACAGAACACTTTTCCTTTGCTTTGATGTGAGTTTGGACCTGGCTGATGTGAGAGCCAAGCTGAATAATATGGGAATGAAGTGAAAATAGTAATGCCTGTCATTGCACTAGAGCAGTAGCTAATGATGGAATTCCACATTTCAGTCCAGAATCAAAAGCAACAGGTGGTGATCCATCACAGCAAGGTAAAATGTCCATCATGGAGGTAGGCATGGAACTTCTGAATTCTGAAGACAATGCTGAGAGCTGCTCACTCTATTTGCACGTAGTTCTTCTTAGGTACGGTGAGTATTTACGATGCAAAGGCAGTTGGTTTTTTCAGGTTAAGAAAAATGTGGGGAAAAAACTACACCTGCTCCATATGGTCACAAACCAGTTGCAATGGTAGCAAAGTATGAAAGTGCACAAGGCCTTTGGCTGATACCAGTAGATTCTTTAGTTCTTTAAATACACACACATTCTTTTGTCCAGTTCCATGTGTTCTTTCCTTGTAACGGTTTGTGCAAAGGCACCAATGCTGTCACCAGATGAAGCGGAAATTTACAGCATTAGTTAAGCAGTCATAGGGATGAACATGACTGTGACACGTTCTCTGGTGATGTAGCTTCAGAAACCATCTTCTCTTTCTCTAGCGATTGCCTTAAGCCCATAGCATCAATGACGTGTCCAAGGTATTCAGCCGAAGGTTTGAAAACCTCATATTTGTCCTGACATGCTCTCAGTCCATGGCCTTCCAAATGTTGCAAAATAACATCCAGATTGTAAAGATGAGCCTCAGAATCTCATCAATGGTTTTATGGAACAGGGCAAGTACCAACATAACAAAATGCACCTTTTTCTGTGTTGGTTGTGAGTGTAACCGGGTGGGACTGGGAGTTAGCTCTGCAGCCCTGGTGCGCCTTTCAGCTGGTGTCTTGCCCGCTGTTGCCTTTTTTTCCTCCACCTCTGGGTTAGGACCCATGTCCCTTCCAGACCATGGTGTCCTCCCACCTCAGTTCTGCCCTACCACAGTCCCCCCTCACTCTAAGGCCCTCTTCCTCTGGGTATCCCCAACTCTCTGTCAGGGATGTGCAAAAGGGCTTCCGCAGGCCGGCCAAGCGGGTGGATCCAGCCTGCAGAGGCCCTGCTGTTCCCCCACCCCCAGGCCAATTAGCGTCTGGGGGTGGGGGAGTACCCTAAGCCTTCTCCGCTCTGCCCCTGCCCTGCAAGCAGCGCACGGCGAGGGCAGAGCGGAGAAGGCTTCGGGCACTCCCCCGCCTCCAGGCCTTAATTGGCCTGGGAGCACTCAAAGCCTCCTCCTGCCCTGCCAGGAGCATGTGGCGCTTTGAAGCACCGTGCACTGCTCGCAGAGCGGCGGGGGTGGGGAGAGTGGAGGAGGCTTCACATGCTCCCCCACCCCCAGGCCAGTTAGGGCCTGGAGGCAGGGGAGCTGCATATCTCTGGAGATATTTAAGAGTAGGTTAGATAAATGTCTATCAGTGATTGTCTAGACCAGTGGTCCCCAACACGGTGCCCACCGGGGCATTTATGTGCGCCTGCCGAAACATCTTGGCTGCCCCCCCCGCCATGTGGCACATGCACAGTGCCAGCCCCGGGCACAGGGCATGTGGGCCGCCCCTACCCCCGGTGTGCAGCACATGCGCGGTGCCAGCCCGTGGGCGGCCCCGCCTCCGGGCGTGCGGCGCATGCATGGCCCCACCCCCGGAAGCGGCGCATGAGCGGCCCCGCCCCCGGACGCCCAGCAGCCACGAAAGGTTGGGGACCACTGGTCTAGACAGTACTTGGTCCTGCCATGAGGACCTCCCGAGGTCCCTTCCAGTCGTAGTATTCTATGATTCTAGGATTCCTTTGCCCTGCCCCAGCCCTGCAAGGAGCCCACAGCACCTCAAAGTACCACGTGCTCCTCACAAGGCAGGAGGAGGCTTCCTGAGCTCCCCCACCCCCAGGCCCTAATTGGCCTGGGGGTGGGGGAGCATGCCAAGCCTCTTCCAGGTCATGGGTGCCTAGTGGGAAGGGGGGGGAAGGGGCTCTCCCACCCCCAGACCAATCATGGTCTAGTGGTGGGTTAGCCCCACCCCTTTTTATTTAGGCCCCACCCCTGTTTAGACCTTTGCCTATCCTGGCTGCCCTTCTGCAGCACTAGTAGCCTCAGGCCTTGCTTCAGGCCCTGCAGCCTGGGAGCTTGCCTGGCCAGAGTTTCTTCAGTCCTGCTCTAAGTCAGGAAGCCTCCAGCTTCCCTGGCAGCCAGGTCCCTCCTACTCCCCAGCTAGAGCAAGAGTGAGTCCCTGTGTTTCTGCCCCTCCAGGCGCCTTTATTTATACTTCCCTCAGCTGGGCCCTAGTTAGCTAGTACCTGCCTCAGCTGTGGGGCTTTGCTCTCTCAGCCCTTTCCCAGGGCTGTGTTTTACCCTGGGCTATGTCTACTCTGGCGGCTTCTTGCGCAAGAACATCTTGCACAAGTGTTCTTGTGCGAGAAGTCTTGCACAAGAAAATGTCCACACTGCCATGTGCGAGCTGTGCTTTTGCGCACGAGCGCCCATGGCAGCATGGACGCTCTCTTGCGCAAGAAAGCTCTGATGGCCATTTTAGCCATAGGGCTTTCTTGCGCAAGAAACCCCTGCCGAGCGTCCACACTGTCCTCTTGCGCAAGAGCTCCTGCGCAAGAGAGGCTTACACTTGTTAGAAAAGAGCGTAGCTCTTGCGCAAGGAGCCCTGTCTTACCACGCTGTACTGTAAATTTCCTTGTGCAAGAGCGGGCAGGCAGTGTGGACGCTCTGCAGATTCTTGCGCAAGAACGGCCGTACTTGCGCAAGAAACCGCGAGTGTAGACATAGCCTTAAAGGCCAGTGTGGGGCAGACGTCCCGTCACACAGAGATATTTGCAAGATACCAGCTCAATCTCAGTTTGCAGGCATGTGTTGAGCAAATCTAATTTACGGAAACACTGTAGCAAACAAATCTTCAATATGAGGTTGTGAACATAAAACTGGATTCAGTGTCACTTTGAATGTCCCCAAATTAGGAATGAGGCATTCTTGATCACTGATACAATGGGTGTAACCCACTTGATCTCTGAGTCTGGGTGACAGGACCCCAGTGTTCATTAAACAATCCAAATCAGCTTCTACTAGGGGCTTCAGAACATAAGGCACAATTCTGCAATAATTAGGCTGGCCATTCTTAACAGTGACCTTCACTAGCATGTTTCTAATCTGTCCAAGCTCTTTTTTTTTTTTTAAATAGAGTATCTGGCCAGTATTTCTTGGTGATTTCATGGTGCTTTCATGATAGTCTTGATCTTGATCTAATCCACCTTGAGCATCTTAAACCAAAATCTGCCAACTAATGACAGACACGTTCCTTCAGTCACACATGCGAGTAAAACAGCTGGGTTTCCATCAAGTTGATCTTCCACCTGGAACATCCCTAATAACTTTTCACTAATTCAAGCCTTCAAAACAGGCAGTTTCTTCCAGAGGAACTTGTGACCACATCCAGTTAAAAGTAGAGGCAGAAATCGGTGAACCAGCAGCTCCAGCATCAAGTTCCATTCTTGTAGGAACTCCTTCAATCAAGGGATGTTGACTCTGACTCCACTTTACAATAACCCGTATAGTTCTAGACTTTGGTCAATGTCACTAAAGACCTTATTTTTTCCCACATTATGAAGTCCCAATGTCCATCTTTTCTTAGGTTCCATCTTTGACAATGTGTTCTTGGCTGGTTCCATTTATCTCCCAGGACAGGGATTAACGAGACGAGAAAGCCCAGCTTTTGGGGCATTATGTAAGAGGGCAGGGCCCTCTCTCCACATTGGATTGTCACCTTCCCTCCCTGCGCTCTCCCTTCATGTATTTATACCCCATCTCACCTAGGCTCCAGAGTGGGAAGATTTGATTCTTCTGTGCCGCCCCCGAGCCATATTGAGGCAAAAAGCGGGTGACTGGTGCCTCCCCCCCCCAGGCATTAGGGCACAGTCACAGTTTCTCCGTGTTGCTGGTCATTGAACTGTATGGTAGGTCACAGCACTGTGTCCTTTCTCCTGGCACATTCTGCAAATACCTTAGCATGGCCAGCGGTTCTTCTCAGTGTGCATAGTTTGCGCACAGCGGCCACACTCAAATCCTTTGTGTTCCCGTGCTCCTCCATCTTGCCAATGCAGGAAGTGACCTTCTCGTTTCTAGAGAACCCTTTTCTGCAATCTCCAGGGCAACTGCTACCTCAGCAGCCTTCTGGAAAGTTAAGTGCTGATACAGTCAATTGCTTCTTCTGCATCTGGCAGTCCAGAGGCAAACTGGTCATGCAGGATGCTGCTTAATAGCTGTCTGACCTGACAAGGCTCTGACAGCTTCCTTAGAGTTGCCACAAAGGGTGCTACTGATTCTCCATTCCCCTTGAGGTTGCTCATGGGGCCAATGTCCTTTTGCTAGCATGGATGGTTAGGAGAAAAAGATCCTTGCATTGCTGCAGTCATTGCAGTGTGTGAGATAGTTCCCCCTCACGGATGTATTTACAGGAGCTCCAGGTAGCATCTGGGTCCTTTGTTCTGTTGCTAATTGCCAGTGTACCTCACTGGCGGGTGGGTTCACACTGCCCCAGCAGCAAACAAAGCAGTTGGCCATCTTGTGCTTCTAGGTCAGGGGTGGGGAACTTCAGACCTGTGGGCCAGATGTGGCCCCTGGCTTGCCTGGATCTGCCCCCCCAAGGCTCAGGGCTCCCTCCAGCATTGGGGAATCCATGCTGGTGCTCCAGTCGCCCTGCTGCCCACTGCGGGGCTGGAGGACACAAATCTACTAGCCTGGGCCCCTCTAGGCTCTGGTGTGGGAGGGGAACGTGGGAAGTGTCTCTCCTTCTCAATTGGGGGCCACGTCAGTGAGGGTTTAGGGTTTTATTTTTTTGCTTCTCACTTGTGTGCGACCCCCAACTGATTTATCTGTGGGTCAGCGGCCCTCCAGCCCAGAAAAGGTTCCCCACCCCTGCTCTAGCTGAACTTTTCCTCTCTTTTTTATTAGCCTATGTATACCTCATCTTGTCCAGGCAAAGGCAGCACGGGGCATGCGTAGGCTAGAAATCCTTTGCCACCAAATGTGCTATTGGGACCCAGCAGAGAAGGAGTTAGACCAGCGGTCTCCAGCCTCTTTAGCCACAAGATCGACTTTTTCAATTTAAGTGCAATGTAAGACCAACCTCAAACCCAAATACCCTTCCCTCACTTCCTTCCCGCCCCTTTTTTGAGGCCCTGCCCCTGCTTCACCCCGTCTCCAAGGCCTCGCCCTGCTCACTCCAACCCCTTCCTTCACTACTCAAAGAATTAAATGTAAGCGCTAGAGAGAAATGTTCACTTTGCAAGCAGTACAAGAAGTAACAGCAACCCCCCATGTGTGTGTTGGGTCGGGAGAGGAGAGTGAAGGACAGTGTGTGTTTGTGAGGGTGACAGAGACACACACAGGGTATGTCTAGACTACATGCCTCTGCTAACAGAGGCATGTAAAATAGGCTACCCGACATAGTCAATGAAGCGGGGATTTAAATATCCCCGGCTTCATAAAAATAAAGATGGCCGCCGTGCTGTGCCAGCTCAGCTGATCGTCGGCACAGCGCGCAAGTCAAGACGTGGATTGGTCGACAGGGGAAGCCTTTGTCGACCGCTCCCTTATGCCTCGTGAAACGAGGTTTACAGGAACGGTCGACAAAGGCTTCCCCTGTCGACCAATCTGCATCTTGACTCGCGCGCTGTGCCGACGATCAGCTGAGCCGGCACCGCGCGGCAGCCATTTTTATTTTAATGAAGCCAGGGATATTTAAATCCCCGCTTCATTGACTATGTCTGGTAGCCTATTTTACATGCCTCTGTTGGCAGAGGCATGTAATCTAGATATACCCACAGTGTATGCGAGTGACAGAGATTTGCGTTGCCAAGCTCCCTCCATACTCTTCTCTCTGTGTGGAGATAGGGTACAGGAGTGGGGGGAGGAGGGACACCCTGACACCAGTGCCACCCCTTCTCCCTCCCACATCCTGCACAGGAAGCAGGAGCCTGCCAGGGGGGGCAGCTCCAAGGCAGAGGGCAGGAGCAGCATGACAGTGGGTGAAGGGGCAACTGAAGTGCCAGCACTTGACAGCTTCCTGGCCAAACCAGTCAGGATCACCTGTCAGAGGCTCCAAGACCTACTGGTAGATCCTGATCTACTGGTTGGTGACCACTGAGCTAGACACAGAGCCAGAGGGGGGCTGGTAGAGAGACCCAACTGCCTGCTCTGGTGGTAGTTTTATTGTCCAGTCAGCAAAATTGAAAACAACACAAAACTGAAGTGTTTCCCTGGGGCGTGGGGGGAGGTTGTTCAAGCATTGACAGGGACAGGACATCTCACAAGGTAAATGGAAGAAAAATGCCCGGAGGTACTGCGGTCCTGTGGGATGCCACCAATGGAAGAGCTGACTGCAGTGTGTAGCTGTGATGGCTTTCAGTTGGGTTAGCAGCTCTTGAGGGAAGTACTTTCAAGGTCTGTGCTGCAGGGACATCCCCCAAAATTTGTCACGTGGTACGTGCAACTCACCCCCCACTTGTGTCCACCTCATCCCCAGGGCTGCCCACCACCCCCTCCCATCTGGTTTTCCCTGCTAGGCAGTCATCCCAGCTCCTTGCACTGGTATAGAGAGAGTCCTGCAGGCAGAGCAGAGGGAACACACCACCTGCTGGAAGTGGGGTGAGGCCAGGCAGGAGCCCTGGTGCAGGAGCCAGCCCTATGGCAGAAGTGGGGAGGAAAGGCATTGGGCACCCCACAGCCTCTTGTACTTTGACACCAAAGTTCCTCTGTCTAGGGATGGGTGGGATGGTTCTGTCCCAAGCTCTAGGCATATGTCGGTTGAAGGGGAGCTGGGAACACAGCCTTGGGGAGTCTGATGATACTTAGTGGGATGGTTGAAGCCCCAAATGCTAGAACGAAAAAGGCACAGGGGAAGGTGTCTACACTGGAAAAAAAAGGATGTTTCTAGCCCTTGTGTCCGTGGAGAAAAGCTTGAAAATGTGACCAGGAGGGCTCAGAAACCAGAAGGCAAATAGAGAGTCCTTAACAGTTATTAGGTTTAAAAAACCTCATCATTTTTAAGCCACTCATGATGTCAGGGGGAATTGACTCATAAGCTCTGAAAAACTCAGGGTTGGACTAGAACCCCCATGTCCTGGCTCATAGCTCCCCCCCCGCTTTAATCACTGTCCTCCTCATCCTGCAACAAGAATCCCAGAGTTCTGACTTATAGCACCTCCTCCTAACACTTCAACCACTACTTCCCACTGCCCTTCCCAAGCAGGGACTAGAACCCAGGAGTCCTGACTCCTCATCCCCTACTTTAACTACTAGATGTGTGCGTGTAGGGTACAGGAGGAAATAAGGAGGCAGAGCTTCTGGGGCTCTGTTCCCAGCTCTGGGATTTTACCTGCTGGGTTAAAGCAGGGGAGTTGAAGCCAGGATGCCTGGGTTCTGTTCTGGAATGGAATGGAATTGGATTTGTTGCGTGGACTTAAGTGAATCACGGTTTAGCTCTGTGCCTCAGTTTCCCCCTGTAAAGATGCGGTGCTGATACTGCCCTGGTTTGATAAAATGCTTTGAGGTCAAATGTGAGCATGTGCCCCATGTGCCCTCAGGCATCACCTCCACACACACACCCAGCCCTTTACACCTGAGGAGCCCAATGCACTTTATAGACACTTAGCCTCACAGCAGCCCTAGGAAACTGGTCCCCTGGGGTGCATAAGGGGAAACTGAGGCACTCAGCAGGGCAACATCAAAGCAAGGACTAGAACCCAAGCGTCCTGCCTTTAGCTGCAAGATCAGCTGGAAACTCCTCTCCATTAATGTGGGAGCTGACTTTGTGCCTGGCGTACTCCGTTCCAGTGGCTGGAGCTGTCCTCCCAGGTTACCCCTCAGCCTTGTGGCAAGACAGGCATTTAATGCACCAGGCATTCCAGGTGACAGGCTGGTGCACCTGCAGGGGATTCGTGCTCCTGCACTTGCACAGCCCGGCTCCTCTAGAGCACTAAGGAAAAGTGATGCTAATAAAAGGAGGGAGGGGAAGGGGCTCTGAGAGTGAAGAAGCCCAGCAAGGGGAGGTCTGATCTAGGGCATCGGCAGCCTGGTGCTTTGTGGGTCTTGGTATCAGAGAGTTCAACGCATGTGACAAACAGAAACGCAGCCAAGGCACCCTGGGGAAGACGGTAACTAGCAAGTGACTGACATGGCTTGTCAGACACGCCCACCCCTGTGCAAAAGGACCTCAGGTATGACAGTCACCAGGGATAAACAGAGAGGCTGTTCGAGACTGCAGGCTTCTTTCAGAAGAAGCTTGCCTGGAAGAGATCTTCCAGAAAAAATTATTTCAAAGGAGAGCATCTACACAGCAAAAGCACAATGAAAAAGCGATCTGCTTTATGGAAAGATAGCAGCCGCATTCATTGGACACTATCTCGCATTTAAGTTCTGATTGCTGTGGACGGAATGGCCACCATGGCACCTGTGCTTTTTCTTGGAGGTCTCTTCTTTTGAAAAAAAAAACAACCCCTCTTCCCCATCCACCCACACCTTTTTCCAAAAGAGCGCTTTCAGAAAAAGGCTTCTTCCTCATAGAAAGAGGTTTACTGCTGTCAGAAAACCCCCTCTGTTCTTTCAACTTTCTGTCGCAAGAATGCAATTGTAGTGTGGACATAAGTGTAGTTTTTCTGGAAAAACATCCGTTTTTCTGGAAAACCACTGCAGTGTAGACATACTCAGAGAGAGACAGAGAGGTGCATATGAGGGCAGTGAGATGGACAGATAGAGCGGGGAGGTGGATAGAGACAGAGGTAGATTTGTATAGGCTGTTCACAGCTGGATTTTGCACAGCACTCCATCCAAATCCCAGACAAGCCTTTCTCTCAGCGGCGAAAGGAATGACCAGGCCTGGGCAGCAGCCATGTGAAGGCGAGGGAGACTGTTGTGGCAGAGATACAGGCAGGAGGTTGCAGGTGGCTCGAATTGCAGAGGAGAAGACGCAGGTGTCTCCAGCAGAGAGGTTGTGCCTGGGAAACGCTGGGAGGAGGCTGGTGGAGCCAGGAAGAGCAGGAAAGAGATAAGGTCTAGGGGACCAGGAGCAAATTCATGGCAGGGATGGTTTAAGATTGGGGTGGGGGGAAGCTGCTGGGTGGTCCCTGGGGTGAAATGAGTTTGCCAAGTCTCAGTCTGGTTCCCAGTGGGTGAATGTCTCCACCACAAAAATCATCTTCACGAGCAGCAAACAGGTTGGCTCCCTCAGCAGGGACAGCAAGAGCAGACCATGTCAGAGGAACTGAGTGCCCCCTTCAGGCCTGGGGCTGGTCTCTCCAGCTCATGGTCGCAGGTCTCTGGTGCAGGGGGGATGACTGGCCACATCTGTTGTTGGGGCAGCTATTGTCACCTCTGTGCTGGTATAAGAACATAAGAACGGCCGTACCGGGCCAGACAAAGGGTCCATCCAGCCCAGTACCCTGTCCTCTGACAGCAGTGCCCCAGAGGGAATGAACAGAACAGGGAATCATCAAGTGATCCCTCCCCTGTCACCCATTCCCAGCCTCTGACAGAGACTAGGGACACCATCCCTGTCCATTCTAGCTAACAGCCATTGATGGATCTAACCTTGAATTTTTCTAGTTCTTTTTTGACCCCTGTTATAATCGTGGCCTTCACCACATCCTCTGGCAAAGAGACAAACTGTG
This sequence comes from Pelochelys cantorii, assembly GCA_032595735.1. Lineage (NCBI taxonomy): Eukaryota > Metazoa > Chordata > Testudines > Trionychidae > Pelochelys > Pelochelys cantorii. The sequence goes on along the minus strand of CM064349.1, from coordinate 14,330,650 downwards.
CGCTGTGTGAAAAAAATGCCTTAGGTTTGTTTTAAACCTGCTGCCTATTCATTCATTGGGTGCCCCCTAGTTCCTGTGTTATGAGGTCAGTTTCCCATAGGGGAGAGGATGCGGCTGCAGAGGCTGAGGACTTTTTAGTGTAGCTCATTTATATAATCTATATGCACCAGTCCTGGAACAGCGGTGTCCCAAACAGCCCCACCTCCTTCCCTTCCCAGAGGCCCTGCCCCTTCCCCAAGACCCCTCCCCCTACTTGCTCCATTTCTCCTCCGTCCATCACTCGCTTTCCCCCGCCCTCACTCATTTTCACTGAGCTGGGGCAGAGGGTGCAGGAAGGGGTGACGGCTGGGGTAGGCAATTGGGGTGTGGAGGAATGAACGGTGTGGGGTCCCAGCTCTGCTTACTATGGTTCCCAGGGAGTGTTCACCAGGTCCCTCCGGCCCCTAGGCGCATGGGTGGCCAGGGCAGCTCCGTGTGCTGCTCTCATGCCTTGCAGGCACTGGCCCCTGCAGTTCCCATTGGTCCTGGTTCCAGCCAATGGCAGCTGTGGAGCCAGCACTCAGGGCAGGGTTAGCATGCAGAGCCCTCCTGTGTCTAGGGGCTATGGGGATCTGGTGGCTGCTTCCAGGAGCCATGTGGAGCCAGGGCAGGTACGGAGCCTGCTTTAGCCTCGGGCCCCTGCTGCACCACTGACCGGACTTTCAATGGCCCATTTGGCACCTTTTCAACTGGGCATCTCTTCAAAAACCAGAAGCCTGGCAAGCCGAGCACTGAAGTGGAGCAATCATTGTCCTGGGGCCTGATTCTCTGTTCCACACCCCTCGGGTCAGCGTTTACACCAGGGTAAATCAGCACAGCAGCAATCTGCACTGGTGTAAATAGTGACGGGGTGACGCAGAGCGAGGCCCGCTCCCTGTCCGGATGCCTCGGGGGGGGGGGGGATTCTGGGAACTGTAGGCTGGTAAGTTGGGTGAAACAATAATGAATTAGGAGACAACAGAGCCCAGAATCCCAGACAGTTCACAGGCTAAAAAACCAACAGGGAATTTTGTGATCACCCCCCGCCCCTGATTGGCTAAGAAGTACACACTGCTAGTGTACACTAGCACATCCTGTATTGTCATTGGTTTGCCATTCTCCTCCTCGCCCCAGCATCCTCTCCCCACCCACTTCCTTGTTGCACCTACTTGTTTTGCCTTGTCTCAGAGTGTAAACATCTGGGAGTGTAACTATGTGTTTGTACATCACCTAGCACAATAGGGACCTGACCTGGCTGAGGCTTCCAGGGGCTGTGACAATATAAATTGTTACTGTTTCATGGCAGACCTGCAGGGATCTTTTGTCAGCTCTTCATAGGAAATCCAGCTGAGCCCCTTTTCAGATTTTGGGTGTCTGTCTCTATCCGCTCCCCTTCCAAAAAAACCCCAGCTACAATTTACTGTTAGCAGCTGTTGAAAGGGAACTCTAATGGCCCACAGCTGGGCAGGTTATTAGCAGTGACAAGTTGGATTCTTTGCTCAGTGCACAGCAGTTCATTTGAGGAAGAATCACACAAGCAGTAATAGGTTATATAATGCATGGCTCCCTGCTAAGCCTCAAATTCTCCAAGCCTCAGGAACTATGCTGGCCTTACTTACCCTGGCAAACAAAACAGGGATGGCCACCAGTCCAAGACTCCTCTGTGTCTTCCCTTCTCAAGTACATGGTCTGTCAAATGTCCCCCGAAGCAGGGTCTTGTTTATCCCGAGGGCTTCTGCTTCAAAAGTCCTACAAAAGTCCTTCGTAGCAGGATCTTTGCTTCCCTGAGACCACCCTGACTTCCAGCGTTCCTTAAGCGACATGAAAGACAGATTGGCTCAGACACGGGGCCCATCTAGCCCGGTATCCCTTCTGCGACTATGGCCAATGCCAGCTCTTTTTGGGGAAGGGGCAGGAAACCGCCAGGTTTAGTTTCTTCCCACTAAGTTGCCTCGTGCCCTGACATTAGTCTGAATTAAGGATCACAGGCCCTTCTCTAGACTCACAAAGCTACACTGGATTCATTAATTCGGGTTCTAACAGAGCTGGTGATGTTTCCTTTTGTAGGTGGGTGGGGTTAGTTGAAAACATATTGGGGGAATCTTCATTTTTGACCAAAATATTCTGGTTTTCATATGACATTTTTCAGTTTTTCAGGATGTTTTTGTTTTGTTGGTTTGTTGCTTCTTAATGAAAACTTGGAATAGTCATGGGGGGGCTGAATTCTCTGCTAGCCAAACTGTAGTTTCAAAACTGATTTAGTTTAAGCCCCTTGCATGAGCGCTATTAAACAGTTCATGAGTGGCTTATAGCTTCCAAAAACTTGGTTTTAACCAGAAATGTAGGGATGAAAGATTCAGGGGACCTTATTAAATCCCTGGAGTTGTACGGGAGGATAGTAGGGATGGAATTGCCTCTAGATTATGTCACGTCCGTCCTGTTTCATTGGTTGCTTCCACTGATCATCCAGGTTTGCATGGATCCCAGTGATTACGTCAATTACAAGTGGTCATGTGGATTTCTGTGGCTGGCAGAACCTCTGCCTAGGCCACAAAAGTGGATACAGACAGGCTAGAGTTTTGCCAAACAGTTCTCCCCACCAGTAGGAAATGAACATTGATGCGGATTAGCGGTGGTGGAGGGATGAGAGAAAAAGCAAAGCATTTTCTTTTCACTGCAAATTTCCATGCCAGCAAAATGGCATTGAGCCCCGGATGGGAATCTGTCAGCTCTTCCCAGCCAAGCAACTGATTTTCCTGCAAAGAAACATCCCAGACAACTTCTACGGGGCTAGGGATGGAATTCAGAGTATGACAAATTCAGTGTAGGAAAAGGCAGAGCCTGGGTTTTGTGTCAGACTCTCCAGTCTTTGGGGATGCTTATGAAACTGCAGATCTTTGCATGTGAGTGCTCACTGTGGCGGCGTGGACATTTACCCTTTGTAGCATAGCTTAGCTAGCACTTAAATTGCTAGCGCTGGGCGGAGAACAGGCCCTGTGAGTGTGGGTGAGTTCCCAGAGCTCTGCGAGCACACTTGCTAGCCGGGCACACAAACCTTATCTGACACCTGCTGGCAACAGCTGCCAAATGACTCTCTCCTGATACTCCTGGGCAGTGTTCCCTGTAAGCCGTGTGCTTGTGGGGCCACTCAGCAGAGATCCCGTCCAGCTGATTAGCAGAGTACCCACTGCTAGGATTGTGTTTCTACTGGTGGTGCCTCAATGCACATAAACATTTATTCCGCACATGGATGAAAAAAATCTGCCAGTGGCTGGGAAAGATAAGAGGGAACGTTGCTCATGGGGGCATATTTAATCACCTTGCAAGTCACTCTGGTTTAGGGTCTGAACCAAAAAGCCAGTGTCCGTGGAAAGACTCTTATTGTCTTCCATGGGCTGTGGCTCAGGTCCATAGTGATCCATCATCTCAACTTTTGAAGAACTGGGAATTGGGCTGGGGCTCAAGAGATCTGGGTTAAAATTCTTGCCTCAGCCATAGGCTGCCAGGGACAGCAGGCCAGTCACTTAATCTGCCCAGTCCTTCTGTAGCATGGGGTGACACTTCCCTACGGCCCAGTGTGTTGGGACTGTAAGCCCCATTAGTAGCTGTAAGTTACGTAGCCCTTGGCGTGATGACGGCTGCCTGGAGTCACCGCTAGCAGGCAGTCACCCCGTGGCCATGTGAAAAATGTTCCTCCATCGGGGCAGGCTGGTGCTTATGCAGCTCCAGGGTGATTTCACAAAGCTCTGGGAGCACACTTGCTAGCCGGTCACACCAACTTTATCTGACACCTGCTGGCAACAGCTGCCAAATGACTCTCTCCTGATATTCCTGAGCAGTGTTCCCTGTAAGCCGTGTGCTCGTGGGGCCGCTCAGCAGAGATCCCGATGCTGTCCAGCTGATTAGCAGAGTATCCACTGCTAGGATTGTGTTTCTACTGGTGGTGCCTCAATGCACAGCCACCTGCTTACTGTGGTCTGTGCATGTGTGCTAGACATGAGATACCCTTGTGGGACACAAACCTCTAGAGGCTGGGTGGAAGGCGCTTGCCTCGCCTTGTAATGCCGTGGAGCTTGGCGGTGGTTCTCGGCTGACAGCTGTGTGCTGCATAACCCAGGTGCAAGAGATGACCGAATAGTCCTGTGTATTTCCAATAGTGGCAGCCCCACACTAAGAGGAAGGATGGGCCAGTGGTTAGAGCACTGGCTAGTGGTCTGGACCCACCGCAGGCTTCACTCACAAAGATATGCAGGGGCCTGACTCTCACTGGAACGCAGGCTGGTAAGGGGGGCTGTCCACATTCCTAGGCAGCGGTAGGACAGGAGAAACCCTCCTCTGCTGGCCTGGTCTGCAGCGCATGGTGGGTCTGGCTGTGTTATCCCACCACAAGCGTTCTGCAGTGAATGCAGTAAGCAGGGATCACGCGTGATCCTTTTAGTGCCCCCAGTGGGAACAGTTGCCCCATCAGCCCCTTCTCGTCCTTGCTGCCTGAGCTCCCTGCCTGCTCCCCACTGTGCACTGCACACACAGCTCTATGCCAGCCCTGGGAATTTGCTGCAAAGGGATCCAAGGGAGAGCACAGCGGCTGGGGAAAGAAATCTCCTGGAGACTGAACTTCAGAGAGAGACAGGGCCAGGCCAAAGCCCTTCCTTAGTCAGTCTAAGATCTGGGGCACCTCAGAGTAAAGTCTTCAGACAGCTAAGAACGAGGTCTGCTGCAGAGCAGGCTAGACTGGGAATTGGTGACTGAGGTGCTACAGGTTGGACCTTCCTGGTCCAGCACCCTCAGGACTTGCCCACTCCCAGATGAGGGATTTTGCCGGACGAGGGGAGGTCATTCCTGGCCACCCTGCTACCAGCTCCCCCAAACCTGGCCTGACTGCAGGACTCCCAGCCAGCTCCCCCCAGCACCCCACCACTGGCCCCCCCACCCAGCCCTGGCCCAGCCACCAGTCTCCCGGTTGGCTCCCTCCCCTGCCACCAGCCCAGCCAGCCCACTGGGTTCCCAGCTGCCAGCCTTCCACCAGGACTCTCTGCTCCTGGAACATCCGTGGTCCTTCCAGACTATGGGTGTTGCCGGACCAGAGAGTCCCAGTTTAGAGAGGTTCAGCCTCTATTTAGACTCTAAATGCTCTGGGGCAGGGGCTGTACAAAATGCCGTGCCATAGCGCCCTGAGCTCTGGCTAGAATAATCACGCAAACATCCAGCTGAAAGCTCCCCACTGGCCATGGGGTAGGAAATCCGTGTCTGGCGAGAGCTTTCACAGCTGGCCAGGGCCACAGGCATGTGGATCGAGTGCTCCCACACTGCCCATCTGCTTAGCCACGGTGGTGATTGGTCTTTCTACACTGTCTAGTTACCCAATCATAGCAAATTCATGCACCCAATGAGGACCCCAGTGCTCTGGCCAGTGATGGGGTTAGAGTGACACCTACTGGGGAAAAGTCGGAGAGGAGAACATAAGAACATAAGAATGGCAGTACTGGGTCAGACCAAAGGTCCATCCAGCCCAGTATCCTGTCTGCCGACAGTGGCCAGGAGGTTGGAGTCTGTTATTATTGAAGGAACCAAGACAAGACAACACCCTGATTTTTTTTCCTAGCCCTTCATGGATCCACAGGGCTTAAGGTACCATGAGATCACCTCCTATGTCCTCCTGAACACCACAGTCCTTACATTTCACCCAGTCACCTTTCAGCTGAACCCTGGAACTTGTGCTTGGCTAAGGCATATCTTCCAGAAAGGCAGACAGGGCTGATCTGAACACCAAGAGATGAAGAACCCATCACGGCTTCAGCTTCCTTACCCTCTCTGTTGAAAAAGTGCCTAATTTCTAACGGGACTTTGTCTGGCTTCAGCTCCCTGGGAGGTCATGTTGTGTTCTGCTAGCTTTTAGTACCCGAGAATTTCTCCCCGTGAAGGTACCATACAGGTGGTAATCAAGCCACCTCTCCGTCTTCTTTTTGACAAACTAAACAGGCGGTGCTCTTTAAGTCCCTGCTCAGGAAGAGGCCAAGGTAACTTGCTGTCAAAGCATTAGGTGGCCTGATGCCTCCCCTTGTGGCGAGTTTTGTGGAGCAGAACTGATAGCAGCGACAAAGAAAACTTGTAGGAGGAAAGTCGAGGAATTCACCGTTAGAGGTCATGGGCTCTGTCATGGGGTCCATTCGCCTCCATGGCGCCTCCTGCTGGCTGTCATGGGGAGTCATTCTGCCAGCTAGCGCGCCCTTTTCTGGTGGTGCCTGACACACCTCAGCCCAAGTACTGCAGCGTCCTCTTTGCAGCTCGGCGCTTCAGCCATGCCCCCATCAGCATTTCCCCCTTTCGAAGGGAGGTAGTGTATCTCTCCAAATCCTGCCACTTCCCCACTGGCAAGGGGGGTGGGAGGTACCTAAGCGTACACACTACTCTAAATCACAGCCCAGGGATTCTGCGAGCCTCTTTAACTTCTGTCTTTGCTGCTTCAGTTCCCTGGGCCACCTCCCCAAAACCCCAGCACCTTCTTTGCCCTCTTCTCCTACTATTCAGTCCGCTAGTCCCAGTGGGCCAGCAGCCAGCTAGGAGACCCCCTCGTGCTCCACCTGTCTCTGCAAGGAGCTGCTCTGTCCAAGGTACTGTTAATCTTCTCAGCTCCTCAGCCATACATTGCTCACTCCCTGTGTTCAGCAGCCACTGACCATCTCTGGCCCCATGTAGTTCCTTTTATGTGATTCTCATCCCAGGCCCTGATTGGCTGTTCCATGCAGCCTTCCTTCAATTGGCTGCTTTCAGCACAGCCTCTCTAAGCTGCTTGGAGGACTCACCTCCACTGCTCCTTTCTGGGACATGGTGTGGAGGGCCCATGGGGCATCTATTAACCCCTTCTGCTCCCATCTGAGGTGAATACCCCATCACAGGCTCAAAGTCCTGAACTAAACTAACCCTTGGACGACATAAGAACATAAGAATGGCCATATTGGGTCAGACCAAAGGTCCATCCAGCCCAGTACCCTGTCTGCCAACAGTGGCCAATGCCAGGTGCCTCAGAGGGAGTGAATCGAACAGATAATGATCAAGTGATCTCTCTCCTGCCATCCATCTCCACCCTCTGACAAACAGAGGCTGGGGACACCATTCCTTATCCATACTGGCTAATAGCCATTTATGGACTTAACCTCCATGAATTTATCTCTCTCTTTCTTAAACCCTGTTATAGTCCTAGCCTTCACAACCTCCTCAGGAAAGGAGTTCCACAGATTGACTATGCACTGTGTGAAGAAGAACAGAAGACAGAGGTTCTGTTTCCTTCTCCACCACACACTCTCTGTGTGGCCCTGCGGGACTCATTTAGTCTCAAAAATACTTACAGTGCCTATCTCAATTTGAGTTAGACGCCTGCATTTCTTTGGGGATCTTGCCCTCTCTGTGCCACATTTCCTCACCTGTAAAATGGGGAGAGGGAAAGTAACATTTCCTTCCCCCCCGCCCATCCCCTGGTTAGCCTGTGGACTCCTCAGGGACTGGGCCCCTTGCACACCACGTGTGTGTGCCACGCCTGGCCACATAGGACCTCAATCTTCGCTGGAGCCTCTCGGGGCTACTGTCATATGAATAAATAAGAACAGGCCTAGACACAAACAGGCCCTTCTCTAAGGTTTCGAATGATCTGATGCACTGGCTTTGGAGTCCTTTTCCAAGTCTCTAGAGAATCTTCAGGATGAAACAAACCCCACGCTCTGAGGAGTCTTGAGGATCAGTTTAGCATCCTGTGGAAATTCCCTGGGGTAAGATTAGAGTCATAATTGTAACATCCTTCCCTAGTAATGACACCCGCCCAGATCCCAAGACACCCTTCCAGCCTGTAAGCGCTGAGGCTACTTCAAGAATCTGAGGAATCACGTCACACATGGGTCATTTCCAAATAAGATCCAGCTCCTTGCCCAGGTCTAACTCAGGCTACAGCCCAGAGATCTCAGAGCTTCACATGCTACTGTACTGAACAGATGTGTGTCATAGGCCCTCTACAGCTAACATCTAAAGGAGATGCCCATTAGGTCAGGTTGCACTGTCATCTCAAACAGGATGGTGTAACAGGGCAGCACCCAACTCTCACAAGCGCCCCCCTTTTGCTGAGTGCTTGTCCCTACATTCTCTCAGTTTGAAGTCAAAAGCCTATTTGGCAACTCAGCCCTCTGGCCGAGTCACACCCTGTAAGATCCACAAACACTGTCACACTTAACAGGGCCGATCTTGGTGCCCTCTGCTAGTGTCCTTCAGCCTGTTCCCTCAGTCTCTTCCCCACTCTGATTGAGAGTGGTGCCTCCAGGGCATCGCCTCCTGGAAACAGCATCCTCGCTCTTACCTTTAGGGCAAGGGTGGCCAACCCGTTAGAGACAAAGAGTCAAAATCGTGGTGGACAGGGCTGGCCTTACCATGAGGCAAATTGAAGTGGCCGCCTCAGGTGCCAGACTGTGGGGGGGGGGGCGCCACTAGGACCCAGAGTGTAGAAAATTGTGTCTGCTGCTGGTGCATGTGTATTCTCTCTGCAGTACCGTGAGAGCAGTAGAACGGGAAGGAGGCAGAATTGAGACCTTTCAAAGTTTTGGCCCAAGTGAGGGGGCATGGGGGCATCATTTGAGCTCCCCGCCTCAGGTGCCAAAATGTTGTGGGCCAGCCCTGGCAGTGGATAGAGTGTGAAGAGACACGTATTATATATTTATTTTTATATATCCATAGAAAGATAGCTAGATAGCTATAGGACACAGCATGTAGTGATTAAAAATAACATTACAGGACATTTCAGACAAAAACTAATTAAAAAGTCTAATTGCTTAAGCCTAGCAAACAATAACCTTTGAATTATCTTTAAAGAAACACAGTGTAAACCAAGTACAGGCTGATTCTTTTTTTGCTCTGGAATTTAAATATGACATCTGTGTCGGCCGCCTTATTCTGCATCCATGAAGACTTTGAGTGCGTCAGCCTCCCCCTGCTCTAACCCAATCCCCCTCCCCTCCCTCAGAGCCAAGCGCACGTGCACACACACACACACACACACACACACACACACACACACACACACACACACACGCTCTAACCTAATGCCTGGGTGCCGGAGCTGCTGCCGCTGCCACCACACACTTCTTCCTCCAGGCGCTGTAGCACGTGTGCTGAGCAGCCGGCCGTGAACACGCACTGGGACACTGTGCGCTGAGCAGCTGGCCTGAGCAGTACCAGCAGGAGCTGCATTTTTTTAATCAAGGAGCCACATGTGACTCTAGAGCCATGGGTTGGCCACCCCTGCTTTAGGGCTTTATCTCAGTCTCAATATAGTTCATAACAGCTCTCACATGCAGCAGTCTGCTGTGCTGCTGTTCTCCTGATCTGCACTCCTTGAGACCTCCAGTGGCACTGAGGTGACTTTGCTCCTGCAGCTCCTCTTATAGGCCTCTGTGGTTCCTGATTGGCTTCTTCTCCTGCAGTCACTCTAGCTTGCGTGGAGGACTTCTCCACTGTCCTTTTCTGAGGTAGCGTGTGGCAAGGCCACAAGCCTCCAGCACGAGGTTTCAGGGCCTAATCCACCCTATTAGCCATGCCTATCCTTGCCTAGATGCAATATCTACATCCTTTGTTGGATCAGAAAACCATGTCAGGTGGGAGTACTGTGTGGGGGAGGGAAGGGAGATGGGAAAAGTCCACTGCCCCTAAAGCTCACCTCCTTCCTGCCCCAGACGGTGGGAAAATTAATTCCATCCAAGAATACTTTGCTGAGCCATAACCTCAACTTGTGATTTCCCCCTCCTCCCCACGCACACACCCTCAGGGTGATACTATTGCAGAACAGGAGAAGGCTAGACAGACAGACAGACAGGCTGACTGACTGACAGACAGACAGAGGAGGTATATGGGGATAGAGAGAAAGTGAGACAGATGAGTGTATGAAGAGAGCAAAAGTGAGAGGTAGAAATGACAATCATTCAATGGCTAGAATCTTATGGCAAGAGACAGACAGTCTCTGGATTCAGCTACATTGCAATAAAAGACTCACAGCGGCGAATCTCACAGCTGGCACAGATGACTTGGGTTCGTAAATAGCAGTATAGACATTGGAGCCTGGATTCTGGGATCTTCCTCCTTTGCCAGGTCTGAGAGCCCAGGCTGCAGCCCCAAAGTCTACACTGGTGCTTTTTAGCCCCATGGCCCAGGCTCCATGAACCTGAGCCAATAGACCCGGGCACCAAGACTCAGTGGTTTTTGTTGTGCCGTGCAGACATGCCCTTTGGGTGAAATGCTGGCCCTAGTGAAGTCAGCAGGAGTTTCACCATTGACTTCAACAGGCCAAGATTTCCCCTCTCAGTCAGGCAAATAGCTGGATTGCTTGGTAAGTCTGTCTGTCTGTCTGACCGATTAGATCAGACAGATGCTATTGAGTGAGCCATCGGCTTAACTTCGCCCAAAGGCCCTGTAGAATCACAACCATGGCCCCTCTGCTTCCGATTACAGCTTTTAATAGCTGATGAAATGGAGAGGGCCCCGTCCATGCCTGGATTTTTAACACCCTCATCTTTCCCCATGTGAATCGCTGGCGCTTTTGGTTACTCCGGGCAATGAAAGAGTTCTGCACGGTGACTATATCCCTGACCGTAGGAAATCTGTGAAGAACTGGTAGGTTTGTTGAACAAGAAGACGGATTGGATTCTCCTTGTGCTGCACACACATAAAAGTTTGTCCCTGCCCAGAAGTGGCTTATAGGGTTAGATAATGTACAACACGAGTCATTTGTTATTAAAACTAATAAAATCCTGCCCCCTCATGGCTAATTAGCAGTTTTCTCTTTTAGGCTCCACCAGTATTTGGGGAGGGTGGGGGAGATAGTCTTATAAGTGAGCCCAGGAATTGGAAGGGCTCAGGCACACATTACAGTGTCCCTGTTGGACAGAGAGGGCAGGATGTCAAGAGGAAACATCCCAAGGTGATCACTGAATGAAGTATTAAGCATTCCTCGAGGTTACAGTGAATAGAAACGGCCCCTTCTCTCCCTTCCATCAGTTGGATGAAATGGAAACATTCATTAGCTTTAATAATAAATTACATGGCGATACATCATCCAACCCCGCGATCCTCCCGCAGGCTGACAGCTTGTCGCGTCTGGTGGCTGGCCCTCCTCGTGCGTGATCTCAGCCCACCCTGAGGTGCCTCCTAACCATTTCCCGTCCCTTTTGCCCTCTCTTCTAGATGACTTCCTCCGCCAAGGTGTACTACAGCCAGACCACCCAGACCGACAGCCGGCCCCTGATTGGCTCCGGCCTGCGCAAGCGGCGCGTGATGACCAAGGACGGCCGGAGCAACGTGCGGATGGAGCACATTGCCGACAAGCGGTTCCTTTATCTCAAGGACCTGTGGACCACCTTCATTGACATGCAGTGGCGTTACAAGCTGTTGCTCTTCTCGGCCACCTTTGCTGGCACCTGGTTCATCTTCGGGGTGATTTGGTACCTGGTGGCCATGTTGCATGGCGACCTCCTGGAGTTTGAGCCGCCGGCCAACCACACCCCTTGTGTCATGCAGGTACACACACTGACTGGAGCATTCCTCTTCTCCCTGGAATCCCAGACCACAATCGGCTATGGCTTCCGCTACATCAGCGAGGAATGCCCCTTGGCCATTGTGCTGCTCATCAGCCAGCTGGTCCTCACCACCATCATGGAGATCTTCATCACTGGCACGTTCCTGGCCAAGATTGCCCGCCCCAAGAAGAGAGCCGAGACCATCAAGTTCAGCCAGAACGCGGTGGTCGCCCCACACAATGGCAAGACCTGCTTGATGATCCGGGTGGCCAACATGCGCAAGAGCCTGCTGATTGGCTGCCAGGTGACGGGCAAGCTGCTGCACACCTACCTCACCAAGGAAGGGGAATGCGTCCGGCTCAACCAGGTCAACGTGGACTTTCATGTCGACACGTCCTCTGACAGCCCCTTCCTCATCCTCCCCCTCACCTTTTTCCATGTGGTGGACGACTCCAGCCCCCTGCGGGACTCCGCCCTGCGCACGGGCGAAGGGGACTTTGAGCTGGTGGTGATCCTCAGCGGCACGGTGGAGTCAACCAGTGCCACCTGCCAGGTGCGCACCTCCTACCTGCCGGAGGAGATCCTGTGGGGCTATGAGTTCAGCCCAGTCATCTCCCTCTCGGCCAGCGGGAAGTACGTGGCCGACTTCAGCCTGTTTGACCAGGTGGTCAAGGTATCACCCTTGTGCTGCGCCCACGGGTTCGGGGACCCTGACAAGCTGAAGCTGGAGGAGTCCTTCAGGGAGAAATCAGAACGGGAGGGCAGCCCGCTGAGCGTACGCATCAGCAACGTCTGATCCTGCCCATCCCCCACTGAGCTCCACGCTTCGGCCGTTCTTTTCAGCTGGTTTTTCCTTCCTTCCCCTTTCCCTTTCCTGTCTCATGAAGCAACTCCAGTGCTCCATACCGGAGGATGGCAGCTATAGTTCCCCCAAAAGTGCCACTCCAGCCCTTGCTGGGTCCAGGAGCCCTTAGCCCAAGGAAGCAGCTGGGATGCAACTGTTCCTTCCTCCACGCCGAAGCCTTTTCTGGGCCCTCCTTTTCAGTGGTGTGGTGGGGGCAGCAGGACTGTCTGGGGGCCCTAGGGCCTCCTGGGGAGCAGCTGCCTCCCAGCCAGGAGGACTGCAGCCTCCCATCACAGAACACGGATTCTGCAGGGGCAGGGGGTTACTCTGCCTGCAAACTGACCCTGTCCTCACCACCTCCACTCAAGCCTCATGCCGAGCTAACCTGCCAGAGAGAGACGGAGACGGTACCAGGTGGCCCCTAAAGAAGCCGGCACCTCCCTTCCTGTCCAGGACCTAGGAACACAGATCACCCTGAATCCAACCAAGGACTATCTAGCTCACTAGTCTGTCTCCAATAGTGGCCAGCACCAGTATCCTCAGAGGCTGAACCTGCAGCAAAAGAATCAGCCATCTGGGGGGAAGTTTCCTACTGACCCAGAAAGCAGGCAGGTGTTTTGGGTGTTCCAAAGCTCTCGGCTGTTTTCTTAGCTCCTTACTCTTCTAACTCTGGCTCTCCTTGCTACACACAGACAGGCCCAGACCTTTTGCAAATCCTGCTAAGCTCCCGGCCTCCATGGCCCTTGTTCCACCCGCTCACTGTGGGGGAAAAACATTTCTGTTTAAATTTGCTGTGGGGGTTTTGGGGGGGGCATATTTTGCCCGCAGAAATAATGGATCTCGGAGTCCTCCCCATCCCCAAACTCTCTCCATGGGACTAAGGAGCGGGCAGCATGTGGCTTTGAAAAAAGAAATGCTCCCAGCTTCAAAATATCTTCTGCTGCCCACGGGCCTCTATGCAGTTCATGATGCTGGTCTGTTTTGCTTCACTGTTGTCCTGGAATGTTGTGCACACAGTGTAGGGCAATGATGGGAGATTAATCCCCTTCAATTGCTTCTCAGTGCCAGGGACAACTGGAGCTAGGGTTGGTAGAGCCACTCACAGATGTCAGAGTCAGGCCTAAAAGCGAGGGACAGCAGAGCAGGCACTACTGCCAGTGACCAGAGAAACAACATCCCCTACTGGCAAGTGACACCAGTGCTCAGAGCTCATTGCATGGAAGGGAAGCAGCACGTCAGCTGGAATGAGGCACAGTTTTGGCATCATCAGCTTGGACTGGTTTTTGGCCACCCCATGGTTAAAACACAGTAACAAATCCAGCTTGGATTTCGCTGCTGTTATCACCACGCTTCATGTTTGGCAAAGCTTGACAGTAGTTGTTCTCGGGCGCTGCTGCCGGTGCTTCAGGAGAGTCCTCATCATCTCATGGCAGTACAGGACCTATGACAGGCAGTCAAGCAGTTCTGATTCCATCCAGAAGAGGGCAGCGGTGACAGACGCACCTGCCAGCATGACTCCCCTACATTTATGTCAGAAACCAGCACCCCACCAGAGGTTAAAATTAAGGCAGGCACTTACCTATCCTTTGTACCCGAGTCCCAGGTATGGGCATGCAGCTTAGACCAGCCTTACCTCCACTCCCAAACAGACCTGCTGTGATCTCATTCTTTATTACTGTAAATTCCTGACATCAGAAATGCTGAATCCAGAAGCTGAGGCCATGGGAACCTTGATTAGTGTTACAGAAATGTTTGATCTCACTTGGTCCCGGGCTCTCTGATCTGCTGGCTATCACATCTGATCTTGGCCACATGTTTCAGGGGCCAGTGGTTCATGGCCAAGTCTGGGAACTGAGTGGGGACATTCAGCACTGTGTCTGAGCACTACGTTGTGTGTGTGTGTGTAGGGTGTCATCTGAAATGGATTTTGTTCTTGCCTCAAGGTCCCTGCACCAGTTTGCACATGGGTCAATTTCTTTCATTTCAGGAGTAAGGAGTTGCCGGGGGGGGGCATGTAGGGTAGTTTTTAAGAGAAAAAAACTTCATAAAAATATATTCTGATGAACATACACAATGGAGAAGCTTTGGCTTGAGAACAGTATAGATCTAACTTTTTCAAAGGCAGAGGACTATTCAGGAAACTACTTGATGGCTGAATTGTTCTCTGCTGTGTGAAAACAAAGGGAAACAATATTTAATTCTGTCTCTCTAGAGTGGGGGAATCATGTAAAAATGCAGACAGACTATTTTAGAGTATTAACCGGAATGAGGATAATAGAGTCCACAGAGAGTTCTTTTTAATGAGGAAAGAGTTATTTAAAAAAAAAATCCAGCAAAGCTAACACTTAAAGCTTAATATGTATACAGCAGCCAGGCAGAGTTTGAAGCTATTTTGACATCGTTTTTAACATGGTACACGCTGTATGTTACAAAATCCCAAGTGAATAACAGCTACAGAGGCACTTTCCAATGCTGAATATCAGAGTTGCTCCTCTGCCAGTTCCCTTTCCAAAATACCAGCAAAGATTTGATCCCGTTATGGAAAGGTCCTAGAGAAAACACCACCCTCTGATAAATTATCCCTGCGATCGTCTATGGGTTGGTTGAAAAAACTCACAGACAGGCTCAGATTGTCTATTAAATTCTAGAGAACTCCATCATTTCTACTGCCCCCTGTTCTGTTTCTATAGCTCCCTGTTAGTTTCAGCCCTACAAAACCATACAGAACTTTTCCCATCGGGGATATTAAAGTAGAATTACTGTGCCCTGAACTAGCTGCCAGTCAATTTCAGCACTGATATTCCCAGAAGGCAGAAAAAATTGTTTGTTTGTTTATAGCCATGTCCCTTACAAATGTCAGTTTCACATCCATTCCTGTCTCTTTGGACAATGAGGATAATCACCACACGCCTGAGCTATTGCCAGGCTAGGGGACTGAAGAGAGCATCTCCTGGTAGAGAAGGGAGGAGGCTGGATTGTGATTCAGGCTAAAATTGTTAGTTAAGTCCATGGTGGAATTGAGGGGGAAAAATCCATAGTCATGGAAAGTTCATGGCCTGGCTGGGGAGACACTGAGTACAAGCCAGGCCCGCACTCACTCCAGAACAGCAGCTCCTGTTCTATGGAGCGGGGGTTGACTCCCTTTCCAGGCAATCACCGTGCAACTCAGGTTTGGTGCATCCACCTCTCCGGCTCCACAGAGGCAGACACACCATGCTTGAGCGGCAGAGCAACCGCGTGGTCCCCATTGCAATGCCCAGCACAGGGAGGTGGGCTGTCAGGAGGGGTTACAGACCTTATTAAAATTCATGACTATGATGAGTATAAGGGACGATTCTTTGTTGAGGATGCAGGGTGCAGACAGACCCTAGGGTTCTCTCTGGCTCTTCCATTCAGGGGCACTCTGAATTCTGGCTTGGGCTTTCCAGGGACTGCTGGCTATATGCAGGCACGCACATGGCACACTTGCTCCTGCTGCAGTACTGGCTCTCCCTAGAGCAGAGATCTCAAACTCCCAGCCTGCAGGCCATTCCTGGCCAGAGCAAGTACGCAATCCGGCTTGGGACTCCCGGCAGGCTGACTCCCATAGAATCTCTCAGGATAGTACTCCGAGGCTTGAGTAATAAGAGTGGAGCAGTAGGAATAGTGTACTGAGCACCTAACGGGGGGTGGGGGAGTGATGGTGAAATGCTCTGGCAGATTGGAAAGTGCGCTCCCCTTCTCCTCCCACCAGGGTGAATGTGGGGGAGGGAGACACAGCCGCTGCTGCCAACTGGCACCAGGCCCCCGCAGGCTAGGAGTCTGAGACCCTGCCCTAGAGTGGCAGAGCTGGGATTACAGATGCTGTTGAAAGATCCAGCTTCATGTCCAGGCTCAGCCAAGCACAAAATGGGTTTACTATTAGCATTTCATTAGCACTTATATATGCCATCTGCTATTTATACAGACTCACAGTGAGAGAGTTCCTGTCCCCAGAGCCAGCCATAGACATGGGGCAACAGAGCGGAAAAGAGACAGGGTCAAGGTCAAACATCATGCCAGTAGCAGAGCCAGGGATCGATGTCAGGTTTTCTGTGTCACAGGCTAGTGCCTTTCCCACTTTAAATATCATTGGACAGGCTTCCTGTGGTGCTGCCTCCCTGCAGGCCTGCGTCTGCTCCTGCTTTGGGAGATGGGAGATTTGCCATGCACCACAGCAGGCGGCCCGGAGAGCGCTACAGGCTTCTATTGCAGCAGAGTCAGCATCCCAGCTGGGAGCAAAGGTTTCTATTGTGAGCAGCAATGCCACCCTCCCTGTGACTGGCACACAGCCTCCTTTTCCAGCCTCATCCCACTATGCGGGGGTGGGGGCCCTCCGAGCTCGACTCTTCCTTCCCCTGGCTCCTTCCCCAGCATCGCAGCCTGGGTGTGTAAACGCAGCTGCTTCCCTTCATTTTTCATCAGGACTATTGGCAAAGGACATTAATGCAGCATTTCTCCCCTACAGCAGGGGGCCAGGACCCTGCCATCAGGCTGGCTGGCATCCCAGCTCTTTTTTTCACCCCAACCACCCCAAATGCCACCAGCTTTACAGAACGACTGCAAAATGAGATCGTTTCGCTCACCACTGAAATGCAGCCACCTCTGGGGTGGCACTCGGCAGCTGTGTAACAGCTGCATGGCCACATCACACAGCTGTTTAAGGTAGGAAGGAAAGAAGGATCTTTTTGATTTGGGAGATTTAACTGGGCCAAATGTTGTTACCCATGGTGGGATATGGCCAAAATTCTGAGGATGATGCATCTATGTGCCATGGGATTTTAAATCATTATTCTGTACTGTGGTATTCACAGACCAGGATCCTCTGGAGCTAGGCACTGTACATGGAACAAAGACAGGTCCCTCCCTGCTCCAAAGAGCTGAGAGTCTAAGCAAATGACCACACGTGATTGGAACCTCCTTGTCATCTCTCATCTGCCAAATCTACTCATTGAGTCAGGCTCTCAGGAAAGCAGGTGTAGTATTGTCCACATGGAGCCAGGCCAGTTTGTAACGGGAAGGAGGTGAAAATAAAATTGTTTGGAAAAGAAACAGAAAGTATCCCCAATTCATCATTATATTTGATGCTAGACTGTGATTACACCCCAACCAATCTCTCCCCTCTCTCCAGTCCCCACCTCCAACTTGTCCAGAGTTAAAATGGAAAGCTCCTTATTTTGTTGTGCTGATTTAATTGCACGTAGTAGGCAGGTGCTGAAAGTTTGGCTGCAGGCTGGGAGGAGAATCCCCAGATCATGTCATGTAGAATGTGAGAGCTTCCTGGATTCTAGACCGTAACTGTAATTGTGCCAGGGTTCCAAGTCTTGCAGAATGTTAAGGGCTTTGTTCCATTTAGGAAAAAGAGATTTAAAAAAAAAACAACCCCTTTTTGTGCTTAAAGAAGTTCCATGGAATTTTTTTAACAGGTTGACACTTAAATTTAGCAACTATAAAATATTTCTGTGCAGAAATAGCTCCTGGGTAGGAAAGCAGAGGTCATGGGACAAGGGAGAGAGAAAAAACATTATAAACGCTTGATGATTTTTAGAAAAGTCTTAGACTTTTCCCAGAGTGCCAAACCTCTCTGGATTCTCTCTCCTATCTCTGAGTGCTGGCTGCTGTGGATGGGTGCCACTGCCCTCTACGGAGAGAGTCAGAGCAGACCATTTCTGCTTCACAAACCAGGTCACGTTGTACAGCATGAAACCAGGGCCCTGACTTCTTGAGATCATTAAAACAATGTCTTGTCTTTCTCTAGCATATTTCTTCCAAGGATCTCAAACGTTACATAATGAAGTCTGACAACTATCGATTGAGGCAGACAAGGCACCAACCAACTGTGAGGCACCAACCACTGAAATGCAGCCACCTCTGGAGCGGAACGCAGCAGCTAGTCAAACAGGGACAGGCATAAGGATCTTGAGCAAAACGGGGGGGAGGGGGGTTGCGCAAAACAGAAGTGGCGACACTGCTTCTTTTTGTGCAAAAACCCCTTCCGCAAAAAGAAACGGCAGAAAATATGCTAACAATATTGCGACGTGCTAATGAGTCCCTCATTAGCATATTTTCTGCCACAAAAACTCTCAGTATAGACATAGCCACAATGCACAGCAACACTGTACAACAACTTCACATGCAAAGAAGAGTATTGTAACTTATAAACATGATACAGGAGTTGTGACCGGAATTCCGGCTAACCTCCCTTATTTCAAAATAATAAGTGGAGCGTCCACACTGCCAAGCCCATTATTTCGAAATAACAGGCTGGTTATTTTGAAATCTGTACTCCTGCTTTCCTCAGGGAATAACGCTTATTTTAAAATACCGGGAGTGTGGACGCTCCGCTGGTGTTATTTTGAAATAATTACTCCCCAGAGTCATTCGAAGTAATTACTCCCCAGTGCTTCCTGGGGCTCTAAGTCGAGGTAGCATGTCCACAATAATGGAGCCTGCCTCAACTCATTTCGAGGCTCCCCTGGAAGGAAAGGGGGCTGAGAGTGGGTGTAACCATATTCTGCCTCCTTTCTGTGCTGCCACAGTAGTGTGAAGGTAGCACAGACCAGTGTTTTTCAACTAGTGGTACAAATACTCTTAGGGGTACTCGAGAGAAGTCTGGGGGGTACGTCAACACCACTGAAATTTGGCGAAAACTGAATTTTTGTTTTAAGTTTTACAACGCTTTATTGTTTTTGTATTTTTACACCCAAACATTTCATCACCCGCCCAGCTACGATTAAGTTGTTTAAACAAATGTGTTGCAATGGTAGAAAAAAAATTTGTGTGTCTGAAAACTGTAGGTACTGGGGGTACTTATAATTTTTTTTAAAAAGGGGTACTTTATAAAAAAAAAGGTTGAGAAACAGTGGCACAGCATTTAACTGAGCGAATCCAGCCCAAAGAAACTCCACAAGGTTGCAACAAACCAATAGCACCTGATTCCTCCTGGCCCAGCCCCACCAGTCACTACTTACCTCTGGGCCAAGTGGCTGTAGCACTCCCCAGTCAGAAAAAAGAGCAATTCACCCTCACTTTGGCCCTGATGTAAAGAGTGGTGCACTGGTGAATCTGGCCCCTTTGTGCCATATAAAGATACATTGATATCCCCACCTCTGGTACTGACCTCCCCAAAGTGGTTTGGGGAGTCCAATTACAAACAAACCCAACTAGCCTTAACAGAAGAATCTGGTTTCTCACCTGGGCAAATCCTACCAAATTTCCTCTCTCCTGTAGCCCCCTTTGAGAGACACACTCACCCAGCACCTGGTAGGGTGTTGGCATTCTAGGCCTTGTGCCAACAGAGAAACTGACAGCACAGGTGGTGAAGCTATTGGTTTTAAGTGTGAGGGAGGGGTAGCTCAGTGGCCTGCTAAACCCAGGGTTGTGAGCTCAATCCTTGAGGGTGCCACTTAGGGATCTAGGGCAAATCTGTCAGGGATGGTACTTGGTCCTGCCATGAGGGCAGGGGACTGGACTCTAACCTCTCAAAGTCCCTTCCAGTTTCATGAGATAGATATATCTCCATGAATTATATATATCAGGCTTTTTGCAGCACTGACATTGTAAAGCTGGATTAGAGGCTGAAATGAATGTGCCCCTGTGGGGAGGTAGATAAGGCAGCAAACATGCCACCAGTGTGGCCAGTACCTGTGATCTTTTGCAATAACTGGTACTTTTCTGAATGCCCCAGCTCCTGGAGTCCTGTGATTCTATGGGCACCTCAGCGTCTGTTTTCTTTTAAAGGAAGTTTCTAGCCTTTATGGGTGCAGGTCAAAGTAGCCTCAGTGCATCCCTAGAGGTTCAGTGGCTAGAAGGAAAATAGAAAGGACCCTGCTTTAATGATTCCTGAATGCTTGGGGCTGGCGATGCTGTATCACTCCTGGTTCAGAAGGGTCCACATGGGCTCAGGGGCACTCTTGACACGAAGGCCCCTTTGCCCCACTCTGCCAGCTGAGAAAGCACAGCTGTAACTGCAAGTTGCACTTTATACGGCCAGGGCAGTGGGAGCGAGGATCCAAGCCCCGAATCCGCGATGCTCATAGACTTGCTGCCTCCTAAGCTGATCTCCAGCCTGGCGTTGTGGCTGGTGGGACTGAGGGCTTCTTCACAAAAGGGAAGGAAACAATCAAATCCACCTTATGCTCAGTCCAAGGGCTCCGAGGGTCTGGAATTGCAGAGCTAAGGAATTTCACTAACCAATTCCACAGAGTCTGCAGAATGGCAATTCATCTACAGATTTGACACTGTTACCCTGGGCTTGAATTGATATTAACTGGTTGGCACATTACAAAGCCAGTTTCTCCTGCCTTTAACATCCACATTTCCACATCAAAAGCTACGAATGGGACACATCTAGCCCACTTAATTAGCCTCATTAACACGGGTCCTACAACAGACAGGTACTTCTGCTGTTATATATTTCTTGGTTTCTGTTATTTCCACTCTAATTCATCTGATGAAGTGGGTTTTGCCCACAGAAGCTCATGATTCTATGTATTTTGGTTACTCTCAAAGGCACCACAGGACCATTTGTTGTTTTCTAAGGGAGACCGTTTGCTACGCCTCCAATGGGACTGGCCTTCCTGTTTCTTAGAACTGTTTGAAAAAGTCCACACCACTCAGCCTGCCTTGGTCCCTGGGACAAAGGCTGCAGCATTGTTTGCTTCTAACAGAAAAGCAATGCCACCCACCCAACAGTTATGAGCAACCCTACGATAACAGCCCATTGCATGCATCCCGTTGCTCACAAGCAAACCCCGGCTGGCATCCCAGCATTCACAAGCCACTCTATGAAAATAAGCCACTGTGCGCAGCCCAACAGTCACAAGTAACCCAACAATAACAACCAACTGCTGCGTGCAGCCCAGCGCTGGCATGAATCCAGAGCACATTGCACCCCATGAGACAAGAACCAGCATCTGTTGGGGGGCAGTCCCTGGACTTTCAGAGGCGGATAGTGTCCTTTAACCTGCTCTGATGTGCTTGGGTCTGCAGCTCCTTTCCAAACTCATCCATCCACCAGGCATGCCCATGGGTCTGTCCTTTGGAAAGAGGAAAGCAAGGGTCTCTGATGTTCTCCAGAGCAGTCTCTCTGCTGGGGACATGACTCTCATTTCCACAGAGGAAGGTGGCCTTGCCAGGCCCTCAGGACCCCCCGCTGGCCTGGATTTGCAGAAGAGAGGAAGATGGAGGAGAACTGTGTCTCCATCACTTGGGGCCACTGCTGTTCTGCCAGGCAGGGTTCAGACTATGGGGTGAAGTGGGGCTGTGTCCACAGTCATTCATGTCTCGCCACATGTGCTGCGTGTCTGCCTTCGTCCTGCTCACCCCAACAGCCTCGTGAGAGTTCAGGGAGAAAATCCATGTGTAGGGATGGAATGTTTGGGGAGGCCTGGGACCAAGCATGGGGCCATCTCCCAGCGTATTCACATGTGCATGCCCAGATGCTCAGATGCTTCCAGAGACAGGGGGCTTCTTACTGGATGTTAAACTGCAATCAAATAAACAAAAGGGAATTAAATTAATTAAATCTGCTCTAACACAAAAGGGAGGGCACAGACCCATGCACACACACACACACACCTAAGTGCATTGACACATACACCTTCACGCACACACCTGTACACCTGCAAACGCACGTTTACCCACACACACACATAGAAACTACCTGGTTTCTTACAAGAACATGGATTAAGGAGACAATATAAGGGGTGAAAAAGAAAATACCACACACACACACACACACACACCCCTCTACATACAGTGTTTATGTGTCATGGTAAAGCATCATCAAATACAAGAATGGTGCTGTATACATTATTCTTAACAGCACATATTAATCTAGCATACAATACTGCTATAGAGATATAGCATGTTACTTTGTATATATACAAATGTGGATCCAGGCAGATTTTATAATGTCACATGTCTGTACAAATACTGTGTTCTTTATTAATATATACATTATATATAAGAAAGAGGGAGAGAGATTGTACATAGCTAGAGCCCTCGATAAGGCTTCTGTCTCATTAGTACCTATTAGAGTCGTGTAAAAGTATCACAAGGAGGCTTCAAGTGTTGTTCAGCCATCCCAGGACACAGTTGGATGTCTTCACAAAGTGGAGCCAAATGTCAAGCCAGCCTGGGATTTGTAGGGGAAGCCACCTCGGTGTTTAGTTTGGGGGGGTTCCAGTCACATGATTCCAGCGGGCCAAATGACGCACATGCAGAGGATGGTGTTCTTGGCAGACCCCATGTGTTGACACATCCCATGGCTCCACTGCACATACTTCTTGAGCCACCGTAGACACAGACATGTCCTGTCTGTGTACTGGAGGTTCCTCAGCGGTGGAGTTGAGTGATACAGTCAGAGATGCAGTGGCCATGCTATTTCTTTAGCTCAGCCATAGCTAGGTAACACATCCACCTGGAATCAGACCCCTTCCTGCACACCGTGAGATTCTGAGGGGCTAGAGGCCAGTGGTTTCTACATTTGTGATGCTTTAGAAGCCAGGCCCACTTGAAGCTAGCTGGGTTCCAGCCTGGGAGAGCCCACGTGCAGTGGCCAATGATGGTGGTGACTGCTAAGGCAGACCGGAGATCGGGAAGTGATTTTTGACTCCATCCTGGAGCCACACTGTTGAAGATCTGGGCTGGTTTCTTGCAGAAAATGTGTCCAAAGTGATGTAATGTAAAGAGAGAAAAAAGGAGAACATCTCTGCTCTCCATATAAAATATCAACAGAAATATATAAATATCTATAAATGAAATATACATATATATATATTTATTTTATTAGAAAGAGCTAACTAAACTGCTGAGCACTTTGTTGTTGGAGGGTTGAGAAGTGGACACAACACTCCATCAAGGTCAAGGGACAAATTGAGACGAGCCCAGGTGAAAATTTTCAATTTTGAACTTTCGACGAGAAACATTCTCCAACTTGAAAGCACGCCCAAAAACCCTGTTGAATTGCTGGAAAAAATATTCATTGGAATGCTGACAACATTTTGATAAACTCTCAAACCTTGATGAAAAATTGTTGCAATTTAGATGGAAATTGTCATTGATATCTGAAATTTTGATATAAATACGTTACAAATCAACTAAAAAGGCTGATATTTTTCATGGAGAGTTTAATGGAAATGTGGAATTTTGACAAAAATAATTGTTTGAAATTTTGATGAAAATGTTCTTGAAATTTTGATGGCGATTGTCATTGACATTGTGAGAAGTTGAAAAACCATGGTCATCAAAACTAGAAATTTTGACAAGTCTTCATTGCAATTTGAAATGTTGACCAAAGACAGTGGGGGAAAAAATGCAACACTTTCACAACATTTTCTTTCCCCTGTTCTCAGATCAACTGTAGAGCTGGGTTGCTGCTCATAACAAAATGTGAGAGGGAAAAACTACGCTTGATACTAACAGAGAACAGTCACCCCAGATCTGAGCACAATTATGGGGGGTAACACATCTGCACCTAGTTGAAGATTGAACAATGAGAATGTATAATGGACATGTAATCTGGGGCCTGATGTACAGATCTGAGTATGGACATATCTCAATATACAATTATACAAGCACAGTGAGCAGCCAGGGTTAGTTTCTGTCCCCGTGGCAGGACAGCTCCAGCACAGACAGGGCAGCGTTGATGAACACTTGTTTATTGGGATATTTATTCAGCCAATGCCACTTCCTGTGCCAGCCACTGCTAGGGCACAACTGTGGCCCCGGCAGCGGGCAGGGGAATCTGGCTTGTTAAGGTGCCATGTGGGCTGGATTTATCGGAGACTGGGGCAAGGACTGTTGTTTTGTTCTGGGTCTGTGCAGCACCTAGCACCATGGTTCTGCGTGGGGCCTGCTAGGGACTGGCACAGTGTGGGCAGTAAATGATAAGAGGGGAAGATCACTATCATGGTTTCCCACCCCAGCCCCCACTAGGACACCAAGGGTAGGTCATCGGCTTGGCCCAGCCCCAAAGCACCTGTGTCCAGTGGCCCCCCCCATCTCCAGGGCCTGGGGTAGGGTCAGCCTTTGTGGCCTGTTCAGTCTCTCTGCTGAGTCTGTCAGCAGCAAGGGGGGAAGCTGGTTTGGGAGGTGAACACCAATGATTAGCTGAGACCAGCCAGCTCCTCTCACAGTAAGGTCAGGGTAAGATGCCAATGGACGGTGTGGAGGGGAAGGCTCCTTGACACATTCTCAGCCCATAGGCCCCCAGCCTGGAGCGCTTGTAGCATGTTCTTCAACCCAGATTCCCCATCGACACTGGGGCCAGCAGAGCCACGCAGTCCCTCCCACACACGCCCCACCAAAGCCCCAAGCCCAGCACCCTCACCTGGTAGAGTTTGACAAGGTTCCCTCCCAGCGAGGGCAGGAAACCACTCCTGGTGTGGTACCGCAGGGTGGACCTGCTCTTCCATTCCACCAGGAGCGCCTTGTTGGTTATGTGCCACACGGACAGGTCCTGGAATTGCAGGTCACATACCATCCATCACACACAGCTGAACACACCGCCCCCCCATCACCCACAACATAGCAAACACAAACTTGGACACACCCAAAGACGCAAGTCTCCCCCCACACACAGATGCATGAAAAAATGCCCACACTGGTCCGTATTTAAAGTAGAACGGATGCTTCTGATAAGAGGTACATCGAGGAACTAGTTCACATCCCTCACTTGGTAGCGGGAGATCTTTGTAAGTTTGAGACTCGCAAAGGGGAGAGGTTGTGGAACTGGCCTGAGGGGGGAAGCTAGAGACTCAAGGTTTTTGAAAATCTGGTCTCTTCTTGAATAGTCTTTTGGGGATAAGATTTTCAGGCTGATTTTGGTTGCCCAACTCAAGAAACCTTAGGCTCCTTTAAGGTGTCAAGACTGGCATCCAAAATCACTCGTCACTTGGGCCTGGAGTCAAACTTTTGATATTTAGATTGGAAATTCCTTGGAGGCAAAGACCTGTTCTCGGTCATCAAGACACAACCATAATACTCCTAACAGATCATGGATGGCGCCTAGTGCCATAAGGTCCTGGTGTGGGATTGGGTCAACTAGGTGCTACCTTAATGCACCTCATAGATAATGGGCAGCATCTAACACCATTGGGTCCTGGTTCAAGGACTAGGTGCTACCGCAACAATACTTCCCTTAGGCACCCAGCTTTGAAAATCTTGGCCCTGAAACTTGGACCAAAGAAAATCTTTGCAGTGACTCAGGGGGAACTCTGGGTGGCAGAAGGCTGCCTTAGGGTTGGGAGAGTTGTTTCCTGGAAGAAGAAAGGAAAAAGAGCCACTTACCGCAAGGGGCCGCCCTGGTCAGGGGGAAGAGGAGCAGCAGGAGAGCAAGTTGCTTCATTGTTGACTTTGCAGCAGGGAAAACAGGGGATCAGCTGGTTAGCAGCCAGGCTAGGGGGTGGCAGAGCTCCTCCCCAGCCCTCCTGCTCCCAGGGCTGCACTGACTCTCTGCATAACCTGCCCATGGCACCCTGCAGCCCTTGAGTTCAGTGGGGTTTGCCTGAGTGGGGAGGGGGTGGTCTTGCAGTGACGTCCTTAGAGGAGTTTCCATCTTCAGAACCTGCAGCAATTGCTAGGAGGAAACCAAGAAGCATCATGTACATGCAGAGAGTCCTCCCCCTGCTCTCCCTCTGTTAACTGAGCCTCGCAGCAGCCAGGAGGGTGCACAGGTCTCATTTTGCCCATTTCACAGATAGAGAAACTGAGGCAGAAGAGGGCCTCACCTAAAGCCCATTCAAGTCAATGGAATGGCTCCCCTGGCTCCAGTCTGCCCTGGCATCAGGTCCAGAGCAGAGAATGGAGGGGATCAGTGCCCATCGGCCCTTTTCAGACCTTTTCTGGGTGTCTCTCTCCTGGCTTTGCAGCAGAACTAACATCAGCACATTTCACTCATGCTGAGGTATCTGCCTGCACGCTGCATGGGCGCAGCTTCCTGCGCCCAGCCCACGGACCCTGCAGCACAGCTACCCAGGGCTAAAGGCAAGTCAAGGGGCTCTTGTGGTTAAGCCTCTGATTATGGAGAGCTAACTTCAACCCCCCCAGCCCTCTGTCAGGGACTCACTGGGCAGGAGATGTGCTCTCTCTGGGCTCAGCTCCCCAGCTGTCCAACAGAGCGAGAACCGTCCCTGCCTCCCCAGGGGGCTCTGAGGATAAGCCCATTGAGGCCAGGGGTGGGGAACCTATGGCCTGGGAATTGGGTGTGGCCCTCCAGCTTGCCTGGATCCGGCCCCTGAACCTCAGGGCTCCCTCCCTCCAGCAGGGCTGGAGCACACACAATCTACTAGACACGGGGGGGGGGGGGCAGCCCCTTCCCCTCCCCCAGTCTCTGGTGTGTGTGGGGAATGTGGAGAATGTCTTTCTCTTCAGGCTCCTGCTGCTCAGAGTTGCAGGTTGGATTTGTCTGCCTCAAGGGGGAAGCTCGGGGCCCTCCCTCAAGGCTGGAACGCTCAGCAGTGCGGGGTTGTGTCGTCTTGTGCTGCTGCCTCCCCACAGTGACGCGGGTGCCCCAAACTCTGGCTGGTGGCTGCTCACACTTGGGAAGGAAGCTGTCATCCGTGTTGACGTTGTTAGTGATTTTTGGGCAGCACTTTGCATGGAAAAGGCTCTAAGGGACCAATGGCTGTTCAGCTGCTGACTGGGTTAGGGCTGGGCCGCACCTTAAGACCCTGTTACGCTGCTGTGTGGTGTGAAGGGCCTTAGTGCAAAGGCGACTCGGACTTGTAGGGCTACAGCCAGCAGGTGTGTGGCTAGACCCCTGAGCACTCAGCCTTTACAATATCCCCCCCTCCTCTCCTTCCCCAACACTGCCCTGGCCAGCCCCCACGTCAGGGGGACCAAACGTCCTGAGAATATTGGGATTGTCCCGGTATTAGGGGCTTTGTCTTCTAGACGCAGCTTCCTGCCCCGCCCCACAAGCTGTCCTGATTATTCCACTCCCTGGTCACCCCAACCTCGGAATGAATGGCAGAGCGCCACCCGTCGGGATCCTTTGAGAAATGCCTGTAGGGAGTGAGCCTGGTGCGGTGGATTTGGAGCTGCCGCCTGCAGGGAGCAGGAAAGGGGCCGCTGCCAGGCTGTGGCGGACGGTGCCTCGTCCATGGACTCTGTGGTGGTTTCTCACGGGGCTCCAGAGACCAGATCCATTTGCAGGACTAACAGAGGCTGGAATCCAACCCTGGCGTTTGTTGGGTCACAGTGAGCAGCAGCCACCCTGGCGAGCGTGCTGCAGCAGGCTGCCCTGCGAGCAGAGGCGGGAGGGCCACACCTCTCCAACAGCTGGACAGATGTAACTGTGGCAGCTGCTTTTTATGACAGCTCAGCAAGAGAAACCTCACCAGCCCTTGACTGTAAAGCCGGAGACACTGTCATAGTCACTTCTGAAACTGCTTTAAAACTGGTGTAATTTTATCTATTTGTACCTGGAAATAAACCCTTTGGTTGGAGTTCAGTCTCTGGCCCTTGGAAAGGAGGAAGGCGGGGCTGGCTTGCTAGGAGGGGGAGTAGACTGCTGCTCTCTTGCCCCCTGCTGGTCAGTGGTGCAACGGGAAGGACTGCACAGGGGTGGTTCAGGGGTCACGTTCGAAAGCTTATGCGCTAATAAATCTGTGAGGCTATGTCTACACTATGGGTTTTTTTTGAGGAAAAGGCAATGAAAATGAAGCGTTCATTAGAATTTTTTGCACTTCGTTTGCATATTCTCTTCCGATCCGTTTTGCGGAAGAGATTTTTGCACAAAGAACAGTGTAGACGGGTCCGTTTTGCACAAAAACACCTTTTTGTACAAGACTGTGTATACCTCCTTTTTTGAGGCATAAGGGATCTTGCGCAAAAGGGGGTTTTGTGCAAAATGGACCCATCTACACTGCTTTTTTTGCACAAAAACCTCTTCTGCAAAATGGATCAGAAGAGATTGTGCAAATGCAGCGTGAGGAAATGCTAATGAGCGCTTCATTTGCATTGCCTCTTCCTCAAAATAAGTAGTGTAGACAAAGCCTTAGGGTGCGTCTACACTGCACTGTTATTTCAAGATAACTAGTGTTATTCCGAAATAACAATGCAAGTGTCGACATAGCTATTCCGAAATAACGGACGGCTTATTCCAAAATCTATAAACCTCATTCTACAAGGAATAACGCCTATTCCGAAATAGCTATTTTGAAATAAGCCCTGTGTAGACGCTCCACTGCTGCTATTTCGAAATGGCCCCTCACCAGGGCCATTCTAAAGTTATTCCTCCCTAGTGCCTCCTGGGGCTCTAAATCAAGGTAGCATGTCTACACTGCAGGGAAGCCTCAATATTAGTCTGAGGCAGGCTTCCCTAATGTAGACATGTTATTTTGAAATAAGCTATTTTGGAATAACTATTCCAGAATAGCTTGTTTCAAAATAAGTGTGCAGTGTAGACGGATCCTCAGTCTCTAAGGTGCCATGAGACTCCTCGTTGTTTTTGCAGATACAGGCGAACAGCTCTCCCTCTGAGACTTTTCACACTTTTTGGTTTCATGTTCTAGCTGCAAAGTGATAGAAGCAGAAAAGGAAAATCTGGGGCAGTGTCAATTTAAGAAAATCTCGAAGGCACAGCCTGATATTGTAGGATCCCAACTCCTCCTACTAGGCTGGTCATTTTTTGAGGCAGAAATTTCACGTCCCTACTCCAGTGTGTGGAGGGAGCAGGGGAGGACAGCTTTCTAAGACAAGGTTACCAGATTTTTTTTAACATGGACAAAACACTGTTCTGAGTAACAATTGAGCCCTTTCAGGTGAGTTAAAAAAAAGAAAAATTCAGCCAGAGGCAGACACCTGTGAGGGAAATTCCAGCTAAAAAGGCAAAATTACATGCAATGAAAGAGTGTTAGCATGGGCAGTGTTAGGGACTATTAATAGCAGATTCTAGCCACTGGGTCTAATGAAGAGGGGAGCAGGCAGATGGAGCACTGGACTAGACTCAGAAGACCTGCATCCTATTCCCCACTCTGCTACTGGCCTGCTGGGTGACCTCGGGCAAATCACTTTGCTGGTCGGTGCCTCAGTTTCCCCATCTAAAATGGGAACAATGCTACTGCCATGCTTTGTAAAGTGCTTTGAGATATCTAATGATCTTCATCCACCAATAACACCCAGTGCTCCTATCATTGATAACTATAATTGAATGATAGACGCATCTACTTCTGCATGCTGCTTAGACCCCCACAGCCTCTTCTGGATTGCAAGGGGAGTAACTCACTGACACCCCAGCCTGCTTCTGATTCTTTATTTGCATGGCAGACATCTAAGTTAAAAGCCAGCAAGCACTGCTGGCTGGAAGAAAGCAGCATCCTTCACTGGGGCACATCAGCCTTTCCGGACTCAGCGGTAGAAGAGCAGCACTGCAGATTCAAGCATTTCCTTGGATGTGCTCCAGCCCCGATGGGTTCCGTAGCCGTCCCAGGCTAAGGCAGTGAAATCTCCGCACTGCACTGGGTTCCCTTCTGGGAAGAACCCGCCTCCACCTATGCAGTGCTGGGGAAAGAACAGAGGGATTGCCAGACAGGAGCAGAACAGAGACCCATCTAGATGCTCTATGTCCAGGCCAGTGCCAGCTACTTCAGGAGAAGGCACAAGAATCCCTGCAATAGCCAGTTGGCAAAGAATCTGCCCACAGAGCAAGTTACCTCCTGACCCTCCACTAGTCAGAGGTCAGCTAGTGCCCTGAAGAATGAGGGTTAAAATCCCTAACTCTTGGGACCTGAGTCTCCCATGCCCTGGCTCTGTGGCAGGCCCTTACACAAAGGGCCCCAGATGCCAGCATTTGATGTTCCTTTAACGCTACTGTGTACATCTGCGCCAGGGCCATAAGGCTTTGGGCGGTTCGGATTTTATTTTTAGTGTTTATTGTTTGCTTTGAGCTTTGGCATCCCCAGCCCTGGCACAGGATCCCTGGTGCTAGGTGCTGTACATGATTTGTCAGGGGTATTACGGTAGTGCCTAGAGGCCCCAGCCAGGACCCAATGAGACACAGTCACTGCTCCAAAGACCACAGTATGGTAACTCTGTTCTCCTACCTAGCCCATTCTTGTTTGAATCCTGCTCAGAGGATAAACACAAACCAATCAAGTGGGCAGTCAGGGAAAGGCCAGGTTTTATCCCTCTCTTTGAGCTGCACTATCTGGATTCAACTCAGCACCCCAATCTCCTGCTCCTAGTTTGCCCATTAGAAAGGCCCTTTTCCCCCTGGGACTGAAATGAGGTCTCAGGTTTCACATACAGACTCCCTGCAGGTCTGATTTCCCCTTTGGTAGGATGGGCCATTCTTCCGCATGAAGAGTATTGAGGGGAAATGTGGCTCACAACCAGGACTGCTTGCTGCAGCATGGACAGAGGTGCTAGGGCTGGTCACCAAAAACTCTGTCACAAGAAAAGACACTAATTCAGGGTGCACACGCGTGTGCACACACCCACGGCAGCATCTTCGGGCATCAGGGTTCCTGTGAGCTGGCTTTCCCCTGACGGAACCCCAAAGGACAGAAATAACATTAGAACCCCCTGGCCTACTCTTGGGGAAGACTGCTTCCACGAGCACAGCTTGTCCCCGCCAGCACACCAGCCATAAACTGAATCCCCCCTGAACCAGTGTAAGAGGTAAGAGAGGCCTTGTACAGCCAGCCAGGTTTGACAGTCGAACAAAACGTGTAGATGGTATCATGACCTTTCATGGGCACAGCCCACTTCTTCAGATGGCCGGAGTTTTGAGTTTAGGATGTGCAGACCCAAAATAAATAGGGGAGAAGGGAGAGGGGGGGAAGGAAAAAAATTGAAGAGGTGGGAAACAAGGAGCAGAGGGTATGAATATATCTAAGGGAAAACCAAATAGGCAGAACTGGTAACCTATAAGTACCAAAAGACTGGGTAGTTAAAAAGCAGATAAGGACCATAGGATAGCAATTAGAGAGGAAGGGTACTAACGCAAGAATCTACACAGATCGAAAGACAAATGAAAGACATCAGGTTTTCAGTCCAACAAAACATTGTGTCTGACCCACCACAACTTTTTTGGGGGTTGTATCCATTTTGGGTTGCTCCCCAAAAAACATTTGTTTCAAATTATTTTCTCTCCTCCAGCTCTCGGCTTGTCCCTACTATAACCCTCTCCCCGCTCTGGCAAGATACTCACATGCTCAGTGTTACAGCCGGTGACTTTCACCCCAGCACACAGAGCCATGGCCGCCTTCTCATGATTAAACACCCGGAAGTGGACATAGCCGGGAACGAATTCATCTGGTGACAGAAACGGGGAGGTCAGGATGTTTGCCATGAGCAGGTAGAGAGAAGGGACAAAGTTATGATCCCAGCCAGGCCCCTTTGGTAAGTCCCTGTGTGAGAACTAGGAATGGTTAAGGATCAGGAATGCCTGATGAGGCCGTCGCAAGAGATTAAATGAATTCTTTGCATTGGTCTTCACAGCTGAGGACATGAGGGAGACTCCTAAACCTGAGCCATTCTTTTTAGGTGACAGATCTGAGGAACTGTCCCAGATTGAGGTGTCAGAAGAGAAGATTTTGGAACAAATTGACATACTAACCAGGAATAAGTCACCAGGACCAGATGGCATCACCCAAGAGTTCTGAAAGAACTCAGATGTGAAATTGCAGAACCGCCAGCTATTCTTTGTAACCCATCCTTACATCAGCATCTGTACCGGAAGCCTCGAGTGATGCCAATTTTTAAAGTCTCCATATGCGATCTGGCGATTGCTAGCTGGTAAATAGGACAGATCACTTGATGACTGTCTGTTTAGCTTGTGATCCACTATGACCCCTAGATCCCTTTCTGCAGTACTTCTTCCTAGACAGTGCCTTCCCATTCTGTATGCGTGGTTGTTCCTCCCTAAGTGGAGCACTTTGCATTCGTCCTTATTGAATTTCATCCTATTTATCTGAGACTAAACCAGAGCCCTTTTGTGTTGTGTTGCCATGTAGCATGTGAAAGTAGAGAACACACACCATGCTCTTTCCTGAGCATGCATGGGGAGCGCAGATCCCAAACGGCCGCTCATCCCACTTGCTCCCACGCGGCGGCCCGGCTGAGCGGCACAGAAGTCAGCCAAGCACCACAGCGGGAGGCAACAGTGCCGCCCAGAGGGAACAGCCAGCATTTCAGCGTTAGAGTCACAGACATTGGGCTACTATATACAGTAAACTTCTGATAATCCAGCATCTTTAGGACCCAAGGGGTGCCGGATTATCAGATATGCTGGAGTACTGGGCTATGAGGGGTCTGGGGTGGGGGGTGTCGGCAGGGAACTGCGCAGCGTGGGAGAGGGCGGCACTGCGGAACCAACCCAGCAGCACCCCAGCTGCTCTGCGCCTGGCTTCCCCAAGTCCGCCGCCGGACAGCAGCGGCTGACTTGGGGAAGCCGGGGGCAGAGCAGCTGGGGTGCTGCCGGATTTGTCCCACAGCGCCGACCCTCACCTGAGCAGGGCTGTGGGACAAACCCAGCAGCACTCCAGCTGCTCTGCCCCAGGCTTCCCCCAAGTCAGCCGCTGCTGAAACTGACCAGCGATTGACTTGGGGAAACCGGGGGCAGAGCAGCTCCAGTTGTCCGGCTGGCCGGAGCACTTCCGGGTTCCAGTTGGTGCCAGACTATCAGGAGTGCCGGACCACTGGATGCCAGACAATTGGAGTTTTACTGTATATGATGAAGATAACTCAGAGTAGGAGGACAGGGTTGATCTATGAAGGCGGGAAGGGAAAACATGCACTCGCTACCCAAACTTACTTCTGCCACTTGGAGAGTAGTAGCTGGCAGTTTGTTGGGCATCACCATAGTCATAGACAACGGGCACAGAGGGGCCATTGTTGGTCAGGCAGCTGCCGGCACCGTATTTCACGGGGTATTTCTGAAAGACAAGTGCAGTGAGCAGCCAGGGTTAGTTTTTGTCCCTGTGGCAGGGCAGCTCCAGCGCAGACAGGGCAGCGTTAAGACCTGCTTACTGGGTGATTTATTCAGTCAATGCCACTTCCTGTGCCAGCCACTGCTACGCCGTAACTGGGACCCTAGCAGTGGGCAGATGCCACTTGGTCTGGATTTATCAGAGACTGTTTGGGGCAGGGACTGTTGCTCTCTTCTGGGCCCGTGCAGCACGTAGCGCCGTGGTTTTGCGTGGGGCCTGCTAGGGACTGGCTTCGTGCGGGCAGTAAATGCTGAGAGGTGAGGATCAGCACGTGTCTGGCAATGTTTCTCCCCGGCCCTCGTCCTGAGATGATCTTGTCAGGAGACCTGATGCCCAAAGCCGGGGCTCACAGGTGAGTCAAGGGCTTGGCTGAGCACCAAAGCATCTCTCTCCAGCGGTCCTCCATCTCCAGGGCCGGGGGTAGGGTCAGTCTCCATGGGCCGTTCAGCCTCTCTGCTGAGTCTGCCAGCACATCAGTGCCATGGGCGTGGCTGGGTTGGGATGAGCACACCAGCAACTGGCTGAGATCAGCCAGCTCATCTCACACTGAGGTCATGGTCAGATTCCAATGGGCTGCATGGAGGAGAAGGCTCCATGTCCCATTATCAGCCCCTGAGCCCCCAGCCTGGAGCACTTGTAGCGTGTTGAGGATTTATCGGTCCCAGCTTCCCCATGTACACAGGGGCCAGCAGAGCCACCCACGCACGCCCCTCCAAAGCCCCCAGCCCAGCACCCTCACCTGGTAGAGTTTGAAGAGGTTCCCCCCCTCTGAGGACAGGAAACCACTCCTGGTGTGGTACCGCAGGATGGAGCTGGTCTTCCATTCCGCTAGGGGCGCCTTGTTGGTTATGTGCCACACAGACAGGTCCTGGGCTTGCAGGTCATAATAACCAGGGTTCTGAAAAGCAAGGACCCTGCTGAAACCTCTCAGCCACAGCCCGGCTACTTACCCAGCCACCTCCCACACATCTGGGCACCTCACCAGCTGTGGTGTATTTATCCTGTCACCCATTCTGCAAGACAGAGAAGCAGCATCCCCATCGTATGGCAGGAGGGGAGGTTAAGTGATATACAGAGTTGGGGAGTTGCCCTAGATCACACACGGGGCCTGTGCCAAGGCAGGGAATAGAATCCAGGCCCGCCAATCGCTATGCTAGTGCCTTGACCCCTGGGCCCTCTCTCCCATCTAACCCCCACTCCTGCGTCCCCCACCGGTCCAGGTGCATTCAACCACATTCTGATGCATCCTCTCCCCAGCAGTGGCCATGGAGAAGGGAACCCCACCTTGTAGTCGTCGCTGGTGGCGCCTACCGCGGAGCCAAAGGTGTTGTAATTGGCCCAGTTCCCCTCTCCCTCGGGGTAGTTGGCGTTGCTCCCCTGCTGGCTGGACCAGCGGTCGCCTGCAGTGCACTTCCCGTAGATGTTGTTCTCGTGCACGCTGGCCACCAGGGTCCAGCCGCCCCCATTGGTGGTCATGTCGCAGAAGGTCTGGTAGGTCTCGCCATCCTTGGTGCGCAGGGTGTAAATCCCATCTATGGGGTGGGGGGGAAGGGGGGAGAACCGAGCTGGTCAGCCAGGGCCAGGGAAAGGGGAAGGGCCCTCTCAGAGCCAGCCACTAAATGGGACACAGGCCCCGGTGAGGAGCTTCCAGTGCGCTGCAGCAGGGCACAGCCCGGAGTCGCTGGAGCAGGACGGGACCCTGCACCCGGGGGCAATGCAGCCAGAGTCCCAAGGACACTGAAGCCCCCTTGGCAGCAGAGAGCCAGTGTAATCACAGGGACTCCCCCAGTGTAAAAGCAGACTCTTTTCTGGCCAGGCCTCGTGCGCATAGCCGACCTAGCCCAAGATCACCTTCCCCTCGAACCAAACACCCTGCACTATGTGACTTAAGCAGGAGCAAAAAACCAGGCAGGTAAGGGTCATGCAAAGTTCCTGCTGGCCAAGAGCCATCTCACCCCCTCCCCTTCCTCTCAGTCCTGTCACTAGGCAGACAGAATCTGTTCAGCCCACCACAACGAAGCGCGGGAAAGCTTTAGCTCTCTCTATAAAACAGCTTCCCCTCCTGCATCCAGTTGAGGGTTCCCGAAAATTTGGAAGGCAGTGCATGAGCCAGGTCTGAGGGCTGATCACCCGAGGGCCCCCTCCCTCTCACCAAATCAACTAAATCTTCTGCAGAGCGTAGAGAATAACGAATATGCTGTTTTCTCTGTTGCCCCTTGTGTGTCTGATAAGTGTGAGTACTATTGCTGTCTAAAGTTAGTTAGAAGTTGTTAAATAATAGTGATAGGAGTAAGTTAGAGGGTTGTTAAATAGTGTTAGGAGTTTAGATAGTTGTTAGACCTTATGAGTGAGATTAATGTCAATATAACTGTTAAAAATCCCTGGGTTGTTGATGATAATTACTGGGATTTGGAAAGACCTCAGGGAATTTTCCTTTATTGCACTGTATTTTGTTTACTGTTCCTGTTAATAGTTATTTGGCACCCGCGCCTGTAAAAACTATTAAATAGAAAGTTATAGTTAAAAACATTTTTATAAAATTTTAAAAGATATTCAGTACAAGGTTGCCTGTTTCTGCACCACCCTGGGGCTGGCCACATTCCCAAACCTTCCACTGTACATGACACCCACGACGGGGCGTCAGGGCGTGAGCCTTTCCACACGCAATCTGTGGCGCTTTAATGATACCGGTGCTGTTAAAGCACCACAGCCCCCCAGTGCAAACGCAGCTGAGACTGGTTTGAATTGGCCGTGTACTGGGATGGTCATTGCCACAATGGGAAGGGGAAGAGGCTGTCTCTGTCTCAGGCACCTTTGTCCCAGTATAGCTGAGATCACACTGGGGCTGGATTGGTATCACTGTGTCAAGGAAACATTCCCCCGACCCAGCCCAATGACACTGGGACAGTCGCCGTGCGCAGACTAGGCCTAAGTGCAACCGAGAATCAGGCTGGGGACAATTTGTACCATGGAAAGGCCCCGGAGCTTGTTTAGAGCCCCGTGCCCCTCCTGCCGCCTGTGTCCCCGCCCTGTGTCCCTCTTTGGGCCTCAGCCTGTGGTGACTCTGTCTGGGGGCCTCATGATGGGTGGGACAGAATCTGCCACCCACTGGCTGCACCCTCATTGTCAAAGGCGCTGAGCACCCAGCCGCCCTGGACAAGCGCTGGTGCTGAGGGGCTCAGCCCCAAGAGCAGCAGCAGGGGAGATGTTCAGAGACCTGCTCTGGCAAAGGGATTTTGTGCCACTGGTGCCTGTCAAATTCTGTCAGGAGAGACCAGCAGGCGCCCCCGTGAGCTTTTCTCTGCCAGCAGTTGCTGGACCTGGGCCTAAGCAGCAGGGCGCTGGCCCAGAGCTGAGGTGTTGCTCCTGCCAGAGGGAGGGCCCCCCTCCACGTAGCTTAGTGCACAACGCGCCCCCTGCTCGACCCCAGCCAAAGGGCCCCCGCTCATCGTCAGTCCCAGCCCTACAGGATCCAGCCCCTGGGTGTGCTCAGAAGGAGCCCGGCCTGGTGAAGTGATTCCCCTTCATGTCCATGGGCAGGCAGGTGTCTCTGCCCCAGCACAGGGATGGCCAGGTGAATATTGACCCAACTTGAGCCAGCTGTGACCGAATTTGACCCTGGGTCTGAAGCAGCCTCTGGGGTCTGGGGATGCCGCCTCTGGACTCACCTCCGGCTCTGACCTGGGCGGCTTTAATTTGCTTGCAGCTGCGGAGCAGGCTCTGGGAGCTCTGGTTACCCTGGGGGCTCGGGCTGATGTTCATGTCCTTCCACTGGTCCAGCAGGTCAGTGATGGCGAGTTTCAGCGCAGCCGCACCTCCACCCCCATCTGCACGGCAGGGTTAGGTCGGGTTCGGAGTTGTCATCCGTTACTATTTATGGAGCCAGGCTGGCAGAGCCCTCAGTCCCCGCGTCATGGGAAAGTCTTGGGTGGAGTGACTATACCTGCACCAACAGCCCACCCAGCCACACAAGCACAGGGACACAATCACACAACTGAGCACAACCACTGGAAAACACTCAGACACCCTCCTGTGATATACAACACAGAAACACAGCCAGACGTACAACCAGAGGCAGCCTTACATTGCCACACGCAGCTACCGAGAATCACAAACGCTCAAACCTCCCCACTCCCTGCAATCACACACACACACACACACACACACACACACACACAAAGAAGAGGAAGATTTCAGAACTATTCCACATCCCTAACTCTATATTGGGAGATCCATGTAAGTCTGGGAATCGCAGAGAGGGGCTAGGTTGCAGAATGGGCTTGAGCAGGAGGACCGAGGCACTACCGTAATACACCTAATACATAACGACGGTGCCTAGCACTGGTGGGGGGTAGGGGTGGTCCAGGACTAGGTGCTACCACAATAATAATAATTCCCTTAGGCACCCAGCTTTGAACATCTTGGCCCTGGAACTTGGACAGGAGAAAACCTTTGCAGTGACTCAGGGGGAGCTCTGGGTGGCAGGAGGCTGCCTCAGGGTTGGGAGAGTTGTCTCCCAGAAGAAGAAAGGAAAAAGAGCCACTTACCGCAAGGGGCCGCCCTGGTCACGGGGAAGAGGAGCAGCAGGAGAGCGAGTTGTTTCATTGTTGACTTTGCAGCAGGGAAAACAGGGGATCAGCTGGTTAATAGCCAGGCTAGGGGGTGGCAGGGCTCCTCCCAACCCTCCTGCTCCCAGAGCTGCGCTGGCTCTCTGCCTAACCTGCCCATGGCCCGAGCACCCTGCAGCCCTTGAGTTCAGTGGGGTTTGCCTGAGTGGGGAGGGGGTGGCCTTGCAGTGACGTCCTTAGAGCATTTTCCATCTTCAGAGCCCACTCAGGGCTCAGTGATGGGCTTGTGGGGTAGGAAGATCGGAGAGACAGGCTGGGAGGGGAGCACCAGGGACCATGGTGCTGGCATGGGTCTCTGGGAGGAAACCAAGTGGCATCATGTGCACACAGAGAGCCCACTCCCTGCTCTCCCTCTGCTAACTGAGCCTCACATCACCCAGGGGGGTACACAGGTCTCATTTTACCCATTTTACAGATGGGGAAACTGAGGCAGAAGAGGGCCTCACCTAATGCCCATTCAAGTCAATGGAATGCCTCCCCTGGCTCCAGTCTGCCCTGGCATCAGGTCCAGAGCAGAGAACGGAGGGGATCAGTGCCCACTGGCCCTTCTCAGACCTTTTCTGGGTGTCTCTTTCCTGGCTTTACAGCAGAACTAACGTCAGCACATTTCACTCATGCCGCGGTATCTGCCTGTGCACTGCATGGGCACAGTCTCCTATGCCCAGCCAATGGGCCCTGCAGCACAGCTACCCAGGGCTAAAGGCAAGTCGAGGGGCTCTTGTGGTTGAGCCTCTGATTCCGGAGAGCTGCCTTCAGCCCCCCTCTGCCAGGGACTCACTGGGCAGGTGATGTGCTGTCTCTGGCCTCAGCTCCCCAGCTGTCCAACAGGGCGAGAACCATCCCTACCTCCCCTGGGGGCTCTGAGGATAAGCCCATTGAGGCTCATGTGTGCCGGGGAGCTAGATGGATCATGCGGATGCCATGTAGCAATAGCAATGC
Source organism: Pelochelys cantorii (assembly GCA_032595735.1). Lineage (NCBI taxonomy): Eukaryota > Metazoa > Chordata > Testudines > Trionychidae > Pelochelys > Pelochelys cantorii. The sequence continues at coordinate 14,291,718 of CM064349.1, read as the reverse complement.
CCAGTGCTGTTTATGAGTAGATCTCAAAGGAACTCAGGAGTATAATCCTCATCTTACAGGTGCAAGGAAGCCAGCAACATTCTGGGCTTGTTAACATTCCTCTTTTCCAGGGGAACATATTACAGCCTCCATGAACATCACAGTGTAGCCCCTGAGGACAAGGCCAGGACTCACCTGGCCCATAGTTCCCAGGTCTGAGGTTTCCACCCGCAGATTTCAGCTGAAGCAGCTTCTTTGCGCCAAGAGACAGAGCTGTTCCGCTGGTGCACCCACCCCCCGGCCTTAAATAAGGCACCGAGAATGAATTTGACCTTTTAACTGCAAACACAACTAACAAGCACCTGCATTATCCACACACCCAGGAGCTGGGGGACAGGTTTCAAGGGAACACCTACAGCAGGTCAAACCTTGTTCATCTTTCATCTTCATCCCCCCAGTGCAACTTCTGTCGTCCAGCCAGGGAACCCTGTTTACACATGAACACATGGCAGGCCTGGGCTTATCAGCTGATCACCGATTGCTTGCATGTGGCCACTGAGTGTTGACTCAGACGGTGGAGATAAATGGTCCCAGTGAAGTCTTGAAGGATGCTGGAGCTCAGTAGATCTTCCCAGGCTATAATAAGGAAGCAGATGAAAGCGGGAACTGTGTTAATTAGGTTTCATTCAAACAGCACCTCTGCCCTTAGAATTCAGAAATTATTCTGGCCACCAAATCTGTCAAGGGACAAGAACAATTTATTTAATTTTGTTCTGTCTTTCACAAATGGTTCGCTCTTGCAGAGCATGTGTTAGCCACAGAGCTCCCTGCATTTTCCAAAAGGCATCAGTGTCATTACCCCCTATTTACAGAGGAAGGGCTGTGGGGTTTGGAAATCTCATGTTCCAAACCCCACTGCCCTGGCAAACATGTCTGCCCTAAACAAAGGAACAGGAGCTCTGCTTAATTTTCATTTAAGCAGTAAACAAAGTCATCAAGCAGAAGGGACTAAGAGAGCTCAAGAGATGGAAAAATCAGCAGGGACCATCCTTCCACAAAGACTCGTTGTTTCCTAGTGCCCAACTGCAAGGCTATGTCTACGCTGGCGGGTTATTGTGCAAGAACTCTTGCGCAGGAACACGTCCACACTGCCATGTGCGAGATGTGCTTTTGCGCAAGAGCATCCATGGCAGTGTGGACGCTCCCTTGCACAAGAAAGCTCTGATGGCCATTTTAGCCCTACGGCTTTCTTGCGCAAGAAACCCCTGCCAAGCGTCCACACTGCCTTCTTGCGCAAGAGAGCTTACACCTGTTAGAAAAGAGTGTAGCTCTTGCGCACGAAGCCCTCTCTTCCCACACCGTCCTGTAAATCTTCTTGCCCAAGAACGGGCGGGCAGTGTGGACGCTCTGGGGAAGAACGGCCGTTCTTGCGCAATAATCCGCCAGTGTAGACATAGCCCAAATGTTTTTCAAGAAGGGTGCTGAAATTATAACAAATATGAACAAATACCCCCAAATGAGCCCTGTATCTCCCTGGCTAATACAGTCACTGTATAGGCCATCCTCTCTATAAGTCCAAAAAACCTGGACTTATAGCAAAATAAAGCAGGGAATTTTTTTCCCCACAGCTGACTTCCATTTGTGTGACTCAAGAGTGAGGAATGGGAGGACTTGTAACAACTCAGTTCCTACAAGCGTCAACGACTTTAGTGTGGAATGGATGTACACCTGGACGACTTATAGTGGGGAGGCTCTGTACATAAAGTGAAAAAGGAAGCGAGTGTTGGACTCTGGTGGAGAGGTTCTCACTTGAGAGTTTGGTCAGTAACATGGCTGAAAATATGTGGTAAGAAACTGCTTCACGCTAGCCTTGTTTGTACTATCCCATAAGGGTTCTATCACGTCAAGAGTGTTTGTTCACATGAACTGGAATCATTCTGGATATTCTAGTTGTCCATATAAATGGTCAGTCCCCTTTTTTTAATCTTTGCTGAATCCATGGCATCAACAACATACAGTGGTGGTGAGTTCCACAGGCTCTCTACATGCATTTCCTTTATCAGTTTTGAATTAACACAAGCTACCGCAATTTAAGCAAATGTTAAACCAGTTCAACTCCATCCACATGGGATGTATGTACCACATTAGCCCAGGTAACCTCAAATTGGCCAGACTCCACACATGAGCACAACTCACAACAACACAGCTGTCCTTTTGAAACTAAGGAGCATTTCACCAGAGGAGAGACTGCAGGATCTGATCCCAAAGCTGCATTGTATACAGTATAATATTAAAATACACTGTGTTTATGGTGTTTGTATGTGCCGTCCATCGGGCCCAGGTTCCTGTCTTCCGACAGTGGCCAATGCCAGGTGCTCAGAGGGAATGACCAGAACAGGGAATCACCAAGTGTTCTATCCATGTGTCACCCATTCCCAGCTTCTGGCAAACAGAAGATAAGCACAACATCCCTGCCCATCCTGGCTAGTGTCAGAGCCATCCTTAGTCATTCTGGTGCCTTCTGTGGGCCACACAGAGGCAGGGATGGGAGTGACCCTTCTGTGGGAGGTCTGCGCTCAAGGCTGTGGGGACAGGCAATATGGGGGGCAAGCCCAGAGCTGAGAGGGGCAGGAGCAGGGCATGGAGGCAGCAAGACTTGGGCCTTCCCCCCAAGCAGCGGTGTTGAAGGGGAGCAACCCGGCCCCAGCCTGCTCCTCTCGCTGGCTCCCAGCCATGTCACTTGGGGGAGGGGGCTTGGAGGAAGGGCTGGAGCCACCCCACACACGTTCACCAGTGGGGTTGGGGATGGGACGCGGAGCTACACGGCTGGGACAGGAGCTTCCCCCACCAGCCCCAGTGAGTGCAGGGGAAGGCCCAACCGCTGCTAGTGATGCCAGGCCCCTCACTAATCCCCTGGGCTTCATTGCTTGGGGGAGGGGACTTAGGGGAAAGGGTGCACTGGAGATGGCGAGAGAGCACAGCAGGGGCAGGAGGAGGTGAGGTGGGGGGCACAGCAGGGTGGTGTTGTCAGGCCCTGCACTCCTCTAGGGACAGCCCTGCTGGGTGCAGCCTGTGGAGAGGGAGGGTGGCACATGGGGGATGGGGACGGTCACAGTTATTCCAGAGGGGGCCCAACACAACTTCCCTCCTTACCCCTGGTGCGGGGCCTAGGACAATCTCCTTCGACTGTTCCTCTTCCTGCCCCGCCTTTTCCCTCCCGGCCTCCTCTCCACCCCTTCCCCAAGCCCCGTCCCTGCTCTACCTCCGCCCTGCCTCTTCCCTCCCCTGCTCCACCCTCTCCCACCCCCATTGCACCTTTTCCCCAAAGCCCCGGTGGGATTACCGGGGGTGGCAGCATGGCTCCCCACACTAACCGCAGTGGCAGGAAGCGGAGCAACCCAGCCCGCTCCACTGCACTCCCCGAGGCCTGCCACCACTCAGTGCAGGGGCTGGAGCGCTATGCTTCCTGCCACCACAGGAAAGCAGAGAGACCCAGCTGGACGATGGTGGCAGCGCAGAGCAGGATACTGTGTCGCTCCAGTTCCCACAGCTCCCGCCGTCACCGTGAGTGCAGGGGGGGACCCAACCTCTGCTGCCACCCCACACCAGGCCCCCCCGGATACTCCCCCAAGTTTCCCTGAGCCCCACAGCTAACATCAACATGGGGGACCATCCGATTCATAGGACAGTTGAGGCAGCCACTGCGGGATCCCCCAAAATGCAGGGCTTGGAGCGACCACCATGGACCGTCCTATAGTCGGGACGGTTCTGAGGCTGACTGCATGAGCTCACAATGCTGCATATACAGTTAGTGGCTACAGAAGGCACCAGGAAATTTGAGGTGAATTGGCACCCGAATGTCATGGTGCCCTAGGCGGATGCGTAGTTTGCATGTTGGTATTGAGTATTGCGTGGCTGTGGTGGCGTGAGCCTTATTTTGCAGGCCACTTTTCATTTTACTTCTGAGCATTGTAGTTTGTTAATTAAAAGGCTCATTAAGAGCTTGCCGACACTTGGGTTTAAATGCAGCTTTCTGATTTGGGCTAGAAGAGTCAAGAAGGAACCCGGCACCTAAATACCTTTGGGTATGTCTACACTGCCACCCTAGTTCAAACTAGGGTGGCTAATGTAGGCATTTGAACTTGCAAATGAAGCCCGGGATTTAAATAATCCGGGCTTCATTTGCATGTTCCCGGGTGCCGCCATTTTTAAATGCCCCGTAGTTCGAACTACCTGCTGTAGCCAGACATGAATCCCATCTTGTTTCCCACCCCCCCAGAGAGCAAGAGAAAGGCAGTCAGCCTTTGATGCCCTGGGAACACAGGTGTGCTGCCTGTCCCTGACTCTAATAAACAGAAACCAGACAGTAAATGGGCTAGCTGACGACCTAGGGCCTCCTGCTGCCCTGATGGCTAGTACCAGTAATTGACACGCCTGCACTGTCCCAGGAGAGGAATCTTCGCCCATCACATACCAGAGGTGCCCATTGTCTGCATTTTCCCCGGTGTGAATTATGCTTTGCACCCTTCGTGGGAAACTTGGCATTCAAAGCCATTTTTCCTAATTGGCCACTTGAGACCAGGAAGAAGCCTACGTGACCCAAGGGGTATAAAGAGGGGTTTAGTAGCCCACCCCATTTGAGCTCCAATCATCTACACCTGCTGGCAGGTATTGGTTGTCTCCCAAGGTCTGTGGGATGCCCAACCTCGCCCTACTTCTTCCCGAGGGATTGAGAGAAAGACGCTGGCCACGCCAAGTCTGGAACGCAGGGGTGAGAATATATACCTGCTAGGTGTCTATTTTGCATGCATTTAATAAGAGCTCAGAGAACCAAAAGGGTTTCATGGTACCTGTAAGTGATTTATTAGTGTAATTTCTGTCCTGTCCTTTGTAGTGGCTGTGTTATCTGTAACACAGTAATAGCATTTAACAGCTAAGTTTACCCTGTAACAATAAAATAGTAACTGTTTAAGCTGTGACCTGACTCCTTCAGTTGCTGTAACAGAACCAAGCACAATTTTAAAAAGAACTCCAGCCGGTCATAAGGGACAGATATAGGGAGAGCTTGAGCGTTGGATCATGTCACTTCCAGGGGACAGATCCGTTGGGGCATCTCTCAGCTTCCCCAGGCTGCCCGCTGCGAAGGGATCGTGTATCCTAGCAGTCAAAATCTGAGGTGTAATAAGCTCTCCCTGTAAACTTCTTGGGGCGCCCGTCAACCTCCTCCAGGTTGCCTGCTGCTAAGAGACCCCAGTCCTAGCAGTTGAAGTCTCGGGTGTATAATACACACACATGCACTGCCCTGACCACCGGCTGACACCTGCCCGCAGCTACACGCGGCATGGACTAGGTAGTTCGAATTAAAGCTCCTAATTCGAACTACCGTTAAACCTCCTTGCAGGAGGAATAACGGTAGTTCGAATTAGGAGCTTTAATTCGAACTACCTAGTCCGTGCCGTGTGTAGCCGCGGGCAGGTAGTTCGAACTACGGGGCATTTAAAAATGGCGGCACCTGGGAACATGCAAATGAAGCCCGGAATATTTAAATCCCGGGCTTCATTTGCAAGTTCGAATGCCTACATTAGCCACCCTAGTTCGAACTAGGGTGGCAGTGTAGACATACCCTCTGAGTAGTGATGCTCAGTCTTTTCAGACTGCAGTACCCCTTTCAGGAGTCTGATTTGTCTTGGGTATCCCCAAGTTTCACCTCACTTCACAACTACTTGCTTGTAAAATCAAACATAAAAATACACACGTGTCCCGGTGCACTGTTACTGAAAAATTGCTGACTTTCTCATTTTTGCCGTATGGTTGTAAAATAAATCAACTGTAATATAAATATTGTACCTACATTTCAGAGTAGAATGTACAGAGCAGTATGAACCAGTCATGGTCTGTATGAAATTTTAGTTGCTGCTGATTTTGCGAGTGGTTTTTTTTGGTGGGGGGGGGAGGGGTCACCTAGGCCAGGGGAGGGCAAAAGGGCTTCCGCGGGCCAAATCTGGCCTGCCAAGAGGGTTGATCCAGCCGATAGAGGCCCTGCCACTCCCCCGCCCCCAGGCCAATCAGGGCCTGGGGGTGTGGGAGCTGCACGAAACTTCCCTCACCCTGCCCCGTCCCTGCAAGGAGCATGTGCAACTTCAAAGTGCCACGTGCTCCACGCAGGGCGGGAGGAAGCTGATTGGCCTGGGGGTGGGGGAGTGTGCGAAGCCTCTTTCCGCCCTGCCAGGGGCATGGGTGCCTAGTGGGAAGGGGGGGCAAAGGGGCTCCTCCACCCCCAGACCAATCATGGTCTGTGGGTGGGGCAGCCCAAAAGCATCATGGTCCCACCCCTTCCGGTTTAGGACCTGCCCCTTCCGAGGCGGCTCAGGGCCACTTCAAAAATTTTTGAAGTGGCCCCCGGCAAAAAAAAAATTGTCCGCCCCTGACCTAGGCAAATAGCTGGATGAATGGATGCACCCCTGGAAGAGCTCTGCGTACCCCCAATTGATAACCACTGCCTTGGAGGTTCAAGGCCAGTGTAGTTTGTTTCTACACCTGCCTCATGTCTCATGAGTGGACTGGATGGGGGGGGCATGGTCAGGGTTCTTTTCTTTCCGCACCCTGGAGGTGGGGCATGGTTGTGTGGCAGTGCTGTGATGGGGCTGGGTTCTCAGCCCCATGGACACTCACTCCTGCGGAGGCCACAGTGGGAGGGACAACCAGTCAACCTAGGAACAGGGAACCAAGCAAGTGAAAGGAAACATCCCAGCTGGGCCACGGGCCTCTCCTCCTGCGGACGGGCCTTGCACGGGCCTCAGGCTGGCTCGCAGTCCATGGGTGGCAGCCAAAGGAATATGATTCCGCCCGCCTTGGCCGCAGGCAGCTTGGACCTGCTGCAGAGCAGGGAGCAGGCTCCTTGGGATCTACGCTCCTCCCAGAACTGGCTCCGGGCCGTGGCTAGACTACGCGCTGTTGCGCTCAAGGGTGCACTTCCTGATCTCCAGTCACTGCAGGAACTCCGTTCCCCCAGCTGCTGCATGGGTTAGAGGAAGCAACCCTACCCCAGCCTCGCTGTGTGGTCACTGGGGGCCTGCTCGGCCTGGCCGCGGCGCTCGGGGGAGATTCACCCCCCGCCCCCCAGCAATGTCGCTGTGTCAAGATGGAGTCCAGGCCCCTTCTTCTCCCCCCTGCCCTCCCCATCCCGCCATGATGTGCAGGGCCTGGGGGCCCCAGCCCAGAGCTACTGCTTAGCCCTGTCCTGCCTGGGGCAGGTTTCCTCTGAGCCCCTGAGTGCAGATGAGCAATGAACGTGGTGGCTCGCCACACGGCCGCTGACATCACATAAGAAGGCTCAGGCAGCCAATGAGCCTCTGGCTACAAGATGTGATCATGTGTCCATGGCAGCCCCCTCTCCCCTCCCACAGACACACCCAGGGGGTAAGATGCCAGTGACTCTGGGGCAGATCCAGGGACAGAAGCCAGCCCGGTGTGAATGGGAGTAAGCTGCTCTGAGCTGGGGGCAGAAGCCGGTTCTCTGGTGTATTAAACAACCCTGGCCAGAGCCATCTCCGCACCCTCGGCTTCCTGGGGAGGACAGGTGGGTGGGAGAGTAGAGGGGCTGGGAGTGGGGAACCTGGGGTCAATATACAGCTATGAGTGGAGTGGGGTTTAGTGGTTAGAGCACAGGGGTCGAGGAGGCTAGGTCAATACCCAGCTCTCAGATGGCAGTGGGATCTAGTGGTTAGCGTTGCAGGGGGCCTCTTTCCTTCAGCTCTGTAGCTGTCAGAACAAGGGCTCTTTCTTCAGTCCATCCCTCAGCTTCCATCTTCTCTCAAGTCTGCTGGGAGTCACCAGCTTCTTCCTTGATTGGTCTCCCCATTCTGTGGTACTGGCCTTGGTGAAAGGTTCCTTCTTGCTTGTTAGCTGTCACACGGTTAAGGCCCTACCAAATTCATGGTCCAGTGTGGTCAGTTTTACAGTCATAAGACTTAAAAAATCAGGAATTTCACGGTTTCAGATATTACATCTAACATTTCATGGTGTCGCAACCATGGGGGTCCTGAGCAAAATATGGCTGGGTGGGTTCGGAAGGCAGTGGTAGGGGTGGCCTTCACGTCTGCACCGCTGCTGGCAGCAGCGCTGCCTTCAGAGCTGGGCAGCCAGACAGCCATGGCTGCTGGCCGTGCACTCATCTGTGAAGGCAGCACTGCCACCAGCAGCAGCTTGGATATAAGGAAGCTTGGTGTGGTATTGCCCCCCTTAGTTCTAAGCTTGGTGGGGTATTGCCTCCCTTAGTTCAATGTGTCTCCAGAGTTGGGCACATTGTCAGCAGCTGCTGCTCTCTGACCAACCAGCTCCAAAGGCAATGCAGATGTAAGGGTGGCTGTACCGCAACCCCCCTGTAATAGTCCTGCAACACAACACCGCCCCACACACATGCACACACATGCGCACACACAACCCCTTTTGGGCCAGGACCTCCAGTTTGAGAAATGCTGAAATCTGTATAGTACAGGGTAAAAGTGCACAAAAGACCAGATTTCAGGGGGAGGGAGAGCAGATTTCACAGTCAGTTACATTTTTCATGGCTGCACATTTGATAGGGCCATGCTCAGACATGCCCATGGGCTCCACTTCTCCTCTTGCTTCAAGCCCACACCTTCCCCCTCCCAGACAGCCCACACTGGTGTCTGATGCTCTGGGAAGCCAGAGGGGAGGCCAGATGGAGGCTGGGAGGGGGATCCCAGAAGAGCAGAGGTCTGGGACCTAGGGAGCGGCAGGAGCTATAATAGCCCAGGCCAGAGGAGGCCAGGGTGGGAATCTCAGCTAGGGTTGCCAGGTGTCCGGTTTTGAACTGGACAGTCCAGTATTTGAGGGTTCTGTCTGGGAAACAAATTGAGAAAATACCAGACATATAAAATGTCTGGTATTTTCTAATTAGGTAAGTTTTATTCTTATTAGGAGTATCAGTACGTAGTTGCAAACTGCCTGGCTAGTACACACATTCACGCTGCATGAGTGTGTCTACCAGCCAGGCAGTACGCAACTACACAAGGCGGGGGGGGTGAGAGGGAATCCCCAGGGCCGGACTCACTTGTGCTTCTCTGGGACTATGCGCAGGACAGGCAGCACCCTGGGATCTGTGTGCGCCTGCGTCAGTCCCACTCCCTGCTGGCTGATTCTCTCCCCCCGCTCCCCCACCCCACCAGCCCCGCACCCCCCGACCCCCTCCCGGCCAGCCCTGCTTCCCGCTGGCCGGTTCTCCCCTCCTCCTTCTCCCGATCTCCCCCGGCCAGCTGCGCTCCCCCTGACCCTGTCCTGGCCAGCACTGCTTCCCGCTGGCTGGTCCCTGCCCCCATCTCTCCCAGCCAACCCCGCTGCCCCTAACCCCCCCCCCCACCAGTCATGCTTCCCGTCAGCTGGTTCCCGCACACACACACCTCCTCCCGGCCAACTCCACTCCCCTCCCAGCCACCCCCCAGCCAATCTAAGATCAAGTGTGTCCGGTATTTTTTTTGAAGCCACCTGGTAACCTTAATGTCAGCTGTGGGGGAGGGTGGATTTCTGGAAGGTCAGAGGGGTGAGGAAAATGGAGGCTGAGATAAGGCTGGGTCCCTGGGAGGAGCTGCCCAAAGACAAAGACTAGATGGAGCAGTTCAGCATTGCCAGGAAATCACACAAGAACTGGCCTTTCCCTCTTGTAAGGCAGGGGCTGCAGCAGCTTGCCGGAGCCAACATGGCCTCACAGAGCAGTGGGGACATCATCAAGCTGTCGAAGGAGGAGCTGGAGGCTCTGAGAGCTGCCTTTGAGGAGGGGAACCTCGCTGGAGTGGCCTCCAGGCTGCAGGAGATGCTGGAGTCACTGGAGAACGTCCCGCTGGATGTGGGGGTCACAGGCGAGACCGGCTCTGGGAAGTCGTCCTTTGTCAATGCCCTTCGGGGCCTGGGAGATGAGGATGCAGGCGCTGCCCGCACTGGCGTGGTGGAGACCACCAGGGAGCCCACTCCCTACCATCACCCCCAGTACCCCAACGTGACCATCTGGGACCTGCCGGGGATCGGCACACCTGATTTCCACCCCGACACCTACCTGGAGCAGGTCGGCTTCTCGCGCTATGACATCTTCTTCATCATCGCTTCGCAGCGCTTCACCGCCAACCACGCTGCGCTGGCCCGCCACATCCAGGACATGGACAAGAGCTTCTACTTTGTCCGCTCCAAGGTGGATGTGGACCTGGATTCCTCCCTCAGGCGCCGGCCATCCAGGTACAGCGAGGTGGGGGTGCTGCAGGAGATCCGGCAGAACTGCCTGGAGGGTCTGCGGGCCCAAGGCATCAGCTCACCCCGCGTCTTCCTCCTCTCGGCCTTTGATCTCAGCAAGTACGACTTCCAGCTCCTGGAGGAGACACTGGAGAGGGAGCTGAGCCACCACAAGCGGCACGCCTTCCTGATGGCCCTGCCCAACATCTCCCTGCACATCCTGGAGAAGAAGAAGGCTGCCATGTTGGAGCACATGTGGCTGGTCTCCACCGTGGCCTGTGGTATCCATGCCGCACCCATCCCAGGGCTCCTGATCTCCTGTGACGTGGACATTCTGGCCAGGACCTTACAAGGTTATTGCAAGGGCTTTGGCCTGGACGATGACTCTCTGGAGAAGCTGGCGGCAAAAATGGGGCAGCCAGTGGAGCAGCTGAAGGCCGTGATCAAGTCACCACTGGCCATGGAGATCTCCAACATGCTGGTGGTGCAGCTGCTGATGCAGGCAGGCAGTGAGGCACCTAAGTTAGCCAAGGAGGTGCTAAGCTCTGTCCCTCTGCTGGGCTCACTGGCCTCCGGAGCACTGTCCTTTGCCACCACCTACAAGATGCTGAGGAGCTTTGTGAATGAGGTGGCTGCTGATGCCCAGGGTGTGCTGATCCAAGCCTTCAAATTGGATGCTAAGAAGTGAGCCAGAAAGGGGGAGGAGCAAGATCAAGATACTTTCTATGACGCAAAGGACCAAAATCCAGTGCCAGGTGGAGACAGGACTGTGGCATCTCCCGAAAATCCCCTGAGCTTCCCATCTGATGTCAGAATTTCATTCCTGAGTTGGATATAAAACCAATGAGTGAATTTGTAAAGTTTCTGCTGCATTTGTTACTTGGCTATTGAAACACCAATTATCAGATCTGATTTTGCTTTGCTTTGCACACTGGTGCCCATTGGGTGAGTGTGTTGTGTACCAGGAGTAAACCTGTTGTAAATACTTCACCGTAAACCAGAAGTAAATCCATCTTCAATGTGTCATCATAAACTGTGAGTAATTCCATTATAAACAGATAATTTCCATGGAGACTGTCATAACTCTGCTGTGAATACACCACTGTGAACCAGGCAAATAATCTGGGGCAAGCCAAGGGTAAACATAAAGTACACCAGGAGTAATGCTGATGAGAATCAGGAGTGACTCTGGAGTGAAGCAGAACAAAAAGCCAAAATCTTGAAACTTTTTCCCGGAACAGAAATATTCCAAAATATTTTGTGATAGCCTTGTAGAATCGTTTTGCTTGTCTGCAGTTGAAACATTTTATTACCATTTTGATTTTTGTTAGAACTTGTAACGTGATGATGATAAAAGTCAACATATTATTAAATTATGAATTCTAACATAATTTTCACAAAATTCAAAATGATAAAAGTTTGGCCCTGATGACCATGAAACGTTTCGAAAACTTCCCGTAGAAAAAGTGGAATATACTGCTATGGTCCTGTGAAATGTTTAGATTTTGTCCAATCAGCGTTTTCCCAAAACTGCCTTAGCTGTGGCTCACCTGTTTGCCAGGGAAGGTGCTTAGATGCTACAGGGCAGGGACTGTTCTGTATGAGTACAGCCCCTAGCACCATGAGGTCCTGCGCCATGACTGGAGCTCTTAGGTGCCAGCGTAATACACACGGTGATGGGAAGCACTACAGATGCCTTACATCGTGTAAGCCTAGCAAAGGCTGGGCCAGGTCAATCATGGTTGTTCCGTCTAACTCATGCTCCCAAGGCAAGTACTCCGCAAAACTGCCATTCATGATCCCATCCGCTGTTTGATGACTCCCCTTCGTCGGCTTTCTCAACTGTTACAGTCCAGGGAAACTGCATGTGAATTTCCTTTCCAGAGTCCCTCCAGGGCACCCTCTCTAGCCTCCCAGCTCCTTAGCCATCACCTCTCTTGGGCAGAGACTCACAGCTCTCTGCCTCCTGACTGGGGTATTTCCAGGTTGCTCTGTTCCTGCCTGGGATAACCCAGGATGTCAGACAGCCTAACCAGGCCAGCCTCTGTGCTCTGTTTTCTCTCCGGCTGTAATTGTCAGCTCTCACACATTACCACACAGCTCTTTATAAGCAAGTACATGTATTGGTAAGGTGACAGCATTAGAGAAAAAAACATACCAAAACAAGTTCCCATACGCGTGTGTCAGCTGTTCTGCGTACAGCCCTTTTCTGTGGCCCAATTTCCAGCAAAGTCAACTTCTATGTCCTCGGTCCATCATTTTAACATGAAATGAACCAATCAGCCCTCCAGCTCCAGGGCCTGCAGCCTTCCTCTACCCATTCTCTGGAGTGAGCTTGGCATGGGGCTGTTTCCTCTTCATCACCACAGGCCTTTTATCCTCCCTTCCTATCTGTTCTTCTTCTGTAGCTGGGCTTGTTTTCCTTAGGGGGCCAGCTGTAGGTTTCTGGTCTCTGTGAATGGCAGTCCTGGCAGCAGCGTGGATAAGCATGGTTGCCTGTGAGCAGGGAAGGCTCTCTTCTCTTGTCTGCCTGCGTCCTCTCCGGGGCTTGCAAACCTCAGGACAGTGGCGGAAAGCTTTCCAATCACCCATCAGGCCTGACGGGGCCTCTGTAGGCCAACATCCTTCTAACCCTTCTCTGGAAGGACTGGGTCCCCCTCTGGGACAGATCTTGTCCACTTGCTGGATCCCAAAGCAGATCTTGAGCTCCTTGAAACTCAGACTGTGTATCCACCAGCCCTTTCTTTGTCTTTGTGGTCTCTGGAGAAACCAGATTAAACTAGCCTCTGGAGCCTCAGCAGGTGGTAGATATGACATGGACCTAACCATGTCAGTTACAAGATCAAGAACACATATTCCTGTTCATCCAGAAATATAATTTATTCCATCATGTGCCAACAGTGTCCGTCTGCTATGTATATTGGACAAACTTCTCAGACACTTTGCCAAAGAATCAATGTATACAAAACAGACATCAGACAGTTTCACAAATAAAAAACAGTTTCTTGCCATTTCAACCAGACTGGGCATTGTCTCAATGACCTTACTACATGCATCCTGCTTCAAAGAGACTTTAACACCAGACTACAAAGGGAAGCCTCAGAACTGTCATTCATGCTTAAATTTGACACTTTATGAATGAGCCTTAACAAAGATGCTAATTATCTTACCCATTACAAAGATAGCTTCCCCAATTATCACCCCTAATGTCATTATCTCATAGACACTAACCTCCCCCCCCCCACCCCCCTCTGTTCTAAAATCTGATTTGTCAATTTTATATGTGTTCACTTTTTTTGATTGTATCCTTTTGGTATATATGGTCATGCCAATTTTCTTCCACAATTTGATCTGAGGAAGTGGGTCTGGCCCACGAAAGCTCATCACCTAATAAACCATCTTGTTAATCTTTAAAGTGCTGCATAGTCCTGTCTTTTGTTTCAGCAAGACCAGACTAACACGGCTACATCTCTATCACTATTCAGGTGGTAGAAGTACCTCTCTGGAGGTGTGACAACCTGAGTGAATGTGCCCTCTCACCCCACCCCCTACTGTTCTTAGCTCCTGGGGGAAGCTGTGGTCCCCCTCCCCCATGGAATTACACACAGTCTGTGACCCACAACGATACACAAAGAGCTCCCAATGGTAGCACAGAAGGTCACCGTACCTGTCCCAGTTAGAATCAGAGCTTCACGAAAATCAGAATTTCACCTCCCATCGTGAACCTTTTGCCCTGAAAAATCAAAATATTGACATTTTCTAGGGAAACTGCATGATTCAACATGATTCAAAATGATTCCTCTCCGTTGAGCTGACTCACAGGGGTTCATTTGGAGTCAGTTTGATATTGAACATCATTTGCTGAGGGCGTATTGTGGAAGTTGTAGTTTACGGATCTTGTCTTGACCTCATTCTCCCAGGTGGGCAATAGATTAGGAACAGACACGTCCCTTTGCTGATTTTTGATGTCTGGAGGAGGAGGAGGGCCTAAAACAGAAGCCCATATATCACAGGCCTGGCGTGAGGCCTGAGGCCTAGGCAACCGTGGTCAAGACTTTGCTAATATAAAGCAGAATCAAGCTGTGAGCAAGAGGCAGGCCCAGCTCACAGAACATGGCAAGAACAGGGCTGATATTGCAGAAACACTCGTACCTCAGAGGTACTAGGCACAAGCCGTAAGCACATTCCAGAGGGATGGTTACAGAACATTTGGTACCCACACTCTCCTCAGATAACAGGGACATGCCAGCCCTGCTTCAGGCCAGGGTCCAGCTTGACAGCATGATGGATAGCCATGTTTTGATCAAACCACCATGTACAAGGTAATGGGTGGTAGCTAGGTATGTCAGAGGGAGGCAGCCTGATACATTAGGAGTGATGCGTCACTTTTGTGTAGCTGTGTGAGCAAATGTATCTTAGGGGGGGCTGTCCTTGTCCACGGTGCTCAGGAGCTGGGAGTCTGAAGCTAGGGGCAATTTTCTGATGAAAACAGAACAGTTCTCACATCAGAAATTAGTTTTGCAGAAGGAGACTTTTGTCTGAGCATCAGCCCAGGGGGAAATCCTCACCACCTCCAGACTGCAGCCTTCGTGGCTGCAGAGAAAACCTTCTAACATGGCCTGGATGTGCCCTAAAGGCTCAGAAACCAGCAGGCCTCTATAGAGATTCGATATTATTAGTTTAAAAAAAAATCTCATGGTTTCTGGCTAATCTCATGAGTTTTAAAATGTCTGACGAGAGCCATTAGTGCCTGGGGTTGGTGATATGCAAATGAACTCTTGACAGCTGAACTCTTGTTCAAGACAATGAGAATGGCCCCCTGCCCCGTATGCTCTGTATTCATACCCTACCCTTGCCCCTTCTATCCCAGTCCTTTGGACAAGCCCCTCATGTTAGCAAATGAGCCTGTAATTCTTCATACACTGATTCCTCCCCCACCCCCCGCCGCCTTCCTTACACACTTTGATGAAACAATCACAAAGGTTGGCGTGCTCTGAGTTAGCACCCATTGAAATGCATGGCACATTTACCATGAGTTACCACTTCAGGCAGATGTCCCCACACTGGGTACACGCTTGGGTCACGTTATCCAGGTTCTCTGCAAAGCCAGAACAGCAGGAGGCTGTTAGTTCAAAGACTCTGCAGAACAATTCTCTGCATCTTCCAACCCCTGGCCTCTAAGGCCCCTAGGTGGATGTGACATGCCGGGGTACAATCTAGATTAATGCAGTACTGTGTCACGCCTGCCCTGAAACTCCTGGTGCCTTCCAATGCCTTGCTGAAGTAGTTCCTGCCTTGGCCTCTCACAAACAGCCTTCCAGCCTGCAAGCCATCTCTGTCTTTCAATAAGAACAGTTCGCTCTTGCACAGCCCATCTTACCCACAGATGGCCCTGCACTTCCCAAAAGGGGCCAGCATCATCACCTCAATATACAGAGAAAAACCAATGCACCTAGAAAGGAAGAAACTTCTGTAATTGCAGCCTGTCAGCTGCACTTGGGTTACACTCTGTCTCTCACCAGCCGTGGTTAAACCTCAGTGACCCCAGGGCACCTCCAGTCCCATATATCCCCCCAGAAATGTATGTCTGGTACTGCCAAGCCCTCTCCAGGACAGTGCACAAATATTTTAACTCTGTTATTTCTTAAAGGGCTTGTCGTTTCAAATAGCTATTCAGACATTTCAATTTAAATACAATAAATTAGATAAAAACAGTAAAACAAGTGTATTGACTTTAAAGAGATGGATTTTAATTGACTATGAGGAATGAGGTATAAAAGTCATAAATGGTTACAAGAAAAAAATAAAGATAAAATGTTGATTAATGCCCAACATAACAAACTATTTCCCATTCAAAGCACAGTGTCTCACCACATGCTTTCAGCAGTGTTAGGGTACGGCCACACTGAAACGCTATTTCGGGATACCAGAGTATCCCGAAATAGCTATCCCCTGTCTTCACAGCAAGCCCGTTATTTCAGGCTCGCTATTCCGACATCCCTGTAAACCTCATTCTACGAGGAGTAAGGGACATTTCGGAATAGCGCTTTATTTTGAAATTTGGCCCTGTGTAGACAGCGCCAAAGTACGAAATAAGCTATTTCGAAATAGCATCAAAATAAGATATACAAATTGCGTAGCTCAAATTGTGTCTCTTATTTCGAGTTCCGGTGCAGTGTAGACACGCCCTTACTGACCAAACTCTCTGGTCAGGACCCCTCCACCAGAGTCCAGCACTTGCTTCCATTTTTCTCTTCAGGTGCAGTGAATGTAGTAGCCAGGCCGAAGGTGGGGCTCCCTTACTATGTTTGTCCATCCTTCTTATAGTTTCAGGCCCTCCCTTGAAAACCACTTCCTACTGAGTGCTAAATGACGACAAGTCTGGGTGGAAGGATGTTCCCAGCTGCCTTTTTCACTTGTTAGAACTTTCTGTTTTCCCTCCCCGTTTGAAGACTCTGTTTACTTACCCCTTCAATGCAAATGTAGGACAGACTGATGTCCGGGCAGTGCTGTGGAGTTTGGAACATGGGTTAATAACACCATACAGGGCAATCTTACCACTGTGTTGCCCATCATATCTATGCTGACCTACACACTGTGAGTTTTCAAATTGTTCATGACATGCAGGGGGCAGAGGACTGGACTCGATGACCTCTCGAGCTCCTTTCCAGTTCCAGTGTTCTATGATTCTGTGCCTTACGCCAAATTTTTACAGTAGCATGTAGGGTGTGAACATGGGGGCATACTCTGTCACATGGGGCACTGACACATCCCATTTATTGAGAAGCCCTGGAAAAAGGGATGCTGGTAAGCAGCTGGAGGACTCACGGAGAAAGGGTGTTGTGCTGCAGAAAGGAGGTATTATGGCCCAGTGATGGAGTGGGAATGAGGAGAATCGGGTATTCCCAGCTCTCCTAACAACATCAGGAAAGTTTCTTTCCTTCTTGCTGCATTGATTTTTGTATTCTGAAAATTGGAGTCACAACGCTGATCCCTTTTGGAAAGTGCAAGGGCTAAGACACGGTGTGCAAGAGCGAACTGTTCATGAAAGGGGAAAAAAATGAAATGAATGGTTCTCATCCCTTCATTGTTCATTGTCTGGCTGGAGTCATTTCTGCATTCCAAGGCAGGGGTGCAGTTTCGGTGAAATTAAAACAACAAAGTTCCCGCTTTCATCTGCTTCCTTATTATAGCCTGGGAAGATCTACTGAGCTCCAGCATCCTTCATGACTTCACTGGGACCATTTATCTCCACCGTCTGAGTCAATACTCAGTGGCCACATGCAAGCAATCGGTGATCAGCTGATAAGCCCAGGCCTGCCATGTGTTCATGTGTAAACAGGGTTCCCTGGCTGGACGACAGAAGTTGCACTGAGGCATGTAGATGAAAGATGAACAAGTTTTGACCTGCTGTAGGAGTTCCCTTGAAACCCACCCCTGGGTGTGTGGATAATGCAGGTGCTTGTTATTTGTGTTTGCTGTCAGAAGCTCACGTTCATTCTCGGTGCCTTATTTAAGGCCGGGGGGTGGGTGCACCAGCGGAACAGCTCTGTCTCTCGGCGCAAAGAAGCTGCTTCAGCTGAAATCTGCGGGTGGAAACCTCAGACCTGGGAACTATGGGCCAGGTGAGTCCTGGCCTTGTCCTCAGGGGCTACACTGTGACGTGCATGGAGGCTGTAATATGTTCCCCTGGAAAAGAGGAATGTTAACAAGCCCAGGATGTTGCTGGCTTCCTCGCACCTGTAAGATGAGGATTATACTCCTGAGTTCCTTTGAGATCTACTCATAAACAGCACTGGGCATTGCTATTGCTACATGGCATCCACATGATCCATCTAGCTCCCCGGCACACATAAGCCTCAATGGGCTTATCCTCAGATCCCCCAGGGGAGGTAGGGATGGTTCTCGCCCTGTTGGACAGCTGGGGAGCTGAGGCCAGAGACAGCACATCACCTGCCCAGTGAGTCCCTGGCAGAGGGGGGTTGAAGGCAGCTCTCCTGAATCAGAGGCTCAACCACAAGAGCCCCTCGACTTGCCTTTAGCCCTGGGTAGCTGTGCTGCAGGGTCCGTGGGCTGGGCATAGGAGGCTGTGCCCATGCAGTGCACAGGCAGATACCGCGGCATGAGTGAAATGTGCTGACGTTAGTTCTGCTGTAAAGCCAGGAGAGAGACACCCAGAAAAGGTCTGAGAAGGGCCAGTGGGCACTGATCCCCTCCATTCTCTGCTCTGGAACTGATGCCAGGGCAGACTGGAGCCAGGGGAGGCATTCCATTGACTTGAATGGGCATTAGGTGAGGCCCTCTTCTGCCTCGGTTTCCCCATCTGTAAAATGGGTAAAATGAGACCTGTGTACCCCCCTGGGTGATGTGAGGCTCAGTTAGCAGAGGGAGAGCAGGGAGTGAGCTCTCTGTGTGCACATGATGCCACTTGGTTTCCTCCCAGAGACCCATGCCAGCACCATGGTCCCTGGTGCTCCATTCCCAGCCTGTCTCTCCAATCTTCCTACCCCCCAAGCCCACCACTGAGCTCTCAGTGTGCTCTGAAGATGGAAAATGCTCTGAGGATGTCACTGCAAGGCCACCCCCTCCCCACTCAGGCAAACCCCACTGAACTCAAGGGCTGCAGGGTGCTCGGGCCATGGGCAGGTTAGACAGAGAGCCAGCGCAGCTCTGGGAGCAGGAGGGTTGGGGAGGAGCCCTGCCACCCCCTAGCCTGGCTATTAACCAGCTGATCCCCTGTTTTCCCTGCTGCAAAGTCAACAATGAAACAACTCGCTCTCCTGCTGCTCCTCTTCCCCGTGACCAGGGCGGCCCCTTGCGGTAAGTGGCTCTTTTTCCTTTCTTCTTCTGGGAAACAACTCTCCCAACCCTGAGGCAGCCTCCTGCCACCCAGAGCTCCCCCTGAGTCACTGCAAAAGTTTTCTCCTGTCCAAGTTCCAGGGCCAAGATGTTCAAAGCTGGGTGCCTAAGGGAATTATTATTATTGTGGTAGCACCTAGTCCTGGAGCACTCCCACCCCCCACCAGTGCTGGGCACCACCGTTATCTATTAGGTGTATTACGGTAGTGCCTCGGTCCTCCTGCTCAAGCCCATTCTGCAACCTAGCCCCTCTCTGCAATTCCCAAACTTACATGGATCTCCCAATATAGAGTTAGGGATGTGGAATAGTTCTGAAATCTTCCTCTTCTTAAAAGCCTGAGTTCTGCTTCAAATACAGACAGTTGTGTGTGTGTCTGTGTGTGTGTGTGTGTGTGTGTGTCTTTTTGAGATTGCAAGGAGCGGGGAGGTTTGAGCGTTTGTGATTCTCGGTGGCTGCGTGTGGCAATGTAAGGCTGTCTCTGGTTGTACGTCTGGCTGTGTTTCTGTGTTGTGTATCACAGGAGGGTGTCTGAGTGTTTTCCAGTGGTTGTGCTCAATTGTGTGATTGTGTCCCTGTGCTTGTGTGGCTGGGTGGGCTGTTGGTGCAGGTATAGTCACTCCACCCAAGGCTTTTCCCATGACTTGGGGACTGAGGTCTCTGCCAGCCTGGCTCCATAAATAGTAACGGATGACAACTCCGAACCCGACCTAACCCTGCCATGCAGATGGGAGTGGAGGTGCGGCTGCACTGAAACTCGCCATCACTGACCTGCTGGACCAGTGGAAGGACACGAACGTCAGCCCGAGCCCCCAGGGTAACCAGAGCTCCCAGAGTCTGCTCCGCAGCTGCAAGCAAATTAAAGCCGCCCAGGTCGGAGCCGGAGGTGAGTCCGGAGGTTGCATCCCTTCTCTTGGGTGCCAGCTTCAGACCCAGGATACAGGCCACAGCTGGCTCAAGTTGGGTCAATATTCACCTGGCCATCCCTGTGCTGGGGCAGAGACACCTGCCTGCCCATGGACATGGAGGGGAATCACTTCACCAGGCCGGGCTCCTTCTGAGCACACCCAGGGGCTGGATCCTGTAGGGCTGGGACTGACGATGAGCGGGGGCCCTTTGGCTGGGGTCGAGCAGGGGGCGCGTTGTGCACTAAGCCATGTGCAGGGGCCCCTCAGCTCTGGGCCAGCGCCCTGCTGCTTAGGCCCAGGCGCAGCAGCTGTTGGCAGAGAAAAGCTCACGGGGGCACCTGCTGGTCTCCCCTGACAGAGAATTTGACAGGTACCAGTGGCACAAAATCCCTTTGCCAGAGCAGGTCTCTGAAAATCTCCCCTCCTGCTGCTCTTGGGGCTGAGCCCCTCAGCACCAGCACTTGTCCAGGCTGGGTGGGAGCTCAGCGCCTTTGACAATGAGGGTGCAACCAGTGGGTGGCAGATTCTGTCCCTGGCTCTGTCCCACCCGTTGTGCGGCCCCCCCAGACAGACTCACAGCAGGCTGAGGCCCAAAGAGGGACACAGCGCGGGGACACAGGCGGCAGGAGGGGCAGGGGGATCTAAACAAGCCCTGGGGCCTTTCCATGATACAAATTGCCCTGGGCCTGATTCTCAGTTGCACTTAGGCCTGATCTGCGCACGGCGACTGTCCCGGTGTCACTGGGCTGTGTCGGGGGAAGGTTTCCTTGACACAGTGATACCAATCCAGCCCCAGTGTGATCCCAGCTATACTGGGACAAAGGTGCCTGAGACAGGGGCAGCCTCTTCTCCTTCCCACTGTGGCAATGGCCATCCCAGTACATGGCCAATTCAAACCAGTCTCAGCTGCGTTTGCACTGGGGGGCTGTGGTGCTTTAACAGCACCAGTACCATTAAGGTGCCACAGATTGTGTGTGGAAAGGCTCACGCCCTGACACCCCATCCTGGGGGAGTCCCTGTGATTACACTGGCACTCTGCCGCCAAGGGGGCTTCAGTGTCCTTGGGACTCTGGCTGCATTGCCCCCGGGTTCAGGGACACGTCCTGCTTCAGTGACTCCGGGCTGTGCCCTGCTGCAGCGCACTGGAAGCTCCTCACTGGGGCCTGTGTCCCATTTAGTGGCTGGCTCTGAGAGGGCCCTTCCCCTTTCCATGGCCCTGGCTGACCAGCTCGGTGCTGCCTCCTTCCCCCCACCCCCCACCCCCCACAGATGGGATTTACACCCTGCGCACCAAGGATGGCGAGACCTACCAGACCTTCTGCGACATGACCACCAATGGGGGCGGCTGGACCCTGGTGGCCAGCGTGCACGAGAACAACATCTACGGGAAGTGCACTGAGGGCGACCGCTGGTCCAGCCAGCAGGGGAGCAACGTCAACTACCCCGAGGGAGAGGGCAACTGGGCCAATTACAACACCTTTGGCTCTGCAGTGGGCTCCACCAGTGATGACTACAAGGTGGGTCCCCTCGCCCATGGCCACTACTGGGGAGAGGGTGCATCAGAATGTGGTTAAATGCACCTGGGCCAGTGGGGGGACACAGGAGTGGGGGTTAGATGGGAGGAAGGGCCCAGGGATCAAGGCACTAGCATAGCGATTGGCGATCCTGGATTCTATTCCCTGCCTTGCCACAGGCCCCGTGTGTGATCTAGGGCAACTCCCCAACTCTGTACATCACTTTACCTCCCCTCCTGCCATACAATGGGGATGCCGCTTCTCTGCCTTGCAGGGTGGGTGACAGGATAAATACACCACAGCTGGTGAGGTGCCCAGAAGTGTGGGTGATGTGGGAGGTGGCTGGGTAAGTTGCCGGGCTGTGGCTGAGAGGTTTCAGCAGGGTCCTTGTTTTTCAGAACCCTGGTTATTATGACCTACAAGCCCAGGACCTGTCTGTGTGGCACATAACCAACAAGGCGCCCCTAGCGGAATGGAAGACCAGGTCCATCCTGCGGTATCACACCAGGAGTGGTTTCCTGTCCTCAGAGGGGGGGAACCTCTTCAAACTCTACCAGGTGAGGGTGCTGGGCTGGGGGCTTTGGAGGGGCGTGCGTGGGTGGGACTGGGTGGCTCTGCTGACCCCTGTGTACATGGGGGAGCTGGGACCAAGAAATCCTCAACACGCTACAAGTGCTCCAGGCCAGGGCTGATAATGGGACATTAAGACTTCCCTTCCATGCAGCCCATTGAAATCCGACCCTGACCTCACTGTGAGATGATCCGGCTGGTCTTAGCCAATTGCTGGTGTGCACATCCCATCCCAGCCAGCCCCATTGCACTGATGTGTTGGCAGACTCAGCAGAGAGGCTGAATGGCCCATGGAGACTGACCCTACCCCCGGCCCTGGAGATGGAAGGTCACTGGACAGAGATGCTTTGGAGCTAAGCCAAGCCCTTGACCCACCTGTGAGCCCCAGCTTCGGGCATTCGGCCTCCTGACAAGATCATCTAAGGATGAGGGCTGGGGAGAAACATTGCCAGATACGTGCTGATCCTCACCTCTCAGCATTTACTTCCCGCCCGGAGCCAGTCCCTAGTAGGCCCCATGCAGAACCACGGTGCTAGGTGCTGCACGGGCCCAGAAGAGAGCAATAGTCCCTGCCCAGTGTTAGATAAATCTAGCCCATGTGGCACCTTGACAAGCCAGATTCCTCTGCCCGCCGCTAGGGTCATAGTTACTGCTAAGTGGCTGGCACAGGAAGTGGCATTGACTGAATAAATAACGCAGTAAGCAGCTCTTAATCAACACTGCCCTGTCTGTGCTGGAGCTGCCCTGCCACAGGGACAGAAACTACCCTGGCTGCTCACTGTGCTTGTGTCTTCCAGAAATACCCCGTGAAATACGGCGCCGGTAGCTGCCTGACCAACAATGGCCCCTCCGTGCCCGTTGTCTATGACTACGGTGATGCCCAGCAAACTGCCAGCTACTACTCTCCAAGCGGCAGAAGTAGGTTTGGGTAGCGAATGCGCGTGTTCTCCCTCCCCACCCTCATAGATCAACCCTGTCCTCCCATTCTGAGTTATCTTTGTTTAAAATAGAGGGAAAACAAATGAGAGCAAATGGAAAATCCTCAGGAGAGCACGGTGTGTGTTCTCCACTTTCACATGCTAGGTGGCAACACAACACAAAAGGGCTCTGGTTTAGTCTGAGATAAATAGAATGAAATTCAATCAGGACAAATGCAAAGTGCTCCACTTAGGGAGGAACCACCATGCATACAGAATGGGAAGGCACTGTCTAGGAAGAAGTACTGCAGAAAGGGATTTAGGGGTCATAGTGGATCACAAGCTAAACAGACAAACATCAAGTGATCCGTCCTGTTTACCAGCCTGCAATCGCCAGGATGGCATTTGGAGACTTTAAAAATTGGCGTCACATTAGCTATCCTCCATGCTTCCGCTACAGATGCTGATGTAAGGGATGGGTTACAAAGCACAGCTGGTGTTTCTGCAATTTCACATCTGAGTTCCTTCAGAACTCTTGCGTGAAGCCATCTGGTCCTGGTGACTTATTCCTGGTTAGTTTGTCAAATTGTTCCAAAATCTTCTCTTCTGACACCTCAATCTGGGACAGTTCCTCAGATCTGTCACCTAAAAAGAATGGCTCAGGTTTGGAAATATCCTTCATGTCCTCGGCCGTGAAGACCAATGCAAAGAATTCATTTAGTCTCTTATGACAACCTAATCAAGTGTTCTTGATCCTTAACCATTCCTAGTTCTCACACAGGGACTTACCAAAGGGGCCTGGCTGGGATCAGAACTTTTGTCCCTTCTCTCTACCTGCTCATGGCAAATAACCATCCTGACCTCCCCTTTTCTGTCTCCAGCTGAATTCGTTCCTGGCTACGTCCACTTCCGGGTGTTTAATCGTGAGAAGGCGGCCATGGCTCTGTGTGCTGGGGTGAAAGTCACCGGCTGTAACACTGAACATGTGAGTATCTGGCCAGAGAGGGGTGAGGGTTGAAGTAGGGATAAGCCGAGAGTGGGAGGAGAGGAAATAATTTGAAACAAATGTTTTTGGGGGATCAACCCAAAATGGATACAACCCCCAAAAACGTTGTAGGTCAGGCACAATGTTTTGTTGGACTGAAAACAACCTGGTGTCTTTCAATCTGTGTAGATTCTTGCGTTAGTACTCTTCCTCTCGAATTGCTGTCCTCTGGTCCTTATCTGCTTCTTTTTACTATTCAATCTTTAGATATTTATAGATTACCAGATCTGCCTATTTGGTTTTCCCTTTGATAGGTTCATACCCTCTGCTCCTTGTTTCCTGCCCCCTTCCATTTTTGTCCTTCCCCTCTATCTCTTCTCCCCTATTTATTTTGAGCCTGCACATCCTAAACTCAAAACTCCAGTTGTTTGAAGAAGTGGGCTGTGCCCACGAAAGCTCACGATACCATCTACATATTTTGTTAGACTGTCAAACTTGGCTGGCTGTACAAGGCCTCTCTCACCCTGGTGCAGGGGGGATTCAGTTTATGGCTGGTGTGCCAGCAGGGACAAGATGTGCTTGTGGAAGCAGTCTTCCCCAAGAGTAGGGGCCAGGGGGTTCTAATGTCTTTTGGGGTTCCATCAGGGGAGAGCCAGCTCATAGGAACCCTGGTGCCAGAAGATGCTGCTGTGGGTGCGTGCACACCTGTGTGCACCCTAAATTAGTGTATTTTCTTGTGCCCCAGCACCTCTGTCCATGCTGCAGCAAGCAGCCCTGGATGAGCACCACATTTCCCCTCAATACTCTTCGATGCTCCCAGAGGGGAAATCAGACCTGCAGGGAGTTTGTATGTGAAACCTGAGACCTCACTTCAAGTCCAGGGGGAAAAGGGCCTTTCTAATGGGCAAACTAGAAGCAGGAGCTTGGATTGCTGAGTTGAATCCAGATAGTGCTGTTCAAAGAGGGATAAAACCTGGCCTTTCCCTGACTGTCCACTTGATTGGTCTGTGTTTATTCTCTGAGCAGGATTCAAACAAGAACAGGCAAGGTAGGAGAACAGAAAGAGTTATCAGAGTGATCTTTGGACCAGTGACTGTCTCATTGGGTCCTGGCTGGGGCCTCTAGGCACTACCGTAAAACCCCTGACAAATCACATACAACACCTACCACCAGCGATCCTGTACTAGGGCTAGGGGTGCCAAAGCTCAAAGAAAACAAACACTAAAAATAAAATCAAGGGCCCAAAAACTCCTGGCCCTGGTGCAGGTGTTCACACCAAAGCTAAAGAGTGTCAAACACAGGCAGCTGGGAGTCTTTTTGCACCAGTGTAAGGGACTGCCCCAGAGCCAGGGCAAGGGACACTCAGATCCCAAGAGTTGGGGATTTAAATCCTCCTGCTTCAGGATATGAGCTGAGCTCTGACTGTGGAATGTCAGGAAGTAATTTGCTGTGTCAGCAAATTCATTGCCAACTGGCTATTGCAGGGTTTCTTGTGCCTTCACCTGAAGTAGGTGGCACCAGCCTGGAGACAGGAGAGCAGCTAGATGGGTCCCTGTTCTGCTCCTGTCTGGCAATTCTTCTGTTCTGTCCCCAGCACTGCATAGGTGGAGGAGGGTTCTTCCCAGAAGGGAACCCAGTGCAGTGCGGCGATTTCACTGCCTTAGCCTGGGATGGCTACGGAACCCATCGGGGCTGGAGCACATCCAAGGAAATGCTTGAATCTGCAGTGCTGCTCTTCTACCGTTGAGTCCGGAAAGGCTCACGTGCCCCAGTGAAGGATGCTGCTTCCTTCCAGCCAGCAGTGCTTGCTGGCTTTGAACTCAGATGTCTGCCATGCAAATAAAGAATCTGAAGCAGGCTGGGTTGTCAGTGATTTACTCCCCTTGTGACCTAGAAAAATAGGCTCTCTGGAGTGGCCTAGAGTATAGGTAGGGCAGCTGCCTGGGGACTACAGGGTGGTGGGATTCGTATCCCTATGCCCACACTGGGAACAGCAGGATAGCTAACACAGAAGAGGCTGTGGGGGTCTAAGCAGCAGGCAGGAGTAGATGCGTCTATTATTCAATTATAGTTAGTAGTGATAGGAGCACTGGATGTTATTGGTGGATGAAGATCATTAGATAGCTCAAAGAACTTTACAAAGCATGGCAGTAGCATTGTTCCCCTTTTAGATGGGGGAAACTGAGGCACTGAGCTACAAAATGATTTGCCCAAGGTCATCCAGCAGCAGAACTGGGAATGGGAATAGAATGCAGGTCTCCTGAGTCTAGTCCAGTTGGCCCCTGTAGCTAGGATCTGCTATTATTAATAGTCCCCAACACTGCCCATGCTAACACTCCTTCACTGCATGTAATTTTGCCTTTTTAGTGGGAATTTCCCTCACAGGTGTCTGCCTCTGGCTGAATATTTCTTTTTTTAAAAACTTACCCAAAAGGGCTCAATTGTTACTCAGAACAGTGTTTTGTCCATGTTAAAAAAAATCTGGTAACCTTGTCTTAGAAAGCTGTCCTCCCCTGCTCCCTCCACACACTGGAGTAGGGACGTGAAATTTCTGCCTCAAAAAATGACCAACCTAGCAGAAGGTGTTGGGATCCTACAATATCAGGCTGTGCTTTCAGGATTTTCTTAAATTGACACTGCCCCAGATTTTCCTTTTCTGCTTCTATCACTTTGCAGCTAGAACATGAAACCAAAAAGTGTGAAAAGTCTCAGAGGGGGAGCTGTTAGCCTGTATCTGCAAAAACAAGGAGTCTCAGGGCACCTTAGAGACTGAGGGTCCGTCTACACTACACGCTTATTTTGAAACAAGCTATTCTGCTATCTCGATTTAGAGCCCCAGGAGGCACTAAGGAGGAATAACTTAGAATGGCCCTGGTGAGGGGCTATTTTGAAATAGCTGCAGTAGAGCATCTGCACAGGCCTTGTTTTGAAATAGCTATTTTGGAATAGGCGTTATGCCTCATAGAAGGAGGTTTACAGATTTTGGAATAAGACGTTCATTATTTCAAAGTGTTGGAATAGCTGTGTAGACTCAAATTATTTCCAAACAACACTGTTTATTTTGAAATAGCGGTGCAGTGTAGACGCACCCAAAGGCTTTGTCTACACTACTTTTTTGCAGAAGAGGCAATGCAAATGAAGCACGCATTAGCATTTTCTCAAGCTGCATTTGCACAATCTCTTCTGATCCATTTTGCAAAAGAAGTTTTTGTGCAAAAAAAGCAGTGTAGATGGGTCCATCTTGCACAAAAACCCCTTTTGCGCAGGATCCCTTATGCCTCAAAAAAGGAGGTATATACAGTCTTGTACAAAAAGGTGTTTTTGCGCAAAACAGACCCATCGACACTGTTTTTTGTGCAAAAACCTCTTCCGCAAAACGGATCGGAAAAGATTATGCAAATGAAGTGCAAAAAATGCTAATGAACGCTTCATTTTCATTGCCTCTTCCTCAAAAAAAACCCATAGCGTAGACATAGCCTCACAGATTTATTAGCGCATAAGCTTTCGAACGTGACCCCTGAACCACCCCTGTGCAGTCCTTCCCGTTGCACCACTGACCAGCAGGGGGCAAGAGAGCAGCAGTCTACTCCCCCTCCTAGCAAGCCAGCCCCACCTTCCTCCTTTCCAAGGGCCAGAGACTGAACTCCAACCAAAGGGTTTATTTCCAGGTACAAATAGATAAAATTACACCAGTTTTAAAGCAGTTTCAGAAGTGACTATGACAGTGTCTCCGGCTTTACAGTCAAGGGCTGGTGAGGTTTCTCTTGCTGAGCTGTCATAAAAAGCAGCTGCCACAGTTACATCTGTCCAGCTGTTGGAGAGGTGTGGCCCTCCCGCCTCTGCTCGCAGGGCAGCCTGCTGTAGCACGCTCGCCAGGGTGGCTGCTGCTCACTGTGACCCAACAAACGCCAGGGTTGGATTCCAGCCTCCGTTAGTCCTGCAAATGGATCTGGTCTCTGAAGCCCCGTGAGAAACCACCACAGAGTCCATGGACGAGGCACCGTCCGCCACAGCCTGGCAGCGGCCCCTTTCCTGCTCCCTGCAGGCGGCAGCTCCAAATCCACCGCACCAGGCTCACTCCCTACAGGCATTTCTCAAAGGATCCCGACGGGTGGCGCTCTGCCATTCATTCCGAGGTTGGGGTGACCAGGGAGTGGAATAATCAGGACAGCTTGTGGGGCGGGGCAGGAAGCTGACAAATAGAAGACAAAGCCCCTAATACCAGGACAATCCCAATATTCTCAGGATGTTTGGTCCCCCTGACATGGGTGCTGGCCAGGGCAGTGTTGGGGGGGGGTAGGGGGGATATTGTAAAGGCTGAGTGCTCAGGGGTCTAGCCACACACCTGCTGGCTGTAGCCCTACAAGTCCGAGTCGCCTTTACACTAAGGCCCTTCACACCACACAGCAGCATAACAGGGTCTTAAGGTGAGTGGGACTAGTAAGGCCCCGACATGCGGCCCAGCCCTGACCCAGTCAGCAGCTGAACAGCCGTTCGTCCCTTAGAGCCTCTTCCATGCAAAGTGCTGCCCAAGAATCAGTAACAACATCAACACGGATGGCAGCTTCCTTCCCAAGCAGCCACCAGCCAGAGTTCGGGAGCGTGGGGGGCGGGGAGAGAGCAGCAGCACAAGGCGAGACAACCCCGCACCACTGAGCGTTCCTGCCTCGAGCTTCCCCCTTGAGGCAGATAAATCCAGCCCACAACTCTGAACAGCAGGAGCCTGCCGAGCAGTGCTCGCTCCCGCCCCCCCTTTCGGAGACAGCCCAAAGCCAGGTGTGAACTCCATCTCCGCGCCACCCCAGCAGACCTGGTTTCAACTGAGGTTTGGTCCAACCGCGCTGGACGGCTCTCCTGGCCCTCCCCCCCAGTGTGCGGAAATGGAGTTCAAGCGGGGTCTGGTATCATGGGGAAGGAGTGCCTCCTTTCTCCTGGACTGGATTTTCTCTGGTGCCTCACAACCAAACCAGAAGCCCAGGGAGAGATGAGCAAGTCCCCTGGCCCCTCATCTCAATGCCCCTAAGCCAGGGGTGGGGAACTTTTTCGCGTCAGGGGGCCGCTGATTCACAGAAAAAAAATAAGTTGGGGACCACACACAAGTGAGAAGCAAGTCGGGGAGTAAAGTGAGGCAGCCCCCAACTGAAGAGAAAGACCTTCTCCACATTCCCCACACACACCAGAGACTTGGGGGGCGGTGGGAGCAGTGCTGTGGCTAGTAGATTGTGTGTGCTCCAGCTCCACTAGAGGGAGCCCTGAGGTTCAGGGGCTGGATCCAGGCAAGCTGGGGGGCCACACCCAATTCCCAGGCCGTAGGTTCCCCACGTCTGGCCTAAGCCCTTCTCAACAGTCACTTCCTGTTCTGGGGCACTATGAAGATGACATTCCCGACACTAGTACAGTGGTTATGGCGGGGGACGGGACCACAACACATTTCTACAGCCACAGAACTACCTCTGCTCAGTGCTTTAGCATAACCCAGGCTCCCTAGGGCTGCCACTTGTGGCTGTATAGAGCCCATCCCCAGGCTTAGGTGGCTCGACAGTGCTGCAAAGGCTTGAAGTTGATCCACTGCATGGGCTGCATTTCACCCTGTGGCGAAACCAGGCTGCAAGCCAACGACCCCACGCAGGGCGAGCGGTCTGCAACGCCAGCTAGTGGCAGGGGAGCCCCTCTGCTGGGAGGGTCTGTCGCTCTTAGGAAAATAAGATCGGTTTATGCGAAGTCACCTGCAGCACAGCAGGCAAGAGTCCAGCCCCACAGCTCAATGGAATAGGGAGAATCTAGAACGGGACTAAAAAGGCACTAAGTGTAACTTTAAAAAAATAGTTAAAACTGCAGTGAATTACAGTAATTCACACAGAACATTTACAGCAGTTCATCGGGCAAGGGGCAGGATGTCGACAGGAGAGGAGGGAGCCAATCCAGGGCTAATGTCACACAAGGAAGGATGAGGTCTGTTTGAATTCGCCCTGGAGAAAGAGAAGGAAAGACACAGTGAAATCCCGTGTTCACAAATCACAGTGAATACTTCAAACCAAACCTGCTTTCCCTCTCCCCAGCCCCTCACAGAACAGCTCGTGGTCCTGGGGAGCCAAGCAGCCCCTAGTTCACTGGGGTGAGAGTCAGGAATTCTGGGTCTCAGTCCCCACTCTGTCACCCACCTTGAGCGTGTCACCTCTGCTCTCAGTGAGTTTCCCCTCCCACTCTGCATGCCTAGCCTCTCTGCCTACACTGAGCTCTTGCAGGGAGGGACTGTCCTGTGTGCCTGGGCAGCACCTGACATCAGGGGCAGGTCTGACACCACCACCCAGTAGCTCTGTGGGTTAGCACTGGGTTTTCTGGATAGAAGCACAAACTAGATCTCAGGGGAACTGATCACAAATCCCCCCCCCCCCCCAGCCCATCTGACATCAGCCCATGTCACCAGCACACTGGGTTTGGATCTTGTTAAGTACATCTTTCTCTGACTATCGGAGGCACGCAAGGTACAATCTATCTGTGTTCTGGGGAAGCTGCTCTTTTCCAGCGCACTGGAGTGGCTGTACCACTTTACAGAACACAAGGTAGGGTCTATGTAACACTGCGTCAAAGATCCCAAGCTGTTAAAACTGAACCTTAATCCTCATGATGACATATTATGCACATTTAACAGATGGGTAAGTGGAAGCACAACAGGTGTAAGGGATCAAGTTAGGAAAACAACCCAGGAAGCCTTTAACTCCCAGACACTGACTTTGGCTTTTACCACTCACAGTAATGCCTGTTTTCCCTGAGCAAATGGTGCTGGGCTCTCAGCAAAGATGGCATTTTCCTGGCATTTTCCTGCACAAACTCCAGGCAAGGAGGCTCCCAAGTCCCATTTTCAAGAGCGTGGAAGTGCTTTGGGTCAGGTTTTTAAACGGCATTTAGGTGCCGGAAAATGCAGATAGGCACGGAGGGAGATTTGGCACAGATCTGTGTCTTTAGGCACATCAATCCCTTGGGAATCTGGCCTGTGGGCTCAAATACCTAAGTCCTGTTTTGAAAAGTGACTTTGGTGCTTTTGAAAGTCTGATGGCAGATGAAGGACTCAGGTGGTGCCGACACCACTTCCCACATTCCTGCCTACCCCTGACTCTCAGAATGGCCTCTGGCTGACTGGTTAATTACATTCCAGATGCTAGTTTCTCACTGTAATTAGTCATTCAATTTCACTTCTGCACTGGAATTTCCCTATTGGACACTATTTACCACCGGAACATGGTGAGTCTGGATCTTTACTGAAAGGTCCTTAATGGAATGGGTGCATGGCCAAGCAATGCGCTGGAGCTACCTTACCCCACGTTGTGTGTCTGTGGGAATGGTTTAGATTTAGAAAAGTCAGGGGCTTTTGGTCTTAATTCCTTGTGACATAGGTAAGCTGCACTACAGTGGCCAGACAGATCAGTTCTCTAGTGGGGGGGAGGGACGGTACTCTACATCATTCTACCTTACCTAGCAGCCTCAAGGAGGCTTGTAGCACTATGCTTTTGCTCATCCAGAAGTTACGGGTTTGACATAGGGGTCACTGGGTGAATTTGATCGCCTGCGTTATGCAAATGAACATAACAGTCTTTTCTGGCCTCCATCTCAGACTCTCAACTTGTCTATCATAGCAGTGACCAAAGCCTAGCTGGGAACCTTTGGGCATGTTTGGCTTGGTACTAAAGGCTGACTCAATATCGCGAAAGGAGTAAAAGTTACATAGCCAGCTCAGCAGGTTTTAACTGGGTGGCATGTGGGTGAAGACACTAAAAAGAGAGGCATTTACTCTTCTCTAGCCTAGGCTGGTCATGACTGACTAGCAGCTCAAAACAAACACTGAGCGGGGATGGTGGTGTTGCAGCATTAGACTCAGCAGAGCAGTCACTGGGGCAAGAGAGAAATCTTCCCAGCACTGTCTCCATACTGAAAAGCCAGCCGCACCCCCAGCGCTAGGGAGGCAAATGCTCCTGACACTTGGAACTCCTTGCTGACTGGCAGGTTTTCATTTCGAGATGCTCTGTTTTCAGCACAAGCTTTAGAGGAAGGGCACTAGGGAGAATCAAACACACACTGAACTGAAGGTCTTTGAGGTCTAACAGTGACTAAGGGGCTCTGATGCAGAGGCTCTGCAAGCCAATCTGGCTAACTCTGAAGAGTGGAACACCAATACCCACCACACCCAGGATTACTGGCTGGGATGCTGGGAATCTGCCCACCTGACTTATATGGTGGTTACAGGAATTACCTACGTAATTGAGCTGGCCCAAGTCAGAGCATTTGAGCAGCTTGGAGTCTGAATCTTCCCCAGCCCGCAGTACAGGGCAGGGCTGTGCTGTGCTACTATCCCCATTGCATCGGTAACTGAGTCATGGACCCACCAAGGTGTTTAAGCTCCATTTCAGTGAAAGTTCGGCACCTCGGTGCCTGCCTGGATCTGAGCCGGAGAGATTAAAGGCCAGGTCTAAGTCAACCCAGCTACGTAGTTCAGGGGTATGAAAAATCCACACTGAGCCACATAGGTAAGCTGACCCTGTGTAAACAGCACTAGGGCTATGAAAGAAAACTGTCAGCCTAGCTCCCGGGGAAGATGGATTCATTAGCGTGAAAGGTGACTGACTTCACTGAAATGCTACAGCAGCAGCTGTTTAAGTGTAGACATGGGCTAATTAGCATGTCCAAGGTGCCTACATGTGACAGAGTGGGGAGCTGAACCCTGGTCTGGCAAGTACTAGGTTAGTGCCAAAACACTGGGCCACCCTTCTTTTCAAGGTCAGAAAGTCTCAGTGCAAGCCACTGACCAGGAATGACACCCAACTGGCAACATGCACGTGAGCTTCAAGCCATCAACTATGCCCAACCAAGAAACTGAGCCTGATGGATAGACATGCCACCTGACGACCTGCCCTTCCCTCCCAGGAAGTGGCTGGCTTTGGGCAAGGTGTGTGTCAGTTGCTCCATAAAGCCCACAAGCAGTGGGCAGATCCCTGCTGTAGCCAGGCTGCATCTGGGTTACAGCCTGCCTCTCTCAGGTGTGGTGAAGCACCACTCCCATCCTGCAGGCTCTTGGATCCCAGCCTCCCACCCAAGGAAGCCAGGAACAAAGTCAGTTTTTGGGGATAAGAGACTTCCCAGGCTGGCGGTTACTTACATCGCTCCGGTTGGAGGGCTGGCTGTAGATAACTGGCTTGTTGGTGCCGCTAAGAAGAGAGAGAATTAAACTAAGATGCTGCACAAGGCTGATAGTTCATCCCACCCCACCCACCAGCTGGGCCACCACACACCTCTCCCCAGTGCTGGCCTCTCTCTGCCATCCCTATTTCCCCACCCGACATCCACCACACCCAAGGATAGGACTGCGAGGAGGGCAGCTAAGAGGCGTAGCCCAATACCCAGTCTGCTTTGGGTGACAAGTTGATTTCTGTGATCTCTTCTGTCCTGTGATGGGGCACTTGCCCTGCACTGGCCCTACAAGGGTTAAAACCAGCCTAGCAAGGCAAAGCATGTAGCTGCAGATAATTAGGCTGAGGAGCAGGCAGCCACAGGTGTGGCTGCTGCTAATAAGGGTGCAGTTGATCCTGATTAAAGGGCAGCTGCAGACCAGGCAAGGGGAGTCTGATGCAAGGAACCTGATGGGGAAGGTCAGCTTCCTAGAGGGCTGCATACCTAGCACTGGGAATGGCCTTGCTACTTTTGGCAGGCTTGAGTGTGGGGCAGCGGCCCAGGAAAGTAGCGGTGACAGAGTTGGAGGAGGCGCAGCGAGAGGCTGCCACTGAAGGGTCCCTGGCATAGGGTGCAGAGAAGTGGGCAGGCCTGCTTCCCCTCCCTGCTCCATTAGCCATGGAAGGTGGTGGGCAGGACAGACTGCAGTTTGCCTCTGGAGTAAGAGGCTACACTGAGGACTGCGGAGGGCCCCTGAGTGACAGGATAGTGGGTTGCTGCTCCCCAGGGGTAGGCTAGGGCTCGGCCGGAGGACTGTGCTCCCAAGGCAGATGCCATGGATCAGGACTGATGTGGACTGGAGAGGGAGCAGAACAGAAGGGACGGCGGCAAGACATGGCTAGTATAGGGTGTCCTGGGGGTTGAGGGAGCACAACTGGCAGGAGGTGCCGTGGCAGTGACTCAAGCCCCGTGACAAGTCCCCACGTAAGAACTAGCTTGTAACTTGCTGCAATCAGGCCAGAGCAGAGCTGGCACAAAAAGGAGGACAGAGGGGTATTAGCAGAACTGGAAGGGGAGCCCAGAGCCAGAAAAATGGGGGCTGGGGATTAGGTCCATGAGCAGAGCTGTGGAGGGAGGAGTTTGCAAGCTCCTGCCAGTGCTGAGATATTGACCCCTTTTGGGTAAGGGGAAACAGAGTATGCCGGGCATGGCCTAGGCTGAGAGAGCATTCTGCCCTGCTCGCACTCCTGCAGCCATTTGTTCACCAGGCCTGAGAGAGGGTACAAGACAATACTGCCATCTGGGGGACAGGGGAAGACATTACACTGCACTGATTCCACCTGCTGACCTCCATGCTCTAGGCCAGTGGTTCCCAACCTGTGGTCTGCAGCCCCTTGGTGGTCCGCGATGGTACTGCAGGGGGTCCGTGGAAAGTTTTAAAATGGAAGGCTTGAGCCCACTGTTCTTACTTTTCTTTTTACTTTTCTCTATATATATCAAAGTTTTCCCTGTGGAATGAGTGTGACAGGCACAGGTTCCCTGCCTCAGACATGGGGTAGAGGGGTCTGCAGGTACCATCTCATCCTCCATCACACCCTGAGCCGAGCCCCAAGCCCAGACTGGCTCCATCCTGCCCAGCCACATGCGGGGCTGCAACAACGAGTGGCACTTCTGCAAGGCGGGCGGCCTGGCAACACTGACCTGAGCAGTCCAGGCCCCCCTTGCCTGGTGCGGCAGCTTTGTCCCCTCTCCTACCCGCATGCAGTTGGAGCGCTGCCGCTGGCTTCCCACTATGGGGAAGGAGGGAGCAAAGAGCCCCAGCTTTGCTCGGGGGGGGGGAAAAATCACTCCCTGTCCCGCTGCCTCCCCAGTGGGCTGCAAGGCGGGGGGCCAAGAGCTGTGCCGCTTCCCCAGTGCTTGGGATGTTAGCCTAAACACTAATTAGGTGTTCAGATCCTATTAAAATTGTGGTTGGGTGTTTAATTCCCTTGGCTCCTTTGATCATTCCAGTGTCTGTTGTTAAATGTTGCTGTTGAAATAGGCTTGTAGACATGAATTATTTTATTCTCAACCTGGCAAGCGCCAGGTACAGGGTGAGGTGCCCTGCATCCCCTGCCACCCCATCCTCTGCTATGTCCCACACGGCTGCGTCCTGAACCTAGCCCCGAGCCATCTGGGTGGAACCCACAGCAAAGGTGCAGCCCAGCAGCGGTCAAAGCAGCTGCCAACCCACTGGTGCTGTTTCCTTGCTAGTTACGTTGCCCGTTCGTGGGAGGGGGCAGGGTGTGCGTAGGGACGGAGGAAGGGGGATCGGGTGTATATGGGGGTGGGTGGTGCGGTAAAGGGGGAGGGGGATATAGGAATAGAGGCAGGGGGATGGGCAGTGTGGGGGTATGGAGGAGGAGGGGTTAGGGAAAGATGGGGTGTAGGAATGGAGGAAGGAGGTGGGGGTAGGGATAGGCAGTGTGGGGTGGGGGAGGGGTTAGGGAGGATAGTGGGTGTAGGAATGGAGGCGGGGGGATGAGGGTGTAGAGATGGAGGTGGGGATAGGGATGAAAGAAGGGGGATGGGCTGTGGCCCATGGAGCTCCATGCCCCAGCTCTCCCTGCCCCGGCATGGGGTGGGTGGGGGGAGAGCTGGGGCTGGCCGCAGGAGCCGGGGCTGGCACAAGTTGGGCCAGGTGGGAGGGAGGAGAGCTGGGGTTGCCTACCCACAGGGGAGGGAAGGCGAGCATAACGAGCAGGGACACTATCCCCTAGTCTTGTCTTTTCTCTCTCCCCCGCAGGGAGGGGGCTCCGTGAAATTTTAATAGATTGAAAAGGGGCCCAAAAGGTTGGGAACCACTGCTCTAGGCTTGGTCCTGTCTTCAGCAGGAGGATGCTGCTGGGATAGGGCTAGGATGGGGGCTTTGCTGACCTAGGGATAGGAGCAACTGATGGTGGGGACAGCAGAAACATGTGCCCTGCCTAGTCCAAGAGGAAAGGTCAAAGTCTCACACCTCCCCATTGCTCCTGAGCCTGAGATCCCACCTGGGGGCAAGGGGGGTACCAACAGGCAACACAGCAGCTCCGATGGGGCACGGCAGGGTGGGCGGTCACATTTGACATACACACTAGCACCCTGCATTCTACCCGCTGCAAGGAAGAGATTCCAGGTGTCGGAGCCTGGCTAGACCCGGGGAATACTCTACCCACATCGCAGTGCTAGAAGGATCTCGGCAGGCCAGGAGCACAAGAGGGATAGAAGGGGCTCAGAGGGGGTACAGAGAACAAGTACAAGGTTCCACTCACCCTCTTCTCTCTGGAAGGGAAAAAGAAGAAACAGGACGGTTAGAACATGTTGCTCGGCTGCCAACATTGATCTCCAAGGGGCAGCACCTGGCACAGTTACAGCAGGCAGCAACCGAGATTTCCACAGGGCCATGCTGCTTTCAGAGTGCATTCAGGTGGCTGTGCCAAGAGCAGACAAGCTCTCCACCCCACACACGAGAGATTCATGTAGGGGGGAGCCACAGACATAACCATGATGTAGCCACACAAGCTCAGCACCACAGTCTGGGGCTCCCATTTAATCCAGAGAGGCAGCCGGCAGGCAGGAACTACAGTCCCCAGCATGCACTGCTCCATCTTGAGTCAAATGTGGCTTGACGGAGAGCTGCACAGTTGGGTCAGCATCTCAGTAGGGAAAGGGAGAAGGCAGCTGAGGTTTGCTGCATCACAGGCAGCCCTGGCGAGCAGGAGATTCAGCCCACGGCTTACATGCCCTTCACAGAGAAGGTGCCAGGAAGAGCGACATCTTGCAATGCAATGGCTCATCCCAATCACATCTTCAGCTGCCGCCGCCAGAGCTCATTAACCAGCAGCCGTCAGGCAAGGACCCAGCCCAGCTTCCGCAAAGGAACTGGCAGGGGCTCAGAGGGACCTCCTGGGCTCACAACAGTGGCTGAGCACAAGGGGAAGGCAGGAAGAGGCACGTCCTCACCCCAAATGGGTAGCTTAATACTTACTGTTGAAATAGCCACGTCTGTAGGCGAACCAGACGCCGAAGGCGAGCAGCGCCAGTACAATCAACAGCACGACCACAGCTGCCACAATGCCGCCCACATTGACTTCAGCTGGGCAAGAGAAGGGTGTCAGTGTGGCACGCGGAGATCTAATGTGCACAGACCTCCCCCTCCCCCCTGCATGCCACAGGATCCCAAATGCTCTCATATCTGCAACATGGGAGAACTGCACAAGTGGAAGATTTAGTCTAGGTGCAATAACCGGGGAGATTCCTTCAAGGGCCCATCACCCTGTCCCAATTGCCTTTAATCGATTTAAGTTGGCAGGAGTGAGGAGCCTGCTCCAGGGACCCACCAGCTCCCCAGCCAGCACAATATGGCTCACAGACAGAGCAGCTCTGGGCTAGTTATCTCAAGGGAGGTTTCTATCATTTTAACCCTGCTGCTGTCCCACTGCCAGGTCTGAGAGACTTGCTTCATGCTCCAGCAAATCCCAGCCTGCTCCACTTCCATTTCTTCCTGCCTATCGGTCACCAGCCCCGACAACACAACTGAAGTCAGAGTTTGGTCCTAGCTATTCCCATCTATCAGGAAGATCAACATCTGAGAACAGCAACATTCCATGACCAGCTTGGCCACACTTATCCCCAGACCGAGTCACTCCCAATCCCAGGGTGCACTAAGCTGGGGTGGGAGCCTCCTCTGGGGCCCGGCTCGGTGGAACATGCCAAGAGCCACTTGTTGGCCCTCAGGAAAATCAGTTCTTTGCAAAGCTGGCTCATTTAGCATGGCAGCCCAACGGGCTCCCGCAGGCTCTCCCCGCCCCTCCAGCAAAGCATATGCCCATTTTCCTGTCCAGGCACTTGGGCACCTTCCTGTTTTCAATCTCTTCCAGCCAGCGCAAGGAGGAGCTACAAGAGGCCAGGGACGGAGGTGACAGCACTGTCTGCTGTCAGTCTGCAAGTGACTTCCAAAGAACACGGTACAGATGTGCGTATGCCCCCACCCACATGCAAACTCTGCAAGCCACCAGTTCCTTACTGGCTTCCAGGTGGATGGCTTCCGATTTCTGTGCCATCCCGATGCCATTCTTAGCCTTGCAATAATAATCGCCGGTGTCGAAGCTGGTGACAGGCTCAATCGTCTGGAGTGGGAAAGAAAGTGTGAGGCATGGACTGCAGCACGAACGCCCCGCGTATCAGGCACCATCCTCCCACCCCCGCCCGCCCAGCACGTACCAGCACTCCTGTCTTGGGGTCGATTGTGTAGGAGGAGTTCTTGAAGTTTGGACTCATCTTGGGATTAGAAGGCATCAGGATGTTGTCCCTGTACCACTCAAAGGTAGGGGGTGGAGAGCCATCTGTTTCTATGCACGTCAGCACAGCTTTGTTGCCGATGGTCACGGCGGTGGGCACCCTGGCAACGGGTATAGATGGAGGCACTAGCAATGGAGAAGGCAGAGAGGCACATGTTACAGGTGACCATCCAGAGCCTGGGATCTACCTTGCCCTAAATACAATAGTCATTTGCATTTGCTATGTCACGCTACTAAGCCATAACTGTGCAGATCAGACTAGAGGGCCTGCTCAGCGACATGACGGCAAACCAACGGCCAGATCATTGCAAGGGACGTAAATGGTAAGCAGCGCCCACGTCCAGCTTGATAGTTCATGAGACAGACCAAGTCAACAGCTCGGCCCTCCTCCATTGGCAAGGCTTTCCTGCTCCACAGCTGATCTGTGAAGTTCCAAGCCTTGGCCTGTGTGACTGTCACTCCCTGATCACACCCCTCTAATTGCGCAGGGACAGGAGTGAATGGTAGTTTCTTCCTGACCCTTAGATCCTATGCTGCCCTGAAGCTTCATTACACTCATGTCAGCACAACTACAACGATCACTGGACGTTTCTTTAAAATCCACCCAGATTGCGTGGAGCACATTCCACAGAGAGCAGCATTTCCCATGTGGGTTCTGAACTAGCGCCACTTTTAATTCAGTAGAAGATTAATGGCATTGACTGAGCCAGATCTTCCACTGTGCTGCCTAGCCATTTACACCACTGGTGCACACAACTGTAAGAGGAGCAGGCAGAAAGTAAATGAGGTTCATGGCATTCAACATAAGTGGCAAGTGCCTGTGGGGAGGAGCATGGAAATCAATGCTCTGACGATATGCCCGGCCTCTGGCAGCAGCCATCTTGCTGGCAGGGGAAACGTACAACACTGGCTGTGGAAGGGAGTCAACCTCCTCATTTTCATAGAGCAACTTGTCAACACAAAATGTTGGACCACATCTGCTGCGAACCAGAAAGAAGAAAACAGTTTGGTCTGAAACCGGGCCCCCTTTTGGGGACTGATTTTGCAAGATGCTAGACTGACAAAAGTTGTGAATGAAGCTCCAGGTACAGCCACAGAGCAGGCAGTTAACAGCAGAGCATCTTCCTCCCCAGTCTTTGCTGGGATCTCAGCCAAACCACGAAGGGACTATTTTGGGGGCGAGAATGGTCAGTCTCCATTGGTCTGCACAGAAACATACCCAAGGTTCAGACTGGTGCCTCTCTGAAGGGGCCTCTGTTTAAATGCCATCAGGAGGTCATGCAACCTAAGCACGGACCTGCCCACGAGCCCCTCAATCATCAGCAGGGGAACAGCTGAAGTGTCAAACTTCCTGAGCACGTTACAGAAATAACAGTGCCCTTGTACAACTCGGATTGTTTCTTCATTGCCACATACCGGGCCACGTATTGACCTGTGGGAGAATTCCTTGATAATGGGTAGTGTTTAACATTTCTGAAGATGCAGAGCCCAGGGGAGTCTTTGGAAACCTTTGGATAATCTGGGCATTTGGCTCTCTCCAGGATCCCCGCCTGCCCGCCCCCGCCCCCCCCCCTTCAAACCTGGTTAGCTGATCTGATTACAGGATACTTGCATTTGCCCAAAACAGCCCTATTCCACGGCTCTGTTCCAGCAGCAATGACGCTGCTCTCAGGAAGGCCCTACAGCTCCACTCATGTGTTGTTCTGGCCTTGCAGATCCACGCTCAGGGACGTGGGTGAGATGGGGAACATGGGTGAGAATTTTGGATAACCAGGTTCAGATGCCTGGACTTAGTTGCTAGCGCAGTCTTGGGTCAGTGACCTCAGCCTAGCTTGTTATCCACGGATGATACCACAATGTGCGAAGAGCAACACTACTCAAACAAAGCACTGGGCTCAAGGGCATCTCTCAGTAAAGAATACCCTCCCTGTGGCAGGTGTTGCTGGTGAGACTGCCTGGTCTGTGTCCCATGGGAGGTGAGGCTAGAACAAGGGTGGGCAAAGGACTCCACAGGCTGGATCCGGCCCACCAAGCCAGTGGGTCCAGTCTGCAGCTGCCCTGCCGCTGCCCCACCCCCAGACCAATCAAGAATTGGGGCAGGGGGAGCATGTGAAGTCTCCTCCCCCCGCCAGGGGCGCGTGGCATCAGAAGGAACCATTGGCCTCTTTTTAAAACAGCTGGTGATTCTCTCTAAGCACCAGGGGTGGGGGAGACTTCACCCAACCCCTCACCCCCAAGCTAATCAGAGACTGTAGGTGGGTGCGCACAAGTAGTCTCCTGGCCCCACCCCTACTGGGGTGGCCCAGGGCCACTTCAGAAATTTGTGAAGTGGCCCCCCTTTTAAAAATTATTGCCCACCCCTGGGCTAGAAGTTCATAGTGCTCCCTTCTGATCTGAAACTAGCGAAACCACACCCTTTGCCTACAGTTAGTAACAGGCCTCAAAGGGCCCCTTGTCAAGACTAAAAGCCATGGAATTTTTCGCCATGACAACCGGTCCCAAATTGTAATTACAGGAAGGCATTAGTACCTTGGACGATGAGGTCAACTTCTGACTTTCTTAGCTGGCCAGAGCTCCCGAGGACCTCGCAGATGTACTTCCCTGTGTCCTTCCGAGTCACCGAAGTGAAACGAATCCCCGTGGGCGTGTACTGACAACGGTCTTTGTAGGGGTCTGCAGAGGGAGGGAAGACAGCAAGAGGCTGAGTGCACTTGGAGGTGGAGGAACACAAGTAAGAACCAGACCAGGCTGCCGGTGTGGAGGAGGAGAGGAAGGGCAGCCCCAAGAACCAACCTCAGAGCAGGGTAAGGAAAAGAGCTGATTAATGGGGTTCAGTTCAAATACAACAAGTTTCTCCACTGGAGAGGGTGGATGCACCCCCCTAAATCCAATAGCCAAGCCAGCCCAGTCAGAGCTGGCTGGGGAACAGAGGGGTTTGTTGCAGAGTTTAAGGGGTGGGTGGTTACATTATGCTATTGGCTCAGTGCTTTTAAGAAATGAGTTAGCAGTGATAGAGCTGATTCGAGGCAGAGCCACCTAGAACACTGTGTGTCTCAGAGCCTAGGTTACACCAGTCTAGACTGGACCAAATGTCAGAAAAATCCCTTCTTTTGGAAGCCCCCTTATTCCTCATGGAAAGAGGAATACAGGGGTTACCAAAAGAGCATGTTTGCTCCTCCACTAAAAAAAAGCGGAAGAACAAAGCGGAAGAGTTTTTCTGGGATCTCTCTGGAATCCTGAAAAACGCCTGCAGTCTAGCTGTACCCTCGCTGGGTTGAGACAGGATGTGTAGGCTCTGAGGTGGGAATGAGGGATTTGGGTGTGGGAAGGGCTGAGAGGTGCAAGCTCTGGGAGGAAATCTGGATGCAGGAAGAGGTGGAGAAGGGGACGCTGGCTCGGGGAGGTGGCTCCAGGCCAGGCAGTGTTGGGGTCAGATGGAGGGTTGGGGTACTAAGCAAGCCACAGGCTTGTGGATGTGAAGATGCAGGAATTTTGGTTGGGGAATGTGAGGGGCTCAGAACAAGGGGTTCCAGTGTATGATAGGCTCAGATCTAGAGTCTGGAGGAAAGGGGGGTGCAGGAGTGTTATGATGCTGTGGCCAGATGGGGGCTTGGCCAGGCTTCATTTTTAAATAAAATAACTGGGGGTTTGTTGGCCAGGCTTCATTTTTAAATAAAATACTATGTCAAACACAAAAAGTTTCTGCATTGTCTTTATTTATGAGACGGGCAGGGAACCTGTTTTGAGTCAGGGGTCACTGACCCACAGAAAAGTCAGTTGGGGCCACACAAGTGAGATGCAAAATAAAAACTCCTCCCAAACCTCACTAATGTGGCCCCAACTGTGCTGGCGGGAGCAGGGGACATGGTACTGGGGAAGGGTGCTAGTGGGTGCTGGGGCAGGGGACAAGGTGCCAGTGGGGACAGGATTCTATGGCTGTGGGCAGGGGAGAGGGAACAGGGTGCCGGGAGGGCAGGGGACAGGGTTCTGCAGCAGGGGACAGGGTGCCAGTGGGGAAAAGGGGACAGGGTGCTGCAGCAGGAGGCAGGGTGCCGGGAGGGCAGGGGACAGGGTTCTGCGGCAGGGGACAGGGTGCCAGTGGGGGCAGGGTTCGGGGGCAGGGGACAGGGTGCCAGTGGGGACAGAGTCCCTGCACCCGCCTCCTCCCAGGACTCTCCTCCCCCCCCCCGCAGAGGAGGGAAGCCCTGTCCTGCACCTCCCACAGAGCAGGGAAGCCCCTGTCGTGCGCCCCCTCCAGGCTCGACTCCGTCCCTCCCGTGGAGCAGTGAAGCCCGCGCACACGCCCTCTCCGGGCTGACCCGCGGAGGAAGAAAGCCCCGTTGCGCACCTCCTCCGCAGCTGGCGTGAGCCTCCCACAGAGCAGGGAAACCCCCGCGCATGCCCCCTCTGGGGCCGACTCCCCCCTCCCGCAGAGAAGGGAAGTCCCAGCGTGCGCCTCTGGGGACTCCCCCGGTAAGCTCCTGGCACGCCACAGACCTGCGGCAAGGAGCAGCCAGCGCATTTCTGGAACCCCCAGAAGTGACGCACAGCTCAGGACTTCTGTCCGAGTGGGAAGCCACCACTACTTCCATGGTCACTGGAGGTAGGTAGTGGGGCTTTTGGGGGGTATGGGGAAATGGGGGGCCCGGAACGCCTCACGATCGACTGGTCGAGGCCTCACGATTGACCAGTCGATTGCAATCAACACGTTGGTGACCACGGCTGTAGCACATCCATATAGTTCAGCTCAGCTATGGTTGCAGCAATGCATGCTGGGATTCTGGGAGCCCCGACCCCATAGGGTCCAGTGCTGTTACTAGGAGAAGGAGCTTCTGGCTAATTTCCAGGTGTGAAGCACTGCAGGAAAGTGCAAATGAATCAGGGTAACTGCTGCCAATGGCCATTGCTTCCTGCCCATATTGAACTGGTTCAAAAGGACCTGAGCTAAAGATCTCACTTCAGATCAGGGCGGATAAAAATAAATGATTAAAAAAGGCTTTTCATTTAAATTGGATGTAGACTTATTTTCAAGAATAAACCTATTTAATAATAAATTTAAGTCGTAAGAATTTCAAGTTAAGGCCAAACTTACTGTAGTCCATTAAAGTCATTTGAATTAAATTTTACAAAATGAACAGGCTGTTCGCTGCTGAAGTTTTAAAGTTAGATCACTGAACTGGTGGAGGTCACTAGCTAAGACCCCGAAACCAGAGCTTACTGACATGCTAAATCAGCTTTGGATAGCAGCAGCTTCTTCAGCACATGCAGAGAGCTTCCCTCCTCTGCCCCCATTTCAGTATATTAAGTAGTTCATCTCATCTGAATTAGGGATGTTAGCAAGTAGTTGAGTGGAGTACTCGACTACTTGTCCCCCCTCTCTTGCTGCCTCTGTATGAGAGGCAGCAAGGGAGAGGGGGAACAGGAGCTGGTGCTGGGAAGAGTCAGTAGTGCCGCCTGCTCCTCCCCCACCTCTATCAGAGGCGGCGGCGGGGGGGGGAGAGAAGGGGGGGAAGATAGGGGAGGCTGCTGCAAAGCAGCCTCTGCCCACAGCAGGCCAAAGCTCGCCACGGGCAGAGGCTGCTCTGATGGCAACCCCTATCTGTAGGGGTCCCAACTTGGAGCTGGGCACCCAAGTGGACAGGGGCTGCTGCCGGAACAGCCTCTGTCCACAGCAGCCAAGGCTGAGCAACCTCTGCGTGCAGCCAGCCCTGGCCACTGTGAACAGGGGCTGCTAGACTCAGCGCGAGCCGGGACCAAGTAGTCCTGGCTCATGCTGGTCTGGGATGCTGCACCTCTGCACTTTAAATGGAGTAAGACCCATGGTGACCACAAACAAATCAGTTCAATTCACTAAATTACAGATAACACTTTAATGCAAAACATACTCTCAGACTTTTCTTATTTATCTAGAGCAGGGTTTCCCAACCTCTGGGTCGGGGCCCAAATATGGGTCACCATTACATTTCAAAAGGGTCGCCAAGTGTCTCCCGAGGTGGCTCTGTCCTCCCTCCTCCCCCCCTTTTTGAATTGCCTTGGGTCACCAAGTCTTCCTGAATTGTCAAAATGGGTTCCCATCTGGAAAAGGTTGGGAACCGCTGATCTAGAGCTTCTAAGGTAGCTTTAATTGTTTAATGTTTCAATGCAGTTGTGCCTTATTTTATTTTTAATCTCCATCCAAACACAGCTTGACAAACATTTTAAAAAGTTAATCAAGTAAATAAAAAACGCTAATTTCCCATTTTCTAACATAAAAATATAAACTTTAAGACTCTCAAGAAACGTAAAGTTGATTAACTAAATGTGGATCCACCTGCTTAGCCAAGAGCA
Source organism: Pelochelys cantorii (assembly GCA_032595735.1). NCBI lineage: Eukaryota > Metazoa > Chordata > Testudines > Trionychidae > Pelochelys > Pelochelys cantorii. The sequence goes on along the minus strand of CM064349.1, from coordinate 14,246,939 downwards.
CCAGCAAACCTAGGGTACAGGGGGGCTGTGTCTAGACTGGCAAGTTTTTCCGCAAAAGCAGCCGCTTTTCGCGGAAAAACTTGCCAGCTGTCTAGACTGGCTGCTTGAATTTGCGCAAGAACACTGACGATCTAACGTATGATCGTCAGTGTTCTTGCGCAAATACTATGATGCTCCCGTTCGGGAAAAAGCCCTCTTGCGCAAATGTATTTGCGCAAGAGGGCCAATGTAGACAGGGGAGGACTGTTTTGCACAAAAAAGCCCCGATGGAGCAAATGGCGATCGGGGCTTTCTTGCGCAAAACCGTGTCTAGAGTGGCACGGACACTTTTCTGCAAAAAGTGCTTTTGCGCAAAAGCGTCCGTGCCAATCTAGACGCTCTTTTCTGCAAATGCTTTTAATGGAAAAACTTTTCCGTTAAAAGCATTTGCGGAAAATCATGCCAGTCTAGACGCAGCCCTCTAGAGTTAAGTTGCAAATGAACATATTTAATGGATACCAATTAAGTCTCCATTCAATGGGTGAACTATACTAAGCTAAAGCGGCACCAACCATCCCCTTCCCCAGCACTGAAACCTTAACTCTGGCCCAGGTGATGCCTCCCACTCATCCCCACAGCCAGGGTTGCCAACTTTCTAATTGGAGAAAACTGAATACTCCTGCCATATCCCTGCCCTGAGGCCCAGCCCCTTCTCTGAGGCTCTGGCCCCACTCACACCATCCCCCCTCCCTCCCTTGCTCATTTTCACTGGGCAGGGGCAGGCAGTTGGTATGCAGTGGGAGGGGTTAGGGCTCCAGCTGGGAGTGTGGGCTCCTGGGTGGGGCTGGGGATTTGGATGCAGGAGGGCTCCATGTTGGGGTAAGGGGGTGGCACCAGAAATGAGGCATTCAGGTTGTGGGAGTGGATTCAAGGCTCAGGCAGAAGGCTGGGGTGCGGGCTTCAGGAGGGAGCTTGGGCATGGAAAGGAGTGGGAGACTGTTCAGGGTACAGGCTCTGGGTGAGGCTTACCTCAGACAGCTACCAGAAAGCAGCCAACATGTCCCTTCCCCTGTGGGGCAGCCAGGTGGCTGTGTGTGCTGTCCCCCACCAGCAACACCACTCCTGCAGTTTCCATTGGTCACAGTCCCTAGCTAAAAATCAGCTAGGGAGCCAGCAAGGCCGCCTCTGAGCTGGAAAGACATGCCATCTGGAGCCACACTGTGGAGACAGGCAGGGAGCCAGCCAGCTGCACTACACTGCCAATCAGACTTAACGGGCCAGTCAGCGATGCTGACCGGAGCCACCAGGGTCCCTTTTCGACCAGGTGGTCTGGTCAAAAACCAGACATCTGGCAACCTTACCCACAGTGGTGACTGCTGTCCCACAAGGCTGAGCCCAGCTTCCTGCTTCCTGACCTGGTGTGTGGAATTGTTGCATCACTCAAGTTTGGCTCCTCCCTTAGACAAGGCAAAATCTGAGCCATGCCACTATCCCATGCACCAGGCCACACTGCCCAGAGGAGAGAGGCAGAAGCTGACCTTGCAGGACTGACATAAGGCAGGCTCCCTCCCCAATCCCCTCACCCCGCCCCCTTCAGCTTCCCATTCACAACCAGCTACGAAACAATACATTTTCCCTGGTTTTGTACCCTTGGTTTCCTGATTTCTGTGAGTGCAAATGAACCCATCCATGCATGCTAAACCCACCAAAGAAAATACCTAAAAAAAATACAAATTCCAAGTAAGATAAAAATCAATGATTTAAAGCAACCCAGCCTGTGGCAGATGCTGCAACCAGCTGGTACAACCAGAGACCATCAAGGGGCCTCAGAGGTGCAGTAGAGTGGAGTCACATACCTGTGAATTTGGAATCATAATAGAACAGCACGATTGAAGAACCCTTTTCAAACTTCCACTCCACTCTGGGTGTTCCTGTTTGTGAGACGTATGCAGCACAAGGTATTTCAATGCCTAGAAAGAAGCAGCAGTAAGTCAGCATCTGCACAACACTCCAAAGGTACAAGCTGCCACAGCTGGCAGAGCTAAGCCACTAACATATCTGTTTTAAAAAGGGACTTGGAGCCTAGTTTCCAATATACCCAGGACCATTTACACCGTAGTATGATGGGATCATCATTCCTGAATCACGAGAGCTGAAAAAAATGCCTAACGGTGAAAGGTTTATTAAAGAGCTGGTTTATTAATTGAAGAGAAGACTTGGGAGGTGACACAATTTTGGCATATAAATACTCAGGGAAAAAATATCAGGTACTTTACTTGGGGGAAGAGACAGAACAAGCACCAATGTCTGAAAAAGCCAGAGCTGTTCACAGTATGTGTGTTTTTAAAATAGTAATAGAGATGTAGCCGTGTTAGTCTGGTCTTGCTGAAACAAAAGACAGGATAATTCAGCACTTTAAAGACTAACAACATGGTTTATTAGGTGATGAGTTTTCGTGGGACAGACCTACTTCCTTTGATCTGAGGAAGCCGGTCTGGCCCACGAAAGCTCATCACCTAATAAACCATGTTGTTAGTCTTTAAAGTGCTGAATCATCCTGTCTTTTGTGTTTTTAATCACTGGAACCATCAAGGGCCTACACCAGGGCTTATGTTGGCATAACTATGACTTCCAGAAAAGTGGATTTTCATGCCCCAGAGAGACGTAGCTACAGCAGGGTAAGTTCAGTGTAGACCAGCCCTCAGCCAGAGATCATTCCCCAGCTGGGAAAGGCCAATGGGCAAAACTGCATCTTGACTGCACAGGGCAGCAACCAACACAACTTCTCTATCACTGGCAATTTTTAAAATCAAAGGTTTTTTTAAAGAAGATTGGCTCTAGCTTGGAGCAGGAATTAATTCAGGGAAGAGCTATGAATCTATTAATTTAGCACTCCACTTACCATCATTCTCAGGGACTTGAATGGTCTGGGAGTTCATCACCTGGGCTGATATCAAGGACCCTACAAGAAGGAAAAAACATGCAATTAAAATGTTTGTTTACAAACCACGGAAGCCCAGTGATCTCAGAACCAGAAGAACAGCTGCTAAGCTCAACCTCACATCTTCTAATAAAGAGCAGCAACTTCAAAACATTCTTTTCTACCTTATTTTCTTGCAAAATCGTAAGCTTACAGTAGCTGCCAAGGGCCTACACAAAACTGTGGGAAAGGGGTTTTTAGTCAGACTGCTTTGAGCTTTGATTTTTGTTAAGACAAAAGCTTGCATTTGGTAGCCTTAAGGCCTGAGCAGGATTCTACTACACCAGACACCATGCATGTACAGAAGACAGTTCCTGCCCCAAAGTAGGGATGTAAAATCTGTCTGTTAACCGTCAAATATTACAATTAACTGCTTAAACAGTGGGTGGGAAGGGCCCGGGGCCGCTGTAGCCTGGCTGGGCTGGAGCGGCCCCCTGCTGCGAGCGGGAAGCTAGGGTTGCCAGGTGTCCGGTTTTGAACCGGACAGTCCAGTATTTGAGCTGTCTGTCCGGGAAACAAATCGAGAAAATATACATGTCCAGTATTTTCTAAATAAGATGTAATGTAGACTGTGATGTAATGACAAGTGTGTCTGGTATATCTGTTGAAACCATCTGGCAACCCTACAGGGAGCTGCTCAGGCCGGGCCTACCACATTACAGGCAAGCAGGAAGGTGCTCTGGCCCGGCAGAGCCAGACCAACTGTACCAGGCCAGGCTCCACCACACTGCACTGAGGGCCCAGGGGCGGGAAGGCTGCTCCAGCCAGGCTCGGCCACTGGTTAACCAGTAAGGGTGATGCTTACCGGTTACCTGCTAACATCCCTACCACAAAGCACTTACAATAGAAAGACGAGACGCCAGAGTTCACCCCGGCAGTCCACCAGAGTTAGTCTCTGGTGAGCTACTGCCGTTATGTTTCCCTGTGCCTCTGCAGGTATCAGACGATCGCAGCTCTCACTGTCTGCAAATCGCAAACTGCAGCCAATGCGAGCGGTGGGAAGCGGCATCCCGGTCTGCACCACTTCCCACCACTTGCGTTGGCTGCGAATGGCGATTTGCAGCCAACGAGAGCAGTAATCTTCCGATACCTGCAGAGCCGCAGGTAAACAAAGCAGCGGCGGCCCGCCAGGGACTAACCCTGCGGACCGGACCTGGTCCATGGGCTGGAATTTGCCCACCCCTGATTTTCATCTATGATGCACCAAAAGGGAGCCCAAACAAACAGAAGTGTCTTCAAGCTGGTGGTTCTTCCTCAGGGAGGGGAATCCCCAAAGAGAGGAGGCAGGCAGACCACATGGCCCACAGCATCTATGACTAATATTTTGGACAAAGGATGCCTCTGTTAAAGGTTCCACATTCTTACCCGTCCAGTTAACACAAAACTCATAGTAAATGCCTGAGACCTCTAAAAGTCCTGCAGCAAAACCAAGGGCAGGGGGTTGATACCTGACATCCCCAATTAAGCAAGGTAAAAGTACAAAGCGGGGGCGTTTTGGAGGGAGACAGATCTTTCCAGACCTCCTTTATATGCCATAAAGAAAAGAGGGTCACAAGCCCAGATTTCTCAAATGCTTTAGAGGCATGGTTAAGCAACAAGCCCAATACTTCATTCGGACTGATCTCTGGAAAAATGAGTGACACAATGTGTCTTGGTCAGCGTTCCTACCAGCAAGAATTTCCGGCCTTGAAGAAACTAGCAGGCCTGAGACTATGAACACTCCAAGTTATTTTTAGAATAGTTCAACTTTGAGATTTCGCAGAGTTTTCCATTCCTGCAGCAGATAACATCCCCGGCATCTGACCTGGCTTGGCCAAGTATCAGAGGCTGCTGCCATCTAGCTTCTCCGCAAGCCCCGCTGACTCCTCTTTGCCTCTGAAAGGGAACCGAGTCCTTTTTCGCTTAAGCGCCATCACCAGTCAGAGAACAGGAATCCATCTCTAGAAGTGACCTATTCAGTCAGCAGGCAGACACGGGAAACCTAACTGAGGAAGCATGAGGTGGCCTATATAAAATATCCCAAGGAATAGCAAAGCAGGGCGGAGGTTTGTTCTGTGCCCGTAGCTCCACCCAGTCATCTTTGCACTTTGCCATCGTACCGGTCATTTTTGCTGATGCAATCAGTCTCTAGAGGTGTTAACGCACTTTTATAGCACCTATTGCCCTTGAAAAGTGTAATCAGAGCTATAAATATGGTATGATGGGCAGGGCTTGACAAACGGCGGCGAAAACCACTCACCAGTCCAGTACCGCGCATGCACGCGCCACAAATGCATGGGGCACGAGGCTGAAATCTACTCGCCATGGGCGAGTAGATTGTATTATTTGTCAAGCCCTGATGATGGGCATTATGGCTTACAGCCCCAATGGCAGAGTCTTGCCAGGAACACCACACACACACAATTTTATATTATGCTCTGAGAGCCTGAGGCTCTGGCTCCAAAGAGGAGCAAGTGCCAAATGAGATCGGAACCTCCACTGGAAGGGGGTAAGCAAGTGGCAGAAATGAAGGCAGAGAGGTACTTCAACCGTCGGGTGTTTGGGGCAGAATAGTCTTTCTTCCATGTCTGTACTAGAGACATAATAGTGTAGTCGATTAACCATTAACCGATAAGCAAAAGTTAATAGGTTAATGCTATAGACTACACACATTTCCCTTCCATCCCCCACCATCAGAAAATTTTTTAGCAGGCTGGCCAGCAGCCTGGCTCAGTCCTGACTCATGCCGGGACGAGGACCTACTGCTGCTGCGGCTCAGCACTTTAAATACCTAATACACTTTAAATGCAAGGCAAGCAGGCAGGCTGGGTCTGGGAGCTCTCACCCACTGTGGACAGGGGGGGCTGCTGCCACCCTGCACTGCTGCCTCTGTATCAGAGGCAGCAGCAGTGTGGGGTGACAGGCAGCTGGTCCGCAAGGGGAGCTGTCTTTTAAAATGGCTCCCCTTGTGGACCAGCTCCTGCCTGGCACCCTGCACTGCTGCATCTGATACAGAGGCAGCAGAGCAGAGTGGCGGGGGGCTCCTCAGGAGTTGGGCTGGAGCGCACTGGCTGCGGGCCCCGCCCCCAGATACTATAGAATAGTCCAGGAACCAAGAAGCATTCATGAGGTTAATCGACTATTCAAGTAACCAGGGCTCGCCAAGCGGTGGCGAGCCCCGCTTGCCAGCCGCACGGTTCTGCGCTCTGCACATGCGCAGATCGTTCTGCACATGCACAGATCACTCTGTGCCAGCTCTTCTGGGTTGTAATCTACTCGCCACAGGCGAATAGATTACATTATTTGTCGAGCCCTGCAAGTAACTGATATTTAACACCCCTAATCTCTACAGAGCTTAGTGCCTAGGGGCGTTATTAAAACAGATCTCCAATACCCCAAACCAATGTGACTTACCTAGGCTCGCACAACAAGATTGTAACAAAGCCAGATACCATCCATACAACAGGCCACCAGTCCTGTGCTGAACTACACAATTCTCTAGAGATAAGACCCAACCCAGCGGCACCCAACGAAACAGTTATCTAGGTATCTGGCCATGTCACTATTACCCAGGAGTCTGTCCCACTACACTGTCATTACCCTGCTCATTTTCAATCCTTAGCACAAGGTGCATAGACAAGCTAATTTGAACGTATTGCAGTAGGGGACAGTCTAATAAGTGTGACATCATCATTCCACAACTGTTCTGTCACAAGAAAACAATTCAGCAAATCTGTTACCAAAAGAGGAAGGGAGTGGGCCCATAAAATGACCACACACAAAAAAAAGCTGTCAATGAAAGAGCAAGAACACTATCAGAACCAAAACCTGTTATCTGCAAGGAGACAGCTACACTCTCAGCAGGGAGGGAGTGGACCGGAACAAGGAAGAGAGCTCCCAGTTAGTTTCTATGAGCTGCCAAGTGGAATTTCCTGTTCTGCCTGTTCTGTATCCTCACCTCCCACGCAACCCCTTCTTTGTTCAAGAGTTTCACAGGAACTGACCTGACCCCCTATTAGTCAAATGAAACTTTGCTTGGTGTTTCTCAGCTCACCACAACCCCCCTCCTATATCCAGTAGTTAGTCATCAGGCTCCTCATTTCCTGCTCTGTTCAGAACAGATTACACCAGGCAGGACTTTATATAGGGCCCCATATCTAGGAACTCTTAGCTCCCTTCTCATGCTGTTTTGCTAGGTTTTTAATGATACTTGCCTCCCCATTTGCTTTACATTTTCCTTGTGGAAATTTTTTCCTATGAAAACACTTGCACAGATCCAGACAGACATTTTCCTTGTGGGGTTGTTTTCCCCCCAGATACCTAGGACCAGTGGCGTAGCGAGGAGGGGTGGGAAGGGCAGTTGCCCCCGGGTGCCGCGCTAGGGGGGGGGGGCACCAATTTAGCTGCCAAAAGTGTTGTCATCGTTAACTTTTCTCCGCCCGCTCACCTCCTTTGCAGAGCTGTGCAGCAGCGTACTGATGGAAGGTGAGCTGCTGCTGCTGCTGGGGTGGATAGGATAGGGAAGGCTTAGCTGGCCAGCTCTTTGCTATCCCCGACTCCCCAGGGCTGCAGCCACATAACTGCCCAGCTGCTCCAGAGTTTGGGGGGCAAATGTTTGGGGAGGTGCAAATTTTGCCTTTGCCTCTGGGCGCATGACACCCTCACTACACCACTGCCTAGAACTGGCAGGCAAGTTATCACCTGCCAGCCGCATTGAATAGTTGAAATTTGCTAGTGATCTTGCGTTCTCCTCAATCCTGAGGCATTTAGAGTGCACTTCAAGTGGGTAGGCGACTTCTACAGTGGCAGTCATCTTCCTTCAATGCTTGGCTGCCAAGAGCTAGTCCTGGCTCTGCCTTGGGCAACTCATTCAAGTGCCTCAGTTTCCCCAGCAGTAAGTATTCAAATCCCTTCTCACAAGAGGGAGGTTTGCGAGACATGGCTTCTTCCCCAAAAGTTCACAAGCTAATGCCCTCACAATACTACCAGGTGTGACAGCTTTGTAGTAGAGATGGGTCTGGGTCTTTGAGAGTTCAGCCCTATCCGAATGCTCTTACACAGCCCATGGGGAACGTCCAAAGTTGCTGTATGCCATGGGTTCCCAAGCTGGGGGTATGAAGAAATTCCAAGGGGGTGCGAGGCAACCCAGCCCCCCACCCCGGTCAAACCAGCCTCCCTAAGTTTTGCTGCTATTTTTGTTTTTCAGCCCCGGCCAGTTCCTTTTTTTTTTTTTGCTCAACTAGTTTTGCTGCTATGGGGGGGCATGAGGGTTTCTCCAAAAAGGGGGCATGATGCCAAAAAGTTTGGGAACCACTGCTGTATGCCAAATGTAAACCATCCTTTGATTATTCTGAGGGAAAGATAGGTTGTAACCAGGACCCGTGAGAGGTCTGCTCTGTAGAAAGGGCCTTATAACCAATTTAAACAGCCATAAAAATCTGTGATGAGCCACCCACAGTGGACATTTCATTCTATATCAGTCTTGCTAAAAAATTATGACTTAACCTACTAAGAGGATTAAAAAAGCCCCCCCAACAGCTGTATCCTGTTATTTTTCCTGACCACAAAGTCAAGCTGTATGTTTCATAGCTGCCACTAACTATGGTTCTTGTAGCCTTCAGGTCTATGGCAGAATGGTGATCAGGGTAAGCAGAAGACAATGGTTAATACAGTTTAAGGTTGTATGATGAGATTTCACTATCTTGGTTGGTTCTTTGCTCTACTTTAAGTCAAATGAATTAACTGTAGTGATATTGCAGGTCCAGCAGAGACAAAGAGGAGGGAGGAGAGAGAGTATGCTAGTACTTTTCCAGTCAGGAGAGAAAAGGGAAAAGTGAGGTGTGAAGTTGAAATCTGAAGTGCTAATGGATGTTGTGACCATGAATCAAACTAGACAGAAAATAACTAAGCAGTAGTCCCATAAAAAATGGCTGCTAAGTGGCAGCAACAGGCTGGAAAAGGGCCAAATCAAATTAGTCATTGATTAGAGTCAGTTAAGTGAAAGCCAGTAATATGCAATACTAATCACATAAAAAACAAATCAGCTAAATGACAATTGACAGAATTAACACACAAAGTTAACAGCTCTTGAGTCAATGAATTTCAGACTGAACAGTAGTCTGAAGCCTACAGAGCCACAGGAAGACACCACTTCACAATTAAACAAATATAACATGCAGGGATGTGAAAGGGTAACTAAACAGTTAGCCAGAGAGGGCCCCCCCCCAGCTCACAGCCAGCCTATCCTTTAATTGGTTAGCCAATTAAATGGGGGTTTACATCCCTAATACCATGTAAAGATGCACCACCATAGCTGAGAGCCAAATTACAACATTTAGAACAGTGTTTCTCAACCTTTTTTATAAAGCACCCCCCTTTTCAAAAAAAATTATAAGTACCCCCAGTACCTACAGTTTTCAGACAAAAATTTTTCTTCTACCATTGCAACATGTTTGTTTAAACAACTTAATCATAGCCGGGCGGGCGATGAAATTTTTGGGTGTAAAAAGTACAAAAATAATAAAGCGCTGTAAAACTTAACACAAAAAATCAGTTTTCTCCAAATTTCAGTTGTGTTGATATGCCCCCCAGGCTTCTCTTAAGTACCCTGAGGGTACTCGTACCACCGGTTGAGAAACACTGAAATAGAACACACCCTCCAAGGACTGCGGTACCAGTGCACTGGGCTCACTCCAAGGTTCCCCGAGAGAAACAGTTGTGAGGGTAAATCCATGGCTGGTTGGCACCGTGCCAATGTTTCAGAACATGAACCACAGAAGTGGCATTTTTCAGTGTACACAAAAGCAGATCTCTTACTACATTAACAGCAATCGGTCTACCATAAGAGAGAGTCTTTATTCTTTGAAAGACAAGATGCTGGACCATGGATTTTTAAGTGCTGGAAGGCCCAGTGTGGTCAACTAGTCCAACATACCATAGACCTTAGAATTTCACTCAGCAATTCCTGCCTCAAGTCCAGTAACCACTAACTGAGCGACAGCATAGATTTTAAAGACACCCAATCATGATTTAAACATTTCAAGTGACGGGGAACTGAACAAACTCCTTGGTTCACTGGCTTAGGTGGTGCCTCTCACTGTTGAAAGTGTGCCCCTTGTTTCCAGTGTGAATTTTTCAGGCTGCACGTTCTAGTCACGAGAACTCACCTTCTGCTCTGGGGTGTTACACTAAAGAGCATCTGCTTGGGTAGTGTTAATGGCAGGCACATATACACTGTGATGCAGCTACCACTTAACATCCTCTTTGAGAAGCTAAATAGACTGCATCTATTCTATTGCATTTAAAATTATAGGCGCTGCAGAAGCCCAAGTCACATGTGGAATCATGAGTACAGGCAACAATGTTGGGTGATCGCTGAGGGGTGTACAAGAGCATTGCATAAATGCACAGAGACAGGCCTGGGCAAAATGCGGCCCGCCAGGCCACTGATCCGGCCCACGGATGTAGTGGGAAGCCTCAGATAGGCTCCCTGCTTGTCTCGCCCAACCCACACGCCACTCCGAAAAGCAGCTGTCAACCATTTTTCTTTCAAGAGTCCCAAGAGGGGGAAAAGGCGTCATGAGCTGCCCCCATCCCCAGCACAATCCTGTCAGCCGGTTTTTGGCCAGAAACCAGCCAATGGGTGCTGCCTGTTTGAACAATAGGCTGCCACAAGCACCACACCCTCTCCCCTCCAGCTTATAAGTTATCCACAGGGCTTGACAAACAGTGGCGAAAACCGCTCGCCAGCCCCGTACTGCGCATGCGCAAAAGCCGCATTGCACATGTGCGTGCCGCAAATGAACGGGGTGAGTAGATTGTATAATTTGTTGAGCCCTGGTTATTCACACGCACACACACACACACAGCGCCTGTGCGGGGGCAGGGTGGGCGGGCAGGCAGGCTGGCTAAGAAATGTCCTAGGCTGCTGGCTGGGAGTCACCCCGGTAAGTCTCCTGGCCAGAGCCTGCCTCCACATACCCAAACCCTCTCCCCCCGCCCCTGCACCCATATCCCCTCCCAGATCCAGCACCCCAATCTCCTGCCCCAGATCACAATCCCCTCCTGCCCTAAGTCAAAATCTAGACCACTGAGCCCTAGGTCACAACTGCCTCCTTCACCCAACCTCCATCCCAGACTCTGCACTTCCTCCATTAATATTATGGAAGAGTGCAGCCCTCAAACAATTTCCAAAATCTTGGAGTGTCCCCCCTGTTAAAAATTACTGCCCACCTCTGCATTGGAAGAACCAGCTGTAAGGACTCAACTGTGCTGCTAGCATCTTCCATTTACACCAGCACTGCAGCCAATGAAGTGACCTAATGCAGAGATTCATATGGCAGTGAGCCTTGCTCTAAGCGAACGGAACAGCGCTGGATGCATTTGGGCACTGATTTGAGCATTCCTGGGGGGTTAATCCTGGAAGCACAGGCTGGTGATGAGCTGAGGGTGCAATTCCTAGTGAGCTAGGAGATGCAGCAACTTTCTAGGACACAAGGGGACAGCACTGACTAAGGCACCATGACATGTTACTTCCACCAGCTCTTTATACCCTCTGTTCTACCACCAGTATACCTACAACTCAACTTTAAAGGTGAGATGTGAAAAAGGAGATTTGCTTTTGCCCCTTGCTACTCCCCTGCACAAACAAGTTACCACTTTGCAGAACAGCAGTTTGTTTGTTTGTTTTATTATTGAGATCTTTGATATTTCAAGTCTGGCTCTGCAAGAGAGGTTTCGCAAGACCGCAATAGTGACAGTATAACAGACCGCAGCATGGACACCATCTGTCCTTCCTCTTGCACTGAGAGTGAAGAAACACTAGGTCCAAGTGAAACTAAGGATCTTGAAAGAACAAGAGGTTGCATTGACCCCTCACAGGAATTTGAACCTGTGGTTCCAGGAAGTAGGTATTTTAACGCCAGGGTTTAAAATGCCCACAACTGCAGTCCCTGTCCCTCCAGCACAAGAGAACAGTCACCTAAAAAGTCACTCAAGAGAGAAAATGAAAGTTTGCCAATGTGCTGTATCCCTTCAGGTATGACCATCTTGGGAGGGGGGGGGCAAATTTTCAAAGGGGCCTCAACCAATTTTCCCTGGAAGAAACAAGATTAACTGAGTGCAGGCACACCCATTTCCACCCACAAGCCAGGCAACTGCCAACACAGCTGTGCCAGGAATTGATTGTGGATGTAGAGTAAGAGGCAGCTAATTAAAAGTCAGCTGTTACTGTGAAGGGAGGATAATCAGTACAGGGTGAAGGCAGAATCCTTCAGCAAGCTGGGGAGAGGGAGGAAAATAAAGGAGTTGAGATTTTACTTGGCCTTCTTCAGAGTTCCTGCATCCAGATTCCAGCTGATACAAAGGTAGAGAATAAAGTCCTGTTTTGCAATTAATCTGTCTCCCCTCAGGCACTTCCCAGGAAGAACCAAGCCCCAATCACACAAAGACAGATCTCTCTCAGCAATCAAGGGCAGCCCAGTTTATTAGAGGCAGCCTGCTGAGAAAGCATAATGCAAGAGGCCATGATTTGCAAGTGTAAAGGAAGGCCCCCTGGAAGTCTTATTGTTTGCTCAGCAAACTGGGATAGTCTTTGTTTTTTTTCTTTTAAACACAGATAGGCTAGCTGAACCAGGAAATGCCAACTTAACCCCATGGCTTACAGATCAGCAGCCCTGACACAAATGGGCTCAGGAAGGAGGGAGTCCAGGTACCCAAGCATTTCTGCACGACATCTGTTGATGCACTAGTTCTGAGGTAGTACGGTCTAGTAGACAGCGACTCAACCGGAAATCAGAACTCCAGGGTTATAGCAGGCAGTGCTGCCGACCTACTCTAAACCTCAAGCAAGTCACCTTCCTTCTCTATTTCCCCTCCCATCCCTTGTGTAGATTTTAAGTTCACTGGAGCAGACTCTGTATGCACGGTGCCTAACACAAGAGGGGCCCAATTTTGGTTGGGACCACTGGACATTACAGCAGTACAAAAAAGCCAAGTAGTAACTGTTTTTCATATAGTTTCCTCACCACATTCCAATGTTAGACCCCGTGTTTACTGGGGAGTTTCACTGTTCAGTAACTGAAAGGGCTCCTTGTAGCCAGCTCCTAGAGACCTCACCTTTCATATTGCATCACAAACTGCTGACCTGTTCCCGGGAGGAGCTGGAAAGTCAGAGCTGCTCCAGAAAAGTGGAAGTGCCCTTGAGCAGATTTGACCTTTAAATACCAGGTGGTCATGGTCATAGATTGTGTGCTTTGCTTCTGTGCCAGCCATGAGTTTCATTCAACCCAACAGGATTTTAGGTTTCTGAAAGGCAAATATTTGAGCCTATTCCCTGGGAATTACTCTGAAGTCTTCTGGGCATCTTTGTAATACAGCACAACGGCTATAACAACGCAGCATCAGTGACAGACATCTCTGTATGATAAATGCTTGGTGCTCGCATGCTCACCTAATCCTCATCTGGTACATTTAAATCTGGCACCATTTCAACTCACAAGTCAGGGTACGAATGACACAAATGTATTACCTCTGTTTAACAGCCTCTGAAAAGAACTAATGAGATGGAACCAACTAACAGCCTGGCATGGGACATATTTGGGGGATTGGCAGGGGAGGACAAGAACGCATCCACATCGACTCATGAGCAGAACACACAATGGCAAATGATTCCCCCAGCAATTCGGGTCAAATCAGCCAACTACTGGCCAGACATCAGTTCAGGCAAAGTAGAGCTGATGAGGGATGTGAATGTTTAACTAGTTAAAGGTGCTTATGCCCGCACCATGCAGCATAAGGGGGAGGAGGTGGTGGCGCTGCAGACAGGGAGTGCTCCAACCAAGATGCTGAAGTGGTCCCTGCCTGTGGCGCACCCTGGCCCGCCCTGCAAGTAGGGGCTGCTCTACGGGTACAACCTCTGTCCCCAGCAGGTTGGGGCGCCCTGCAAGCAGGCACTGCTCCAGCCCATGGCAAGGGCCCCCCCCAGTAGTCAACCAATTAAATAATATGTTTAACCAGTTAATCAATTACACCAGATTTTACATCCTTAGAGCTGATTGGAATTTTCCATAAAACTTGTTTTCTAACGCAAATATGCTGATTTGCCATAAACATATTGTGGGAGCATACAAGTCCTGATGAAACTTGATAGGAAAGGTTTCCCAGGGCCAGGATGGATATCTGGTCAAAACGCAAAAGCCCCGAAAGCCTGGGGGTTAGAGCACTCAATGTGGATGTGGGAGAATCGCAAAGCAAGGAAGTAAATCTGAGTCTTGTACATTTCAGGGGAAGTGCCCTGCCCACCAGGCTAATGGCTATTCTGGCTGGGATGGATCAGTCAGTCTCTTATAAAAGGAAGGTCTCAGTTTTGACCGGATGCAGAACAGGAAAGTCTCAAACAGTTTTTGTGGAACAGAAAAACCATTTCCTGCCTACCTCTCATGCACTGCACTTAGTACAACGCATCCCCCATCCCGGGAGGGACCTCCAGGTCCTACAACAATCTGCAGGCTGCCACAGCCTTACCCTAGTGAGGCAATACTCACGCATGTCCCATGGACAAGCAACTCTGTAGGGCACGGTGTCAGCTTTAGATCGTTCCAGCGAAACCCTCCCACTGGTACAGGTGTCTTCTTTGGTCAGTCTCCCTTATGGCTGTTATCACAGCAGTGGAGTGGTCTTTCAAACACACGCTCTACCCTCTTGCCATGGGACAAGGAAAGCTTCTCCTTAGGAGCAGCACGACAGGGGATGGTTTTGTAATCAGCTCAAGACTGGAATATCTGAAGCTGCAGAATTGGGACCAGAAGTCCCAGCCAAATTTCCCAGTTTCTTGGTAGGGGAAAAAATAAAAAATTATGACCCAACCTCTGTCCTACACAGCGTCTCAGTGCTCCCTGCAGTTTCCTGCATCATCCCAGAAACGGAGCACAGTTGGCACACTAGGGAGGTGAAGAACTAGTGTGGTTGAGTGACAAGCGAATGCATATTGCTGTAGTAGAAATAAATGGAGGACAATTGTTCAGAGCAAAAGTTTGAATTTCCTCAATGCACACACCTGCCAGGGAAACCAGTTTCTCTTACAATAAGGAATAGGAAGGAAAACCTCTCCCACTGTTTTAAAGCTTCCAAGTCCTGCCCCGTGCTACTGATTACACATCTCTTTGCAACACATTAGTGCATAAAAAAGAATTGCCCAGCTATTTCAGCCAATCCAGCTTGCTTTGGAAAGAGGTGGTGTTGAGCTTACTAAGGCAGGAAAGAGTGCAGAGACCAGAGACTCATGGTCATTAAACCATGCAACAGAGAGCTAATGATAGCAGCTGACAGACAGCTGCAGAATCAGAGATGCTTCTAAAAGTTCTTGCAGAAGGCACATCATCTTATGCTGTCTGTGCAGCACCCAGCACATTGGGGCTCCGATCCTTAGAGTCTGTGGTGCATACGCTTACAAACTAAGTAGCCAGCTGTCTCTTCCCTCCCAGACACCTATTGCTTTTTATTGTTTATACCGCTGTCATACTTACATGACACAATCAAGACAGGCTTCACCATGAAAGAGACTGTATAAACACTTGGTAAATGACAGCGCTTACAAGCTATTGGATGGTATTTGCTTGTTCACAGGCAGTGCCAATAGCTGATGCTTTGGTTGTCTGGGAGAGATGTACCTTCCAGGTGGTAACAGAGTCCAGCCACAAATATTTATGACAAAAAAGGGTCAGGTGAGTCATTCTGCTCAAACTGCAAATAGCAGATAATGAAAAGGCCATGCTGAAAAAATTAAAGCTGCCATGGTTTCAGGTCACAGAGTCATTTAACTTTCCACCCCAAACGATTGCCAAGCAGAAGAAAGGACACAGACCTACAAAATGCAGCTATGCTTTCCCAGCAAGGGCAGCAAAAGGAGACTCCTGGGACCTTTCCAGACCCATGTCCAAGCTAGGCAGGGAGAGGTGGGTAGCCAGGGAACCAGACCCGTTGCCATGCCGCTTTTTGAAATGCTGGAGGAAAAACTGGGAAGGACTCCAAGCCACAAAGGAATCCTGAGTGGAATTCCCCTCTAGATAAGGTGCGGGACAACCACCAATACAGTACTTTGGACTTGGGTACTTTCCATGCGCCAAACCTCTTCTCACTCACACACACAATTCCCATCAATCCCCTACTCTGGGCTGTAAGCTTCATAATGTACTAGCACAATACACACTGTTTTGGGTTGCTACACTCTGCACTGAAGATAAAATCTGATTCAATAGATGGCATGTGTATTCTACAGAGATGTATTTAAGATCCTAATCTCGCTCAGTAACACCAGCTCTCACACAGTATTGGGCTGGTAGATGGAGGGAGTACACCACTGCACAGGTACAGCCAGCACACAGGACAGCTTGGAGAGTATTACTTAAACAGCTGCTGTGTTTATCTCCATGTCATCACAGCACCACTCCTATGCATTGAAGTGTTATTTAGTGTCCCAGGGACAGGAGATTACAGCCCAGTGTCTCTAACTTTCCCATCAATCACTGCAGCATAACAAATGCCAAGATTCAACATATTTATACTCAAGCCACACTACTGCTGCTCTGGCACCATTCTAGAGAAACTCCTGCCTGGAAGGAAAGAACAAGCTGTGCATGGAGACTGCAGGCCAGCCTCTAGACATTTCAACATGAGGATCTTGCCAAACCCATACCTGGATCGTACGGCACAAGCAGCTCTTGTGACTGCTCTGAACCAGCCAGTGATATCACGGCCCAATTGGTTTCCCCGTACAAGGGGCAACAGAATCGACCCCCCCCATGGTCTGAACTGTGGGATCTGCCCTTGGGTTAAAAGGTTTGTATCTCTGACTCTTGCAATTTTACCACAAGTCTCATGAGCTTTGTTATTTGTCTTAAAGCCTCAACTCCTGCAGCCTGGTGGTTACAAGGGACCCTCCACTTTCAGTTCTCAATAGCGGTCCCAGAGAAGAGCTCAAGTTTCAAAAGCCAGAATGCCAATAAAGACCATGCAAGTGATTAATTTTAACACACTCGTGGTCAGGGGGACCTGAGCCATTGCTTTTGAATGGTTGGGGCTGGCAATGCTGAGAACCCAAGTCTCAGAGAAGAGTTAAAATTGGACTTAGTTACCGTTCCCTGAAAGTGTTTGAAGGATCAGGGTTGCTCCAGCAAGTGCCTCTGAAAAGTGGAGCTGGAATAGTTCAATATTGGACTGACCACACGAGACAAAGACTGCATAATCTTCACTCACCTTGGGCTGGACTAACTCCACTCCAGGGGAAGACTCCCATGCCCTCCTGCACTTGTCACTCATTCTCTGCCTAATACAGAGTCAATCTGGAAATCCTCCCCACCAAAACCTGCATCTTCCCAAGGCTTGAACATGTGGCTTTGGCATATCAGAGGACCATGTGCCATTCAATGGCTATATTTTACTCAGAACACTAACCAAACTGAGTCTGAAGAGTGCTGGTGGACTGCTATACAATTCAGATCTGAATTAGGGACTCCCCTCCCTTTGCACATCCTCTGTGGGAACCAGCAACTTAGCACTTACACTGCACTTTGTCTGTAGACTGTAAGACCTTATAAAGGGGGGCTGGATAGATACTAAATGTAGGTATCATCCCCATTTACAGACACAGGAAAGGACTTGCCCAAGGTTACACAGTAGACCAGTAGCAGAGCCAGGATTAGAACACAGGAGTCATGACTTCCAGTCCAGAAGATAAGGGAGGCAGCTTTGCCAGGTGCCCTAATAAGAGCTGACAAGCTACAGCTCTCCCCTCTCTCCTTTGTGGATCTGCTGACAAGGGATCTCATCTGTCCCACAATGACATGGCTCTTGTCAAGTGTGCAGTCTGAAGGAACACGCATGGGGTTAATTCAGAGAGGAAGCATTTCTGCCTACATGACATCACAGAAGGGCTACCTGGTAAACATGAGAATTATTCATCCTGCCCTGACATGCTTCCCAGTGTTTATTTGAATTTACCAATCCGCTGAGATGGGTGGGGCATGGCAGAGATAACTGGCTGATCACTCATAGCTGAAAGCCAGGGAGCCAGCAGTAAGTGAATGACTCACTCAAAAAAACCAACAAATAGTTTGGTAGCACTTTAAAGACTAACAAAACATGTAGATCAGTGGTTCACAAACTTTTCGGCATCAGGCCCCCTTTTTGATTTTTGAAAAATCCTCACCTCCCCCCCATAGCAAAACTTTTTTTTTTTTTTTTTTTTTTTGCGCTCAACAAGAAAGAAAGAAAGAAAGAAACTGACCGGGACAGCAAAACTTGATGGGGGGGCCAGGTTGCCTCGCACCCCCCCTAGAATTTCTGCACGCCCCCCAGTTTGGGAACCCATGATGTAGATGGTATCCACAGCAGTGAGGGGACAGACCCCAAGGTCACAGGCCGTGGAGCAGCCTCTGTTCTAAAGCTTGTGGCTGACAAAGACAGAACGAAGGGCAACAAGTCACTCCCCTGACAAGTTTGTCAAGGAAAAAAAGCTTCCTCTTAGAAGAGGGACACGAGGGGTGGGGTAGTATTTTTTGTTAGATCATTTATGTTAGTAAGCGAGAAACTTCGGAGCTTATCCAGAGCTCTTCTTCTGGGCTGGATAAACTACCTCCTCCTTCCTGCCTCCTGTTTTCTAAAAAGGAAACAGTGGGGTTTCCTTTTAGAAAGCTATCAGCAGGTAGGAGATGAGCCATTTTTACCAGGAAGCAAATTCCCTCTTATATTGTCCAGAGGTTTGTGGGAGGAAGGAGACATTTCCAAATATACCCATAGCTACCCAAAGCCAGAAGAACATCCGACCACTGGAATAAGTCAGATCCTGTGATTTTAGGATTTCTCTGCAATGAACTTTGTGCACATTCAAAAGGAGATGCGAATGTTGCATCTTTGCAATGCACACTGGTATCTAGCCCTTCCTCCAGCCAAACAGCAGCCAAGGTATAAAACCTCCCTTCCCTCCCCCAGTAAGGTGTTCATTTGAATGGCCAGATGGCCCAGTTACAAGCCAACGTTCAGCAAAGGAGAGTACAAAGTAAGTTGTCAGAGGCACGCACAAGTCTTAGGGTTGCCAGTGTCTGGTATTCACCTGGACAGTCCGGTATTTTTGGCCTCCTGTCCAGTAAAAAATTCAGAGAATACCGGACACCTGAGATGTCTGGTATTTTCTGATTTTTTCCCTGTCCAGGAGGCGAAAATGCCAGGCACCTGGCAACCCTACAACACACTCAGCACCCGGCCTCCCCCCCGAGTGCTCCCCTGGCTCCCAACATCCCCAGCCCCCCGACCCCAGCCCCCATGCTTACCTGGTTCCGCAAGGCTGCAGGCACAAAATGGCTGCTGACCAAGGGGAAGCAAGCCCTGGGTCTTAGTGCTCAACCACTCCCCTGTTCCTATCCCTGCACTCACTCTTAAAGGGGACATGCTGTTTTATTTTATTTTATTGCTTAATAAGTCTTGGAGTCTTTTTTTTTTTGCTCAACAACTTTGGTCTCTTCCCCCTCCCCCCTTTTTCCTTCAACAGAATTTTTTCCCAGTGTTTTTTTTTGGGGGGGGGGGGAGAAGAGGGGGTTCGGTATTTGTTTCAACCATCTGGCAACCCTACTTGGGACCTCCAAGTTCACCATATGTTGAAGCAGTGACATCAGCTGTTTTGTAGACTGTGGACAGGCAGTTTTTCCACCATGAGATATAACGATTCCTGCTACTGCTAACATTCCTGGAGTTGCACAAGTGGTGAATTGCAAGTTTTTGCCAGCGTAATCACAGCCGATGCTGTTGATAAGCTCTGGCAGATGTTTCCTACCCCAGGGCCTGGTACCAGGATTCTCTCTGCCTCCCTACATTGCCTTCAAGCTCAGTCTTCACCACTATCCATTATTAAGTGTGGCTTAATAACGTGTCTGTCGCATCTCTGCGGACAGAAACAGGATGCTCTAGGATTACGTTTGAGTCCTGGAAAACACCAATGCATTTCTTCTGCTCACACAAGGAGTACTAAACCATTTCCATTTCCCCACCTCCTCCTCCAGAGCAGCCATGATGCAGATGAACACGATTTCCATAACTGCTGCACATTATTGTTGACATGCAAAGGCGGGATGAGTTAATCACAAGGACTGTTTTTTATTCCCAGTGAGCAACCCCCTCGCAGCTGATCTCCTTGCAATGACTTGCCTCTGCAACGTGCAGCAATGCTAAGTTTCCAGAACAGGTTTAAGTCTTGTCCATAGTGTGACACAATCATGACACAAACCTAGCCATTTTCAACAGACCTGAACCCTAGTGACTGTCTCTCACGCTGCCCTGCTCGCAGCCCTCTCTCAGACATGGCAGTGTGAACAGAAGAGGACCAGTGCTGTCAACAGGCCTTGCTCTGGGGGAGCCAGGTTTTCAAACATTTTGGTGGAGCCCATAAGGACATGCCGGGGGGGGAGGGGACAGAAAGGGAAGGCATACTCCTCCAAAGTGTGGTTTCCAAGTGACGCTCAGAGGGAGGCCTCAGAGGGCAGGGTGAGAGGTGGACAGTGTCAATATGCCACAGGCTTGATGGAAAATCCTCTGGGGGCACAAACTGTACTCAGCCAGACTGTCATCTGTCCCGTTCAGCTGGCCAGGCACGGAGGGGTAGGGTGACAGGCAAACCACCATTAAAATCCAGTCCTGAGTGTATATGAAGGAAACTCATTTCCTTTTCTTCCCACTCTTTTAGACTCAAGACCGGCTTTCCAGTCTGTCATCAGCCTCCTTTTTCACCCCCTTAAAGTCCTCTGAATTTCCTAATTTAGCCTCCCCTAAGAGACTGCCTATCCCAGTGACCTGTAAATAACCCTCCCTATCCACTTTCTTCACATCATTCATGATATCATGTTCACCCCAACCCCCCCTTAGTTGTCTCTTTCCTAAGCTGAACACCCTTTCAATCACTCCTCATAGAGATGTTCCAAACGCCTAGTCATTTTTTGTTGCCCTTCTCTGTACTTTTCTGTACCAAATTGTATACATAAGATGGGTGACCAGAACTGCACTCAGCATTCAAGATGGGGGAATATCACAAATGCATATAATAGCTTATATTTCCCATCTTACAAACTATCCTTTTCTCTAATGATTCCTAATTTTTTTGACAGCTACTGCACATTCAGCAAATGTTTTCAGCCATAATGACTTTAAGGATCTCTTTCCTGAGTGGTAACAGCTAATTTAGAAGACCCCATCACTTAGGCTACGTCTACACTGCAGGCTTCTTGCGCAAGAACTGTTTTGCGCAAGAGTTCTTGTGCAAAAGGTCTTCCACAAGAGCACGTCCACACTGCCATGTGCTTTTGCGCAAGAGCGTCCATGGCAGTGTAGACGCTCTCTTGCGCAAGAAAGCTCTGATGGCCATTTTAGCCATAGGGGTTTCTTGCACAAGAAAATCATGTTGCCTGTCTACACTGCCTTCTTGTGGAAGAGCTCTTGCGCAAGAGGGCTTATTCCTCGGGGGAAGAGGAAAAGAACAGTTACTTACCTGTAACTGTTGTTCTTTGAGATGTGTTGCTCATGTCCATTCGAATTAGGTGTGCGCACCGCGTCTTCTGGAGCGTCTTCCCTAGCGGTACCCGTAGCGCCAGCAGGGCACCCCCTGGAGTGGCGCCGCCATAGTGGGGCATAAGTACCCCTGCCAGCGCTCCCCCACCTCAGTTCCTTCTTGCCGGACGCTCCGACGAAGGGGAGGTGGGGGGGAATCGAACGGACATGAGCAACACATCTCAAAGAACAACAGTTACAGGTAAGTAACCGTTCTTTTCTTCGAGTGGTTGCTCATGTCCATTCGAATTAGGTGACTTCCAAGCCAACCCCACTTCAAGGAGGAGGGGTTGGAGCACTCAGAAAGAGAAGTCCACGAAAATTGAACAATCCAAACATATTTATTCAACTAACTGAACACAGAAAAAACTGTAGAAAAGTGCAATGTGGTACAGATAAAACATACATATTTACAATACAGAGCAGAGGACCGCAGAGCCCAACCCTGCGTCCTCCCTAGCCTGCTGTGACAACGCGTAATGCGCTGTAAAGGTATGGAGCGACGACCATGTGGCCGCCCTGCAGATTTCAGTGATTGGAACCTGCGCCCTGGTGGAATGTGCTGTAACTCGGGGCGGGACCTTCCCGGCCAGGGCATAACACTCCCTGATACACCCTGCGACCCAACTGGACAACCTCTGGGTCAATATGGGAAGCCCTTTCATTCTGTCAGCGACAGCAATAAACAATTGTGTGGATTTGCGAAAGGGTTTAGTCCTATCAATATAAAAGGCTAGTGCACGTCTAGCATCCAGGGAATGGAGCACTTGCTCCTTAGGGGAGGCGTGGGGCTTTGGAAAGAAAACCGGGAGGTAAATTTCTTGGGACAAGTGGAACGGTGACACCACCTTGGGGAGAAAGGCCGGGTGAGGGCGGAGCCTCACATTGTCAGAACACACTAGGTAGGGCGGGTTTACAGTTAACGCCCTCAACTCAGAGACCCTGCGAGCCGACGTAATGGCCACAATGAATGCAACCTTCATAGAGAGGTGCTTCAAAGAACACGTGGCCAGTGGCTCAAAGGGGGGGGGGGGGGACAAGTCTAGACAACACGAGGTTAAGGTCCCAAGCAGGGAGAGGGGGTCTAACCGAGGGATACAACTTATCTAGACCCTTAAGGAACCTTTTGACCACAGGGTCAGAAAACAGAGAGACTCCTGCCGAACCAACATGGAAGGCAGAGAGAGATGCCACGTGGACTTTGGTAGAGGAGGTAGAAAGGCCACTGGACCTAAGTTCAAAGAGGTAGTCCAGAATGGCCAGGACAGGTGCACTCCCCTTCTGGACGCCCAAGACGAGAACCGCTGCCACTTAGCTGCGTACGACCACCTGGAAGATGGTTTCCTACTACTTAGAAGCACCATCTGTACCTCCTGGGAACATTCCCTTTCCGGTTGGGTCAGCCACGGATAAACCAGGCCGTCAGGTGGAGAGAGCTGAGATTCGGGTGAACCATGGTCCCCCCCGTCCCAAGGTTGGTTCAGGAGATCCCGAACCTGCGGGAGCATTATAAGCTCCTTGCTGAGCATGTCCACCAAGATAGGGAACCAGAATTGCCTGGGCCACCGAGGGGCTATCAGGATGACTGTGGACCTGAAGGTCTTGACCCTGGTCAGAACCCTGGGAATTAGGGGAAACTGAGGGAAAGCACAGAAGATGCCCACCGGCCACGGCACGGTCATGGCATCCCCCCTAAAGTGTTCCCCCAGCCCTAACAGGGAGCAGTAACTCTGGCAGTTGGTGTTGCGTGCCGAGGCAAACAGGTCTACTAGGGGACAACCCCACCTGTGGAAGACCTGACGAAGGGCCGAATCCTTGAGAGACCATTCGTGGGCTCCGAAGGACCTGCTCAGAGCATCAGCCAGCAAGTTTTTGCACCCCGGCAGATACTCTGCCTGCAAAACTAGGTCAAGCTCTACGCACAGGTCACAGAGGCACAGAGCCTTGCGGCAGAGGGGAGGCGAACGGGCTCCCCCCGCCTGTGAGGTAAAACACAGCCGCCGTGTTGTCCAGGCGGACCAGGACAGAGCGGCGAGAGAGCTTTGACAGGAAGGTCTTGCAGGCTCTCCTGACTGCCCTGAGCTCCCGGACACTTATGTGCAGAGCCCGCTCTGCAGGGGACCATAAACCCTGGGTTCTGTGACACCCCAGGTGTGCTCCCCAACCCAGGTCGGAAGCATCTGTGACCAGTGTAAGCGAGGGGGGAGGTACAGTGAACGGAACCCCACTGCACACCACCGCCTCCCCGGTCCACCATTGTAAGGAGGCTATCACCTCCGGAGGCACTGTGAGAACCGTGTCCCAGAGACCCCTGGACTGGTTGAATGCCCTTGCCACCAGGTCTGCAGAGGCCTGAGCCTCATTCGAGCATGGCGTACCACATATGTACATGCCGCCATGTGTCCCAGCAGCCTCGAGCAGACCCGGGTGGTCGTGATGGGGAACCGGGTTAACTTGGAGACCAGCTCCACTATGGACAGAAACCTGGATCTGGGGAGGAGTGCTTTTGCCATCCTGGCGTCCAGGAGGGCACCTACGAATTCGAGGTGCTGGGAGGGAGTCAGCGATGACTTTTCCTCGTTTAGCATGAGTCCCAGCCTTACGAAGCGGGCCCTTGTGAGGGAAACATGGGCCTCCACTTGTTCGTAGGAACGACCAGAGATCAGCCAGTCATCTAGGTATGGAAAGACATGTACCCCTTTTTTGCGGAGGAACGCCGCTACAACCGCCATGCATTTTGTAAAGACCCTGGGTGCTGTTGAAAGGCCAAATGGGAGCACTGTAAATTGGAAGCGGCATTTGGAAACAATAAAACGGAGAAACCTCCTGTGGCTGGGTCTTATTGCCACATGGAAGTAAGCGTCCTTGAGATCGAGAGTTGCGTACCAGTCTCCTAACTGTAAAACCAGGATGACAGAAGCCAGGGTTACCATTCTGAACTTGGATTTCACCACCGTCTCGTTGAGGCCCCTGAGATCTAAGATGGGACGAACCCCGCCCTTGGGTTTTGGGACAATGAAATACCGGGAATAAAACCCCTTGCCCTTTAGATGTGAGGGGACCCTCTCCACGGCTCCCTTTTCGAGGAGCGCTAACACCTCCTGACGGAGGATGCCTTCGTGAGAGGTGTCCCTGAAAAGGGACAGGGCAGGCGGGTTGGAAGGGGGTGAGCCCAGGAAGGGGATGGTATAGCCATTTCTGACTATTTTTAGAACCCAGGCGTCGGTGGTGATTTCTGCCCAGGTGTGGGCAAACCAGGAGGGAGGCTGGTGCGCAACTCTCTAACAGACCATCAAAACTGGTGCTTGGGCTGCTGGGAGGAGCCTTGACCAACCCCACGGGGGTTGTCCCCTCTCGGGCGACGTCGACAACCCCTTGCAGACAAGGGGCCCGCAGCTGCCCCCGCACCCCCACTGGGGGCACAAGGACGGCGTCTCCAGTAATCCCCATGGGGGACCTGGGACTGTGTTCTCCCCTGCTGTCTGTAGGGCAGCAGACGATGCTGTGGGGCCGGCGTGTGAATAGAGTAGACCTCCTGTCCTTAAGTGTATAGAGCCTGGAGTCCATGTGCTCCGAAAACAACGCTTTGCTGTCAAAAGGCAGGTCCTGGATCGTAGTTTGGACGTCCGGAGGTATTCCAGACACCTGCAGCCAGGCACCACGGTGCATAACTACACCTGACGCCATGGTGCGGGCTGCAGAGTCAACGCGTCCAGGGAAGCCTGAAGAGCGTGTGGGCAATGGTTCTGCCCTCCGAAGTCATGGCCGCAAACTCCTGACGGGCCTTGGCAGGGAGCTTATCCTTAAACTTATCCACCGCCTGCCATGTATTATAAGCATAACGACTCAGCATCGCTTGCTGGTTAGCAATGCAGAGTTGCACCCCGCCAGTGGCATACACCTTATGGCCCATCAGGTCAAGGCGTTTGGGCTCCCTAGCCTTCGGGGATGGCCCCGGCTGGGGAAGCCTCTCCTTTTGAGCCGCAGCCTGAACGACCAAGGACCCCGGAACAGGTTGGGAGTACAAGTGTTCGTGCCCCGACTGGGGAACGTAATAGCGCCTCTCGACTCCCTTTAAGGTAGGGGTCAGGGATGCCGGGGTCTGCCACAGGGCATTAGTAATCTTGGCCATGGTTTTATTAATTGGCAAAGCCAAGCTGGCGGGGGCATCGTTAGAGAGGATGTCAATCATGGGGTCCATGAGGACGACTCCTGGATCGGTACCGGATCCAGCGCAGGGCCCGATTGAGGAACCAGCTGGGCAGGCGGCACCGTTTGCGGAAGCGGCTCCAGCACCGGGGCTTGTGGCTCAGCAGCGGCATCTGCAGTAACCGACCTCGGGGGGGGGGGGGGGGGGGGGGTGTGAAAAGAGGAGGAGGTCGTGACAGCGATGCCAATGGTTGCGCTCGGTGCCCCGAGACACCGGACACTACAGAGGAGGGTACAGGCCCCGGCCACTGGTGGTAAGCCCACGGCGTCCAGAAAGGCCACTGTGGTTGAGGCGACCAAGTCTGCTGCACATGCGAACGATCATGCCGGTGCTGAGAACAGGATCTATGACTCAAGGAAGCTCCCGAGGACTCCGACCTGAACGAGGCCGCATCAGAATCCGACAAGTAGTCAGACTCAGGCCAGGGAGGCGCAGATGACGAATGCCCTGCCACCAAAGGGGGGGGGGGGGGCAAACCTGGCCATAGACTCGGGTTTGCCCACGTGCGTGCGACGAGGGCGTGCTGGCGCCGGGAAAACAGGTCCTGGTGCCGGTTGCGGAGCTGGTTGCAGCACCGGGAGGACAGGTCCCGGTGCCAGGGGTGGAGTCGGTGCCAGGAGGACAGGTCCCGGTGCCGGGGGTAGAGCCGGTTGCGGCACCAGGAGGACAGGTCCTGGTGCCGAGAGAGGAGCCGGTGCCAGGAAGACAGGTCCTGGTGCCGACATGGTGCATGGCTGCGCTGTCGAAGTAGGTATCGGTTGCGAGACGAACCTCGAAGAGACCGCTGTTACTGGCGATAGTGGCACCGGCATGGCCCACAGGGTTGATGTCGGTGCCTGTCACGGTGCCGAAACTTGCATCGGTGCCGAAGAGGCTGATGCTGAAGGGTCCGGTGCCGAATACTGGAGCCGCACCCCAGGAAAGCTGCTCAGCACTGGTACCGATGATGGTGCCGTAGACAATGCCACAAAGCCTAGGTGATAGGGCACCAGTGCAGCCAAGATGGGGTCTGGAAGAGGTCCCAGCACCAAGGGAGGTCGAACCCAGTCGAGCGCCGAGTGAAGCTTGGCGGCCTGCGTCGAGGCCGGCACCGATGTGGAGGCAAGCGGTACTGGTCCCACAGAGGACGGTCCCGCTGCATAAGTGACTGGTGCCGTCCGGTCACAACGGTGCGGAGGCGAAGCCGGTGCCAACACGGCCTCCGGCGTAGGCGACCTCGACCTCTCCACCTCAACCGACGACCGCCTCAAAAGTGTCCGGCGTGGAGGGGCGGTGCGAGGGTAGCTGCCCTGGGCTGGATAGCCATCCCGCTCACTTACGCCGCACAGTGGTAGATGAGGAGGTGCGTACCGGAGACTCGGCACTACGGTATAGGCCTGACTTGGACTTCCAGCTCAGAGACCTATCATGGGACGTTCTTGATCTCTTCGGTGCCGGAGAATGAGAACGGTGCCGAGCCCTCGACACCGAGGCCCACTCTCGAGATGGAGCATCGCACGTGGACGCCGGTGCACTGCACACTGCAGAGTGTCCAGCTGGTGCCGGCTGTAAAGCCACCTCCATGAGGAAAAGCTTTAAACGAGAGACTCTCTCCCTCTTAGTGCGCAGCTTAAACGACTTGCAGATCTTACAGGCGTCTGTAAGGTGGCCCTCACCCAGACACTTCAGACAACTGTCATGAGGATCTCCTTTAGATATAAACTTTGCGCAGACAGCGCACACCTTAAAGCCTTGTGGCCCCGGCATTCCTCACCCCTGAAGGGGCAGAAGAAAAACAAAGAGACACTAACTATCTAACTAATTGAACTATTTACAACACTAAGAGAAACAGGAACCATTAACTGCTCTAACAGAGAGACACGCTCCAACGACCGTCACGGGTGGTAAGAAGGAACTGAGGTGGGAGAGCGCCAGCAGGGGTACTTATGCCCCGCCATGGCAGCGCCACTCCATGGGGCGCCCTGCTGGCGCTACGGGTACCGCTAGGGAAAACGCTCCGGAAGACATGGTGCACGCGGTGCGCACACCTAATTCGAATGGACATGAGCAACCACTCGAAGAAGAATAACTGTTCCAGAAGAAGCCCTCTGTCCCGACGCTGTACTATAAATTTACTTGTGCAAGAACACACGTGCAGTGTAGACACCCGGCAAGTGTTCGCGCAAGAACAAGTGTTCTTGCGCAAAAAGCCTGCAGCGTAGACGTAGCCTCTGTGTATGTATTGCTGGGATTATGGTTTTGTAGCACCCATTACTTTGCATTTATCAATGCTGAATTTCCATCTGCCATTTTCTTGCCCAGTCACCCAGTTGAGTGAAAGCCTTCTGTAACTTTTGGCAGTCAGCCTTGGACTTCATCTGGAGTAATTTACTATTGTTTGCAAACTTTGCCACCTCACAATTTTCCTGTTTTTCCATGTAATTTATGAATATATTGAATTGGTGGGTTGAACCGAAGTGAGGGGGGCGGGCAACCCAGGTTTGGGCCATCCTAGGAGATTCCTTATAAGCAGTGGTGGCCTGTGAATACAGGCAACCCAGGTGGTCGCCTAGGACGCCAAGATAAACGGCCATTGAGGGCTTTGGAGGCAGGGGCGCGGATCACACGCTTCGCCTAGGGCGCCAGTTGCCGGCAGCTCGTCTAGGGCTGCTCCTGCTTATAAGCTTGACAGGAGCAAAGAACCTTCTTGGCAGCCTCAAGGTAGCAAGCAGTTATATGTGACCCCCTGAAGAGCTTAATAGGGAAATGACTGTCTCTCAAGGAGGCTCCTGAATGGAAGACTGGAGTCGGGGGAGGAATAGGCCACCTAATAAGGCACCAAAGGAACAGGGTCTGAGGTGCTGTATGGGGAAAAGGACCTACCCTGATGAGCAGCAGGTGAAGGAGTTGAAAGTGGATGACTACTGGTGAACCTAGGCCAACCTTTGTCATCTCACTGGGATTCACTTAGATCGGGGTGGGCAATAAGTTGGAGGCAGTTCACCAAGGTTAGCTCAAGGGGGGGTGGGGTGGTACCAGCACTTTATTTACCTGCACTTCAGCAGGTATGGCCACTTGCAGTTCCTGTTGCCAGCAGACTGCCATGGGAGCTGTGGGAAGCAGTGTCCCAGTCCATGGCGATCCACGGTAGGAATATAATAGTGTAGCTAGTTAAATGATTAACTGGTAAGCATCTGCTTAATGCTATGTTTTACACACACACACACACACACACACACACACACACACCCACCCACCCCCCTCTCTCTCCATCAACTCCACCCCCCCAGCTCTGCGAGTACATTTTTAAGCAGGCTGGCCAGCAGCCAGGCTCAATCCCAGCTTGCACCAGGTCCTGAGAGCTGCCTCAGCTGCAGCTCTGCAGGCTAAGTGATTTAGAAGCCAGTGGACAGGCAGCCTGGCTGAGTCCCGGCTCACATGGGGTCCTGGGAGATACCTCGCTGCTGCTCTGCAAAAATGTGCACATAGCGCCCAGGACTGAGGCTGGCTGCCTGTCCATTGGCTCCTAAATTATTTTGTATGCAGAGCTGCAGCGGGGGTAGCTCCTGGGACCCGGCCTGAGTCGGGACTGAGTGCTTGCTGTCCTTATCATTTAATCATGTAGTTGACAAAAATTGTCAACTACACAATTAACGAATTACACGCTTCTTAACATTCCTAATCCATAGCCACCAGCAGCCGCAAGCAGCCATGCCTGGTAAATAAAGCACTAGCAGACTGTCAGGAGCTAACCTGGCGAACCGCATCAGCACCATGGGCTGTTTATTGCTCACCCCTGACTTAGATGGTAGGTAAGCCCTTTGTGTTTGTAGAGTGCTTAAATGGCTTACTAGCCTCCTGGTATTACCACATAATACTATTAATAGAGATGAGTCAAAGAACTTCCCCTTATTTTGGCTTTGATTTTCAAACCACTGACCACTTTCCCTTCTCCAAGCCAGCTGTGAAACCCAGACTCAGTCTACAGGTGTCTTGCTTTCTAGTTTCATTACAAACATTGGGTCTGGCTCTATTCTGAAGAGGTACAGCATTTTTAAACACGTTTTTTCATGTTATAAACTTGTAAATTATCTATTTTTATAAAGGACTTCTGAGTTTCCAAAAGCTATTAGAAATAACTGCATAGATTAAGTGGATTTGGCAAGAGCAAAATGCCCATAGTGCATGGTCACAACTTTGTGGTAGGGAGGAAAAAAGTCTGCAAGCTCTGCACAAAGTTGTACCAGAACTCAAGATGTGAAGATAAACAAGTTCTGGAGAAGTCCTTTCCACTTGGCATACGACAAATCACGTATGGCATGATCTCTGGAACACAGGCCTAGACTGCTCCTGGGCAACATGGAAGTGAAAAGCGCTCTCTTTGAATTGGGTCGAAGTGATTTTCTGGCTTCTGGAACAAGTGGTTTTGGCAGGAAAACTAGAAGTTTTGGCATGTTTGATCCACTCAGAAATTAGTAAAAAGCAAAAGCTTGGCAACGAACTTCAGCTAAGGAGTAGAAATGCAAGATGACAGCTATAGTAGGCTTCTACTCACAGCAAGGAAGGGCAATCAACTCAGGCAGTGAGAGTGTATGACCCCCCTCTACTATCCAACCATTATGGCCTCTCCCTCAAAGGAGGAGAGGGAAGTTCAAGTTTCATGGCCAATTCTGTCTCTACTCAGTCTTCCATTAAGGGTATTAAGCTGTGCCAGCTGTTGTGCTGGGTTTTCCTGAGGTGGACACTTGTCCACTAGAACCCTGCCTGAGGCACCAAAATCTTTTCACATGAAGTAAGTCCCCAAAGGACATTTGGCAGAAGAGAATGATTTTCAGTTGCTAAAGATCTGGACCATGCATATGATGGTCACAACATGTTCATGACATCCACTCCGGAAGTACCAGCTGGTTTCAGACATTCCCAGGTAACAGTGTCCTGCCCTCAGGACAGCTTCACCCAATAAGAGCTTGCTCTCATGCAATGCCTGAGCTTTTAAACCCTGTTTGAGAGCTTTGAGGTGGGATGAAATTCCCACGCAACTAGAACTAGGCTTTGTTCCTTGCTCATGTGGTTGTAATAGAACTGTGGTATCCAACACGCTAGCCACATGTGGCTATTTGGCTGGTTAAGTGTGGCTAGCTTGCTACAGCAGTAGCCACTATAGTGCCTACTGCTTCAGACCTGGTTGGACACCATGGCAATAGAACATAGCTGAAAGCCCAGTGTTATATTCACTTCCAAGCTTTCTAATTACTGTTGTTCTGAACACAAACTGAAAGGCTCCAGGTTCCCTGACCCAGACATCTCCCACCTCTACCATGTTTATCCCACATTTCTTCCAAGCTACCACCCCATAAAATCCCTCTAGTTTACCACATGTACGTGAATACCAGATTTTCACCAACTTTCACATTCAATTTTGGTCTTCAGTATGTTCCCTCCTTTCCTACATCCCACCACAAGATTTTGTTTCTGCTGGTGGTGCACATTTGCACATGCTTTGATGGACCTAATCTACACATGGATGGAAAAATCAGAAGGAATATTGGTCCTGTCCCCATTCCTTTTCTCCCTCCCTGTACCCTTTGACCCAAATACTAATCACTTAGCAACTTTTGTGACTGTACCCCCATGAGAATTGGCTTATGAATATACATAACTCAAAGATGCTTTTAACCCAGGGGTGGACAATAATTTTTGACCTACAGCCACTTCAGAAATTTTCCAAGTGGCTCTGGGCCACCCCGAGCTGCCCAGGAAAGAGTGGGGCCAGGACACTTCCATGCTTCCCCGCCCACAGACCCTGATTGGTGTGGGAGAGCACGTAAAGTCTTTGCCCCCTTCCCCCGCAGACAGAACCACCAGCTGTTCTGAACAGCTAGAGGTTCCCTCTAGGCACCTGTGCCTCTAGCAGTGGTGGGAACAGACTTTGCATGCTTCCCCCAGCCCCTTGCAAATCATGGTTTGGAGGGCATGGGGGGAAAGCATGCAAAGTCTCCTCCCACCCTGCCTCCTTCCTGCAAGGAGCACATAATGATTAAAACCGCCGCACCCCTAGCAGGGCAGGAGGAGACTTCGTGTGCTCCCCCACCCCCAGGCCAATCAGACTTTGGGGGTGGGGGGGGGGGAAAACGCACTAAGTCTCTTGCTCTCTGCCCTCAGGCACGCAGCACTTAGAGTCAACCACCAGGGATAACTAAGTGCCGCACATTCCCCAGTCCCTAGGCCCTGACTGGCCTGGGACCAGATCCGGCCCACAAAGGCCCTTTTGCCCACCCCTGCTTTAATCTATCGATTTTAATATTACAATCTGCTGGATCTGTATATCCTAGTTTTGTGCATTAATCATTCTTTATGTGAAGTTAGAAATAACAAGTGTGGACCTGTTTATAGTTCCAAATGTGCCAATGAGATCCATTATTGTCCGGGGCTTAATGACTCTGATCAACTCAACAACCTGTAAATAGTCTTGTTTTCGCATAAGCCCAAACAGTGGCTGGTCCTATAAAGACATGTGACCATGCCACCTGGTACTGGAATCCATTTTGAACCTGGTATCTTTCCATGGGAAGGGGGGGGGGGGAGAGAGAAGATGCCAAACAAACAAAAGACTACCCTGAAGGAAGTCTATTTAAGCAATGGGCCCCTTGGTCTTCAGCTGGCTTTTGAAACTCCCTGACACACCCTAAGACAGTGGTGTTCAACCTTTTTAACCACAAGATCATTTTTTCAATGTAAGTGCAATGTAAGATCTACCTCAAACCCAAATACCCTTCCCCCATTTCCTTCCCCCTCCCCCCCTTCTCTGAGGCCTCACCCTGCTCACTCCATCCCTCTTCCTCCCCAAATCTCTTCCCCTTCACCAGGCTGGGTAGGGTGTTGGGATGCAGGCTCTGGTCTTGGGCCAAGGGGCTCAGAGTATGGGAGGGAACCCATGAAGGTAGGTTCTGGAGTGGTCTAAGGGATTTGCCTGGGGAGCACAGGGTTGGGGGCTCAAGTCCCACCCTAGGAACAGCCAGACAGCCAACACAGGCTGCCCCAGGGGTGGAGCTGGCTCCCACAATTAGGAAGGCAGGATAAGGGACTCTCTGAAGGTAGGGAGGTAGGGTGGGTTCTGGAGTAGCTTAGGGGATAGGGCATTCACCTGGGGAACACAGGATGGTGAGCTTGAGTCCCACCCACCCTGGGAGCAGCAAGACAACCAACACAGGCCACTCCAGGCATGTAGCTGGCTCCAGCACCCAGATAGCAGGACAAGGGACCTGCTGAAAGTAGAGTGGTGCTCAACCTTTTTTAATTCACAACCCCCAGGAATTTTTTTGCTTGAGCAAAAAAAAAAAAAAAAAGAGAGAGAGAGAGAGAGAGAAGCCAGCCAGAACATTTTGTTGCGGCCCCTTTAATTTCAAGCACTGGTCCACTCCCTCCACCCCTGCTGCATGCACATCAGATGCCAAGCCAGGAAAACAAAATGGGGACCCCCCAGGAAGATAGCCGTGCACCACTGGCTTAGGGGATAGGGTATTCACCTGCTGGGATCAAGTCCCTCCCCCGCAAGTGACCAGACAGCCAACACAGGATAAGGGACTCCCTGAAGAAAGTCCACTCACAAAACCACACCACCTCCTTAAGGTATATAGCATTTGCCTGGGGAGCACAGGGTGGTGGGTTCAAGTCCCACCCACTCTGGGAGCATCCAGACAACCAACACAAGCTACCCCAGAGATGAAGCAGTGGAGCTAAGACAGGCTTACTCCTCCCTGGCCCTGTACCACTCCTGAAAGCATCTGGCACATACAGCAGTGGCTCCATGTGCTGCCCCTCATCTACAGGCACTGACCCCATAGCTTCTACTGGCCACCATTCTGTTATTGATCAATGGCAGCTGCAGGAAGTGCTGTCAGCAGGCAAGGACAGCATGTGGAGACCCCCCTGCTCTGCCCCTCTCAGGGGCTGTAGGGACATGCCAGCCACCTCCAGGAGCACAATTGCCACAGGGATAATTACTCCAGCCATGACAGGTTAGGCATTTTAAAAATTAAATTTAAGAATAAGAGAGCAATGGAAGTTATGAAATGCACAGACAAGTCAAAAACTAACAACAACCCACTTTGCAAGCAGTAAAAGTAGTCACAACCCCCTATATACACATTGGGTCAGGAGATGAGAGGGAAGGGAAGTGTGTGTTTATGAGAATGAAGACACACACACAGTGTATGAGTGATACAGATATTTGCATTGCCAAGCTCCCTCCATCCCCTTCTCTGTGTGGAGATAGCGTACAGGAGTGGGAGCAGGGACACGCTGACATCAGCACCCCTCTTCTCCCTCCCACACCCTGCACAGCAAGTAGGAGGCTCCTGGAGGAGAGGGGGCAGCTCCAGGGCAGAGGGCAGGAGCAGCATGACAGTGAGTGGAGGGGCAACTGAAGTGCCAGCACTTGATAGCTCCCTGGCCAAACCAGTCAGGATCACGTCACAGACTCCAAGATCTACTAGTTGGTGACCACTGCCCTAAGAGGATACAAAATAGCTTTGAAGAAGGCTGCAGATCCAACTCAGAGTAAAGCAACTCTGATTGGAAGCTTAGCCCTTAAATAAGAACAGCTGTTTAGGGTAACAATTTGTGTGCAACAAGTTTCTTAATGGATTAGAATTAGCTGTTTTCTACTCATTTTAATTTTGTAAAATACTTGCATCTGACCATTTTCACTTGCAGCCACTTAAAAATCACTGGTGAACAACCTGCAGACCCCCCTGGCTGCCTCCCTCCCCACTCCAATGCTTTGTGCACTGAGGCACCAGAACCCCACACTTAACCTGCTCCTTCCCCTCCCTCTACTTTTGAGCCACACAAATCACCTGATATATGCTCTGTCCCTACTGCTCCCCTGCCTTCCCAGAGTTGGAAGGCCACAAATCAGCTCCAGCTCTGGGAAGGAGGAGGAAGAGCGGGAATCAAGCAATTCGCATGGTCCAAAAGTGTTGAGAGGGAGGGACACAAGTACAGGGTTTTGGTGCCCCAAAGCGCAAGAGGGAAGCAGACAAGGGGCTCAGTTGGTCACAAGCTGCTGTGGCCCACTTGGGTGAAGAGGGCCACTTATGTAGCCCACCCACTATTCACAGTTGCCCATCCCTGACTTAAGAATGTTTATTAAGCACAAGAAGTAGGGTTTGTTTATTATCAGGCCCAGTATAAATTATTAACCAGAGGGAAAGCAACCACTGTGAATCTTTCATTGGTAAGGACAGCTTACCTTATGAGCTTTCCCTACATAAAACTTTTTATACAGAGAGGGGTTGATTTGATGTTTTGATCTCTTTTGCAGTTTGGTGTGTGCACTAATAAGTTTCAAATTCTGTTTTATATGAATTTCCCCTCCATGCATTGGGCCAATAATCATGGTGAATGGAACCACAAGCTCTGTTTGCCCCATCTAAAAGAAAAGTCTGTTTGCCTTTCTGAAGATCATTTAACTTAAAAACCCCTCCTCAAAATAAAGTCTCTTATAATCTGCAATATATTCAGCATCTCACTGCAAATAAAACCCTATTCCTGAAAACTACACTTCCTGGCAGTTTCAGTAAGGCTATGTCTACACTGCCCCCTCTTGTGCAAAAAAATATGCAAATGAGGCTCCCTTTTTGCGCAAGAGGCTTTTGTGCAAAAAGGAGCCATCTACACAGCTGTTTTTTGCACAAAACCCCCCTCTTGCGCAAGAGCTGTTCCTCTTTTTTCAGGAAGAATGGCTCTTGCGCAAGAGGGGGTTTTTGTGCAAAAAGGAGCTGTGTAGACAGCTCCTTTTTGTGCAAAAACGGAGCCCCACTAATTATGCAGATGAGGCACAGCAATATTCCACGCTTTGCCTCATTTACATATTTTTTGCACAACAGGGGGCAGTGTAGACATAGCCTAAAGGTACCGATTCCTCTCCCAACCACACACCCCACAAGAGCTCCTGGCAGGTAATAAATATCGCAATGTTACAGATTAAGGAAATGGGGAACAGTCAGGGCCAGAAGAATCTGTCCGAGGCAGAACTGGAATTCAGGTGCCAAAGGCTCCTGTGCTCACATAGCCCACTAGTGAGGCTACATCTAGACTGCAAGCTTATTTCAAAAGAGAGCGTCCAGATGCAAAAGCGCAACAAAAAAGTGAGGTGCTTTTTCAAACAATAGTGTCCACACTGACTGGATGCTAGCTTGCATTTAAGGCCACCTGGAACCAGTTCAGGCAGGGCATTAGATCAGCAGTTACCTCCGGGTGTTGTTGCCTAAGGCTAGCTGAGACACTGGCTTAAAGGGACTGCCCCCCTGGACAGCCCTTTGTCTGCTTCTGGCTTGCCTACCTCTCTGAAGGATAGCAAAGCTTTTGCAGTACATGCTTTTGGACACTACAGCACTCCCTACTATGGAGCCCAAACTGCCCTTGCGGCCATGCTGCAGTTTCTGCAGCAGTGTGTGCAGGCTGCCTTCATGGCTCTGCATGAGCTCAACACCGAGCTCATCGTTGAGATCCTCTCCCTGTGTGTGGGAGGAAGGCCTTGCAACTGCACCCCACAGTGAAAAAACAGTTTGGGAGGCTGGACACCAGTTCTGACTGGTGGGACCGCCTGGTCATGGAGCAGTGGGATGACCAGCAGTGGCTCCAAAACTTCCACGTGAGGAAGGCCACCTTTATGGAGCTGTGTGCCTGGCTTGCCCCTGCCCTCTGACAACAGGACACCCAGATGCCACCTGCCAACCCCTGGAGAAGCAGGTCACCACTGCCACCTGGAAGCCCCCCAGCCCAGACAGTTACCTGTCCATGGGCAACCAGTTTGGCATGGGAAAGTCCACTATCAGGGCCCTCCTCATAGAGGTAAGGCACTCTTGGGCTGCAGTCCCTGGAGGCAGGATAGAAA
Source organism: Pelochelys cantorii (assembly GCA_032595735.1). Lineage (NCBI taxonomy): Eukaryota > Metazoa > Chordata > Testudines > Trionychidae > Pelochelys > Pelochelys cantorii. Next base: position 14,210,324 of record CM064349.1, on the reverse strand, counting down.
GTAGTGGAAAGGGGGGTGGGAGTGCAGAGGTTGCCCTGAGAGTGCGGGAGGGGGGAAATCCTGTCCCCAGGGCATTGTGCTGTCCCACCCTCACAGTCCTGAGGGGGGAGGAAAGGTGCTCATAGGGGTGGCTCCTGGGGTGTTTGGGGGAAGGAGGGGGTACTCGGGGACCTCCCAAGGGTTCAGGCACCCACGCCCTCTCATTCTCTGTTTTGTGTGTTTGGCCCTCACTACCTGCAGAAGACTTCAACTCTGTTTTGCTGCACAGGGTCATCCACCTGGGAGACCTGGACCCCATCGTGGCCGGATGTGTCTCCCTGGGCTTCCCCAACTGTGGGGGAGCCATCGATGGAACCCATATCCCCATCCGCGCACCATGACATCGAGCCGCCCAATACATAAAATGCAGAGGCTATTTCTTGATAGTGCTGCAGGCCCTGGTTGACCACCGTGGACATTTCACGGACATTTTCGTGGGGTGGTCGGGCAGGGCGCACGACGCCTGCATTTTCAGGAATTCCAGCCTGTACCAGAAGCTGGCACATTCTTCCCCCAGTGTGACTTTCGGGGTGGGGACATGCAGATATCACTGTGCATCGTGGGGTACGCGGCCTACCCTCTCATGCCGTGGCTAATTAACCCGTATACCGGCCACCGGACCCCAGCAGGGACCAATTCAATGCCCCCTAAGCAGGGCCCATATCCACATGGAATGTGCCTTTGGGTGCCTCAAGGTGCGGTTCAGATGCCTCCTGACCCGCCTGAATGTGGGGGGAACACAACATTCCCGAGGAGGTGTCAGCCTGTTGTGTTCTCCACAACATCGTGGAGAGGAAGTAGGAGGCCTTCTACTGGGATGGAGGGGCAGAGGCCAGCCGGCAAGAAAGGGCACGCACAGCTGCATCCCACCAGGCCCATTAGGTGGGGGTATGTATCCTTCCTGTCTTAGCAATCTATCTATTGACTTTGATTTTTATCTGCTTAGGTTTAAGTACCCATTCTCCAGATACTTAATGATGCTCTGTCTCCTCCCTCCCCTTCCCCTCTCCTATTTATTTCGAGTTTTCATATCCCCTACTCATAACTCCAGTCATCTGAAGAAGTGGGCTGTGCCCACGAAAGCTCATGATACCATCTACATGTTGTTAGTGTATAAAGGGCTTCTAGACCATTTGTTGTTTTTTTCTTTAACAGACTAACTCGGCTACCCCATTACTGAAGGTGAGTGAGAAGTGCCCACCTGAAATGATTAACTCTTTCAAACACAGCATTCAGTTTCCATGAATTTAAGGGAATGCAGTATCCCAAACACTTAATAACCTAGGTTTCTTTCATCAGCCACCAGAGCCAATTTACAAGCCTCTTCCCCTTCAGCAAGAAATCCCCTCCACCCCAGAACACTTATGGGTTGCATCACTGCAACAGGGGAAGGATCACTAGTCAAATAGCTACTCCCACCTTCTGCCAAGAGTCAGGATTTCAAGATACAGCCAAGCTCCCTCTACCTACCAAAGTCCTCGGTTTTGCCCTGTTCAACAGCAGCTGCTCTGCTTGCTGTGGGGCCCCTGTGAATATTAGGGATATTTTTACCAGACTTCTTCCCATTGCAACTGCTCCACAGCTTGTTTCTATGAATCCTCTCAGAGGAGAAATAACTGATATGGTATTAAAAGCCTCAGCAACCTATCTACACTGGAGGTCCAGTGCTACCACCAGCAGTGGAAAATGTTTTCAGTTGGTGTAGATGGGGCCTATCTGTCCTTTGCTCGAGCTCAGCAGTTCAAAGTTCATCACACCACAACCCCTTCCTCACAATAAAAGTTACTAAATGAACCCCATGCAGGGCTGAAATATAGCCCAGGCCCCACTGCCCAAGGCTGAAGCACTTGTGCTTTGGCTTCAGCCTAGACGGCAGAGTTCAGGTTTCCACATCTAACGCGGGCCCTGGTGACTCCATTAAAATGGGGTCATGGCCCACAGTTTGACAACAGCTATTCTAGCACCTTCTCCAGAGCCTGATAATGAAGCAGCTATTTAAAAGCCTCAGAGGAACAACTGAACTTTCTCCTAGTGAGGCGAGGGCAGCTACATATTAACCCAAGATGTTGGGATAAGCAGCTTACTAAAAATGTCACTACTCCCTGCAACCCTAGGACAGTCCCACTAAGGACAGTTGGGGGGAGAATAACTAGACAGACATTTTTGCCTTTTAAGTGCTCTGCATACAGATACTGTAGTCACCAACCAGTAGATCGGGATCTGCCGGTAGGTCTTAGAGCCTCTGACAGGTGATCCTGACTGGTTTGGCCAGGAATCTATCAAGCTCTGGCACTTCAGCTGCTCCTTCACCCACTGTCATGCTGCTCCTGCCCTCTGCCTTGAAGCTGCCCCCCTCCCCTGGGAACCTCCTACTTGCTGTGCAGGGTGTGGGAGGGAGAAGGGGGGTGCTGATGTCAGGGTGTCCCTCCTCCCCCCACTCCTATACCCTATCTCCGCACAGAAAGGGTGGAGGGAGCTTGGCAACGCAAATCTGTCACTCATACACTCTGCGTGTGTCTATCTTTCTCACGAACACACACACACGTGGGGGTGGTTGTTACTTCTGCCACTGCTTACAAAGTGGTTTAGTTTTGTTTTTTGACTGATCTGTGCATTTCATAATGTTCATTTCTTTCTTATGCTTACATTTAGTTCTTTGAGTAGTGGAGGAAGGGGGATGGAGTGAGCAGGGGAAGGCCTCGGAGAAGGGATGGAGCAAGGGCAGGGTCTCGAAGGGGCGGGAAGGAAGCAGGGCAAGGGTATTTGGGTTTGAGGTAGATCTTACATTGCACTTAAATTGAAAAAGTGATCTTGTGGTTAAAAAGGTTGGAGACCACTGCTGTATTGAATGGTGAAGTGCAGAGTCCTCAGAGCTACTCAAGCGTGGAGCTGTCCTGCCAGCTATCAGGTCTCCTCCTGGGTGACTCATGAAGGACATTTCAACCTTTCAAGCTGACTCAAGTTGTTCCCTTGAAGCTTAAGAAAGCCACCTCTCCTGTTTTCCCCTCCCAAGTCTATGAGCAGCATTTCACAACAACAGAGATGCATTAAGAAGCTATTTCCTGCCTTTAAGTGTCATGTGGTTCCTAACTGTCAGGGTGGTTAAACACTGGAATAAATTGCCTAGGGAGGCTGTGCAATCTCCATCACTGGAGATATTTAAGAGCAGGTTAGACAGACATCTATCAGGGATGGTCTAGACAGTGCTTGGTCCTGCCGTGAGGGCAGGGGACTGAACTCTCAAGGTCCCTTCCAGTTCTAGTGTTCTATGATTTTATATCCTGGCAACTGCCTGGAGCCATGCACCAAATACAGGCTGGGCCAGCCAAAGCAGTTATACTGGTACAACTACCCTTTTACTGGTACAGCTATTTCACTCAAGGAGGCTGGAAACACCTATGCCAACATAAGCCCACTTTTGTATGAACATGAGGAACACTTTGCCAAGAGAGAACACCAACACAGCTACACTGGCAAAGCCTTCTGCACATAGCCCTGGCCAAAGGGCTAGATCAGATTATGGCTCCTATGTGCCCTGAGCTAACAGAACCAGCTCTTCCCCATGTGCCAACACAACTATTTTAGAAATAAGTGCTCTTACTTAGAGAGAGGAGGAAGCATCCCTGCTATGGGAAGGGCCACGTTATTAGCATCTCCAGAAACTATTCTTCAGTTCTTAACAGAACTACAATAAACCCTTACAATTTATGAAATTATATTCACAGGTCTCACCCATCCCCACTCATTGCACCCCATCCCCTGGCTTGTTAGGAGTGGCGGGGGCTGGGAGCCACAGTGAGTTTGGAAACCACTGCACCCAAGTGTTTGCAGATATCGCCAATCGCAGTAGTGCCAGGAACACATCCACAGCGAATGGCGAGGATTTACTGTAAGTGTTGATCCCTCATGGCTGCAAACTAAACTTTCCAAAAGGGACCTTATGCTGTGCTGCCTCCCTGCAGCAGCTAACAGAGTCTGCAATAAGAGGGGCTCAGATGTCTCCCCACAATGGAACAGTAACCCTGACACTCTTAAAAATTGATGTATCGGAGACCAAGAAGTTCAGGGCCTCCTTCCACATTCACAAAAGCCTGGCCACATGCTCTGCAAGGGAAGCACTAGCAGCAAGCAGATACCTCATCATCTAGGGTTGCCAGGTGTCCAGTTCTGAACCAGACAGTTCGGTATTTGAGCTTTCTGTCCGGGAAACAAATTGAGACGATACCGGACATATAAATGTCCGGTATTTTCTAATTAAGTAAGTTTTATTGTTATCATGAATATCAGTATGTAATTGCATACCGCATGAGCGTGTCTACCAGCCAGGCAGTACACAGTAGAGAGGAGGAGGGTGGGATGGAATCCCCAGGGCCGGACTCACCCATGCGCCCTGCCTGGGATTTGAGTGCACCTGGGTCAGCCCCGCTCCCCCAACTCCCTCCTGGCTAGCCCTGCTTCCCGCCAGTCAGTTCCTTCCCCCAATCTCTCCAGGCCAGCCCCGCTACTCCCAACCCCCTCACGGCCAGCCCTCCCCACCCCCCGCCCCGATCTCCCCCGGCCAGCTGTGCTTCCCCTGACCCCCTCCCGGCCAGCCCTGCTTCCCGCCAGCTGGTTCCCCACCCGGCCAGCTCCCTCCCTCACCCTCCTCCCGGCCAGCCCTGCTTCCCACCGGCTGGTCTCCTTCCCCTCCCCCCCCGGCCTTGATCAGCCCCCCTCCCGTTCTGAGATCATGTGTGTCTGGTATTTTTTTGAAAGCCATCTGGTAACCCTAACCTCATCTGGATATGTCCTGCTACCTGATTTGTAAGGGGTCACCTCTGCCCCACCTTTTCCCCCTCAATGAGTAGTGACATGTCTGCTGACTATATCAAAGCCCACAATGTGCTCCACTAGCAAGACATTTCCCATGGTTTCTATTTATGTTAGAGAAGGAACACACTGCTCAGAACCGGATAGAGGTATAGACATTCCCCCCACGGTTACATGCCATGGGCTCTGGTACCCACTCATGTGATGCAGCTTTTATTTAATGGTGCTAAGCCCTTTAAAAGAGCCAGAAAAATATAGCCAGAGTGTAAGCAATGCCACAACTTCTGCTGGAGTCTGCAGATAGCCTTCAGTGAGAGCAACAGAAGGGTAACGCCCATACTCACCTTTGCCCAGGCACGTACTGTTCTGGGAGCAGCCTCCCTGCTACTGTCTCTCAGTTTCGGGCATGGCATGCATATGGAGAACTCACAGGAATACAGCCACAGCCTAGGGCCAGAGCATGGACAAAGGGGAGCACCCAGGGCACAAATCAAGCTGCACCAGAGTGTGTCTGGCTCTGCTGAATTCTAAAGCCATTCCAATGATCATTACAATAGCCAGACCTGACTGGAGAGGGTTGATACCTCTTCCGGACACTGGACAGCAGCAGGCAGAGCTCAGAATAGCTCAGAAGTTGCAAAGGAGCTTGGATGCCAAACAGATTCAGAAGCCAGACAAGACTGAGTCATTTGAGAACCTGTGTAAACAAGTCAGTCTCTCCCTCTGTCTACTGGGGCAAGCAGCCCTTTGGCACACTAGAGGCCTCTCCATAGTAACTTACACCGTCAACCTGCAAGGTGCTCAGAGAAGAGCCACCAGTTTGCAGTACTGAGAGCTAAGTCATACTTATCTTATGGAAGATGAGGTAGGCAATAATGCCAAGTTCTGTCTTCAGGTGTGCAGAAAAGAAAATATCAGTTAGAGACAAACATAGTCAAGGCTTCCTGAACAGTGCAACATAAATATCACAGCATGCCGGTGCTAACAGGGTTCAAAAGGAAAACCAAGTAAGTTTATGGAGGATAGGTCCATTAATGGCCATTATGCAGGATGGGCAGGGATGCAAACCATGCTCTGAAACATCCCCCCTGTTGCCAGGAGCTTGGAATGGGTGCCAACGGATGGATCCTTCAATGATCACCTTGCTTTTTGTTCATTCCCTCTGATGCACTTGGCATAGCCCACTCTCAGAAGACAATATACTGGACTAGATAATAGTATGGACATGATAATAGTTGTGCCCATTTGATGGTTGCAGGACAGATGGGGAAATATTTGTCCCATTATCATGACTTCACACAGAGCCATTCCCCCCCACCCCTCACTCCCCAGGGTCATAACTTAATTCTCTCTCAAAAATTCATCTTCAGAAAAGTTAAATTCTGATAGTTCAGCAAACAAGGGTCTCAGTCGGGCTAATGCCATTAGAAACACCAGTGCAACATCAGCATGGGCTGGTCACAGGGCTTTTAAACACTTGGTTAAACTGTTGTCTAACTCTGCTCAGTAAAAGTCTAGATAGCATGGCAGCAAAAGCGCTAAGGACTGGTCTGTACAAGTGCTACCAAGACTAATGATGCAAAGGTGGATTTCCCAAAGAAGGCAAGTGTAGACAAAGCCACACACCCTTCAACTCCCTGCCAAACCCTTATTTGGGTCACTAGATTGTCAACTGAAAGCTTTTGCACTCATGATCCCCAAACAAATCATTATGCCCACACCAACCTATAAGAACCACTGTTACAGACAGAGCTCGAGTATTCCTCTTCCCCCTGCCCTAGACTGGGGTTTGGTCACAAGACTAAAGTCAACAATGGTCTAATCATTAATGGTACCTTTTGCATTGAAAGAGCTCCTTTTAACAGCAGCAAATTGTCAAGGTTTCACACCCAAAAAGGAACATTCTTCCTCTGCCACATGGGTCCCAAATTACTTGATGTCTCCATGTTAGAATTCCACACCTGCTGTTTGTTCCAGCATCCGGATGGACCAAAATTAACATCTGAGCATTACTAAGAATATCCAGCTCAAATGGACATCCTGACAGAACTCAAGCAGGCTCAGGTACTTTTTGAATGATGAAACGCAAGAGCCATCAGCACAACAACAGGGGACTGGATTTGCTTAGCCATAGCAGCATTCTCCCACTCCCTTTACAGCAGAGAACACAAATCCCAGAGAAATAGCCCCTTCAACTGATCACCTTTTTCCAACAACAATCTGTGTCTATACCTGTCTGTGGTACTCTTCTGGCCTTGTTTAACAGCAGGTTAAAATCCAGTAATAGATGTTACACCCTAGCACAACCATGCTGGTAAATGAGCTGTATCAGTTTACAAAGGCAAACCAATTTAGGATTGCATCTCAGTCAATTCATTCCCATCCCACACTGGGGACAGCAATGTTGTGCTCATTTGCTTTTATGTATCAGGAACCCAGATTCACTACAGAGATTTTTCAAAATCCATAACCCTGAACACAAACATCCGATAGAGCAAAAGCATTGTAGGTAGTTATAGCTGAGCACCTCAACTACCAAGGGATTTTAACCACACACTGCTATGATGATAGGTATTATTCCTCATTTGATAGACAGCAAATTGAGGCACAGGGTAGATTCAGGAGGGATATGAAAGGTTAACTGATAAACATCACCCTTCTTACCAGTTCTGGTTAAGTGGTGGGGGCTAGAGTAGACAAAGGGCAGGAGTTAGTGGGGGGGGGAGGGAAGAGTACAGAGCAGCAGCCCCTGTCTGCAGTGAGGTTGGAAACTTTGTAGGCAGGGGCCTCTCCAACCCAGTCACGGTGGGTGGGGGTGCCAGAGCAGCACCTGTTTATGAAGAGAGTAGCCCGCCTGTGCTGCCCCCCCCCCCTTTAATCAGTTAAACATCATGTTTAACCGGTTAACCAATTATTTTACATCCCTAAGATTAAGTGACTTGCCAATGTCACACTGGAAGCCTGTGGCAAAAAAAGGAACTGACTCAAGTCTCCGGATTTCCATTCAGATGCCTTATCCTGCTGCCCTGCATGAGCCTAATTATTGGGACCTTTGCGCTTTCAGCAAAGGAGATTTTCCCTCCACCATCTGGATCAGCAGTCACTTTGTCATTGCATCCCTCAGGGATGAAGAGTTCAGGCGTATGAAAGAGACATGCTCCCGCTGGTGATTTTAAAAGCTCAGGGAGAGAAAGGGAAGATCTCTGCTCTGATAGGACCTTGTCAATAGTAGTTTAGTTTAAACCAGCAGCTTCCCCAGAGGTTCTTGAATCCTTCTGCAAGTCCTACCCTTTACCCTATTGGCTCAATCCCTACAGATACCATTACATCAAGCATATTGCTCTTACTACTAGTTTTATTAGAGATTAAATCTGTAAATACAATTTATGGGAAAAATGACTGCTGCTTAACCCATTTAAAGAAACACCTTCATTGGGAGCCAATTTTAAATTACTGTTGATTCTTTTAGTTGGTCTACACTACATGGGGAGATCTAAGTCACACAACTTCAGCTAGGTTAATATCAGTTGAATTTGCATAACTTTAGATCTACTTACTGCCACATCTTTAAATTGTGGTGTGCGTAAACAGGAGATGCTTTCCCGTCGACTAATCTTTCGTGTCACATTCAGGTAGAGTACTGATCAGTGGCTGAGTCATTGAGTCTAGTACAGGCTCAAATCAACCCCCACTGAATTGATCACAGTCCACTGATCCAGCCAGTTCACAATCCATGGATCCAGAGGTCCAAGTCGAATCTCCCTTGTTTGGCTCCCTCCGGACCCGGACCACAGAGTCTGCCAGACAAGGGGAGGTCAAGGCTTCCTACACAGGTGTAGGGCTCTGCTCCCAACTGGAGCTGTGCTCCCTGCCACAGCCCTCCAGCCCCCCCCCCACTGTGCCAGCCTGGCCAAATCTATGTCCCCCACGGCACCAGCCACAGACAGGGGCTGGCTCTGCTGCCTCCAACCCTGGCCAGGGCCACACCTTCTGCGGTGCCAGCCCGGGCTGCGCACCTAGCTGCCAGCCCCACTGACTCCAACGCTGGCTGGGGCTGTGCTCTCTGTCACCAGCCCCAGTGAGGACTGCGCTCCTGACTGCTGGTCCTGCTGCCTCTAGCCCTGGCTTGGGCTGCACTCCCACCCACCAGCCCTGGCCTGGGCTGTGCTCACCATCACCAGCCCAGCTCAGGATGCACTTCAGAAACTGGGCAACCGGGGCTTTCTGGTCCAGCAATATCTGTGGTCCAGCAGCTGGACCAGAGAGTCCCAGATTTTAGGAGTTCAACCTATGTAGAAATATCCTTCTTATGGACAGGCTGGAACTTTCTGCAGTCAGCATTTGTCATTTCTACTGTGGGGGCCCCAAAGCACCTCCACCGGAATTAGGGCTCCATTGTACTAGACAATGTACAAACAACTCCGACAGACCTCTTTCCCAGAGAGCTCACAGTCTAAGAAAAAATATTTGATTTGTCAAGACAGGAAAGAGAATGAAGGGACTGTTAAGTTAGTTGTAAGAGTGATCTTAGTACTCACTCCTCTACCCAGCATCACATGCTAGTGATCTATATGGTTCACAAAAATAGGCTTTGCTGATGGATTTAGCAGAAGATAAACTAGTGACTTTGCAAATTTTGATGAGGATTTTGCCTCAGGACTAAAGGGCAAACATAGGTTGGAAAAGCACACATGATAATGGATTATTAATAAACCTGCACTAGCATGTCATTAGTGGAGAGACGGAATCAGTGCGCACACATCATAAAATTGTCACTAAAACAGCATCATGTGTGAAAGGAGACAGCTAATCCCCATGATTTCATCAAAATTGATGGCTAAAAAGAACCAAGATGTTTTGGAATAGAGAAGTGATCAATCTGTCTGACTTATCAAGAATGCCGTCTGGAAGTAAAAAAGGAAGGTAAAAACCAAACCCTGACGGCAGGAGCTACACACGCATTCTGGAATTATTAGAACGTTTATTCAAAGCTAAATGTACACACATGCAAAATGCATGACTTAAGGCCAAAATGTTTTTGAAAGGGAAGAGACTATCTTAAAAAGGATGCTGGCAGGTCAGCTGTGACCCAGTCAAAGTAACAAAGAGTTTGTGTCTATATAAAAAAACCCTTTTCCTGTGGGATGACAGAGTGACCTCATCACTCTGCATCCCCAGGAGCCATGGCCACATGACCGCATCATGAAATGGGGAGGGAGGGGTGGCTCCATCCCCACAAGCCCCTTGGACAGGCATCCACCTGCCTCTGGGCCCCGTGAGCAGCCTGACCAGCCCACATGCCTGTAGCGCAGCTTTCCTCTGTGCAGCCCGGGCTCAGGCACGCTCTCATAGGCCCACCGCAAGCTGGACAGGCCTTGCAACCCAGCTCTGAGTGGCCGCTCTGCACTCCAGGCTAGCCATGGAGCAAAGCTGCCCCAGCAGGCCCATGTGGAAAGGCTGGGCTGGGGCTCCTGCTGTAGTGGCCACGGCTGTGCTGCCCAGTCTGGTAGTCCTCCTGGGAGGGAGGGGCATGCAGCTCAATGAATTTGTGGGGGGGGGAAGGGGCCATGTAGGGAGGGAGGAAGGGGGATAGGGTGTATGTGGGGATGGGCAGTGCAGTAAGTGGGGGACAGCAGGGGTGAAGGAGATATAGGAATGAAGGCAGAGGGATGGGGAGGAGTTAGGGAAGGATGGGAGTGTAGGAATGGAAGAAGGAGGTGGGCATAGGGATAGGCAGTGTGGGGTGGGGAAGAATTGGGAGGATGATGAGTGCAGGAATGGAGGCAGGGAGATCAAATTCAAGTACAGATTGAGGGGGTTGGGGGTAGCCGGGCTGGCCCGGCCTCAACCCTGCCCAACAGCAGAGGGGAAAGAGCTGGGGGCTGCTGGCAGCACAGAGGAGGGGACAGGCCAGGGCTGCCATGCCTCATCCTGGCCTTCCCCGGAATGGGCAGGAGGAAAGCCAGGGCTGCCTACCCCCAGAGACAGGGGAGTTGGCAATTGTAGCAAGCAGGGGGCACCACCTCCTAGTTTTCTTTAAAATCTAAGACTTAAAACCAGAAGTCACATTTCCTTGATTTTTAGAAATTCAGTGGAACCAGGTAGGGGTTTTTGTTTTTTTAAGCAACCTGCAAACAGGGGAAGATATGTTCATTCTAAAGAAGAAACAAAAAAGGCCTGAATTGAATTGTGTTTTTGCTTTTTTTTTCCTCCTCTCTCTCTTCCATGAGAGAGATTTGAGCTTTTGCTGAACACACTGACTCGCTACAGAATTAACTGGATTTTGACATCAACCACAGCTAATGGAAGGAAATTGTTTTCTGGGACTTCCTGCTCATTACCACTGACATTCTCATCTGCTTCCAGCCCTTTCCTGGTTATTGATTCCCTTCTTCCTTCACTTATCCACCCTAGACTCCCCTCCCCCCCATTTGAAGATCTGTCCTGTCAACTTTCCTTCTTCCATCAGCATCTCACAGTCCACAATACAAGAACAGGAGCAATCTGACAAAACCTTCATGATCAGGCTGATTGCCTCCACTTCAAATTCATTCTCTCCTGTTCTGCCATTTTTCTCCATGAAGTACTCAACTTCTCCATCTACCCCTCCAATCCCAGCTGCCTTTTCACCACTCTTGGGTATGTCTACATAAAAAAAAAGTATGCTGCCAGCTCAGTATTTCAGATCAGTCTCCTTCTGTCCAAATTCACATCTCAAGCTTGAAATTCCTAATTGTAAGGTTACAGAAAGCAAATGAAACCTTAAAATGTTCAGGCTACAGTTACACATCACAAAGCAGCACAAAGGGAACAACCCCCTCCCCGCAGGTCAGTATTAAATAAACAAAGCTTCCCCAGCAATATCTGCAATCCAAACATGAGGAAGTGCATTAACTCACTGGAACAATTACAGAAAGGCTACAATAAAAAAATCCAGAATCCTGCAACCCAATCGCCTGATTTTCATTGTTCAATTGCAAGAAGTGAGTAACCTCAAGGGTGAAGACTGCACTGGATTTTGAGACAGCTTCCAGTTTCCAGAGTCTGGGCTGTTCTTGTTAACACTTCTTAGAGGTATCTGTGACTTGTCGGGTCTCCGACTATCGTGATAACAGACCTTCTGCACTGGGTATCTGCAGAGGCCCCTCCGAGTGATTCCGTTAAGAAAGCAGCATCATTTTACAGACTGTTTAATTCACACGGAAAGAAACTTCTTCCTTCATTTCAGACCAAGCAAAAATTCAGAACGAAGCATCGCTAAAATCCATCCCTCTACCCTCCCAGGCCGTTTATCTGCCCAGGAGGTCTTTGGCGAGGGTTTTTACACAGGTTCAAATTAAATGCTCCAAAATGCATTCAAACCGCAACGGCAACATGGGCCAGCCAGGGTGGGGGGGGTCTCAGCTGAGAAAAGGCTCCGCAACAAAACAAACGAGCTGTGAAGCCAGGAGTGAGACCCGCGAGCAAAGCCAGCCCGCCCCAAGCTACTGGGGCCCCAACACCTGAGACAGGCAGCTCCGTGTAGAGACCCCAACGCCACCACCCCGACCACGCATTGCAGACACCCTGACCTCCCGCAATGAAAAGAAGTTTCTGATCCGCCCCTCCGCCACGCGCCCGCACTGTCCTCTCCTGCACCCCGCCCTCCCTACCACTGCCACTTCCCCGTCCCTGCCCCCTCCAGCTTCACTGACCCGCCCCGTCCTCTACCCCTTCCTACCGCCCAGCTGTGTCTGGCCGAGAGCCGCACTGCCCCGGGCGCCACCCCCCTCACTGCCCCTGCCTCCGCCTTTCCCCACCTACCCCCCTGCCCCTGCCCCTGCCCCATCCTCGCCTCCGTCCCACGGTTTCTCCACCCGCCTCTCTGCCCCGGGCGGCACCCCCCGCCCCCGCTCACTGTCCCTGCCTCTCGCCCCCTTCCTTTCCCCCTCCCCACTATCTCTATCCCCGCCCGCCTCACTGCCCCTGCCCCTGCCCCGGCCTCTACCCTTCCCCCGCCCCACTGCCTCTGTCGCCCCGCACCTCCGTCCTCTCTCCGCCCCCCAGTCTCACTGCCCCCCCCCCCGCCCCCGGCCCGGCGCTCACAGGAAGCGGCGCTGAGGAGCAGGAGGGGCAACCGGCCCCACGCGCCGAGGCCAGCCATCGCCGCGCTCCCCACTGTGCCAGCGAGCTCCGAGGAAACGCCGCCCGCCGCCGCCAGAGCCTCTCTGAGCGCCGCCCGGCTCGGCCCGCCGCCCGCAGGTGAGGCCCCGCCCCCTTCCCAGGTGAGGCCCCGCCCCCCCCCCCCGGAGTCCCATTGGATCCCGGCCCACGCCCACCGCCCGCCAACCCCACTCCAAATGCAGTGTGAAGTGTGGCTTGGTGTCGTTCACAGGGGAGGTCGTCAACCGTGTGCGATGATTGGCTCTCGCGCCTGCAGCTCTGCCCTCATTGGCTACAGGAAGCCGATAGCCTCGCCCCCATGAATTTACTCCCCGCCCCAGGGCCCGAGCCTCAACGCCCACGCCGTGCTTCTCCGGTTGCCATGGTGACAGAGGTCTCCCTGTGCTCTTCTGGACTGAACTGTCCGACCGGACACGACCCCCCGCTCAGCGCTGCCGCTTATGGGGGCGGGGCTGCACCGGGGTCTGAGCCCCCACGGCAGAGAGGCTGTGGGAGAAAGCTGCGCCCCCCCCCCCACGCCGCCCCAGCCCAGCTCATCCCCCCAACACACACAGTGTCCTGCACCAACCCCCAGCTCATCCCCCCACAGGGCCCTGCACCCACCTTCTCCCCCCACCCAGCTCCTCCCCCCCCACAGGGCCCTGCACCCACCTTCTCCCCCCACCCAGCTCCTCCCCCCCCACAGGCCCTGCACCCACCTTCTCCCCCCACCCAGCTCCTCCCCCCCCACAGGGCCCTGCACCCACCTTCTCCCCCCACCCAGCTCCTCCCCCCCCACAGGGCCCTGCACCCACCTTCTCCCCCCACCCAGCTCCTCCCCCCCCACAGGGCCCTGCACCCACCTTCTCCCCCCACCCAGCTCCTCCCCCCCACAGGGCCCTGCACCCACCTTCTCCCCCCCACCCAGCTCATCCCCCCCCACAGGGCCCTGCACCCACCTTCTCCCCCCACCCAGCTCCTCCCCCCACAGTGCCCTGCACCCACCTTCTCCCCCCACCCAGCTCCTCCCCCCCCACAGGGCCCTGCACCCACCTTCTCCCCCCACCCAGCTCCTCCCCCCCCACAGGGCCCTGCACCCACCTTCTCCCCCCACCCAGCTCCTCCCCCCCCACAGGGCCCTGCACCCACCTTCTCCCCCCACCCAGCTCCTCCCCCCCCACAGGGCCCTGCACCCACCTTCTCCCCCCACCCAGCTCATCCCCCCACAGGGCCCTGCACCCACCTTCTCCCCCCACCCAGCTCATCCCCCCCCACAGGGCCCTGCACCCACCTTCTCCCCCCACCCAGCTCATCCCCCCACAGGGCCCTGCACCCACCTTCTCCCCCCACCCAGCTCCTCCCCCCCCACAGGGCCCTGCACCCACCTTCTCCCCCCACCCAGCTCCTCCCCCCCCACAGGGCCCTGCACCCACCTTCTCCCCCCACCCAGCTCATCCCCCCCCACAGGGCCCTGCACCCACCTTCTCCCCCCACCCAGCTCCTCCCCCCCCACAGGGCCCTGCACCCACCTTCTCCCCCCAGCCAGCTCCTCCCCCCCTACAGGGCCCTGCACCCACCTTCTCCCCCCACCCAGCTCCTCCCCCCCCACAGGGCCCTGCACCCACCTTCTCCCCCCACCCAGCTCCTCCCCCCCCACAGGGCCCTGCACCCACCTTCTCCCCCCACCCAGCTCATCCCCCGCCACAGGGCCCTGCACCCACCTTCTCCCCCCACCCAGCTCCTCCCCCCCCACAGGGCCCTGCACCCACCTTCTCCCCCCACCCAGCTCATCCCCCCCCACAGGGCCCTGCACCCACCTTCTCCCCCCACCCAGCTCATCCCCCCCCACAGGGCCCTGCACCCACCTTCTCCCCCCCCACAGGGCCCTGCACCCACCTTCTCCCCCCACCAGCTCCTCCCCCCCCACAGGGCCCTGCACCCACCTTCTCCCCCCACCCAGCTCCTCCCCCCACAGGGCCCTGCACCCACCTTCTCCCCCCACCCAGCTCCTCCCCCCCCACAGGGCCCTGCACCCACCTTCTCCCCCCACCCAGCTCATCCCCCCACAGGGCCCTGCACCCACCTTCTCCCCCCACCCAGCTCATCCCCCCCCACAGGGCCCTGCACCCACCTTCTCCCCCCACCCAGCTCATCCCCCCACAGGGCCCTGCACCCACCTTCTCCCCCCACCCAGCTCCTCCCCCCCCACAGGGCCCTGCACCCACCTTCTCCCCCCACCCAGCTCCTCCCCCCCCACAGGGCCCTGCACCCACCTTCTCCCCCCACCCAGCTCATCCCCCCCCACAGGGCCCTGCACCCACCTTCTCCCCCCACCCAGCTCCTCCCCCCCCACAGGGCCCTGCACCCACCTTCTCCCCCCAGCCAGCTCCTCCCCCCCTACAGGGCCCTGCACCCACCTTCTCCCCCCACCCAGCTCCTCCCCCCCCACAGGGCCCTGCACCCACCTTCTCCCCCCACCCAGCTCCTCCCCCCCCACAGGGCCCTGCACCCACCTTCTCCCCCCACCCAGCTCATCCCCCCCCACAGGGCCCTGCACCCACCTTCTCCCCCCACCCAGCTCCTCCCCCCCCACAGGGCCCTGCACCCACCTTCTCCCCCCACCCAGCTCATCCCCCCCCACAGGGCCCTGCACCCACCTTCTCCCCCCACCCAGCTCATCCCCCCCCACAGGGCCCTGCACCCACCTTCTCCCCCCCCACAGGGCCCTGCACCCACCTTCTCCCCCCACCAGCTCCTCCCCCCCCACAGGGCCCTGCACCCACCTTCTCCCCCCACCCAGCGCCTCCCCCCCCACAGGGCCCTGCACCCACCTTCTCCCCCCCACCAGCTCCTCCCCCCCCCACAGGGCCCTGCACCCACCTTCTCCCCCCACAGTGCCCTGCACCCACCTTCTTCCCCCACCCAGCTCATCCCCCCACAGTGCCCTGCACCCACCTTCTCCCCCCACCCAGCTCCTCCCCCCCCCACAGGGCCCTGCACCCACCTTCTCCCCCCACCCAGCTCATCCCCCCACAGTGCCCTGCACCCACCTTCTCCCCCCACCCAGCTCATCCCCCCCCCACAGTGCTCTGCACCCACCTTCTCCCCCCGCCCAGCTCATGCCCCCATAGTGTCCTGCATCCACCTTCTCCCCGCACCTAGCTCATCCCCCCCCAGTGTCCGGCATCCACCTTCTCCCCCCGCCCAGCTCATCCCCCCACAGTGCCCTACACCCAGCTCCCCTGCTCATCCCCGCACAGTGCCTTGCACCCAACTCCCCACACCCAGCTTCTCCACCCACCCAGCTCATCCCCCCACAGTGCCCTACACCCAGCTCCTCCCCCTATTCAGCTCATGCTCCCACAGTGCCCTGCACCCAGCTTCCCCATCACCCAGCTCATCCCCCCAGTACCCTGCACCCACCTTCTCCTCCCTGCCCATCTCATCCCCTCAGAGTGCCCTGCACCTAGTTCCTAACCCTACTGGTCACCCTGTTCATCTTGCCCCCAACCTCCTCCCCCATGGCCTTGTGGCCCAAGGTCCCCTAATCCGGCTCATTCCCCACTTCCACTGTGGCCCACTAGGCTATCTGGGCAGGTGATCTCTCCCTCCTGCACCATGCTGGCCAGCCTTCTTCCCCTGCCCCAACATCTCACTCTGCTGCACTCACTCCTCCCCCTGGACTTCTAACACTCCTGTCATCTGAAGAAGTGGGCTGTGCCCACAAAAGCTCATGATACCAGCTACGTGTTTTGTTAGTCTTTAAGGTGCTACTAGTCTATTGCTGTTTTTTAATTTTTTCCTCCCCTGTGGAATCTCATTCCCAAGCCCAACCCCTCTCTCTGCCTCTGTGGCTCAGGCCCACTCAGTCTGAGTGTGATGAGGGGGTGGTGAGCTGGGTGTTGGAGAGAAGCCCCTCCTCCTCACAGTCTGACCCTATCTCAATTCGAGATGCCAAGAGCTGGTCTGAGCCAATCAGTGCAAACAAATCCCAGGTGGCAGCAGCAGTTTAACCACAAGTGCAAAAGAAACAGATTTCCCCTCCCCTAGGGAAGGAAATTTGACATTTAGGAAATGTTACCTGCAGAGTGGACAGGTTTCTTCTCAGGAACCTTGAAAAGTTTTAATCTTGACAAATCATCTTTATATAACCTAACACACTGAATATGTCACATGCACAGATACTATATAGAGACCATTGCAATGAGGTCAGGGACTTATGGTCAGACTTTATAGGTATGGGGAAATAAATTGGCCAAACCAGAGAATTTGCCAGACCACAGGAGGTCACTGCTTGCTGGGATGTCAGAAGACATTTAGGGGTAAATTAGAGCTAAATAATAGCACAGAACACTCAGAGCCAGAACTAATAGCACAGAACAGAAACAAACTTTATGGGACTGAAGGGAAACTTGGCCGCACCCAGGATAAACAGACATTTAGCAAACTAACATCATGCCAGAACCATGGATGTTGCCAAACCAGAAAATGCTGGATTAGAGAGGTTTGACGTGTATTTTACATTGAAAATATAATGGAATTTAATACATTTCTGAAAACATTTTGATGTGGACAAAACTGCATATTCCAACAGAAATTTCCTCTGAAATTTTTTTACCCAGCTCTGCTCTCAGGATATGGAGTTTTTCTTAAAGCCCCAACTTCTGACGTCATATCATGGAGCACTTTTTTTTTTTAAAGGGAAGTTTCTAGTCATCACAATTGCAGAGAAAAGTCTGAAAATAAATTATTAGAAAACAAGGCAAATTTAAAATGTATTTTAAAAATCTTATGATTTTTAAGCCATTCTTCTGCCTTTTTCAGCCTGACTCATGATTTTCAAACACTTGGGACTCAAGCTAAACTGCTCAAGTTAAAGCCTAGGGTGAACCCTAGGTGTAAGTACTTGTTAAAATCTACACTGCCTGGTGTACACTAAACTTTAGATGACAGGTGCTAACAACACACCTGCTATCCTACTCTTGACAAGACCTCTGTCTCCATTGTTCCAAATCAAAATAAAAAATGCCTGATCCCCCAGTACCAAGGGAACTCTGAGAATTTTGCTTACAAATGCTGCTTTGGGTGGGAGCATTTGCTGGTGCAGTCCGTCACGGATGTACATAATGTGCTATTTGCGCAGTGCTTGTGGGAGAAGCTTCACTCACCTCACAGAATGGAGAGCATTTCCTAGGTCTCTGGGAAATGTGCTGAGGGAGGCCTCAAATGTGCTTGGAAATGGTGTGCCTGTATTTTAGCTGTTGCCATGTAACACAAAGCAAACACTCCGATATTGGCAAATGAGGTTGTAACAAGCCCTAGGAGAGGTAGGGAGAGTCCTTGGGGAGTGTTGGACAGGACCACAAATTCACATTAACAGGAGAACGTGTGTATACATGTGTGTGTAACACATAAAGAAATATGTAAGGTAGATATAACAGCAGTGAGTGGGTATAAATACCCAGCGAGATACTAAGTGTGCAAGTGTTTCCTTTTCCCCCACACTTATTCCCCGTAATGTAATCTTGGAGATAGGGAGGACTGCACAAAGGAATCAGCCAGAGAATCAGCCAATTGAAGTACAATCAGCCAAATGTCTACACTTCATTCCTCTTTCGAGAGAGGAATGGAAATGTAGACATCCGAAATTGCAAATGAAGCAGGGATTAAAATATCCCGTGCTTCATTTGCATAATCATGTATGGCCACTATTTCGAAATACCTGACCAAACTCTTCAAGTTGGCACCCCTCCCCCAGCCTAATGGTTGCTTCTTTTGTTGTCTGAGACACAAAGAATGAGGTGGGCAAAGGAGTCCTGGGGTGTTTTAGGGGTGCTGGTCCCTCCTTTTAATAATTGCAGTCCCCTTCTTGAAAAATAATGTGCTATTTTGAGACAACCCTTAACCCTCGTGGCACGAGAGTTACCGGGATGCCAAAATAGCGTGCCCATTATTTTGAAAGATATTTTGAAATAATGGGTGGCTTGTGTAGACACGGGATGGCCGTGCACTGTAGACATACTCATAGGTTTTATCCCTTGTGTATGGCATGCAGGGTATCCTTTTGTTTCCTCCCTTCCCCCTTTCTCCTTGATGACTCTGTTTACAGCTGAAATACAAATTAAGGCAAACACATATTGTTAGGACAGACCTGTTTGCCAACTTCTGCCTGGGCAGGGCAGTGAGGTTTGGAACATGTCCTGATAACATCCTTTAGGGGAATCATGTTACCTCACACACAATGTTGCTATATACATTTCACCCGGTCAATACTAACCAACCAGACAGTTATGAGTTTTCAGGTGACACCTCACAAGGCATACTCTGTAAAAAGATTATTACAATAGTGTGTAGGGTGTGACTACAGAGGTGCGTTCCATCACAGTATGAAACAGTTTCTGTATGACAAGAGATTAAAAAACCTGGGACCTTTCAGCCTGGAAAAGAGATAAGTAAGGGGGGAATGTGATAGAGGCCTATAAAACCACGCATGGTGTTGAGCAAGTGCCTTTGCATAACATAAGAACCAGGGATCACCCAATGAAAGGAATAGGAAGCAGGTGTAAACAAACAAAAGGAGGTACTTGTTCTTACCACTGCTTCCTTGGGTTCTGAAACGTATTCCAACACAGATTTTCATTTTCTTCCCATTTTAGTGTGTCATATCGTTGTCTGCTACCGGCTTGAAATGTGTACGTGATGGGCATGAGATTCAGCGGTTTGTTCAGATGCACATACATGTCAGAGTTTGTATGCATGCTTGTCTGTTTATTGTGTGCATCTTCTACTACACCTTCCCTTATTTCAACAAAAACAACAGGGAGTCCTGTGGCACCTTAAAGACTTACTGATTTACTAGGGCATAAGTTGTCATGAGTAAACCCCACATCTGATGACATAGGTTTTACCCACAAAGCTTATGCCCTTATAAATTTGTTAGTCTCTACGGTGGCACAAGACTGCTCGTTGTTTTGCAGACACAGACTAACACGGCTACCCCTCTGAGGCCTTACTTCAACAGGAGGCTTTGCATATACACACCCACTAATGCCTGATCATAATATACATTGATGATGCAGTATATTGTGTTTTTCTAACAAAACGAGTTGTTTTTATCTATTGGCATGATAAAAAGTAGAGTGGGAGTCAGAAAAAAAAGAATAATGCTGTTTGTAAAATCCAGGGCATTTTCAGTAAAAACAGATTTAAACTGAACACAATGGGACTTATGGACGTAGAGCAAATTGACCCTTGAGGGCATAGAATCATAGAACCATAGAATCATAGAACCATAGAGCTGAAAGAGACCTCAGGAGGTCATCAAGTCCAGCCCCCTGTTCTAGGCAGGACCAATCCCAATTAGATCAACCCAGTCAGGGCTTTGTCAAGCCGAGACTTAAATACCTCTAGGGAGGAGACTCCACTACTTCCCTAGGTAACCCATTCCAGTGTTTCACCACTCTCCTAGTGAAATAGTTTTTCCTAATATCCAACCTGGACCTCTCCCACCACAACTTAAGACCATTGCTCCTTGTTCTGCCACCCGTCACTACTGAGAACAGCCTTTCTCCATCCTCTTTGGAACCTCCCTTCAGGAAGTTGAAGGCTGCTATCAAATCCCCCCTCACTCTTCGCTTCTGCAGACTAAACAGACCCAACTTCCTCAGCCTTTCCTCATAGGTCATATGCTCCAGCCCCCTAATCATTTTGGTTGCCCTCCGCTGGACCCTCTCTAATGCGTCCACATCCTTTTTGTAGTGGGGGGCCCAGAACTGGACACAATACTCCAGATGTGGCCTCACCAGAGCCGAATAAAGAGGAATAATCACATCTCTGGATCTGCTGGCAATGCTCCTCTTAATGCAACCAAATATGCCATTAGCCTTCTTGGCTACAAGGGCACACTGTTGATTCATATCCAGCTTCTCATCCACTGTAACCCCCAGGTCCTTTTCTGCAGAACTACTACTTAGTTGGTTGGTCCCCAGCCTGTAAAAATGCTTGGGATTCTTCCGTCCCAAGTGCAGGACTCTGCACTTGTCCTTGTTGAACCTCATCAGATTTCTTGTGGCCCAATCCTCCAATTTGTCTAAGTCACTCTGGACTCTATCCCTGCCCTCCAGCGTATCTACCTCTCCCTCTAGCTTAGTGTCATCTGCAAACTTGCTGAGGGTGCAATCCATCCCCTCATCCAGGTCATTAATAAAGATATTGAACAGAACCGGGGCACTCCGCTAGAAACCGACCGCCATCCTTACATCAAGCCGTTGATCACTACCCACTGGGCCCGGCCTTCTAGCCAGCTTTCTATCCATCTTACCATCCATTTATCCAATCCATATTCCCTTAACTTGCTGGCAAGAATATTGTGGGAGACTGTATCAAAAGCCTTGCTAAAGTCAAGGTATATCACATCCACTGACTTTCCCATATCCACAGAGCCAGTTTCCTCATCATAGAAGCTAATCAGATTGGTCAGTCACGACTTGCCCTTTGTGAATCCATGCTGACTATTCCTAATCACTTTCCTCTCCTCCAAGTGCCTCAAAATGGATTCCTTAAGGATCCCTTCCATGATTTTTCCAGGAACCGAGGTAAGACTGACCGGCCTATAGTTCCCTGGATCGTCCTTCTTGCCTTTTTTGAAGATGGGCACTACATTTGCCTTTTTCCAATCATCCGGGATCTCTCCCGATCTCCACGACTTTTCAAAGATAATGGCCAAAGGCTCCTCAATGACATTTGCCAACTCCCTCAGTACCCTCGGATGCATTAAGTCTGGACCCATGGATTTGTGTACGTTTAGCTTTTCTAAATAGTTCCTAACCTGTTCTTTACCCACTAAGGGCTGTCCATCTTCATCCCATCTTGCATCACTTAGCGCATTAGTCCGGGAGCCCACCTTGTCCGTGAATACAGAGGCAAAGAAAGCATTGAGTACTTCAGCTTTCCCCACATCATCTGTCACTAGGTTACCTCCTTCATCCAGTAGGGGCCGCACACCCTCTCTGATCACCTTCTTCTTGTTAACATGCCTGTAGAAACCTTTCTTGTTATCCTTCACATCCTTAGCCAGTCACAATTCCAATTGCGCTTTCGCCTTCCTGATAACCCCCCGGCATTCTCGAGCTATCCATTTAAACCCCTTCCTGGTCATTTGTCCAAGTTTCCACTTTTTGTAAGCTTCCTTTTTGTGCTTAAGTTCACCAAGGATTTCCCCTGTAAGCCAATCCGGTCTCCTACCATGTTTGCCTCTCTTGCTACGCATCGGGATGGTTTCTTTCTGTGCCTTCAATAAGGCTTCTTTAAAATACTGCCAGCTGTCCTGGACTCCTTTCCCCTTCATGTTAGCATCCCAGGGGATTCTGCCCATCAGGTCTCTGAGGGAGTCAAAATCTGCTTTTCTGAAGTCCAAGGTGTGTATTTTACTACTCTCTTTTCTTCCTTTGGTCAGGATCCTGAAATCTACCATCTTATGATCACTGCTTCCCAGGTTGTCACCCACCTCTAATTCCCCTATTAGTTCCTCCCTGTTTGTGAGCAGAAGGTCAAGCTGCACACGGCCCCTGGTCGGATCCTTCATCACTTGTACCAAGAAGTTATCCCCAACATTCTCCAAAAACTTCCTGGATTGCCAGTGTACTGCCATATTGGTTTCCCAAGAGATGTCAGGGGTTTCCCAACAGATGGTCATTGCTAGACAGACAAGCTAAAAAAATGCAGAATACTTTTCCCTTTGCTACAAGCTTTATACATGGATTTCTGAGCTTCACAACACTCTGGTGGTAGAATTGTTACGCTCACCCCCAGTTTATAGGCACCACAGAGAGATTAGTTACTTTCATGATCTGGGGGAAAATATGTGGCAGAACCACTCATGATCATGAGCACTGGAAGTTTTCAGCCAAGATCGGGGCTGTGAGAGGTTCTCCCATCAGTATAGGTAATCCACTTTCCTTAGAGGCAAGGAAGAATGTGTCCACATCCTTTCTATAATGGGGGCTCCAGAACTGGCTGTAACACTCCAGATGTGGCCTCACCAGTGCCGAATAAAGGGGAACAATCACTTCCCTAGATCTACTGGCAATGTTCCTCCTAATGCACCCTACTATGCCGTTAGCCTTCTTGGCTATAAGGGCCCACTGTTGTTGACTCATATCCAGCTTCTTATCCACAGCATGGAGCCACTGTGTTCTGTTTTATACCCTTAGTCCATGTGCTTGCAGAATGCAAATCCAGGCACGTCTGGTAGGCACGTCTGGTGGGCACAGCTGAGTCCCCAGGCAAGGTTGAGCATTTCGCCTGCTGAGGCCTCATGCAGGTGCGTCACTGAATTGTAGCTCCCTTGGGGAACAATGGCTGTTGATGGTTGTTTGACACCCGCCTGGGCGTTAGTTATTTTCTTTCCTCTTGTCTCTGAGCAGCTAATATCTGGCTGATTCCCCGATTTACAGCATGTTTTAGTAATAATCACACAACACAAATTCATATGCACCGTTGCTATAGATATTTAGCTAGAAAGGGCCTTTCACTGCAGTATAACCTTTCCGTACATGTCACAGGGCATGCTTTATAGGCACTATCAGAAACAGTGTATTGATGAGGAATATGGGGGTTACAGGGCACTCCCCCAAGGCACATCCACATTCTTCTCCACTCCTGCCTCCCCTAGTCCAGCCGAAGGAAAAGCTGGTACCAACTCTACTCTTATTGTACCTTTTCCCCTTCTCGTACAAGTAAAACACTGGGAAGTGGATACCTGTGTCTTGGTGACTTAGGGCTGGAATGGGCACCATCTCTCCATAGAAACATTGCAAGGGACAATGCATGCACACACATACCCTGGGCTGCTTCCCCTTCCAGTACTCTTCTCCATGCTTGGCTGGCTAGACTGCGGCAGTGTCTCAAACAGGTCCTGCTCTCCCACTGTGTCTCCCCTCCTCCTCCCACAGCAGGTACGTCAGAAGTATTTATGGGGGTCTGCAGCATGGGCAGTGGGTGACCCCATAACTTGGGGAGTTAAAACCTCACAGCTGTGCTTCTTCTGTGCCCAGCAGCTCAGCCCTCCCCACCAACTACGGCTGCTGCTGGGCCCCTGCCCAGCCCTTCCTCCCACCCCCACTGTGGCTGCTGGCCTTCGCCCCCAGCCCAGGATAGCATGCCCCCTCCCACACACACACCTGGAGCTCCAGAAAGCTGGCAGGCAGTAAGGCCCCCGCCGGACCTGGCCCTGGAGCTCTGGCAAGCGGCACAGCTGAAGTCTGACCTGGGGCTCTGGAAAGCCAGTGTGTGCTATGACTGCAGCCTGCCCTGACCCCGGAGCTCTGGTGGGCAGCGTGGCCCCAGCTTCCTCCATCCATGGAGCGCTAGAGTGGAGAGCCGGAACCGGAAGGTGCAGCACTAGCCTCCCTGGGCCGGGCCTGCTGGCCAGATCTCTGACCAGGAAACAACCCCCCTCCTCACAGCTGATCCACCAGCCCCAGCACTGGGAGGACAGGCAGCACAGCCCCAAGCCTCTGGTACACAATAGGAGGCTGGGGGACAGGATCTGGGGGGCCCCAGTGGAGCATGGGTGGGG
Source organism: Pelochelys cantorii (assembly GCA_032595735.1). Classification (NCBI taxonomy): domain Eukaryota; kingdom Metazoa; phylum Chordata; order Testudines; family Trionychidae; genus Pelochelys; species Pelochelys cantorii. The sequence goes on along the minus strand of CM064349.1, from coordinate 14,185,756 downwards.
CCAAGTGAGGCAATTTGGGAAGCCTGCCCATGAAACCCACCACCCACAGTCTGTGGGTTGCTGGTGGGTGGGGTCTCCGCTAAACAGAGCACAAAGCTCATTGTAAAAGCTGCAGCTCTGTGGCTCAGAACCCAATCCATTGTTGGCCTCCCTGGCTGTGGGGTACACCTGCTGCAGGCCCTTCGCTTTCATGCAGCCCTGCTGCTGATCCTGGGTATACCTCTGCCTGCATCATTCCAGCTAGCTGCTGGCAGACGTCCGCAGTTCTACCGCTGTGTCCAAGGGATCCAGTGGCCCATCTGCTCCAGACCGGAGCATGTAGCCAGCATGTTCAGCTGGGCAGGTGCATGATATGAGGGAGAGCTGCTGGGCATGCTTGCCTAGCAGCTCACTCAGGAAAGGGCATTTCAAAAAGGCGAGGTATTTTAAAGGGGTGAGGGGATGGCTTCTAGTCTCCATGGACTGGGTAGCCGAGGTCACAGTGGTGCCCAGAGCTGCCGCTGTCAGGCATTGCAGGACAGCTGCTGGAGGACTGCAAGGGTTGACACTCCCACTATGTTGGGCTCTGTAAGTTGACCATGGTGCAATGCCATTAGGGGAGGTGGTTTCACAGCATCGCCTCAATGGGGCAATTCATGTTAAGTAGGAGACAAATTTGAGTATAGACAAACACGCAAATAAGCGGAGGCAAGGTGGCTTACAGCAGCCTAACCTTCCAGCAAAGACCAGGCCATGCTGGAGAAGGGCCACTTCCCTGAGTGATGTTACATATGTTGCTGTGGGGTTTTAATGTTGGGAAGGGGTGTGTGTGTCACACTCCTGTCAATATAACTTCATAGCGTAGACTAGGCTTTAGTTCAATTTAAGTGGTTTTTGCAGTTAACTTTAAGTCAAATTAAGTTGCTCTTTAAACTGAAATAAAAGTGCCCGCAGAGCTGTCGGCAAAGTTGTAAGAGAGGTGGTTTCAGATAATGATTTAAATTAAACCAATGCGGTTTTCTCATGTAGACAAACCCTAGATCATAGTGTAAAAAGAACCAACTTCCAAGAGTTCTGGTGTTACCTGTTGCTTCCTGCTCTCTGGAACAGAGAGCTCACACGCTGCTGGGATCCGCTGCCATGTGCCACGCTGGTCACGTTCCACTTTCCACTGGCTAAGGTGAGGCACATTTACCAGCACGTCCACCACCATGGGTGGATTACTCAGGACAACCCAGGGGGATGCTTTCCACGCGCTAGATGTGGATTTTTCAGTGGGTGGATTGTGACCATCTCAGCAGGGCCCAAAAGACAAGCTGTGGGGTCATTAGTAGGGATGTAAATTTTCGATTATTTCGCTAATCGAATAGTCGATGCAATTTGCATCAACTATTTAATTAGTCAATAAGGGTGCCTCCGCCTTTGGAGTGTAGCAACAACCCCAGAGGAACTCAACTGCTTGAGTTCCCCCGCTGGCCCCATGCTCCCTGCAGCGCTTCAAAGTTGCAGCACCACAGGCAGCCCAGAGGCAGCTGGGGACTCCCTGGATGACCCTGGGCTCCATGTAGTGCTGCCACAGGGAACCCAAGCTCTCAGCTGGCTCTAGGCTGCACGCATTTCAAAGCGGCAGCACTGTGTGGAGCCTGGGGTCTGGCCCAAAGCTCCACGCAAAGCTGCCGCTTTGAAGCACTCCCTCCCCTCTCCCCGCTCCTTTGTTGCCTCTTTCTGATAGAGGCAGCTAAGAGGGTAAAAGCGACTAGTCGATTAGTCTGTTAATTATCCAATAAGCATTTGCTTATTGGATAGTCGACTAGTTGTTCACATCCCTAGTCGTGAGTTGTTGAAAATGTTATTACAGTCTAAGCCAGTGATGAGCAAATGAGGCTAGTGAATGGGTTGCGTGAGTGGCCTTCCCTCATCTCAGTCGGCCGCAAGGTTGCCGTAACCAAGATGGTCTCCTGGCGTAGGAAGACAGGCTCCCGGGATAGGGTAGTTTTTCTCACTGCACTTATGCGCCTAGAGTTTGCAGGAGGTGCTGACAGAACTATAGCAGCAATTTGATAGGATTCAGGGGCACCCACGGCTCTCACCATGTTATGTGCAATGAGCACACACCTCACTTCATGTGCCCTTGCTTTACGTTAGGGATGTAAAATCCCATTTAATTGGCTCAGCAGTTAAATGGGAAGTTTAACTGGTTAACCAGTTAAGGGAAGGCTGCTGCAGCCCAGCTGGAGCACCCCTGCTGGAGTGGTTCCCCCGTCCCAGGCTGGCCCCCACCCGGACACACTGCAGACAGGGGCTGCTCCAGATCCCAGAACAGTCCCTGACCATGGTGGGCCCTGCAGGGCTGGAACAGCCCTCTGCCCATAGTGGGTGGGGAACTGCTCCAGCCCCCAGGGGTTAACGAATTGGTAAGCATCACCTGTTAAGAGTGATGCTTACCAGTTAATTGGTTAATTCTTCATATCCCTACTTTATGTGCACGTCACTTTAGTAATACTGGCAGGAAAAAAACCCGATGAGGACAGACACCAGCAGAATCTGGCAACCTCGTGTGTGGACAACAGTCAACAAAATGTCTTGTGGGCCACATATAAAACACCAATGGGCTGCAGGTGGCCTGCCCTTGATCAAAGCCAAAGGAAGTCTTGCTCCCCCCACCCCCTATGACTCTCCAAGGTCAAGTATTCTCCACACCCCACACCTCAGTTCTAAACACTGGGGCTATGTCTACACTATGAGTTTTCTCGGCAAAAAATGTGCTAACGAGGGACTCATTTGTATGAGTTGTGATCTCATTTGCATATTTTCTGCTGATCGGTTTTTGCACAAAAACAAACAGTGTGGATGGATACTGATCTTGTGGGAAAAGGGGTTTTGCTCAAAAAGAAAATGTTCACACTGCTTGTTTTTACACGAAAACCCCAGCACAAAAACGGATCAGCAGAAAATATGCAAATGAGATCACAACTCATACAAATGAGTCCCTCACTCACATTTTTTTGCCGAGAAAACTCGTAGTTTAGAGAAAACTCGTAGTGTAGACATAGCCTAACATCTATATTTAACAGCACAACCCAGCAGCAGCAGCACTTCTGTGTAAATACTCAGTGTAGCGATGGGAGGGGCTCTCTCATCATTGTAGATGACCCTGCTCCCCTAGAGGCAGTCACTGGGCCCACAGAATTCTTCCGGCAATGTAGCTGCCCGCACTGGGGATTAGGTTGGCATAGCTGCATCTCTCAGGGGTGTGGATTTTTCACACCCCCAAGAGAGGTAGCATTGCCAATGCAAACTTTGCATGCAGGCCAGCCCTAAGCATGGTCAGGCATGAGACTTGTTTATTCCGACAGAAAATGTGAGGGGAGGCCGTGCAATTTGTGTGAACGGGAATAAGGGCTCGCCCCAGTGAAGTGGCTGAGAAACACAGTTCTGGACAAAAACTTTAAACAGGTTTAACAGAATATCTGACCCGGAGCCCTTGTTTAGCCCTTATCAGGGCCACATAGTGTAGTGGCAGAAACGCTAGTGAGCTCCCTTTTCTAGGTGCAGGTGCTGAGAAAGTCCCCCAGGGGCAGAGGTGGCTGAGGGGCACCCAGCATGTTATAGAAACCGCAGGCTACCGATGGAAGTGGCAGGTCCAGCTGGAGAATGAAGTGGGCAGCAAAATTACTGTCAAATCTAGCTGCTAGGAGAGCTGAGGACTTGTCCCAGAGGAAGAGTACGGATACGGTCCCAGATTCCCCGAGGAGGCGGGGGAGATGGAGTGAATGGTAGGCAGCTCTCTCCCCACTCCCAGTAAAATCTAATGTGTCTGAACCACCCCAGTGCTATCGGGAGCAGGGGGAGTGACTACGTTAGGAGCAGGTGCAGACGGGGCTGGAGAGAAAGACGAGCAGCAGTTTCTCAGGCAGGAGATTTAGCAGAGAGCCCACCAGGGCGCCGGCGTTCCCATCCCAGCACCAGGTGTCAGCAGCAATGGGAGAACGTTGCAGCAAGTAAGCGAAGGAAGAGTTCTCAGAGCAAAGCAGCTGCTGGGCATGGAGTGTCACCTGCCCTGGGGGAGCTGTTCCCACGTCACTTCCCTTCCTTCTCAGACCATTCCTTGTAGCCGCCGGCGTAGTTACGGGCCCTGCAGAGACAGGAAGTGACACGGGGGTTCAGAATGGAAGATGGAAGGGCCGATCCACAACAGGGTAGAAGAATCTGATGTAGCCCAGTCACAGAGCCAGAATCTCCGAGTGGGACCAGAACGTCAGAGGGGCAGCAGTGCCCAGAGAAATAACCCGTCCTCAGCATAGAGTCATACGGATGAATTTGAAAGGTCCCTGAAGAATCAAGGTAGCCATGGAAACGTACCCTATGGAGTTAGATAGGAAATTATCTGTCGTGTCTCTCAGGCCTGGTCCAGGCAGGTCGGCTTCAAGTACGCCATCCAGGTACGCAAAATGCATACCTGGATTCAGCTTACCTTAAGCTGAGCTGCCGTAGTGTCCTCGCAGAATGAGTACTGGATGCTGGCGGAGGCTGCTCATGGCATTCAATTGACAGGTCTACATTAAACCCACTCAATCAAACGCTAAAAGATTGACCAACTTGGTCTTTCAGGCCCAGGTGGGAATGTGGAGCAGCCATGGGCAACCTAGGCTAGTGAGTGGGTGATACGAATGGGCCTCAGTCAGCTGCAAGATTGTCATAACCAAGTCTCACTGGTTGCTCACTGCGCTGGTGTCCCTAGAATTTGCGGGGTTGTGCCAAATGAACCGGAGCAGCGCTGTGATTGGATGCAGGGGAGCGCATGGCTCTCACAATGTTGTGTGCAACCCGCACGCACCTCCCTTTGCACGGCCTTACTTCACGTGTGTGTCACTTGGGTGATACCGGTAGGAAAAAACCTACGTGGGAGGAAACCAGCGGAATCTGGCCACCCTGCGCATGGGCAACGGGAAACAAAATGTCTTGTGGGCCACACATAGAACGCCAATAAGCCAGGTGCAGCTCTCAGGCTGCAAGCTGCCCACTACGGATATGGAGTATCACCCCGACCAGTGGGTTTACCTCAGAATACACTAGTATGAGCAATATCAGTGCTGGGGGATCTCTGAGCTCTCTCCTCCTCTCCTCCCCCCCAGACCCAATAATTCCTCTGTTAGTAACCCTATACCTGAGCATTGGGGTGGGGGTGCTGAAGGGGTGGGTCCATAGTACCCAGCACATTTTAACCACCTACAGCCCTTGCCTCCAAACCCACAGTGCCCCTGGCATGCTCACAATCTCCCGGAGGGTCTAGTGCCTCATGGTACCAGGCTCAAGGGGGAGGGGCAGGCTCACTTGGTATAGCCCAGTTTAATGGCGATCTCCGTGGCCTGAGCGCCTCTCCTGCCCATCTGGCAGTGGAAGATCAAGTCCTCGTCATCCAGCCGCGGCTTGTCCACACTATATTTCATCTTAAATGTCTCAGGGTCCATCTTCAGGGCTTCCTCGACGTCCACCACTGGGGGAGGGGGAGAGATGATTGCGATCAGCAGTGCTGGTGTAACACCCTGGGCATCCCTTCTAGAAGCTGATCCACTACAGGGTAAAAGCCTACTGCTCCTACCAACTAATGGAGTTACTCCTTTAGCGCAAGTGGTAAAGTTCTGTCTTGATGCTGAAGCTGCTGAGTTAGAACCCTGCAGAGGATTGTGGGGGAAGGCTGCACGGCTCCATAAATACAGGTGATGATGTTCTCGTATTTAAGCTAGGGATGTAGGGAAGTTAGATAACATGTAATGCAATAGTCATGAAACCACATCAATTTTACTGGTTACATGACTATTAGACAGTCCCTGGGGGCAGGGCCAGTAGCCACTGTGCTCCTGGCCCCGCTCCTAGGGAACCCCTGCCACTCCGCGCTGCTGCCTTTCTATCAGGGGTAGCAGCGCTGGGTGGTAGGCGGGAGCCAGTCCGCAAGGGGAGCCGATTTAAAAACTGGCTTCCTTTGCAGACTGGCTTCTGCCTGCTGCCCTGCACTGCTGCCTCTGATACAGAGGCAGCAGCGTGGGGTGGCAGCATGCCCTGTCCATGGGGTGGGGGTCCAAGCTCCCCACAGACAGAGGCTGCTCTGTCATGGGCCCAGGATCTCTATGGAGAGAGGCTGCATTGTGGCAGCCTCCCCTCCCCCCGGCACCTATGCCTCTGAAGGAGGCAGCAGCGCCGGGGGTGGGGGGGAGGGAGGGAGTGGGGAAGGCAGCATCACAGAGCCAGTGCTGGGGGAGGCCAGCTTTTAAGGCAGCTCCCCACCAGCACCAGCTTCTGCCTGCCCCCACCGCTGCTTCTGTATGGGCTTCGGCTCCCGCCTCTCTATCAGAGGCAGCAGCATGGAACAGGAGTGAGGGCAGGTGGATCCGGTGTTCGTGAGGGCTTAAAGCTGACTCCCCCCATGCACCAGCTCTCCCCACTGCTGCTTCTGATACAAAGGCTTATCAGTTAATCATGTAGACCACTACACGCTGACATCCCTAGTTTAAGCATGACAGCCACAAGTCCCACGTGCCTTGTAAAGGGACATAAGTCAATGGGTGGTGGGTAATACAGAGAAGGGAAGGCACTGCCTTTCCAAAACTGCTTCCACTGTCTGCTGGCTGCCCGGGCCCCCCAACAGCGTGGGAGGGCAAGGGCTGCGGCATGGCAGCCTGGCTCTCCGGCTGACCATGAGGGATCAGGCGACTGCCACAGATGCTCTGGCTACCTGGGATTAAGCAGGCTGGGGGCAGTAACCTGGGTTGGGGGCTGGGCTTGGCTCCACAGGGGTGGGGCCTTGGCAGGAAGGGGCAGGGCTGGGGCTTGCCTTCCCCAGCTAGGCCTTCATCCACCGCCCACGTGTAAGTAGGACTTTCCCCACTACTGAAATTCAGCCCCCCCTGCAGTGGAACACAACAAATGACCAGGACATGGAAACTCTGCACAACCATACATGACAGGAAGGGCAGCAGAATCTTGCAGCCAATAGAAATCACCAAGGTATTTTAAGGAAGGAGAAAACAACTCCCTAAGCTGAAATTTGGCCAGGGCGGCAGGGGCTACACCCATCTCCTTGTGCACATTCGAGTGTTCAGTGATCTAGCTTTGGTTCCATGCCACTTCCCCAGCACAGCAGCCCGGGCACACTGGAGAGCACGGAGAGAGACGCACCCCCTGCTGACTGACAAGACCCATTTCCTCCAGGGCTCTAGTGCTGTGTATCAGGAAGCATGGAGTCCTTGCAGCTGACCTGAGGCTGCCTGGCTCAGCCCTCATGCAGGCTAATGAGCTGAATTGCCTGATTAGTTGGACCACCCACTGGCTGCATGAAGACTACGAGTTGGCATTGAAACTCAGCCTCAGGGGGCTGACTCACCGGCTGCTCCGTGCTTCTACGGCAGCTGTGACTTCTGCTGTGCCCACCAATGTTCTCTCTCAATTTTTTTCCATCCATGTGTAGAATAAATGTTGTTCTGTGTATTGACGTATGTGCAGATGTGCACCCCCAAGAGAAACACCTGCTGTTGGCTGTGCGCTAATCACCTGGGTGGCACCTGAACCTCCCCTTGGGCAGCCACCAAGTGCTCAGCTTACTGGCAACACTGGTGCCCAGCCTTGTTTCAATCCTGCTCAGTTCCTGACTCCAGCTCCGATCCTTGGCTCCGACTCCTGATTCTGGCTCTGACCATTGGGATTAACTGCTCTCACCCAGGTCTGAGACACTCTGTGTTGCTCTGTAGTGGGGGACGCTCCTTCAAGTTCAATCAAAACTAGGGATGTGAAAGTGTAACCGTGTAAATGGTTAACCCATGAGCCTGGGCTTAGGTTAACATTCACAGTTACATGCAAGTTCCTGGTATGTGTGGGGAGCTGGCTTAAAAGCTGGCTCCCTGCATGCACCGACTCCCAGCGAGCTGACTGCTGCCCCATGTGTAACCATGCAATTGCTGAAATTTTCATCCGTTACACAGTTACTTAATTACACACATTTTAACATCCCTAATCAAAATGGTGGTTGCTGGCACCCACAGGAGCCCCTCACCTGGAATATTGACTGAGTCATCAATACGGCCATTTGCCACCTCCTCTGGCGACCGCACATCGACAATGTGAGCCTTCCCGCTGGTGATCAGCGCCTTCAAGTCCTTGTAGGAAATAACGTGCGCTTAGGAGAAAGCAGACACCAGCAGTCACTTTTTCCACCCCCCTTTACAAAGCTCCTCCTCCGCAACTGGGGGCATATGACTCGCCCCTCACAGGGATGGTGCTGCCCATGGAGAATCAAGGGATCATTCACAGGCTGAAGCGGATCTGCCCTCTGTGAGAGGATTCCCCACTACATTAAGGGCCCTTGCTGCTGTTCTCAGGGAGAAACTGCACTTCACACACACATGCCCTTTGCGCCGCTTTGCATGGCCAAGGCCACCGCCGCATCCAAGGGCCTTTGTGTAAATCAGAAATGGTGACAATCTCCTGAGCAAACCTGGAATTACATTATACCCGACCGATGGACATTCAAGTATTCTGGGGAGCCCCGGGTATGGAAAAGGCGAATGTTTATGCACTCTTGTGGGATGGCAGCCACTGGTCTGGGAGGAGGGCCCTGACCAAGGCAATCTCTGGAAGGTATTAGAAATTTCAAAGGAAGTTTTGGGACAATACATGGGAAGTGGATTTCCCAGGAAATATTTGGAGGCAGAGGGAAATGCCTCCCTTTAGCCTTTAGACAGGCCCGCCAATGGGAGGACAAAGTGGGCAACTGTCTTGGGGCCCAGCGATTCAAAATGGCCGAAGACTCCTGGCTGGAGCCCTGGGCCCTTTAAATCACTGAGGGCAGGGGGAATGTGCCGCAGTCTGGGCAGTGCTGAGGACAGGGTGCCCCCAGCCCCATCTGCCCAAGGCATTAGGCCCCCCTCTCCTCCCACACACTATTAGGGTTGCCGGGTGTCCGGTTTTCTACTGGACAGTCCGGTATTTGCACCCTCTGTCCGGTAGAAAAATTCAGAAAATACCAGACATGTGCAATGTCCGGTATTTTCTGAATTTCCGGCTGGGTGCCAGATGGAAGCCTGGTGGGGGCAGGGGAGCGACTGGGAGGCAAGGCCACGATTGGTGCTGGGACGCTGGGAGCCCTGTGGTCACGTGCAAAAGCCGGGCGGGGCGGGGCGGGGCGGGGCGGGGCCAGTGGCCAGGACTCCCAGCCACTCCCCCCGCCCCCGCCCAGCTTCTACTAGTAACTAGAGGGACTGCCTGCCGGGGGCGCGCAGTGGCTGCACCGCCCCCCGCCAACTCTGCTTCCTGCCCCCCCTTCCTCCAGTCCCCCCGAGCTCTGCTTCCCGCCCCCCCCTTCCTCCCAGCCAGCCCTGCAGCCCCTGACCCCCCCCCCCCGTCAGCCCCACCTCCCACCCCCTTCCTCCTGGTCAGCCCCGTGGCCCCTGACCCCCCTTGCCAGGCCCGCCTCCTGCCCCCCTTCCTGCCAGCCAGCCCCCTCTCCCTCCCAGCCGGTCCCTCCTCCCCCCCCGCCCACGATCAAGTGTTTCTGGTATTTTGGGGGGGTCTACTTGGTAACCCTACACACTATGCCTGAGGGCCTGGCGAGGCTGTGAGCTCCCCCTGCCTTTAGAACAGGGGTGGGGAACTTTTTTGGGGTCAGGGGCTGCTGACCCACAGAAAAATCAGTCAGGGGCTGCACACAAGTGAGAAGCAACAAACACAAAAAAAGTGACCCCCGGCTGAGTAGGAGAAAGACATTCTCCACATTTCCCTCACACACTAGAGCCTTGGGGGGCCCAGGCTAGTAGATTTTGTGTGCTCCAGCCCCATGGAGGAATGGTGGGGGCGGGGGAGCTGAAGCACCAGTGCAGGCTTCCCAATGCTGGGGCCTCAGGGGCTGGATCCAGGCAAGCTGAGGGCCACATCCAGCCCCCCAGGACTGAGGTTCTCTACCCCTGCTTTAGAAGCTGCACTTTCAGCCGAGATCCATTGTCTGGTGAATTACCTGTTCAAGGTCCCTTCAAAGAACCCAGCTCGATAAAGGAGCGACTCTCAGAGCCATGGCTTGTTCTAGCGCTGAGCAAAAAGTACAATGAACTTGAAATGGGGGGGCAGGGAAACCCCTGGGCAGGGCTGGGAAGGGCTGCTCCCGCTCCAGTCTACACTGGAAGGGTGATCTCTGGGAAGCCTATTAGCAGTCAAGTTCTTTATTTTTTTTTTTTGTCATATTTTCTCTACAACACTTTTGCCAGAGAAAGCGAGAGCCTGAAACATGGGCCTGGTGTCAGGCCTCAGGCCTGAACCAAAGTGATCAAGAGTTATACTGAGTAACGGGCAGGCCCTGTCAAAGCAGGTATTTGCCTGTAAGTCAGGGTCTGAGACATGAACTTGGCATTGGCACTGCTAGCACTGTTTAAACACATGGAACGTGTAAGTACTGTACTGGGGGGATGTACAAAGACACCCCCCACCTCGCACGTGATAAAACAGTTTGGCAAAAGTGATTAATAGAAATATTTTGTCTGAAACATCAAGAATGAAAGCACAAGGGGAGGTAACCAACATGTCGCTAACACATGTAAGGTGTTACATAAGGTATGTATCACAGATTGTTTCAATCTTTAAATGTTGGGGTACCTCGCCTTAACTCTTGGTCCGGCCTAGAGGGCAGTAGCACATCCCATGCTACTGATAGGGTTGCCAGATGGTTTAACAAAAAAAATACCGAACACCTGCCCTGCCCCGCCCCGCCCCGCCCCCCCTCCCCCCCCCAAAAAAAAGCTCCAGGAAAAAATTCAGTTGAGGGGGAAAAAAAAAGGGGGGAGGGGGGAGACCAAAGTTGTTAAGAAAAAAAAAAAAGAGAGCCAAAGTTCTTAAGCAAAATTTGCACCACTCACTCCAGTTTGGGACCGCACACTAACCACCAATGCACCCATCCCTCCCCCTGAGCCAGGCCCCCCAGTCTCCCCATCCCAATGCACTCACCCCCTGCCTCAGGCTCAGGCCCCCCTACTGCCCCCCCATCCCAATGCACTCACCCCTGCCTCAGACCCAGGCCCCCCTACTGCCCCCCCATCCCAATGCACTCACCCCTCCCTCTGAGGCAGGCATCCTCAGTGTCGGGAGCCCCCGCTCCAATCAGCTCTCCCCCCTCCCCCCCCTCAGAGCCAGGCATGGAGGAACAATCTGACTTTTAAAGTGGTTGCTCCTGCCACCCTGCCCTGCTGCCTCGGCTCGCATTGTAGAGAGAGGGAGGCATCATGTGGCCAGCTCCCGGTCTCTGCTGGTCACGTGGGCCAGAGCAGCATGCGCTCCCAGCCCAGCCCAGCATCCCCCAGCGTGGCTCCCGGCACGTGCCTCCTCCTGTCCCCCCTTCGCTAGATTCTGCCGTGCTCCTCACTCCCCTGACTCCGCCAGATGCAGCAGGGGAAAATTGTCCCTGCCGGGCATCGGTCCCAGGGAAACAGGAAATACTGGACACTGTACATGTCCAGTATTTCCTGTTTTGTTTTTTACCAGACGGAGCTCGCAAATACCGGACTGTCCGGGTGAAAACCGGAAACCTGGCAACCCTGGCTACTGACTGAGCCGTGTCCATGGTTATAGCACACATTCTTAGCATCCTCGTAGAGCCAGCTATTACTGTGTTTCGTTTACAATAAACCTGACTCAGGGCTTTGAATCTTATCTGATTCTGTGGCCCTTGGGGGCTCTCTCGGAGTCTGCTGGGCTGGCTATTTGTGCAAAGCCAGCGCGAGGTACACAGGGAGCACAAGAACATGCACTTAGGTGAATGGCTATCGTCACTGGACAGAGCACAATATCTACCAGGACACCACACCGGTGCCTTCCGACTACCTCCACTTTTCTCTTAAAAGTAAATAGGTTTGCATAGGAAGAACTGCAGGGCTTAATTCATGCCAGGGCTGAGCCCCGGCACCTCGGGGCTTGCTGCCTCAGTTATGAAAGTAAAAAGCATGGCTTGAGCTCTGGCACCTCTTTCGTTACAAGTTAAACACTGAAGAACCATGTGGAAGCTTATAATTGTGACAATTACTCTGTTATTAGTCTCTGAGGAGAAAGCCAGCAGGCCCAGGGAGGCAGGGAGCTGTGGCAGCCTGGAGAGACCTCAGCCTGCAAGGGGAGAGACCCACATCTCCACCCCAGGGAGGCGACAACCAGGAGTGCTGTTAGTCAGAGCAGGCGCCCTTGCGGGGAAGTAAAGGTGCAAATGCCTTGAACTGTGACAAGAGTCAGGCCCCTTGTCTTTAGGAGAAGTCCCTTGTGGGCAAAATCAGGCAACAGCAGAGCCAGGTTATTCCTTTAACCACTGATTTTCCGGACACAGGATTCATTAGCTCCCCACACGCTGCTGGAAGGTTCAGGCAGCGCAAGACATCAGGGGGCAAATTCTGCTCTTGTTCGCACAGTGTAAAGCTGACAGCAACCCCCCGACTGCCATGGACTGTATCCAAGGGCAGAGAGAGAGAGAAAGGTGCACAAGATGGGCCTGGATACAAAAGCTGGAGGTGAATTTTTCCCCACCGTTTCCCCTGGCCCTATAGGCACAGTCTTGTCCGGCACTGAGGTTTATTGCGGGGAGATCTCCCAGCATCGCTCCACTACCTGGGGCTGTGTCTAGAGTAGGGGAAAAGGATTTTTTTTAAAAAAGAAAAGCATGGAGGTAACTCAGTCCATTTGAAAGCTCTCTTAGTACCCAGTGTGGACGCAGCTTACCACCTCCACAGCCACAACAGCTTAACCCAAGAGAGGTGCTGATTTTACTATGTCAGTACAGGCAAGGGAATGTGTTACCTCAGGAGGAGGCACCTTCACCCAAGTGTAACTGCATCTAGCACAGGAATTGTGCCACTGTGACTACCTGTAAAAATAAAAATTTCTCGCACACCCCAGCGGTTAAACCAGCCCACATGCAGCACAGATTGGAAAGAAGCACTGTTTTTTCTATGGAGCTTAACCCAATACTTTGCACCAATGTAGACACAGTCTAAAGCCTTCAGCTCAGGCCACGCCTCTACTTGCTATGCCAGAGATCTGTCTTCTGGCACTTGATTTAGCAGGTCTAGTAAGGACTTGCTAAATCAAATGCTGAAGGCATTCTCTCCTTCCAGCCCCCCTGTTGGCACCAGTACTCCTTAATTCACAAGTAATGGAAACATTTCTGTTGACCTCCCACCGTGGAGACAGCACCAAGCTCAGCTTAAGGTATGCTGACTCCAGCTATGTTATTTATGTAGCTGGAGTTGTGTACCTTAAGCCGACCTTCTGAGTCTAGTATAGACCTGGCCCCAGTTTGAATAGGTCAAGTTGCAGCCTTAGTTTTAACCCAGCTTTTCAGCATGTGCTACAGGTCAATTGCTTTGGCCTGATGGAGTTAGTTTGCCAAAGCCAAGTAACTCAATCCAACATCCCAGTTTTAAATCCTCCTCTGGGCAGGGCCACAGGAGACTCTGGGATGGAAAGCAGCCCTGCAGACACACCCTACACACTGGTGTAACAACCTGCGTGCAAAAGGCCGTGTGAGCTGAGGTCTCATTTGCAAACTGATAATGCGCTGGTTAATGGAGAAATATATGTGGCAACATTAATCATGAATACCTCCCCAGGGAATATTAGCACTCCTTCAAAGCCAGACAGCCCTGCTTAAGCAACAGCCCTTCAACACATCTGTCCTCAGAGGAATAAGTGTTTATCTCAACCGCTGTATAAGTAATAAGCAAGATCCCCAAACTGGGTGAGGAGGGAGTGGCAAGAAACAAAGCAAATTTAAATCTCAGCAAACGAAGATGAGTAGAAAGGGCACTGAGCCTCCTTTGCCCCCAGGTTCCCACCTTTATCCTTCCAAGCAAAGTTTGTTCAAACAGTAAACACCACAAGTATGAGAGGACTATACAAAAAAAAAAAAAAAAAAAAAAAAGTGCAGAGAATTCCAAGTTCTCTCTCTTTCTACTGATATAAAAGCTAAGTCTACACTGGCACTTTATTGCGCTGCAAATTTCTGGCTCGGAGTGTGAAAAAAACCATACCCCCCATCCCTGCCCGAATGCAGCAAGTGACCGCGCTGTGAAGCACTGGTGTGAACAGGGCTACAGCGCTGGGAACCACACTCCCAGCGCTGTTAGTGACTCCTCTGGTGGAGGTAGTTTACCCAGAGCATTGGGAACGCCTGCCATGGCTACACTGCTGCGCCCACACTTTAAACTGGGAAACTGAGGCAAAGCCAAATGTGCCAGCAGCCTGGGGCTTCAGGGAGGGCTCCTGATCAAGGAAAGAGTAAATCACCCATGGGCTGGAGGAGAGGGTGAGAAAGCCTTGACCCAAAACTTAATCTAATCAGCCGTGGAGAGACAGGGCGGACGAGGTATTGGACCAACAAGCCCTGAAGAAGAGCTCTGCGTAAGCTCAAAACCATGTCTCTCTCGCCAACAGAAGCTACTCCACTAACAGCTGCCACCTCCCCCCCTTCTCTCTCCCCCCTACCTGGGACCCACACGGCTACAGCCCCACTGCAAACACCAACGGCAGATTTCGTTTTAGACTCGGATGCGCATTTTCGCTCTTATTTGCTTGGAGCCATCTCCAGCTTTACCTCCTGGCCTTACATTCACTGACAACCCTTTGTGAACCAACCTCTCAGCCAACCCTGGCCTGTGGTTAAACAGACCGTTTGGCAAGTCCAGTGAGAGTAGCAAACTGCAGAATACGGTCTGTAGACACGACGTAGCGGTAATACCTGACCTGTCCAGGAGAGGGCAGTGCAGTGCAGAGGACTGGCTTTTGGGGAGAACTCAGGCTCAGGGAGGTGCTGGGTGTATTAAGTCCAGGCTGGTGGAAGCCAGAGCGAGATGGGCGTGTTGCTGGCAGGCTGCTAGCTCAGGGAGGGCTGCAACTGTACACACACGCAAGGTGTGCCTTGAGGCTAGTGGGGAGCTGCCCGGGGTGGGAGCTACAACAGTAAAAGCCCCAGTGTTGCAGGGCCAGGGGTGATACAACCTGGATTCCACCTAGGGACTACTTTAGGGGCAGAACTGGTGTTAGATGGTGTTTCTGATGGAGCTTGTTACCTTGAGGCAGCCAGCCCCATTTGTACAAAGAATCTTATCCCCTACTCAGAGCTGAGGCTAGGTGTAGCCCACACAGGCATTTACAACCAGGTGGCTTTGCACAGGGGTTAGATGAAGGAGTGACCATCTACACTCAAGCCCCCCAATGCCCCTGGCAACATGCTTCTCCTTATCCCTGGAAAGCCCCCAAAGAATGTTATTGTTTGGGAAAAAAAATGAATAACCCTGAGCCAATGACTAGTCACAGCAGGAAACAGCAATTCCTAGCCTTAGGCGATGTGGGTGGCCACTCAGTACATCTGAGTCTTCAGGGTCATTGCTTACCGAGTGGATCGCCCAGCTGGAAGTTAATGAGTTAAGTGCTTCCAAGTTAATGAGCCCCTCCAGACATGTGCCTTCCTTAAGTGCACTTGCTAGCAGAGCCTTTCAACTGGACCCAACTCCCTGGGGCTCAGGTCATATCATGCAAACATAAGAATGGCCAGACCAGGTCAGACCAAAGGTCCATTTGATCCCAACATCATATCTTCCAATATTGGCTAATACCAGTTTCCCCAGAAGGAGTGAACAGAACAGGTAATCATCAGATGATCCCTCTCCTGTCACCCATTTCCAGCCCCTGACAAACAGAGGCTAGGGACACCATACCTACCCATCCTGGCTAATCAGTATTGCTGGACCTATCCTCTATGAATGTATCTAATGAGGTTCAAAAAAGAATTAAAGTCCTAGTATTCCCAACATCCTCTGGCAAGGAGTTCCACAGGTTGACTGTTCACTGTGTGAAGAAATACTTCCTTTTGTTTGTTTTAAACCTGCTATCTATTAATTTCATTTGGTGACCCCTAGGTCTTATGCTGTGGGAACAAGTAAACAACTTTTCCTCATTCATTTTCTCCATACCTGCCATGATTTTATAGACTTCTATCATATCTCCCCTTAGGCTGAGTCCTTTCAGTTTAGAAATGAGGAGACTTTCTAATCTCTCTTCATATGGGACCTGTTCCAAACCCCTAATCATTTTTGTCACCCTTTTCTGAATCTTTTCCAATGCGAAGATAACTTTTTTGGGTGAGGGGGGCCACATCTGCATGCAGTATTCAAGATGTGGGTGTACCACGGATTTACACAGAGGCAATAAGATGTTCTCTGTATTATTCTCTATCCCTTTTGTAATGATTCCTAACATTCTGTTTGCTTTTTTTTTTTTTTAAAACTGTTGCTGCACACTGAGTGGATGCTTTCAGAGGTCAGGTCAGGCAGTCTCCAGACACCTTCTGCCTGTGGTGTTAGCACGGTGCCATTCCTGGCAGCCTCTGCCACTTGGCTGCACTGTATGTGCACACTGATGAGGACTCTCAATGTCTCTCACTCTACCGTACCCATTGGGCAGGGGGGACAGCCCCAGCTGTGCCAAGCCCACAGGCAGGAGACCAAAAACGTATCGCAGGCATGGGGAATGGGAAGTTCCCACCAGATCAACCCCAAGGACAATGCGGCAATGCTAGCACAAGTTTGGAGAGAAGCATCCAGTCCAGGTCAGGTGGGGTCTGAAAATGACTGGAATCATGTTTGGGCAGTCAGCCCCTAGGCAAGGTGGGGGGAAGGAAGGGCTCTGCTCTGCACCCCCAGAAGGGGCGGGGCCTCAGGCAGAAGGGGTGGGCCTGGGCAGCCAGCCCTCAGCACCACACAGACCAAGGAGCCCCTCCCCAGCTCTCACTGCTGCCCATATTGCACCGTGCAGCGCTCTGGTGGTGATTTAAAGGTCCCCAGCACAGTGGCAGTGATGGTTGGGAGCCCCAGGCCCTTTTGAATCACCAGACCGAGGGCAGTTGCCCCCTTCACTCCCCGGCCAGCAGGCCTGGGTTCAGGTCAGCTGTGCTTTGAAGCTATGCCGCTTACCTGGACTAGGATCTAAAAGGGTGATAAAAGGAGCATGCTGGCTTTAACAGGTGTTAGGCTGATTGCATTAGGCTGATAGAGTTAACCACAACTAGCTACCTCATGTTAAAACTACAGCTGATAGTTAACTAACACTTTCTCTCCTGGTGAAGACAAGGCCTAACGTGGCCAGTTTCACACATGTTAAAAAACACACTTGTCTGTCTAGAAAAGATATTTCAAAGGTGTTAGGTAACATCATATCTGTAGACTTCAGGCTGGACTAGACTGGTCTTGCCTTAAAAAAAAAAAGCAGGAAATCTACATTAAATGCTTTACTAAGCTTCATTTTAACATGCTGTATTTCTATAAAGGTGGCAAGGAGGGAGTGTGTTTGGGAGAGCAAAGCAGAAAGCATGAAGGGTTAGCTTCTGAGAGAGCCCCGTGGCTCTGTCACCCACCTAAAAAGTGCTGGATCCTAGTTTAAGTCCCTTCTCCCCCACCTTCAAGTAGAGAAGGGACTTGAAGTGGGGGTTTCCCATATCCCAGGTGGGGACCCGAACAACCAGGTTTAAACCTGGATGGGTGGCTACATTCCACACTCTAATGACAGAAAAAGCTAAGCACTGGGTACTGTTAGCTTCATTTAGCATGGACACTCTCATTGACAATATTTTCTCTCCCAGTGCCTGCTCAGAAGCAGCGATGCAGCCACTTCGGGAACATTTACTCTTACTCAGCACAGACACTTTTGCAGTAAGCTCAGGCACCTACAAGCCTTAGTGGCAACTTGGCAGGTGGATCCCAGCGGGGCCTGATTCTGGGATTTAAGCGCCTGAAGCGGCAGTTTAGTGCCTAAGTACTTCGAGGATTCTAGGCCCTGAGGTCAGGGTCAGGAAATGGATGGAAATTTACAGACTCTCCTCCCGGGCGCTGTTCCCCTCCTTCCCTAAACCACAAAGCGCTGGGCTACCCCATGCAAGTAAGAGAACCGACCCCGGGTGAGCGGCTGATAGGAGCCTGCGAGGTCTTTACACCCAGCCCAACCCAGCCGGGGGGAGGGGGGGTGCAACCAACGGGGCCGGGCTCCCAGCCCTGCACCCAAACTTTGCCCCCCCCCAGGCATCATACACATGCACATACACATACACATGCACATGCAAATCCAGGCCCATGTTGCAGCCACCCCCTGGGGACCCTCTGGTCTGCCCCCATTCAGTTACCTCGGTCCATGCTGCCGGGTACCTGGGTGCTGCTCGCCCGCGTCAGGAGCTTGTGCAGATAGCGCGTGGGCCAGCCCAGCGACATGGCTCCATTCACCCAGCCCCGGTAGGAGGGGCGGCCGCCAGGCACCGTCCGCGAACTCCTCTGCCAGCCGGCAGCGTTAGTGCCGGGCTAGGGTGGGTGCCGCGCCAGGCACAAACCTCGACCCAGAGCCCCACGGAGAGGGGGCCCGATCCTGCCCCCACGGGATGGGAGGCAGAGGTCATTTGGCTTGGCTGGCAGCCGGGCTGGGCCCCTCTGGGAGGCTCTGAGTGGTCTAGAAAGGGAACAAAGAGCACTGCTGGGGCTAATAATGAGACAAGGGGGGCTGCCCCCCCCCACACGCTGACCCCCAATCTCCCAGGTTCTCCGTGCAAACGGTGCAAAACTCTGCTGTTTTCCCAGGCTGCAGCGGTGCGCCAGGCTGGGCTACTTGACACCCGCTTTGACTTTACCCTGCAGGGCACCACCGCCCTGACCTCTTGCACCATCATTTTCACCAGCACAAGGCCCCCGACACCTGTTGCAGCCCTGCTGCTGCGCAGGGCGCTGAGCCAAGGGACGGGGGCTCTGGCCCTGAGCCCAGGTGCAACCCCCGACTGGGAGTTTCAGCAGAGCCGGTGGGAGCTCGACTCCAGAACCCCTATAAATCCGGAGTTTCGATTGTGAGCTCTTCGGGGCAGGGACTGTCTGCAGCCCTCTGGTCCTAGGGTGGTTGGGGGCCCAGATCTCTGGGGAAGGGGCTGCGTGAGCGTTCAGAACTACCAGCCCCGCCCCCAGCCCTGGAGGGAGGGGGGAAGCCGTGTCAATCAACCCCCACTTCGTGGCTGGATCATCTAGCGTCGCCGTCTCCGTCTACGCTTGCAGCAGAGGGTTGGAATTTTACCCCGGTCCCTGAGGGATGCCGCCCTGGGGGCTCAGCCTACGCAAGGCGGGACGCAGTGGAGGAGCCGGTTCCACCCGTGCAGAGCCGGGCCCGGGGCAGCTGGGGAATCGGGCCGGCCAGGCCCTGCCCCCTGGCTGCTTTGCCCCAGTCGAAAGCAGCGGGGACCCCTGGTATTACTCGAGGGGCTGCCCGGGCAGGGGGCGGGGGGTTTGCCCATAGAGCTTGTCCCGGGATACGAGCCAGCTTCTGCTGCCGCTTCCTGCATCGCCTTTACTCGCTGCTGCCAGCAACAGCTGGAGAGGGAGCGTGCGAGCCTCAGAGCCCCTGGGTTCTGGTCCCAGTTGTGCCCTGTGGCCCGTCCCCTCTGTGTGCCTCAGTTTACCATCTCACCCTGCATCTATGTAGGCTGAATTCTTTGGGGGGGGGGCAGACGCGGTGTTTGTGCAGTCCCGGGTACCAGCCCCTTCTCAGCTGGAGCCCAGAAATGCTCCTGTTTTAGGAATGATCACCCCTGGCGCAATGTACAGCTACACAGCAACACTGTTTCAAAATAACTAGCCCTATTCCAGAATCACTTAGTCTGCATCTACACAGCAGGCAGTTATTTCAAAAAGTATCAAAATACTGTCAAGCTGGAGGACTTCTTACTCCAGCTCCTGTAACCCTCATTGTCGGAGGAATAAGGGAAGGGGGAGTGTCACATTACTGGATTTTAAGGGGAGCAGCCAGATCACTGCTGCACCCATGGGGGGGTGTTTGCCCCAAAGCCTATACAAAGGGGGCCATGCGAGGTGTCAAATGAAAGCTTATCTTCTACTGATTCTATGTATGTTATTCATGTACTTATGTGATATCTGTATGTGGAGTTATAAATATGTACTCTGTGCTTAAGCTGGAAGGTTCTCTGAGACAGAGCAATGGGCCAGGAATGTCCAGTGAATGACTATGCTAATTAGCACAGTTCCAGGGACAATGGCTCGCAAGGTGCCCAATACACATCTGAGGAATGTGTCTGGAACCTGGAAACCAGTCAGTATCTAATGGCCGCTGACATGGGACACAGGAATAGGTCACTTGGTCATGTGACCCGCTCCAGCTTGGAAGGTACCAGGGATGGATATAAAGTGCCATGAGGCAAACTCCATCTTGTCTTCAATTCTGCCACTGATCCCAGATGCAGCCTTGCAAGGGACAGCGAGCTGGGAAGGACTGTCGACTCATCCTGACATAGGATGTACACCACAGACTTTTAAGATAGCAGTTTGTAACATCTCTGCTGAGAACCTGCATCAAGAACTGGTGATTGGTGCATGTAATCTATTTTCTTTAACAACCTTACTCTCTACCTTTTCTTTCTTTTATTAATAAACCTTTAGATTTTAAAGGATTGGCTCAGCATGATCTTGTGGGTAAGATCCAAAGTGTAAATTGACTGGGAATTGTAGCTGGTCTTTTGAGACCGGGAGAACCCATTCGGGGTAGGTGAGATTGGGTTCTATAACCCCTCACCTGTGTGTTAGGCCCGGGGCTGATTGTGGCACAGGGAGAGCTGGGGTGTCTGAGGGGTTTTGCTCATGAGGCTTCCTGCTGGCCGGACTGGCAGTTGAAGCACTCAGTGTGACTGGTTTGTGGCCTATTTGGGAATGGTCTCCAGTCAGGGGCTGTAAGGAGCCCTGATTTTGAGCAATTCGCCCTGAGCGGACGCCCTCAGCGGTGCCCATACCCGGCCTGGTCCATCACATGGAGGAAGAGTGCTCTATTTTGAAATAAGTTCTGTGTAGACGCTCCCTATTTTGAAATAAGATACGCAATTGAAGTAGCTCAGTTTGCATCTCTTATTTTGAGTTAAACCCTACAGTGTAGACACACCCAAAGTGCTTTCCAAGGACAGTGAATATCTCCATTTCACAGATGGGGAAACTGAGGCATGGAGCTGCAACTTGCTGACAATCACCCAAACAGCAGGGTTGGGAATAGAACCCAGGCATTCTGATTCCTTGGGCTCAGCTCCTGAAATCCCCAGCTGGGTCCTAACCTCCTTCATAGAAACCCGGTGCCTTTAAAAAATGAACATGTCAGTCACAGCATCAGACTTCATGTGTTACAGAAGGGCTGGCTCTTTAAATAGACAACAAAGCTGACATGACAAGTGGTAGAGGATTGGACATCTAATGGGTTCTACATATTTGTCTTTCTGTCTATCCCCATACACACTATTGATATGTCTATCCCCCTCCCCATACTCTTTACTTATCAATCAATCTAATTTACCTACCTACGTAAAGCATTTATAAGGGCTGCATTTCTAACCATTCTTTCATTGCGATCACTGTGTGATTACCATGTACAGCAAAATAGTGCAAATGAGACTTAAGATCTAAAGTTTGGTACACACTAGAATTTTTATTCCCATTTTAGCTAAGTGCTCATCCAGAAACTCCATCAATGTTTGGGCCAAGGCACAATTAGGCCTTGTCCATACCAGGGTGGATTTGATCACGAGTCAGGAAGATTTGATTTAAGCATGGTTTTCTACATAAAAATGCATGTTTGTTAGTTGTCATAACCAGGGCTCAACAACAGCGGCGAAAACCCACTCGCCAGCCCCGCACCGCGCATGCACCAGACCCTCACTGCGCATGTGAGCGCCGCCAGTGAACAGGGCGACCGGCTGAAATTTACTCACCACGAGCGAGTAGATAAGTGGATTTGTTGAGCCCTGGTCATAACCATAATACATATTCTTCACAACTCAGAGATAGATGTAGGATTCATTTTTAGAAGGTACATGCTATACATTTTTAAGCAGTGGTTTATTTTGAAAATTTTTCAGATTAGTTTTACAGCTATATTAGAAAATGAATAATTGTTTGGTTATTTCATTTACCTAAGGTGATTGAAGCAGTTATTTATGAAGTCACTGGGAGGTGAACTATCTCCAATTCAACAGGTTAATCATTAATATTTTCTTGCCATGCTCTATTAGGAGGAGAACATCACCAGACAGACATTTACATTGTTTTATTTAAGTAAAGCAACAATATTATGTATTTTGGATTTTTTTCTTTCAACAGCAAACATATAATATTTTAACAAAATGAGCATATTATTTTTTTACTTTAGTTAAACATTCAAGATTTTAAAATCAAGTTTGTTTTTGATAAAATTGTTTTTAACTAAAATAGTTAAATGAGGTATTTTTTAAAACAAAAATTAAATTGACCATGCCATCCAGGTCAACATGAGAAAGTTAAAATATTGGCTTCCATTCACTGCATTTTTTGAAACTTTGCACTTTTAAACAGAGGTAAGAGACTGATTGTACACAAATTTGCAGAGTGACAATAGGATAGAGAGAGAGGTTAATGATTAATTAATTAATTTATTTATAACAATTTTTTGCAGTTAACAAGCATGTTAGCTTTGTAGACACAAATCCACAGTTTGAGAAAAGCAAAACTAAGCACCTGCTAGGGTTGCCAGGTGTTCGGTATTCTACCAGACAGTCCGGTATTTGCACTGTCTTTCCAGTAAAAAAAATTCAGAAAATACTGGACATGTGCAATGTCCGGTATTTTCTGTTTTTCTGGCTGGGTGCCGGATGGAAGCCTGGTGGGGGTGAGGGGGAGTGGCTGGGACTCCCAGCCACTCCCCCCAGCTGGCTTCTGCACGTGACCACAAGCTCCCAGCGCCGATCACAGCCCTGCCTCCCAGCTGAAAGCCTGTGGTTGCGTGCAGAAGCCAGGCGGGGGGAGTGGCTGAAAGTCCCAGACACTCTCCCAGCCCCTGCCAGGCTTTCGCACGCAACCAGAGGGAGTCCCAGGCTGGGAGGCAGGGCCGTGATTGGCTCTGGGAGCCTCTGGTTGCATGCAGAAGCCGGACGGGGGAAGTGGCTGGGAGGCGGGGCGCAATCGGCGATGGGAGCCCTCAGGTGATTGTTTCTGAGGAGGAGTGACGCCTTGGGGAGGAGGAGAAGCCCTGTCCCTGCTCCTGAGCACTGTTCAAGCGCGTTGTGGCGCCGTAGTCCAGGAGAGAAGCCCGTAGGTGCTTTGTAGTTGCGTTTAGGTGTCTTCCATGGGCTCTCAGCCAAAACTGACTGGGGTGGAATTTCTGCTTCTTCCCACTGGGACACCCAAAGACCTGGCTATGGGGGAGTCACCTTCCTACCCATGGTCCACCCCCCTCCCCACCCCCGCCCTGCTATTGTGTTGCCCCAGGGTCTGTCTCTTTCTGCTTTGGGTAGCAGGAGGCTGCTTTGTAGAGCAGGCTCTGCTGCCTCCCCCTTTGTTCCCAGCTTGGTGGCTCTTGCTAGTAGCCACACAGGAAGTGTGTTCAGTGTGGGTGGTTTTTTTTTTTTGCTCGACAGATTTTTAGCCTGTGTGTACGGTATTTTTTGGGAGACCATCTGGCAACCCTAAGCGCCTCTGACGGTATCTTCTAGACTGAGCACTGAGTCTCATTGGGTAGATACAAAGATTAATCTAAATAACCTATACAGAAACCTCTGGAATCCCATAAAATTGGGTCCCTAATCCATGAACTATGTGGAATGCCTTTACAAAACTTTTCTTAAACATTACAAGAATTAGAATTTATAAGCCCTATTCCATGATGAGATGTCTTTGAGCTATGATGTATCTTAATTAAAACTATCTTTACACAGGTTTTTTTCCTCAAAAATCATTTTATAAAAAATATCTGATTTAAATAAAAAATCCAATTTAAGTAAAAAAATCCACTTTTTAAATTTTTTAAATAAAATAATTGATTTCTATCCACCTTGGTCCATACCCAAACATCGTGCTGCTTTACTTGTAGCAAGTTAGTTGAAGTGGTACAAAGACCCCTCTTCTGGGCTTGTTATAAATAGAACAGTGCTCAGGACAGAATGGGTGACCCATTGGGAAGAGACATAAACCAAACTGGTGTAAGGTAAACATAAGAACGGCCATACTGGGTCAGACCAAAGGTCCGTCTAGCCTAGTATCCTGTCTTCTGACAGTGGCCTATGCCAGATGCCCCAGAAGGAGTGAATAGATTCACCAACTGATCTGTCTCCTGTCACCCATTCCCAGCCTCTGATGAGACTAGGGACACGATCCCTGCCCATCCAGACTAATAAGTATTGACAGACCTATCATCCATGAATTTATCTAGGTCTTTTTTGAACCCTGTTAAAGCCCAGGTCTTCACAACATCTTCTGGCAAGGAGCTCCACAAGTTGACTGTGCCCTGTGTGAAGAAAAACTTCCTTTTGTTTGTTTTAAACCTGCTGCCTATGAATTTCATTTGGTGACCCCTAGTTCTTGTGTTATGGGAACAGGGAAATAACTATTCCTTATTCACTGTCTCCATACCTGTCATGATTTTATAGACCTCTATCATATCCCCCTTAGTCTCCTCTTTTCTAAGATGAAAAGTCCCAGTCTTTTTAATCTCTCTTCAGATGGGACCCGTTCCAAACCCCTCACCATTTTTGTTGCCCTTTTCTGAACTTTTTCCAATGCCAGGGGTGCAGCCTGGAGAATTGGGAATGTGATGCCGGGTTCCCTACCCCTGCTCAAAACCACCCATGCAGCTGGCACTCAGGGCCTCCCATGCTTGCAGCCTTGGTGGAGAGGGCAGGAACGGCCTGCACTAGGGAAAGTCATTGGCATGGGATGGTCCGAGGAACCCTGGTGCTGGTGTAACCCACACATCTAGGCTACGTCTACACAGCTTCCCTCTTCTGCAAAAGCCTATGCAAATGAAGCACAGATTAGCATATTGCCGCACTTCATTTACATAATTAATTAGGTGCCCTTTTTGCGCAAGAGGTTTCTGCGCAAAAAGGCGCCATCCACACAGCACCTTTTTGCGCAAAAACCCCCTCTTGGGCAAGAGCCGTTCTTCCTGAAAAAATGAGGAAGAACGGCTCTTGTGCAAGAGGGGTTTTTTGTGCAAAAACAGCTCCTAATTAATTATGCAAATGAAGAGCAGCAATATACTAATCTGCGCTTCATTTGCATAGGCTTTTGAGGAAGAGGGAAGCTGTGTAGACATAGCCCTAGAGTGGTTCACTGTCCAATGCCATGGTACTTAGACCACAGCAACAGCTGAGGACAAGAGACCTCTACAGGATAGGCTGAGAGTTAGGTGGCTTTTAGCTCAAGGTGTAGAGGCTCCTATACTAAGCTCCTAAGGGCCCAGGTTCAAATCCACCTGGTGGCAGTTATACTGGCACCTTAAATCCACATTAGCAGGGCCCTTGGTCCTGTGGAGATGGCTGGTAAGTGAGGAGGGTGTGATGTAGTGTCAGTACCTTGCTGGTTGTGGTGGATGACCCCTACTGGCCTCTGTCTGTAAGCACACTGGGGGGGGCTCCTTGAGAGCCCCCATGACACTGACTGAACCGGTTCTACTGGTTAAGGGAAGGGATGGAACAAAGGAAGGGAGTGTTGGGGAAAGGGTCAGTTTCTGGCTGGAATCATGAAGGAGACAGAGTAAAGAGGGGGGGCTGGGTGTCTAAGGGCTGAGGCACCCCATCTCAAGGGGTGTGAGGTATCCTGGTCCAGACTCCTGTAGCCACATCACATCTATGCTGTGCTGTATCCTGGAAAAGCAATAAACCCTCTCTATTCTATGGGGCTGCATGATCAGGGGGGAACTGCTGGTAAGTGGGGAAGGTCAGGAGGAAACTTCCCTGGCAGCAGGTTATCGGGGGCGGGGGGGGGCTCTCTTCCCTGCTAGCACTGGCCTGGAAGCAAGACCCCAGTCCCTGCTGTGCTCCACTGGCCTGGAAGCAAGACCCCAGTCCCTGCTGTGCTCCACTCTGCCAATAACTGCCCCCCCCCCATCCAGTTAAACAAGGGTGGTGGTGGCTGGCAGCTTGCACTGGGAAGGGGAAAGGGGGGCACTGTCATCTGTGCTTGTGCCCATTGAGCCCTGCCCTGCGCTCGGGAGAGGGAGGGGACTAAAGGCGAGTTCAGAAGGAAAGGGACAGACAGGCAGCCGGGGGGAGCTGTGCTGGAGCCGAGCGCAGCATGGGATGGACTTGCTGAGCTAAGCGCCGCAGCAGCCATGGCCCCCAGGGAGAGGGGGAGACCCCGCGGCTGCCCCATCGCCCCCGCCAGCCTGTGGCTGCTCCACTGCTACCTGTCAGGTACTCTGGGGGACAGGCCTGGGGGGGGGGAGGCACGAGGGGAGTCACCCAGAGAGAAAGGGGAGAGCCCAGCAAGGGGGAGCCAGGTGGGACAAGAGTGACCGGGATGCTGACTCCCAGGCATTTGCTGTAGTCCCATCTGGGCCCAATTGCTATGCAGTTCAAGGGCCCTGCCGGTGGGGATCAGGCAGGAGAGGGGGTAGAGGGTAGGCCGGGCAGTGTGGGGCTATGCAGAGGAGGGGAGGGGGGGTTGCATGCTGGGCACTGGGAAGAGATGGAATGGAAGTCCTCGTGCAAGGTACCACCCTGGATCTTTCTCACACACACCCCCTCCTGTGCCCCCCGGGTCAGGGATTCCTGCATTTCTGTCTCTCCCCCTCGGCCCTGGGTGACACAGCAAACCAAACCACAGGGGAGGGGAGGTCTGGGCTGATGCTTCCGCAAGCAAAGGTGTGGCCGGTGGGCTGGGAGGGGCAGAGAGTTGCGATTTCTGGGGTGGAGGCTACTGCTTGACACGCAGTGGCATCATGGATGGCAGTGCCAAGGGGGGGAGGGAGGGGGCAAATTGCAACCGCATGGAAGGCATACCCAGCCCCAAACAGCATGGGGAGTTGTATTCCCAGGTCTTTCTTACTCCCTTGTGTGACCATGGGCAATTCATATAATCACCCTGTGCCTCAGTTTCCCACATAATCAGTGATGGAAAGGGGCAGTTAGGGCACTGGCTAGAGGTTGGGAGACCTGGGAAATTGTGCCTGTTCTCCCCATTGACTCCTGGTCCACGTGTGACCTGGGATGAGTGGCTTAGCGTCTCGTGCCTCGGTTTCCCTTCTGTGCAAGGGGTTCATGCCCTGCCCCATCAGGGTGTGGGAAAATAAACCACTGCAGAGGTCATAGTGCACAGACATTGCCATCATGGAAGGCCAGATAAAGTCCATAAATAAAAGCACCACAGGGTACATCTACACTGCCAAGAAACCCCCTGGTGCTGCTTCTCAAGTCAGGGTCAGCAGACAGGCTCATAGGGCTCGGGCTGTGGGGCAGAAAAGAGCAGCGGGGATGTTCCCACTGGGGCTGGAAGCTCCCAGACCTTTCCCACTCGTCACTGTTGGGTTTTGTCCTGCAAGCCCCAGTCCACTGGCTCAGGCTTTGAGACCCGGCACTGCGGGAATGTCTTTGCAGTGTAGAGACGAACCCCGCAGTGTCTGATTGTCTGGCCCTGGAGCGGGGAATCGCTCGCTGGAGGAGCTAAAGACCTTGATTGTCCTCAGTTTCTCATAGTCTGATCAGTGTGGCTCTGCTACTTGCACTGAGACATTCATCCAGTGCCCTATGTGAGTCCCACATCCAGTGGTTAGAGCAGGGGGGACCTGGAATTCAGGACTCCTGGGTTCCAGTCCCAGCTGTGGGAGAGGAGTGGTGTGTAGGGGCTAGAGCGGGGGGGGAAGGGGGCGAGCACCTGGACTCCTGAGTTGTAGTCCCAGCTTTTTCTTACTCCCTTGGGTGACCGTGAGCAAGTCACATAATCTCCCCGTGCCTGTTTCCCACACAAGCAGTTACCCCCTTGAGCCCAGATCTACCAGAATTCTCCAATATGCCTGCCTGGTGCCTTAGCGCTGATGCGGTGCAGGGGCCTTTTCTAGGCTGAGTGGATTCTTTGGTCACTGAAGAGGGAGCGCGGGTGTTGATGACACTCCCAGGGGCACGTGGCCAAGCCCAGACCCATCTCCCAGCGACATGCCAAGGGGCACTGGGGTGGAGGTGGGTGATGGCCTGGGGAGGGGCAGGTGCCCTGCTGACTGGAAGTCTTGTGGAATGGCCTTTCTGTGTGGTGGAGGGGAGGGAAGTGTGGGGTAGTGGTTAAAGCCCAGCTGTGGATGCCTGTGTTCTAGCCCCTGCTCTGCTGAATGTGGGTAAATCACCTCGGCTTCCCCATCTGCCACAAGGGGCTAAGCTGCCCCTGCATGGGGCTGTCTGTGAAGTGCTTGGAGATCCCGGGGGCATTGGATTCTGAGGCAGCTTTCACGGTTGGGGGGCTGCCCTAGTGCCCCTTGCTGGAATAGGCAGGTACCTATTTGCGGGAGGCTGATCTCTCCAGGGTGCAGGCATCAAGACCCAGGGACCCTGAATTTGCTGCACTGTGCTGGGGAGGGCTGTCTCAGCCATGGCTCCCTGTCCCCACACATAGTGCTTCCTAATTACTGCCAATTACTGTGAGGCGCTGTCATGTCTCTTCCCACCCCCAACCCCAGCTCCATTAATTATCTGGCATGGGAACAAGGCAGGGAGATGGTTCCCACTTGGTGCAACTCCCTGGAGCAAGTGACCCCAACAATCACCCTTCTCCCACCCAAAGGACAAGGCACCCATTGTTCAGCTCCATCAGATACACAGACCCCCCAGGCTGGGGTGAGTGTGTCTGATCGCCCCTGGGGGCCAGCCTGGAAAGGGTTAACCAGGCTGGCACAGCTGGACTCCTAATTGCTCCTCTGGTCCCAAAGGGGTTAACTCAGCCAAGCTGGGAGCAGTGCAGGACAGGAGACAAATCCATGTTAATTACCGAGTGGGACTAATTACTATCGATAGGTTGGCAACATGCATTGGCAAAACCCAGTTGCCGGGTGAAAGCCAGACAGACACACTGGCTGCTGCTCCCGATGTATTCCAACTTGGCCAGAAATCGCACCCAAAATCTCTCCAGCGTGGGCTGCCTCTTGCGTGTGGCTTCGAGGCATCCAGGGAATGCTCCCGCCCGCCCTGTGCTATTTCGGTTTCCCTGCAATCCACCCAGCTGCTTTCTCACGGTTTCTCCAGCTGCTTCCGGGATGAAGCAAAGATCCAGCCAGGGCGAAATTCCCCTTGGCAACCATGGATAGGCCTCACGTCCCGCTAGGCCTCACCTACAAGCTAGACCCCATGTAATGCCCAGCTCTGCTCAGGGGGATGCCAGTTGAGCCCAGACCCTTCATAAACTGGGCAGCTAACGGGGCAAATGCGGAATTGGAGTTTCACATGGATCCTGGGCACTTCGTTTGACAGCCCCTCACGGGGCTGGCACAGGTGCTAGAATTGTTCCAACCCACCAAGAGCCCAGACCGTCCTGCACCTGTCTCTGGGGTGTGCTAGCGTCACCCTGTACTCAGGGGGTGTTGTGTTCTCATACGGGCGGGTGGAGGCTGTTCCCCTTTCTGTGGGGCCTGGCTATCTTGGGGCCACAGGTCGTTAGTGCTGGAGCCCCTCCCCGACCCCCCCCAGTGCCTGCATCCCAGCTGGGGGAGTTTTTGGTTTTCACTTCTCTGGCTCTGAATTGTGGGTGGGCTCCTGGATTTCATTGCCGGGGCTGGCCAGGATCCTCCCCGGTCATCCCACCCCCGGTGCCTCTTCCAGGAATGGGCACGGTGAAGGTGTCGGTGGGCGCTGCCAGCATCCAGGTGGTGAGGGGAGGGAATGCGTTTCTGCCTTGTACCTTCCACACCACGGCCTCGCTGAGTCGCCTCAACATCATCTGGACAGTCACCCCACTGGCGGAGCCGGGCCACCCCCAGCAGGTGAGCGGAGCCTGACCCTTTCCCCGCACTGCACTTCCATTGACAGAGGACAGTTAGCTTCAGTACAGTGAGGAATCGGGACCCCAGGATGCTGCACACTGTCCTGCCCAGATTACTCACAGCCTGGGATGGTGAAGAGATGGCAAAGGTGGAGACAACAATGGGTGGGAGCATCAAGACATGAGGTCAAATGGACGCATGATGCCCATAAATAGCAATGCCTGTTCACCAGCTGCTGTCAGATGGCCAAATTTTGCAGGCATCACAGCAGGGAGACCTGTTGCGAGCATTCCATGCAATTTCTTCAAGACCCTGGGTACCACTAACCTGTGGAACTCCTTGCTGCAGGATATTAAAAAGGCCAACAGTTTAACAAGGAGTCGATGCACAGGAATAATAGCAGCAGCTGCAGGCACGCTGTCCAGATAAAACCACAAGGGTCAGATTTCAGGGTGGAGCTCACTAAGGAGTCTGGAGGGTGTCTGCCCCTCTCCCCCCACTCTGCCCTGCCCCCGTGGAGTACTGCTGCATAACAGCTATGGAATATTATATGGAGAAAGCATTGAGACATCTGCCTTCTCTGACAATGCAGATCACAGCCCGGCCTCGCCTTTCTGGACATATGGAGTAATTTTAAAAGCAGCCTGTTCTCTCAGTCACACAGGGGAACACAGGGCTGGGGCTACAGTGCTCCCTGGAAGCACACCCCTAGGAACAGACCCCTGTTAGGTTCATCAAAGCCCATGCCAGCTCCTTTGTAGTAGACACAGCCCAGCTCCTGTGGACACTGGGCTTGCCTTGAGGCCCTCTGGGAATAGGAACCTACAAACAGCTAGGTCAGACCAATGACAGTGGTCAGTGCCAGGTGTCCCCAAGGGAATTAACAGAACAGGGTGATGGAGTGAGCCAGTCCCTGTCATCCGGTCCTAGCTTCCCACAGTCTGCAGTCCAGGGACACCCAGAGCATAGGGTTGCTTCCCTGAGCATCCCGGCTAGTAGCCATTGATGGCACTTGCCTACATAGTTGGTGGCAGAGTGGGATTTGACATAGGCACTCCTGGCTCCCAGTCCGATGCTTTGCCCACTGGCCCGCACTGTCTCTGCCGGCGCGATGGAAGTGCCCTGTGCTCAAAGAGGAAGCAAGGGGCGGCACCTCTGGCTCATGGCTGGGTTCTTCCTTCCTTTCCCCACAACCCCAGGTGCTGGCTTATGAGCAGGGAGAGGTGGTGGAGAGCCTGTCCCAGTACACAGGCCGCGTGGGCTTTGCCTTCTCGCCCACCCAGAGCGCCACCATCTTCCTCAACGAGACGCGCAGCTCGGACAGCGGGACGTACCAGTGCAGCGTCATGAACCCGCCCGACAGGGACATGCCCAACATCGGGGTCATTCAGCTTACTGTGCTTGGTACGTCCCGCCCCCACATGGAGGAAGCCCCACCTTCCCTCTGCTGCACCCGCTCCCCTCCCCCCCCAGATCCTGGAGACCTTGTATGTGTGTGTGTGTGTGTGTGTGTGTGTCCGAGGGTATGTCTACACTAGCCTCCTAGTTCGAACTAGGGGGCTAGTGTAGACATACCCCAAGTGTGTGTGGGTCTTGGGGTGTGTCTGTCTCTGTGTTTGGCACTTAGTGTGTGCATCTGTGTCATGGGGTTTTGGGGAGTGTCTGACTGGGGGGAGGAGGAGGAAGTCTTTGTGTGTGTGTCCCCCTGTGGCTGGGAGTGAGTGCTAGCGTGTGTGTATTTGTGTGTGTGTGTGTGTGTGTGTATGCTTCCTGCCTGAGCCCATGTTTGCACCTTAGTGTGTGCACACACACACATCTGAGCAGCTGTCTGGCTGTGTGTTTTGTGCACACTTCATTGTGGGCCTCTGTGTTACATCTATGCATCTGGGAGTGAGGTCTGGGGGTGACCCCTGTAGCTGTGTGTGTGCCTAGATCTGACTGCTGTGTGTGTGTGTGGGGCCAGGAGGGTGTGTCAGTGTGTGTGTGTGTGTGTGTGTGTGTGTGTATGCAGGATTTGCACTCATCTGACTTGTCTAGCTATTGTATGCATATTCTAGGCACTTGTGTGAGTGCACGTGCAGTGTGTTCCTGTGCACCGAGGGTGTGTGTACCATGCATTGGGTGTGTGTGTATGTCAGAGTGCATGCACACCGAGTGTGTGTGTGTGTATACGTGCGTACATACCCGAGTGTGTGGCTCTTTGTAGCTGAGTCAACCCATCCGCCAGCTCTCTGATGGGCGATAACAACTCCCAGGCTCTCGGTAGCTGTGTGGGCCCTGGGCAGGCCAAGCCCCTGCTGGAGGGAGACTCCCGTCCATGGCAGGCCCCCCACAGGCTTTTTCTGTGTCCCTGCAGTGCCCCCCTCCAGCCCCGAGTGCTCCAGCGAGGGGAGCGGAGAAGAAGGGGGGGACATCCGCCTGTCCTGCGGGGTGCGGGAAGGCGTGCCCGCTCCCACCTTCACCTGGGAGAAGATCCCCCCCGACAAGCAGCCCCTGGTGACCAGCTACACAGGTACTGGGAGCGGAGGCGGGGGGGGCGCCCTGGAGCAGGGCTTGGTTCTCGGAGCAATGGCCGGCCCCTGAGCACGAGCCCCCAGCCGTACATGTGCCGCCTTGCCTAGGGCGTGCACACAGGGGCCGGGGCCACATGACACGTGTGCCACATGCCACCCAACGGGCATCCTGTGGCAGAAGGAGTTGAGTGGCTGCTGGCCCCATGGAGAGGAGCATCTCTACCATCCCCCAATGGGGAGCCGGCCCTTTAAAGCCACGTGGCAGAGGCCCCTGTGTTTGGCCGGGAGGGACCTGGGTTCTAGCTGTCCTGGGGCTGGCCCCAGCGTAACCCGCTCCCTCTTTTTTCCCCCCTCCGTCTCCCACTGGCGGGGCAGAGGCGCGCCGGGCCCTGCTGACCCTGCAGAACCTGACAGCCACCACCTCCGGCCTCTACCGCTGCACGGCCTCCAACACCCTGGGATCCGGCTCCTGCTCCCTCCAGCTGCGCGTGCGCCTGGGTGAGTGCGTCCCGCTTGTCAAATGCTGGGCACTGACTGGACGCTCGGCCGTGTCCTAAGAGCAGCCAGACGAGGTCCGTCGAGCCCAGTGTCCTGTCTTCCGACAGGGGCCAAGGCCCGGCGCCCCAGGGAGTGAACAGAGCAGGTATCATCACGTGTTCCCTTCCCTGTCACCCGTTCCTTGGCAAACAGCGGCTAGGGACAGCGTCCCTGCCCGTCTGGCACAACTGAGTCAATTGGAGAGCTTGGCCCATTGATAGGCTTCACGGACACCAAACCGGTCCCAGCTGGGAAGCCAGACCAGACGCTGGAGACAGCTGCCCCGCAGAACCCCACTTTGTCGCTGGTGTCGGGCCCTTTCCTGACTCACTAAACCGGGATCAGTTCACAGCAGCTTGCAGCTGGGGCTGGAGCGCCAAGAGCAGAGAGGCCTCCTCCCCCGCCAAGCCAGCCTCTGTGTCTCTAAAGCCGCATGGCTCATGGCAAGACCTGGCTGGAGAGGATCTGTGGGAAGGCTTCTTGTCAGCCAGGGCTGACGCGTTGATGGCGAAATGCGTCAATTTCAATTCCGTTTCGCTCTGGGCAATGAAACTTGGCAGCAAATGTGGAGCTGGCTGAGATGCCCCAGGCTGTCTCTTTCCATGCAGACTTTTCATTTCCAAAACGCTCTCCAGGTCGGTGCGTCGTGCCTGGGGGGGGCAGTGTGGGGCACAACAGGAAACGTTTTCAGGCGCTGAAATGGGAAGGAAACATTTCAATTGACCCAATGGCATCCGGGATGTGATTGCCTGGGAGAAGTTGAAATGGTTCATTTTCCTTCTGGCCCCCCCCGCCCCCCAACACGAGGAATTTCCCATGAAATGAAAATCCAGTCCCCACCCATCTCTGCTGACAAAGCCAGCATGGCCCCAGCTGGTTCGCCTTTCCTGCCCGACGTCTGGGCAGCCACGCCGCTGGTGACCTCGGCTCGGTGTGTTTCAGCCCCACAGGACACGCTGGGCATCGTGGTGGGCGTCACCGTCACGCTGAGCATGGGGCTGGTGCTGCTGGCGCTCCTGGCCCTGGTGCTGTGGTTGCACCATCAAAGTGCAGGAAAGTGGCTGGAGGAGGAAGTGGAGGATTCCTACAATGAGATCAGGTGAGCGCAAAGGGAGGGGAGGTGGACTGAGGAGGGGTGAAAGGAAGGAAGGCAGAGGAGGGAGGGGGAGGTGTGAGCTCTACCCCAGCAAGGGCCCCGACCTGTTTGATCTCCAGGGGTTCTGAGGTCTTGGATGATTCAGCTGCTCTTTGAGAGACAAGGGATTGGACTCCGCCCCGCTGTGTCTCCTCTGCAGCACCAACTGGGTTTGAGGCGCTTCACCTTGCACCCTGATCCGTTGGATGGTGTTGCTGTTGGGTGACTGCTGCGCACCGCTCCAGAGGTGGCTGCATTTCAGTGCTGGGTGAAGTGATCTCAATGTAGGGCCTTTATCACTTTTATACTAAGGCCCCTAAACCCTGCTCTGGGAGCACAAAGAAGCCCCTGTTGCCCTTAGTGGAAACGAGAATGAGGCCCATGGGGGCACAGAGCCAGAAGAGCTCAGAAATGCTGGATGCTTGAAAGTCTGGCTGTGTTCGTACCATCCTCCAGCTCCATCTGGGGAAAGCAGCAATAGGGTCAGGGCACCGGAGCAGCATCAGCTACCTGAAGGGCTCAAAAATCATGAGTCAGGCTCTAAAAATCCTGAGATTGTCTGAAAAAAACCCCCCATGTCTCAGGGGGGTCGCTGTGTTAGTCTGTATCTGCAAACAGCCAGGAGTCCCAGAGCACCTTAGAGACAAACATTGATTTGGGCATCAGCTTTCGTGGGTCAAATCCACTTCATCAGATGCATTGAGGGCTCCTTGTTGTTTCTAAAAAATGCATGAGGTTTTACAACAAGGGTGCGGCTCTTTTCCGGCTGACTTCTGAGCCTTCAGGTGATACATTCCACAGCTTTTCTCTGCTTGAAAAATGAAAGTCCAGAATATCCCAGTCATGGGCCTTCCAGGCTACGTCTACACTGCACTGTAGTTCGGAATGAGAGACACAATTTGAGCTACACAAATTGCGTCTCTTATTTCAATCTTATTTCGAAACAGCTTATTTAATCATTTGGCGCTGTCTACACAGGGCCAGATTTCTAAATAACCCACTGTTCCAAA
Organism: Pelochelys cantorii; assembly: GCA_032595735.1. NCBI lineage: Eukaryota > Metazoa > Chordata > Testudines > Trionychidae > Pelochelys > Pelochelys cantorii. The sequence goes on along the minus strand of CM064349.1, from coordinate 14,150,780 downwards.
ACATCCCTTGCTCCTTGTGGAATGAGGTTTACTGGGATGTCAGAATAGCAAGCCTGAAATAACAGGCTTCCTGTGAATCATAGAATCACAGAACTGGAAGGGACCTCGAGAGGTCATCGAGTCCAGTCCCCTGCCTTCACAACAGGACCAAGCACTGTCTAGAGCATCCCTGACAGGTGTCTGAAGACACGGGCTAGCTATTTTGGGAGACTCCCATATCCCAAAATAGCGTTGTAGTGTAGACATAGCCCCAGAGAAACACCAAATGTCTGAGAGTCCTTTCAACACTCAATGAATTTTAGTATGGCCAGTGAAAACCATCCCTGCCGGGAGTGCATGTCACTTGGATTTTCATTTAAACAACCTTTCCGTTAGGCTAGAACAGTGGTCTCCAACCTTTTTAACCACGAGATCCCTTTTTCAATTTAAGTGCAATGTAAGATCGACCTCAAACCCAAATACCCTTGCCCCATCTCCTTCCCACCCCTTCTTTGAGGCCTCTTCCTGCTCACCCCATCCCCCTTCCTCCCCCATCCTCACTCACTTTCACCAGGCTGGGGTAGGAGATTGGGATGCAGGCTCTGGTCTGAGGCCAAGGGGTTTGGCATGTGGGAGGGGCACCGGGCTTAGAGCAGGGAGGAGGATTGGGGTCCAGGAGGGGGTTCAGCGTGCCAACTCTGGGAAGGAGTTTGGTTGCAGGGAGACTCACATCTGGGGCAGGAGGTTGGGTGCAGGAGGAGGTTCAGGGCTGGGACAGGGGTTCAGGAAGCAGGCTCTGGCTGGGCACCGTTTAACAGAGATGGCTTCTGGGTGGTGGGGCAGTGGGGTTAAGGCAGCTTACTCCTGCCCCAGCCCTGCCCCACTCCGGAAAGCAGCTGGCATGTACAGCAATTGCTCCATGGCACCATGTGCGGCCCCTCATCTACAGGCACCAACCCCACAGCTTCTACTGGCCACGGTTCCCCATTACTGATCAATGGGAGCTGCAGGAGCGGTGTCTGCAGGCAAGGACAGCACGTGGAGACCCCCTGCTCTGCCTTTCTCAGGGACTGCAGGGACATGCCAGCCCCATCTAGCAGCACAATTACCACAGGGATAATGACTCCAGCCACAACAGGTTCAGCATTTTAGAACTCGCTACGCAAAGAATGAAATGTAAGCAAAAAAGAGAAATGAAAATGATGAAATGCACAGGCCAGTCTAAAACCAAAACTAACCCCAAATTAACACACTTTGCAAGCAGTAGAAGTAGAAACAACAACAATCCTTGCACGTGTTGGGTCAGGAGATGAGTGAAGGACAGTGTGTGTTTGTGAGAATGACAGAGACCCACACATTGTGTGTGTGACAGAGATTTGTGTTGCCAAGCTCCCTCCATCCCCTTCTCTCTGTGGAGATAGGGTGCAGGAATAGGGGGAGGAGGGACACCCTGACATCAGTGCCCCCCTCTTCTCCCTCCCACATCCTGCACAGCAAACAGGAGGCTCCCAGGGGGGGCAGCTCCAAGGCAGTGGTGGAGTGAGGGGGGAGTAGAAGGGGGCAGTTGCCCCTGGGTGCCACACTAGGGGGGCACCAATTTAGCTGCCAAAAGTTATGTTGTTAACTTTTCTCCGCCTGCTCACCTCCTTTGTAGAGCTGTGCAGCAGCATACTGATGGAAGGTGACCTGTTGCTGCTGGGGTGGACCGGATGGGGAAGGCTCAGCCGGTCAGCTCTTTGCTATCCCCGACTCCCCAGGGCTGCAACCACGTAATAACTGCCCAGCTGCTCTGAGATTTGGGGGGGCAAATGATTGGGGAGGTGTAAATTTTGCCTTTGCCCCCGGGCGCATGACACCCTTGCTACACCACTGCTCCAAGGCAGAGGGCAGGAGCAGCATGACAGTGGGTGGAGGGGCAGCTGAAGTGCCAGAGCTTGATAGATTCCTGCCAAACCAGTCAGGATCACCTGTCAGAGGCTCCAAGACCTACCGGTAGATCCCAATCGACTGGTTGGTGACCACTAGGCTAGAGGCACAGCAGTGAGGCTGGTGTAAGTCCAGGAATGAGCATGCTCAGGGGAGCCAGGACTCCTGGCTTCCCTCCAGCTAGTGACTCTGGGCAGGTCAGTTTCCCCACTTTTTGTCTCAGTTCAACAGGTGTGACAATCCTGCCCCAGCTGGTGGGCAGCCTGCTGTGGAAGGCGGGACGGGCTCCAGTGCGTTGCCTGACTTTGTGGGGAACAGTTGGCAAAGTGGCCTGGCTGAGAAATGCACCAGAGACAGGAACTAACACAATAAAACCATAGGGGCTGGATGCTGGATTCCCATGATGGGGGCACTGACGAGGAGGGGGGTCTCCGGCCTGTACCATGCAGGAGGTCAGACAGATTGGTCAGTGCTGGGCCTTTTCTGACCTTAACGTTGATGGCTCGGTAGCTTCTCCCCCACTTACTCAGCTTTCACTGGGGGGGAGAAGTACATTTCTGGCCCTTACAGTTGTTGAGAAAAGCTAGAAAAAGTGACCCTGAAGGGCTCAAAATCTGCAAACAAACCCTGAGACAGATGAGTTAAAAAAATTATTTATTACGTGTATTACGGTAGCATCTGAGATTGCCAGTCCTGGACCTGATCTCCTTGGTGTCAGGTGCTGTACAAACAGAACAAAGACGGGTCCTTCCCCAAAGAACTTCCAGGGGAGCAGGAGGGAAAGGGGCCTTCACAGGGGTGAAAAACGAGGGTGTTTTGGGCATGTTTACAGGGAGCATGAAGGGGCCTGCCTGAAAACTCTTGGAAGCCAGCTGGAATCGTCTCGGGGCGGGAGGGGTGGGGTTTGGGCACTGGGGCGGATGAGGGCGGGGGGTGCCAATGCTGCTGATTCAGGAATCGCAGCAGGAGGTGCCCTGGGCATTTCAAGCCAGGAGCTCGGGCAGCGTCATGCTGGAGCCATCTAGCCTTGGCAGCGTGACTCCGACGCACAGGAGGGGTGAGGTGCTGCAGGGCCCTGGCCGGCGGCAGGTGGGTCTCAGCTTCTCCCAGCTACAATCCCCGGCTTGCTCTGGGAGAGTCATGGCCCTGAAACAGCCGGGGGAGGGGTCTCCGGAGGGCAGAGCCCATCTGGGGCAGTGGGTGATGGCTAGTCCAGGGTTAAGCACTGGGGTGCTGGGGCAGGGGGCATCTCCCAGGCCCCAGCAACGCAGCCTGGAGGGTTGGGCCAGGGAGTGCGGAAGATGCTTCCAGGTGGCTGGAGTGCAGGCGGGCTTGAGGGTGGCAGGAGCGAGGGGCCTGGGCTGCCGCATGGCCAGAGCCAGAGAAAAGGGCCGGGCTGAGCAGAAGGGGATGTGCTGGGGTCAGCAACGACAGTGGGGGAGTGTGCCCCCCCAACCAGCCCCCCTGCAACACAGCCCCTGCCCCCCAACCAGCCCCCTTGCAACACAGCCCCCTGACCCTGCCCCTCAATGCCCCTCTTGCAGCACAGCCTCCAACCCTGACCTACCCTGTCCCCCTGCAGCACAGCCCCCCGACCCTGCCCCCCCTGCAACACAGCCCCCCAACCCTGCCCTCCAACTGGCTCCCTTGCAACACAGCCCACCGACCCTGTCCCCCTGCAGCACAGCCCCCCTGCAACACTGCCCACCGACCCTGCCCCCCAACTGGCCCCCCTGCAACACAGCCCACTGACCCCCCCAGTGCAGCGCCTCTCCATGCCCCGACCCGGCCTCCTGCAGTACAACACCTCCCACTGTGCCTCCCACCCCGTTACTTCCCTCCTCCCTCCCCACGGGACCCTGCTGGCCGTGTGCTGCGGCCCAGCCCAGGGCCGGCTGAGGATGTGCAATGTCTCCCCAGTAGGGTTGCCAGGTGTCTGGTTTTGAACCAGGCAGTCCAGTATTTGAGCTTTCTGTCGGGGAAACAAGAGAAAATAGAACTGTCCGGTATTTTCCAAACAAGATGTCGTAGATTGTGATGTAATGTCAAGTGTGTCCGGTATTTTTGTTGAAACCGTCTGGCAACCCTACTCCCCAGAGTCGACAGCCTCTCCCCGAGGCGGCTGATCGTGGCCAAGAGCCTCTCCGGCGACATCCCCACAGCCAGCCCGGCAGCAAAGCCTCTCTGGGTCTTCAGCAGCTCCATCCCCAACACCCGCTACGCCGAGTGCCAGCGCGGGTTGGGCGACGGCCGCCAGGCAGCACCGCTCAGGGGGCCAGCATGGGCCGCGCCCCGGGGCAGCAGCAGCAGCCACTTGTCTGAGGAAGGGGCCTGGCCTGGCAGTGAGGTGGAGGAGGAGCCAGCCTGGCAGCCTTCGGACCACCCAGAGCCAGCCCCAGCCCCAGCCCCAGCCCCGGTGCTTCCCCCCAAGCTCCCCGGATTCCTGGTGTAGGATCAGCGGCCCAAAGGGCCCAGATCTTGGGGGCTGATGCCAGTGGCTGGGTTTCCCTGGGCAGGCCCTTCTCTGGCACATGCTGCTCCCACCTGCCTGGCTCCAGTGGGTGTCCGAGGGGAGCTCTGGGCAGCCCCACCACCTCCCACCCCAGCCAGCCCCATGCCCCAGGGGATCAGACCCCAGACCCTTTCCATGGGCAAAGTCCCTGCACTAGGTAGCCCCTCTTCCTGGGAGGCAGCTGGCCAGCCTGCAGCCCCGGAGGCCATTCAGCTGTCTGCACCGGAAGCCTCTGCCCAGTGCCCAAGCCACATCCAGACTGGGCAAAGGCAGTGCTGCCCCCTCCCAGCTTCAGGAGCTCCCCCCAGTTCGCCCAGGCTGGTGCCCCTCCATGCCACTTGCTGCCACCAATGTTCCCTCTTATGTTTTCATGTGTGTGCAGACTTTTTCCATCCATGTGTGGAATAATTTTTACATGCACCAAGGGATGTATGAATGTGCACCACCAACAGAAATACAAAAGCGAATTGTGGGCACCTACTCATCAGCTGGGCAGCATTTGAATTTTTCCTGAGCGGCTGCACAAGCGCCCAGCTTACAGGGAACACTGGCATTGCAGGGCAGGTCTAGCACCGAGCCTTTCCTTCACCTGATCGGATGGAAACAGCAATCTAGCCTGCAAAGGGTGCTTGCCCTGTGCCGTGGCCCTCTCCCCTTGCCCATGGGTCAATGCCCAGCCCTGGCTCAGCCCCTGCCTGCCAGACACAGCCTCTGCCGAGCAGCACCCCCTCTTGCTGAGGGGCCCTGTGGACAGTTCCCAAGGCCTGGCAGCACCAATATGTGAGCTAAGGAAGGGGATGGGTTGGAGCCAGCGGGGCTGGAGCTATTTGGGTTCAGTGCATCCCACCAGGGCTCCTTGCATGGCAAAAAGCTGGGAGATGCTCAGGTGATTCGGGGCTGAACGAGGCATCTTGGAGAGGCCAGATTCTCCCTGGGTCAGGGACCTGGAAACCTGCCCCTTTGCGGGGTTTCAAGCTGGGCCCCTCACATTTCTGAAAAGCTCACCTGACCCCCCGCCCAGGCAGCACCAACACTGGGCACTAGGCCGGGCAGGAGACAGGACCCTGAGGCCGAAGGAAAAGGAAGGTGTTTGCCCGGGGGCCAGGGGAGACAAGAAGCCGCTGGGATCTCTGATGCTCAGGGGGCAAATGCCTCTGTGAAGCCAGCAGGGTTGAGGGGCTGAAGGATGGTTTTTGGTCCCACCCCTCCAGGGATGGAGCTGGGACCAGCCTTTGCTTCTGCGACACCTGGTTCCCACGGGGGCAGGAGCTTTCCCAGTGCCCGGGGAGATTTGTCTCTGCTCCAAGACCGAGTTTCCCATGGTTAAAGGCCTAGCCCAGCCCAAGTTGGCTACAGACCTGGAGCCTGTCTGCCCGGGGGCTACACCCCTGCTGGCTGGCAGGGGCAACGCCCAGCCTGTGCTGATGTGAGGGGGGGACAGGCACCAGTGAGGTCCCATGTAACTAACCCAGAATCAGGCACTAACCCCTCCATGGCAGCAGTAGGCCCTGAGCAGTGAGCCCCTGGGCACATGCCCAGAGCAGGACAGTGCCAAGGAGATTCAGCAATGCCCCCCCCCCCACACACACAGTGGCCTTCCCTGGAGTGGAAATTTGGGTGGGCCCCAACTTTCAATGACAACTGTTAGCTTCCCCCATGCCCCGCCCTCTTCCTGGCCCTGCTGCCCCCAGACACAGGGCTTCACCTGCCCAGCTGGGGCGGCTCGACAATGGCAAGGCACAGCTGGTGGAGCGGCGCTTTCGGAGGGGTGGGTACATCTCTCCATCCTGGATTTCCCGTGCCCACGCGGCAGCACTACACCCTTGCTCAGCTTTGATGGGCCTGGATGCTACATGGGTAGGCTGCAGCCCACCCTCGCTATACCCCTGCCCCCCAGGGCCGGCTATTAGATTTGGTGGGGACCCCTAGGTGGGACCAAAATGAGGGGTTCACAGTGGGGACTGGGCGCTTAGATCTCCAATTGGGAGTGCAGGCTCTGGGGTGGGGCTGGGGAGGTGTTTGGGGTGGAGGAGGGGCTCCAGGTGCCAAGGGTTTCAGAGTGCAGGAGGGGGTTCAGGGCAGCTGGCGGGTGTGGGAGTGTAGGTGGGAGTTAGGGTGTGGGAGGGACTCAATGCTGGGAGGTCTGGGTGGGATTTAGATGCAGAAAAGGGCTCAGGGCAGGCGGCGGCGGTGGTGGGGAGTACAGGATCTGGGCAGGAGTTAGGGGCTGGGAGAGGGCTCAGGGCTGGGGGTGTGATTTAGGGTGTGGGAGAGGGCTCAAGCCAGGAGCCTGGGATGTGGGAGTGGGGCATGCAGGATCTGGGCAGAAGTTATGGTGTGGAGTTAGGAGGGGGCTGTGGGAGGGGGCTCAGGGCTGGGGCAGGCGGCAGGGCACTTACCTGGGGCAGGTCCCTTTTGGTCACACAGGTCCCAGGAGGGAGGGGCAGGTGTGTTTGCCTGCTGCCCTGTGCTTGCCTGCAGGCACCACTCCTCCCAGATCCCATTGGCTGTGATTCCTGGCCAACAGGAGAGGCAGGGTCGGAGCCTGCAGGTGCAGACGGAGCTCCCCAGCTTGTAGCTCCAGCCCAGCATGAGGCAAGAGGAGGAAGGGCAGTGTGATCCCCCCCATGCCAGGCAGGGCCAGAACATGGGGGCTTTGGGGGCTGCAGCCCAGGGACCAGGCCCCAGAAAAAACTCTGCACGTTTGGCTGCCTGGAGATCTATTTGCTGGGGCCCCTTAGCCCAGGGCTGCCGCCCCTAAAGCCCAATTAACCTGGCCCTGTCTGTCCCCATGGAGCCTCCCTGCCCAGAAGGGCTGCAGGTGTCATGTCTCCAGGACACGGGCATGAAGGGGCCACTGTGAGCCTTTCCGCGGACACTCACTGGGGGGATTAGCGTCTCCAGCGATGCCCAGTGGGGGCAGCAAGTCAACTCCAGCCCAGCCCCCTGGCACTTTTCATTCTAGACCCTACAGTCCAACATCCCCCTCCCCTTGCCCTTCAGAGTTCATCTTCCAGCACCGGGGGACAGCCTCTCGGAGCCTGTGGGGGCAGGGCATCCGGTCCTACGTGTGGACCCTACTTGGGGAAGTTCTCTGGCCTGCAGGGGCAGCTCAGACCAGATGATCACAGCCCCTTTTGGGCCCTCCCACTGTAGGTGAGCTGGCTCTGTGCCTGGGACGCCTGTAGCAGCAGGGGTCCCAGCCCTCTTTCCCACCCACCTTTATTCAGCTGGATCGGGGGAGGGGGGAGGCGTGCCAGTGAAATAAAAGCAGCAGCACATGGAAAAACAAATCACTATGTTTATTTATTCTGCTTTTTAAATTCAGAGAATTAAAAAAGTCAGAGGCTAGAGGAGCCAGGCAGTGCCAGCAAGGGGGCGAGGGGAGGCAGGGTAGCGCTCCGCTGCGGCATCCGCCTCCCCCACAGTGAAAGGGGTCAGGGGCTCAGCTGCCAGCTGGCAACAGGTGAAAGCGCTCCAGGCAGCAGAGAAGTGATTACCCCAATGCCAATGGCTGACTCACCACTGTCAAACAGGCCAGGCTGGGGGTGGTGATGGCCAAAGGCAGCGCCTGCCTGGGGGCAGACACCGGAGCCCAGCGGCAGCTCTGGAAGAAGTGGCCGTCTCCATGGAGGAGCAGGCAGGGAAGCTGGGCAGGGCTGGGGAGAGGAAAGGGGTGAGATGGGACAGGGTGGCTCGAAGCCTGGCTCTGCCGTGCGTGCCAGTTCCAGTGGGGACCAGGAGGTGACAGCGCACAGGAGAGGGGAGCTGGGGGGGGGAGGGGGGCAGCAGATCGTGAATGTGCTACCATGCAAGCCGGAGACTGTGCGCACATGGGTGGGAGAGGCCCAAGGGAGGTAGCAGGGGGTGAATGTGAGTGCACGTGGCCCCGTGACCGGGCACACGCCCTGCCTGGCTGCCCACACGCGAGGGCCACACTGGGAGCAGAACACCAGCTTGTTACCTTGCAGCAATAAAAATACTGTGTAAAGAGAGAGCATCAGCTTTATTCAAACCAGCTCTGCCGGGGAGGGGGCAGCAGGCTGAGTCTCTGGCCCAGACTGGGTGGGAGCACTGTGGGGCGCAGCTGCAGAAGACGGGCTGAGTCTCTGACCGGAGGAAGGGTGGTGGAGGCTCTGGGCCAGGCTCGGGGGGTGGAGGGAGGAGCGCTGGGGGAGGCAGGGCGGCAGGGGCTCTGGGCCAGACTCCGGGGAGGCGCAGGCGCTGGTGGCAGGCCCAGGACATTGACACTGCTGCTTACGGCTCTGTACAGCAAGAACAAGGCCCTGCAGTTCAGGAGCATCAGCAGGTGAAAGCTGGTTCCTGCAGGCAGTTGCGACTGGGGGTCTCTCTCCTCGCCTTATGCCCTGGCAGACCCCAAGGGCCCAGGGCCAGCCGCTCCCCCCTCGCCCTGTGCCAGTCAGTGGGTGTCGTTCTTGATGATGATCTCCACCCCGTGCTGACGCAGCTGTGCCCGCAGGATCAGGTTCTTGTTCTTCAGATCTTCCACCTGGCAGAGGAGAGGGAGTCAGGCTCTGCCCTAGCCAGGGTGGGGGGGACGGGGGATTGCCGCCTCAAATTGGACTGGAAGCTCCTTCCCCAACTCATCCCCTACAGCGGCCGTGGGCACGCGGAGTGCCAGAGCAGTGCCGGGCTGGCTAGGCTGGCACATCTTCCCTCTCTGCCCACCGGCAGGGTAGGCCCTGTCTGCTGCCCAGAGCAGCAGCCTGGGTTGAGGGCAGAGCCAGGCCCTGTGGCCATTCAAGTCCTTAGAGCTGCTAGATAAGGCAGTCACCTGCCCGACCCCAAGCTATGGCCCACCTGCTCCTAGCCCCACTCCAGCTGGCTGGATTGGTTCTTGGGGATGGAGGAGCGGCTGCCTGGGCCCCAGCACCTGCAGGACAGCACCCAGCATCCCAGGCTCACCTGCTGCCGCAGGACCTCATTGTCCATCTGCAGCTGGTCGAGGCCCTGCAGCTCCTCGGAGAGGCGGTGGTTGCTCTGCCGCAGCTCCTGGATGTAGTCGCAGGCTTTGGAGAGGATCCCACCCTTACTCTGCAGAACAGACACACAGCTGGGAGGGGACGCGGGCCACAGCACAGGACAGCACCACCAGGGCCGGCTGGGAACCACGAGCCTCTGACCCCGCTACCCGGTGCCTGGCTCCGTGGGGACGCGCCCAGCCTCCCCGTGCAGCTTTGCTTGATCCCATCACCACCCGGCTCACGCTAAACTGAAATAAAGGCCCCGCCCGGAGTGTGCACATAAGTGGAGCTGGTCTGCATGTGCACAAGGCCTCATAGCTCCGCGCTGCGCCTGCCCTTCGGCGGCCCCACAGGCTCACCGGCCCCCATCGCAAATGCCCCACACAGGGATTTGCAGCTTCTCTGCAGCTTGAGGATTTAGAGACGTCAGGGCTGGTTTTCAAGGACTCAGACTCCAGAGCACAATTCTGTGCCATCAGCACTGAAATCTGCAGGTACGGGAGCACCTGCACAGCTGCAGAGTGTCTGAGCACGCCGGGGCTTGGCAGACGGAGACAGGTTTCAGCCAATGGGCAACAGCCCATTCACAGCACCCCCCAGCCGCCTCCTCAGGCCGGGGCAGCTATTGGAAGCCCCTGGTTGCAGAGGGAGGGGCTGACCTCAACACCGGCACAGTGAAGTGCAGCTCGGGCCCCCTACATGGCCCCTGGACTGTGACCAGCTTTTCCGAGGGCTCCCTTACCTGCCCCGACTTGGTGTTCTCCATGGAGCAGTCTGGGATGATCTTGGAGAGCTGCACGATCCAGTTATTGATCTTGTCCCTGCGTCGTCTCTCCACTGGGGCGGGGACAGAGGAGATGGAATTTCAGGAAGGTTCCCAACCTTGCAGGAGCCCCTTCTACAGCATCTCCCAGGCCCAAGCTCCCAGCCCCGGGGTCTCTGGATCTGCAGATGGCTGCCCTCATGCCCAGGTTTCCCTAAGGAGCGCTGAAGACAGCCTTCCTTGATGGACTTCTCTATACCCACCCTGGCCATAGCTGGAGCTGGGACCCTGGTAGGGGAGAAGATGGGAATGGGAGTATGGGGGAGAAGAGGGGCTGGCGGGGGTTGGATCACAGAGGGAAAGGGTGTAGAAGGTAGGATGGGGATAGGAGACCCAAGGCTCGTTGAGGTGACTGTGCTAATTAGGCTCACTAGTACCAAGAGTCCAGTGGGTGAGGCAGCAGTGCTTAATCCCACCTTTTGCTGGGATGCTTTCATCACTGACGCAGTGGAAACAAAGCCCCCTACCCCACTCCCCCTGTCTGGGTGCAGCCACAGTCCCTTTGTCATGCTGAAAGAACGCTGTCATTGGAAACCCAGAGCTGAGGGTAAGCTTAAGAACCCAACCTTTGACAAAGGGCAATGCACAGGCCAGGGACCCAAATCACCTTAACTCTGCCCCCAATGCCCTAAGGCTGGAGGAGAAGCCTGAGGCACTATGTCGGTCTGGAACATGCCACATCACCTCCCTGAACAAAGACATGTTAGTTCTTTACTTGGGATTGCAACCTCTACCATTTTGGTGTGCAGAAAGAGCTGCCGAGACAAACAGGCCCTTCTCTTCATTAGAATGCCATGCCTGGCCAACTACACTGAGAGGTGGGCCCCTCTCTTCACTAGAACGTCATGCTTGGAAAACTACACTAAGAGCTGGGCACATACAGTGCAAGCCCTTGGACCCAGGTCAGGGCAGAAAGGCAAGCCAGTGTGACGACAAAGAACCTTCATCATCGCTGTGGTACCCACAAGGGCAGTGGCTCCTCCACACGTCCGATTTCTGACACGCCTGCGGGCCTCCAGAAGGCCTTGCACTGAAGGGTGGGATGAGGACAGAGGCTGCTCATAATTAAGATGCTCACAGCTGGAGCCTGAGTGGTTTCAAGCCCTTGTTCCCAAAGTATCATCTTACAGGGCACCTGCAGAGGTGGGAATGGCCGGGGCTTTCAGGGTCCGCCCTAGGTAGGAGAGGAACTTCCAAGGGAGCGCTGGAGGCAGAGTTAAGGCCTGTCTGGGTGCCCTACCTGTACACTTCCACACTTTCAAAGGACTGAGTTGCTTTTAAGTTTAAGCTTCTTAGGCGGAGATTTCCCGGGCTGATAACTACAGCGCTCCCACTGACATGTGCTTTCCTTCTTAACAGAGTTTTTCCATCTGGGTGGGAATAGATCAAGAGTTAACCAAGGGAAATGGCTCTTCACATCTACTGAAGGCAAGATTCCCCTTGGATCAAAAGCCACTGCCAATAGGGGCTGCTCTCGTTTCTCCACCCCAGAATGTCTTTTGCCCCTACCTTCATTGTGTTGTGCTCGGCGTTTCTCGTCCCGGGTTGTACGAGGGGCTTCAGACTTCCTGAAAAGCAAGCAGTCCCGCCAGACACTGTAACACGGACACTCAGCAATGGGTGACGAGTCACACCTCAAAGCCCTTTACTCAGGGCAGAGGCAACATCCGCTCTGTGTTACAAGGAGGGAAACTGTGCCAGGGAGTGGTACAACACCACAAGCCCGTGGGCCAGCCAGGCACAGAACCGAGGAATCCCAACTCCCAGCCCTGTGGATCAGAACAAAGACTCCCCCTCTCTGCACAAGTGGGAGACATAAGAAAGAAGGCTACTAGGAAGTGGGAAGGCAGGCATGGGGCTGAGCAGACACTCACGGAGAGTAGGGGTGAGTCCTCGGAGCAATGGATCTCTGAGCTCCGCCCTGCAAAACTTCCTGGGGCGACATCATCACAAAGAACTGCCCTGGAGGGTGGGAAACACAAGAGATGGGCTCACAAGGGGAACGTTTTCACAAGGTAAGTGAGAAAGCAGCATGTGTGGGGTGAGGAAGCACAGCTGACCCATCTCAGGGGTGACTGCCCAGGCTTCATGGCCAGCATATCTGGACACAGGAAGGAAATGCATCTGCAGCAGCTTCCCTGGACCCAAACAGGGCTTGAACATCTGGGTGCAGGTGACACTCCCTTTGTGGCCTAGTTTGTGGAAGCAGCCCTGACTCCCAGGAGGCAGTGAAGCCAGCAATCCTCAGCACCTCTGAGGCTCTGGACTTGTAAGGGGCAGGTCTAGGAACAAGAGGGGACGGACACAGGAAAATCAAATCAGAGTGGAGGTGCCTTCTCTGATTCAAACAGCCCCTTTGCTGGGAACAGCTCTGCGGAGAACCTGACCGTGAAACCGACAAGAAGCCAAATGGAAACTGACCCGTTTAGAAGCAACATGCCAGCGCAAAACAAGTGAAGCATCCCTGGGGAAGAGCGACCCCGCTCTGGTGTGCTTTGTGCTGGTGTTAGGGGGAGCAGGTCCCTGCCCTCCAAGGCAGCCCTGCAAGCTGGGGATCCCTGCAAGCTGCAGCTGGGGATCAAAGTTCAGGCTGTGCCAGGGAAGCCCATCGGTGTGGCAGCAACAGAAGGCTGCACCGCCAGCATCCAGGACTCCACAGCTAATCCATGTTGGAGTCACGGGAGACAGGCTCTGAGAGCAGAGGCTGCTGCAGGTGCGGGTTTGGGTGTCCCAGCCCCCGAATCATCCAACCTGTACCAGTGGGTGTGGCCTGCCCCAAGAGGGCCTCTGAGTTCTGGGTGGTCACCACCGCGGTGGCCGTTGTCCCCGCACCGGTGGAAGTGCTGGTATCTGCCACAGCTGTTGTGGGGAAATACGTGTAGTGGGTCTCGGTCGCTGTAGCTTCTGTCTCAACGGCATCTTCGCTGGTAAACGCCCCCTGGATAACAGCCTGGAGCGGAGAGGGGTGAAGGACAGCGAGATCTGGAGGTTCTCAGAATGCAGGGAGTGAGCCCCGGGGACGCGACGAGGTTATCAGGAGGGTGCGGGACCTTATGGGCTACACTGCAGGGCTGATGTCCAGAGGGGGCTTTGTCTGGCTCTGTGCAAGTGATCTCAGCTGGCAGGTCAGGCTCCCTGCCTGTCTCAGAGAGGGAGAGCCCAACAGGCAGTTCCCTTTCTCTGCTGGGGCAGACATTAGGGTCTGAGTGGGGAGTGGAAGGCTGCACCACAGGAGTACTGACCCCCAAGCCAGACACAATGGCCTCCGACTCTGGTCCTTCAGCCCAGCTCCAGGGGAGATGCCTACGCACAGCTCTGCCGAGGGACCCCCCGCAAACCTTCTGCATGGCCCCAGGGCATGGAGCCTCTGGCACTGTCGCTGCTGACAGAGCCTCTCCCTGCCTCTCACTGGGAAGCAAACAGGGCTGTGCTTAAAGGCTGGGGCCCAGAGAGGACCAGTTTGCACAGGATGCAACCTTCTACTTCCCCTCCTGAGCTCAGCCCTTCAGTACGTACCCAATCACTTCCCCTGCGCCGTGGGACCCCCTCCCCCAACCTGCTACACAGAGCGGAAGGCTGCACATGGTGGCACAAGGAGGAACTTGGGAAAGAATCTCTGATGTGGAGCGACCCCTCCCCCATGACCATGAGGGGATAACCCTGCCCCCTGGAATCATCTGTGTGCTCCCAGGACTGGCAGGGCCAGAACAGGGTCAGAGCTGATGCCCTGGTCCTCACGGATTCCTCCTGGCTTGGAGGGATCCCCAGTGGAAGAGAGAGTTTGGGCTACATGACCCATTCAGTGCCACAAAGAGCTGGGCTGAAAGCCACAAAGGGGATTGTGACCAGCCCCAGGAGAATGGGGCAGCACTGACCTGAGCTGGACCAGAGCTGGCAGCTGAGGGGTAAAAGCTCCGTGTCCCACGCTAGGGATGTTAAAGATCAGTTAATCAAATAGTCAATTAACCTCGTGAATTCTTATCGGTTACTCAACTATTCTACTGTCCCTGGGGGGAGGGAGGGGGCGGCAGCCTCACTCCCGAGGAGCCCCCCCACCACTCCGTGCTGCTGCCCCTCTATCCGAGGCAGCAGTGCAGGGTCCCAGGTGGTAGCTAGTTCACAAGGGGAACCAGTTTAAAAACCAGCTCCCCTCATGGACCAGCTGCCTGTCACCCCGCACTGCTGCTATTGATACACTACACCTGGGTAGCAGGCTTAAAACGAATAAAAGAAAGTTCTTCTTCACACAGCGCGTAGTCAACCTGTGGAACTCCTTGCCAGAGGAGGCTGTGAAGGCCAGGACTATAACAGAGTTTAAAGAGAAGCTAGATAATTTCATGGAGGTTAGGTCCATAAAAGGCTATTAGCCAGGGATAGAAATGGTGTCCCTGGCCTCTGTTTGTCAGAGAGAAGGATGGCAGGAGACAAATCGCTTGATCATTGTCTTCGGTCCACCCCCTCTGGGGCATCTGGTGTTGGCCACTGTCGGCAGACAGGCTACTGACCTAGTACGGCCATTCTTATGTTCTTATGTACCCCTATACCTGCCCACCTGGTTCCTAATACACTTTAAAAGCAGAGATGCAGCAGGGGTAAGTCCCGGACCTGACTCAAGCTGAGCCGAGCTGCTGGCCAGCCTGCTAAAACATTTACTTGCAAAGGGTGGTGGTGTTGGGGGGGGGGGGTCAGGAAATGCAGACGCTCTGGGTTAATCGACTACACTATTACATTCCTAGCCCCGCAAACCACCCCAGGCTCTAGCTCTGGTTAGCCAGCTTCTACAGGGTCTCCAGCCTGAACAGGGGAGTTCCCAAGGCCTGGGACAGAAGTACACGCCCTGAGCGAGCTGCAGCACAGACCTCAGTGCACTGGTACTGCTCCAGCCCGCTGGGCCCCTGCCACACTGCCATCTCTGCCCTCACGCCTGTCGCCATGGCAGCTCCTACTGAACCCCTCCTGCTTCCCAGTGACACTCACCTGGGTCATAGACTGTGCTGCGGGATAGCCGCTGATGGCGCCGGTGCCCTCCGTCTGCCCATCCAGCTGCCCCTCGGCCACCTGTATCACCCTATACATCACCTGCAGGAGAAAGCCAAGAGGCGTTCACTGCCTGGGTCTCACTGTCTGGGATAGATAAAGGTAGTATTAACCTCCGCTACTTCCACCCGGCCCTGCAGCAAGACAGACGGGGCAGGGCGAGGGGAATGCCCTGATTATTGCATGGCTGCGCACACCTGCCAGAGCGCACCCAGCCCTGCTCATCCGGCCAATGCCTGCCATGTTCACACGGCTTCGCTACGAATACACAAGCAGCCAGCCACTGCAGAACTGTCTGCTGGCCTCATGAGCCCTCCTGCCCCGGGGCTCCTTTCCCCCCCTAAGGCCATGGGAATGGGGAGCAAGGATGGCAGGCTGGGCCCACAACTCTCTGCAGTGGCACAATAGCATCTGTCCAGGATATACTCCCCTGCCCCCTAACCCAATTCCACTGCTGCCCAACCTAAGTCCCTGCCAATCCACTCCATGTCCTATGCCAATCAGGCCAGCTGTTCACGGCCCAATAGTTCTCCAGGTTTTCATCAAAGCAAGTGCCCGGCATGGCAGGTGGGGTAGGAGCCTGGATGTCACTAACCCAGCAGGAGCAGCTGCCCCCAGCCTCAGCCTGGGACAGGGCTCGTTGTACGCATGTCCATGAACCAGGCGGGGGCTGCCTTGTTTGCACAGATCATTACCCTGGCCTGGTACCAGGTGCCTGTAGACTGCAGCCAGATCTCCGACTGACATCAGGCAGCGCCTCAGGCTTCCTCACGGTGCCAACCGGGTTGGGCCTGCGAGAAGGTCTCGCACACACCTGCTCTCCCACTCATAACCATGCAGAGCTCCTCCCCACCCCTACCACCTGCGGTGATGCAGGCACAGCACGGCACTCTCTGGGGATTTTATGTGCCTTTCCTGCAGTCCCAGCTCCCAGCAATGACAGAAGCTCAGCACAGAGCACCAGGCCAGGACTTTCAGCTTTTCACAATGTCTGCGGTCTCTGCATTGTACTCTCCACTGCTTGCTCCTTTCCCATGCGTCTGTCGCCTGGCCCCCTCAGCTCACCCCCTAACCTCACTGGCGGTTCCCCGGGCTCCTGGGATGGCCCACAATCAGGAAGCACAATTCCCCCTGTACCCACAGAGTGCACAGTCTCTCCTAGCGCTGCAGAATCTGGCATAGCACAGATGCAATCTAGGGGGCTGGCCGAGCTAGCCAGCCTGGTGACTGAGTTCTTGGGCACTTGAGTTTGCTCACAGAGCTGCACGTTTTTTACACTGGCTGCACATACCCACATATGGCCAAGGAGTAAACATGTAGATCTCACAGGCTGCTTCATTTCTTCCTCCTTCACCCCCAGCGGGTATTTCCAGGGACAGGAAGAGTCAGCCCCACCCAGCCCAGGGAATACCAGAGGGGGAGCCAGTCACAAGAAGGTGGCAGGAGGCAGCTGCTGCTGCAGGAGGCGGCAGGCGTACCTGAGTGCCGCCGTTCTCTGTGCGAAAGACATACTTGATGTTGGGGTCGGGGAAAGTGGCTGCCGACTGGATGCTGGCAATGGCAACGCTGGTGGGGTCTTCGCCTGTCGCCACTGCACCTTCAGGAAAGAGAACAGGGGCGCACATGACAGGGAGGAAATTGTCGGGCAGCAGCCATGGAAGCTTCCCTCGCCCCTACCCACAATGCCCTGTCCTGGCCAGGCAGTTCCCAGCTTCTCTGACAGCTGCTGAGGTCAACAGCTGAGCAAGGGACACGCAGGAGCAGCCATGTCTCTGGAGAGCAAGAGTGAGCAGCAGATTAAACCTCAAGCTTCAGGGCTTATGTCAGTCTCTATTAGAGACCCAAGGCGGGGGGGGGGGGACAGATTGTCCCACTTCTGCTCTAGCCAGGTTCTCACATCTGCAGCAGCTGGTGTTGCCTAGAGGCAAGCTGGCAGCTCCTAGGTTCCAGCTGTGATGGCAGTTCCACCAGGACCTGCAACCTCCTCTCCCAGCACTTCACACAGCCCACCCCAGAGGGGTCAGATGGCAGAGGGATCCCGCCACCTCCAACTGGGGCTGCACTGGAAACCGTGACACAGCATCACCAGTTCCCTGGGAATCCCACCTGGGGCCTTGGCAGTGAGGACAACAGAGCCGAATCACGGTATTTTCCTAGGTGGAGCTTTGGCTGCAGAATGACCTGGGGAAAGTCTCCCAAAGCTGGGAATGGAGGTCACCACTCACCTTCCTGTATCTGCACAGTGCCCTCTTCAGTCTCAGCCGCTTTCTGCTGTCTGCAAGGGGAACAAGGTGCCAGTGAGGACAGAAGCAGAACAAGAACCCAAAGGCTCCTGCAGTGGCAGCTGGTGACATGGGGTTTGTATAGCAGATGCTCTGAAAAGTGGAGCCCCAAGTGGAATGTGATCAGCCAGAGGCGGGAGTCGACTAATGGAAGAGGTCAACGGCTGTCTTTTCTGTTCCACAGCTGGGGCAGCTACAGTGAAAGTTACTTTTTTTTTTTTTATACTGTTTGTGTTTTTACAGTAAAAATTCAGGACGTGTCTGCCTGGAAGACACTCTTGGCTATGTCCACGCTACAATCAGAAGGCGCCACTGCATTATGTGCAGACATAACTAAGCTAGCTCGCTAAAAACAGCATCATACCTGGGCTCTATGCTGTTATTTTCAGTGACTTTGCTCCTGCCAAGCTTACTCAGACACATCTACACATGCGGTCGGATGGTAAAAGCAGACGTAACCTTGGAGAGAGCTCATCAACTGAGTTGAGAGAGTGAAAGTTGAGCCGAGAGAGAAAAAGGGATTTGGAGACACCCTGTTCACAGCTCTGTAGTTGTTACCATTTATTTATCGTCTCTGGCTAAGAGACACAGCCTATAAAGACACCTTGGTTAGAGACACAGCCATCTGTCTCTCTGGGACTTACCCCTTCATCTCTTGGCTCTGCTATGCATCAGAAGAGCAGGTTTTGGATTCTCCCCTGTGCCTCACTTCACAGGCTCGTTTTCCAAACCCTGGGAAGGAGGAACATCGATTACCAAAGGCAGGGCACACATGCTGTGGGGACAACAAGCACCCCTTCCATCTCTCAACCAACGTTCCCGCTAATGTTTTCCATCCGTGTGTGGAATAAATTTTATGTGCACTGAGGTGTGTGAATGTGCACCACCAGTAGAAACACAAAACCGAGCTGTGGGTGTGCTGCTAATCAGCTGGGCAGCATTAGAATATCTCCCGAGCAGCCGCGCAAGCGCTCAGCTTACAGGGAGCACTGCTCTCAGCCTCAACTGTACACCAGTGTCAACTCCTATCCACTTCTTCTCACCCTTATCGAGCTTCTTACTCTTCCCGGGCACTTCTCCTTTGACACTCCGGCAATTGCCCAAATCTGCTCTCCCCCCTTGTTTAGAGAAACCTTCCCCTCCCGTGCCAGTCTATTAATAGATTTTAGGGCCACTATGACCCTCTAGTCAGGCACTGTCACACATCACTTCCTGCACCGGGCCCAAAATCATGGGTTTGCTTAGAAATACATCCAGTCTTGGCTATTAGATGATCATAGAATCATAGAACACTAGAACTGGAAGGGACCTCGAGAGATCATCGAGTCCAGTCCCCTGCTCTCATGACAGGACCAAGCACCGTAGATCATCCCTATCCAACATGCTCTTCAATATTTCCAGTGCTGAAATATTCAACAACCTCCCTAGGCAAGTTATTCCAGTGTTTAACCACCCTGACAGGCAGGAAGTTTTTCCTAATGTCCAACCTAAACCGCTCTTGCTGCAGTTTAAGCCATTGCTTCTTGTCCTATCCTCAGAGTTCAAGGAGAACAATTTCCCACCCTTCTCCCGTGACACCTTTGTAGATACCTGAAAAACACTGTCATGTCCCATCTTAGTTGTCTCTTTTCCAAACTAAACAAGCCCAGTTCCTTCAGTCTTCCCTCATAGGTCATGTTTTCTAGACCTTGAATCATTTTTATTGCTCTTCTCTTGACCTTCTCCAATTTCTTCACACCTTTCTTGAAATGTGGTGCTCAGAACTGGACACAATACTCCAACTGAGGCCTAATCAGCGCAGAGTAGAGCAGAAGAATGACTTTTTGTGTCTTGCTCAAAACTCTCCTGTCAATGCATCCCAGAGTCATGTTTGCTTTTTTTCAACAGTATCACACTGCTGACTCATATTTAACTCATGGTCCTGTATGACCCCTAGATCCCTTTCTGCAGGACTCTTTCCTAGGACAGTCGCTTCCCATTCTGTATGTGTGACATGAATTGTTCTTTCCTAAGTGGAACACTTTGCATTTGTCCTTATTAAACTTCATCCTATTTATCTGAGACCATTTCTCCAATTTGTCCACATCACTTTGAATTATGACCCTCTCCTCCAAAGCATTTGCAACCCCTCCCAGCTTGGTATCATATACAAACTTAACTGCAAACTCCATCTGCAAACGATATTCACCTCAAAAAAGATATTTTGGCCTTGGAAAGGGTTCAGAAAAGGGCAACTAAATTGATTAGGGGTTTGGAACGGGTCCCATATGAGGAGAGGTTAAAGCGACTGGGACTTTTCAGTTTAGAAAAGAGGAGACTGAGGGGGGATATGATAGAGGTGTATAAAATCATGAGTGGTATGGAGAGGGCCGATAAAGAAAAGTTATTTATTAGTTCCCTAAATAGAAGAACTAGAGGACACCAAATGAAATTAATGGGTAGCAGGTTTAAAACTAATAAAAGAAAGTTCTTCTTCACACAGCGTGTAGTCAGCATGTGGAACTCCTTGCCAGAGGAGGCTGTGAAGGCTAGGACTATAACAGAGTTTAAAGAGAAGCTAGATAATTTCATGGAGGTTAGGTCCATAAAAGGCTATTAGCCAGGGGATAAAATGGTGTCCTTGGCCTCTGTTTGACAGAGGCTGGAGAGGGATGGCAGGAGACAAAGCGCTTGATCATTGTCTTCGGTCCACCCCCTCTGGGGCACCTGGTGCTGGCCACTGTCGGCAGACAGGATACTGGGCTAGATGGACCTTTGGTCTGACCCGGTACGGCCGTTCTTATGTTCTTATGTATCCCCAGGACATTGCTTCAAAGGTTAATTCCCCTGACTGGTAAAAACATGCACCTTATTTCTAGTCTGCATGGGTCTTGGCTCTTGCATTCTGCCTTTGCCTGGCAGGCCAGAGACTGCCACTCTCAGCTCTCTTCTCCCTGCATAGGTACATATAGGCATGTGGTTCCTGAACATGTTCATGCCGCAACCCCCTTTGGGATCTCCTCTGGCAATGTGACCTCCAGGCTGGGCCCAGGCATTGACAGTGAACCCTTCCCACCAAGGGTGCCTCCAAAGTTTCTCTCATGACACACTGATGGCGGAGGCAGGAAGGAGGCCGAATCCTGCCTCCAGGCGAGGGGAGTCCCTAGGGGATTGGGCACTGGAGCGGCTAACTGGGCTGAAAGAGGCATTAAAGGTGTCTGGGAGTCAAGGGAAATGGTTTATTGGGTCCGGAGGGAAGATGTGTACAGCAGTGGCCTGTATTGGCCAGGCTCAGGGAGAGGCACCGATATCAGGTGCGGGAGGCACTGAAGTGCAGGGGGGGGAGGGGGGAGTACATACTCATGCCACAGGCAGCCAGACCCAAGGGCACATGCCTGGCCTAGACACTGACAGGTACTGGTAGCTGCTGGGAAAGGTGGCACAGGGGATCTGTGCATTGTCCCTGCCATACGGTGCTGATTCCTGCAGCCAGGCCTTCTGCTCCTGCCAGCAGCAGCCACATGTTCAGGCACCACACAAGAAAACTGGGATGAGTTCCCCTTTCCAGGGATCTTGCCATCATGATCCCAAGGAGCCACCCTTTGACACTGCCGAAACAGTCACACCAATGTGAAGAGAGACAAAGAAACCACCACCTGCCTAATCCTTCTCAATGTTTCCCTGCTGGCACAAACAAGGAGCTTTCTTTGCCATGGCATCATGCCGGGAGCGTAGGTGCTTGGGTTCCCCCCATGATCCTTAGGCCCTTCTCAGTGCGCCTGCTTTCCAGAACACAGCCGCCATACTGTAAGCACAACCTACATTTTTTGTCTCTAGACTGGGATCTTCCTTTTGGCTGTGTTCAAATACTTGATGTTCACCAAGCAGTCCACACAGCTTTGTGCATGCATCATCGATTACCACTCCATCAACGTGTCTGCCACTGGCAAACTTGGTCAGCAATAATTTTCTATTTCCTTTGAGAGCACTGACAGAAGCAAGAAGCTGTGCAGGGCTAAGAACCAATCCTGCAGTGGGGCACTTTAAACTCATTCCCCAGCAACAAGCCCATTTTGCATCCGATCCGTTACAAGCCATCACTCCCAAAAGCATGTGCTGCTTTGATCTCATATGAAGCTCAATACTAAATAGTTCATGCTGAGTGCTCCTCAGTAAATCCACCTTCTCTGGCCTCCTCAAACCCGCTTGAATGGCTTCTACTGTGTCAGACATCCCCCTTCTCCTCACATTGGCAGCCTTGGCACCTCCCCATCCTCAAGACAGATTCCCTCATTTCCTCCTGCGCAGCCTCTTTCTGCTGCTCTTGGCTTTGCACCTTCTTTCATGCTGCCCCACTGCTTAGGGAAACTTCCCCTCAGCCATTACTCCTTCCTGCTAACATTAAAGGTGTGTTATTAACTCACGTCAATTAACACCTGGGAACTCCCAGGAAGTAAAATCCTCTTGAAAACAAGGTAGTCTGACATTTTCACACCTGTTCACAGGTCCAAGGAAACCCTCCCCTTTCCACAGCCTTCACCGCCACATGCTGATGCCGACAGAAGCTACAAACGGCCTTCTCTTCACTAGGAAGTTGCCATCAGTTAGGAACACACCTTATTCCTAGTGAAGACGTGCCCCAAATGCTCTGTTGAGAGCACAAGACAATACTGCCTCCCATTACAACCTGCTCTCAACTCTGCAGGCTCCCCGTCTCCACAGAGAAATTGGAGAAGTAACTCAAGAGTCCCTTCTGCTCCACCTCCACCCAGCTCACTGGCTCCATGGCCTCCTTTCAGAGATCTGTTTCTCTTCTCCTCCTGTTGAAGTGTTTTAGTTGGCAGCTGTCTGGGTCACTGTTTATTTTAGGCTTCTTGCTGCCATGTTGCGTAACTGGGATCACCCACTGCACGTGAATCATTCATTAACATGACGCTAACCAGAGAAATGATTGATTTTAGCATGGGGAGGGGGAAGCCAGTTTTTGGATAGTGCTGGGGAAAGAAGATGAACTGACTGCTCTGGATGCCAAGCCCCTCTGGTTTAGCTGTAGGAAGGTGACAGTGTGAATGGCAGCTGCTTGAGTGTCTCTTCCAAGACCCTGGAAGAACCAATTCCAATTGATTAGAGATGGGCCATCTCCAAGACACATTTATTGATTGGCCTTTCCGCTGAGACAGCCTGCGGGGGCTGATAATATCAAATATGGTGCAATGTCTGCAATGGGGACATGAGTGCCCCTAAAAAACAGGCTAAGACTTGTTTATATCAGCAGTGGTGCAGCATTAACTGGTGGCTACAGCACCAGCCTTGGAGGTGAAAGAGCTGGTTTAAGTCCCTGCTCTGCCACAGACTTGTTGTGTGACCTTAGGAAAATCACTTAGCTGCTCTGTACCTCCCATAGGTAAAAGAGGGATAAAACAACTGCCCTGCCTCACCAGGTTAAATACATTAAAAGTGTGAGGTGCCCAGTAGGGATGTAAAATCATGTTTAATTGGCTAACTTAACCGGTTAACTGATTAAAAGGCAGGTAGGCAAGGAGTGCTTCATAAAAGGTGCAGCTGGGATGGAGTGCCCCCCTCATCATGGACAGTAGCTGCTTTGGCCAAGCTGGAGTGTCCCCCACCTGCGGCAGGCTCGTGGGGCTGGAGTAGCACCCACCGGTTAACCATTCACATCCTTAGTGCCCCAGCACGAGAGTAATGGGCACCAGATTTATCCCTTAGATACAGTATGTATCACACAGTGATTAGAAAAATGGAAAGTACTGAGAAAGATAAAGATTGATTTTAATTTGCATCAAACCCTTAGCAATTTAAGCTAAATCAATCTAATCAAATTAAGAACTGCTATAGAACTCTGGGTAGATGTTAATTAAATCAATTCAAAACCAAATAGGATGTCAAAGTGTAGTCGACTACATGCTATTGACTACACGCATTCCTCTCCCACTTGCTGCCTTTGTTTCAGAGGCAGCAGGAGGGGGAGGAGCCAATATGCTTTTAAGACAGAGAAACAGCAGCATGGGGTTTGGGACGGCAGGCGGTATCCAGTATATGCAGAAAGCGGCTTTCAAGCCGGCTCCCTACACATATCAGCTCCCATGGAGCTACCTATCCCCCACACTGCTGCCTCTTTATCAGAGGCAGCGGGGAAAGTGAGGGGAATGGGAGCTGGTGCTCATGGAGAGCCGGCTTAAAAGCCAGCTCCCTACGAGGACTGGCTCCCACCTTCCCTGCCCCCCGTGTAAACATGTTACTGCTAGTTTCAAGAGGTTACACATCTACACAAATACCCGAAAATTAACATCCCTAAAACCAAGTACTACGTTAAATCATGCCATGTTGTGTTTAGACTGGGGCAGCTAAGACTCTGTGTATAGTCACTACCCTTGTGAGGTCAGTTTATTCTAACCAGCTTCGCATCAACCTAGCTATGGAAGTTAAATTTCATTTCCTCACTTAAATTTGGCTCTTGCCCATGTAAATGCCTCTCTACACTGCTTTAGTAACACCACCTCCCCAAGCAGTGTAGATTCACAGTCGATTTAGCTGGGTTGACCTAGTGTCAGTGTAGATGTTGGATTGCTTACACTGACTGTTACTGGCTTTCAGGAGCTGTTGCACAATGCCCCATGCTGATAGTACAATCAATATAAGCTCCTGGTTAGGACACACACTTCTGACACAAGTAGTGAACTGTGCACACACACACACAAGTGATTTAAAAATAGCGGTGGCTCTATGATGATGTAAATTAGGGTGACAAATTTTGTAGTGTAGACATATCTGTATAGACAGTGCTAACTGGATGGAAACATTCTTTTGTTGACCTACCTACCACCTCTTGGAGAGGTGGATTAACTGGAGCACAGGAGAACCCCTCCTGTCATGGCAGTGAGTGTTCACTCTGAAGTTCTGCAGCTGTGCTGTCATAGAATTTATATAGAGACATATCCTTAAATTGCTGGCCTTGAAGAAGAAACACCAACTATCCTGAGACATGACCAAGACTTGGCAACACTGTAGAAGACCAACAAGTGGTCAGAGTAGATGACCTAGTGGTTCCTTATGACCTTAAATTCCATGAAATGTTTCCATGAAACATTTGTGATAATCCCCTGAAAACAATTCATCCCACTATAATCAACATGCACCTGGGATGCTGACAACACAAACCTTGAAAATGAAATTAACTAGAATCAGAAATTAAACTGACTAGTTCAAGTGCGTTGTGTAAGATGGGTGGAAAAGGCAGTAAGTTAACTGAAAGCAAGAGAGCCTGGAAAAGTAACACTGCATTAAAAAAATTCCACTTTAATAATCTAAGGTGTTACCAGTGAGAAGTTTGCCTATAGAGGTGAATACATGGTGCTTCAAAAGGCAGCACCTCTTTAAGGAAGGGATCAATCTAACAAAACCATTGGCTAACTCTATTTCTATGTTTTCTCTTTGGTGATATTTTGGAATGGTCTCTCACAGCTGGAAGCAGAGACTGAGGAAACTGCTCAGAGGAATGGTGGCAGTATGTGGAATTTTGAACTTTCACAGATCCCTGAGGGCCTCTAGGATCTCTCTAGCTGCAAGACATCTGTGCTGCCTATGGATTTCTGCTGAACAAGGATTCCTTCCAGCTTTTATACCCATGATAAAGACAAGGCTTGAAAAAGGTACCAGTCATCTACTAGCCCAAGAAAACCAACTGACCCAGAGGCCAGCATGAGAGTGGTGATGGTACTGGCAAGGTCCATAGGTGATACCCTGTGGAGGGTGCAGCACTTCTATCTACCACAGGCAACAGACAATCCTGGGAGCAAGGCTGACCTCTGTGCCAGGCACTGTAGACTCAACCTTCGTTCAGAAAGTGTTCCCTGCTCTCAGACACAGATAAGAAAAGCTTGAAAACCTGACCAAAGTGTAACTGAAACCTGCCTGAGTCCGCAGACTCCCTGGAACATGAGCCAAAAGGAGCGAACTGATCCATTCATAATTGTAAAACCTGTTGCCATCATAGAGAGAGGCAGAACCCTATGCAAAGTGTGCCTAGGGTCCCAGACTGGGCAGCAAAGTCAGGACCCCAGATTTCTAGATTTCTGCTATTCGCTAGCTGTGCGACCTTGGGCCAGTTATAGTGCCTCAATTTCCACATCTATAACATGGGGATGACAGCACTCACAGCTGTAATGCACCTTGGGATTTATGAATAAAAAGCAAAGCATAAATTAAAGCTGTGGTGTCCACATGTGGCTATTTGGCCAGTTGAGTGTGGCTAGTTGGCTTGAATAATGTGGCTATTTGGCTGGTTGACCGTGGCTAGTTCACTACAGAATAGGTTGAACACCATGGAATGAAAGGCTACGCCGTCTGGCATTGCTACCAGGTTCTGGTGGTGCCTCTAGCTAGGACCAGTACGTGCAATATATTTGCAGTCCTGCCTTCCAGAAGACGCTCTCTTTGCTCCCAAGGTTCATGACTGTGCAGGGCAGCAGCAGCAGAAAGTAGCTCTAGCTCTACTCCAGTCACTTCAAGAGGACGGAGGTCTACCCCTACCCAGCATCTTTTGAGCCCTCCTTTCCCATGCGCCAGCTCTAGTGCTACTTCAGCTCACAACTTTTTCAAGCAGCATATATGAAAACACAACTCGTTTTCTACTACCACAGTGCTCTGCCCAGCTGCATAAAGAGCAACCAGTCTCATTAATTTCACTCCAACCTTGTTTGGGAAGGTTGGACAAGCTGCAGCAAGGACAATCCACACGCTCAAGACAGCACAAACTGCTGAGGGTCCCATTTGGACGGTTTCCTCTGCAGTCAGAAGGACTGCAATCATTCAAAAAATTAAATGTAACAAAATCCTGAGCTACAGAATTCTACAGAAGTCCATGCTCTAGCCCGGAGTGGGCAATAATTTTTGCCCGGGGGCCACTTCAAAAAATTTTGCCCACCCCTGCTCTAGCCTCTCCCACCACCCTGCTCACCAGGGAAAGCTGCCAACTCATCACCAGCAAGTTGACTTTGACAATCTCCAGATTTTTAAATACCCACTTTATCATTATTATTTATTGTTTGTATCATTGTAGCACCACATTTTAATAACCTGAGGCATTATGAGTAGGAAATTTGCAGTTAAGGTTAATAAATGGTTTGATAACTAGAGAGTATCATTTAAGGAAGAGGCCATTCTATCAGACAATTGATAAACCGTTAAATAAGAACTCGGAAATCCTCCATAGACGATCCAACACTCTGAACCATATTCGCTCTGCAGGGTGACAGTGGAAGTGGCTCAGAGATGCAGATTTGTAGAGAAATATCATGATCTTGTAAGATTCACTCTTCCATCTTCCCATCCCAGTCTCCCCTCCAAAATCACATTTTAAAAATAATCTTTACCTCCCAAGCGTATCTTGTTAGTTAGATCTTTTTAAACAAAGCTGAAGTTACCAAGTCAAATTCAAGGAAATCACTTCAGAGGTGAAAACAAAATCAAACGATATTCTGACCCTCACTTTATGCCTCCTTCGATCATCTCTCCCCACTTGGACCCTGGAGAACAGTTTCACTTTCACATTCTTGATAGCTCAGGGCTTCTGTTTCAACAGGGCAGGGGAGCATCTATTTACTTTTGAATTGTACAGCAGAACTTTTTTAAGACACACTTTAAGCATTTCTATTGGGCACAGGTTTGTTTATTTGTTTGTTTTATGACCAAGTGTAACATAGCAGATAATTTTGTTTCAACAGCAACAATTTAAATATATGCAGAAGCTAATCTTAGTACAATATTTATGTACTAACAGCAGAAAGTTCCTCCGCTCAGGTCTGTGAATACTCTTGCTAAATAAAAACAGCACAGCCAGTGGGGAACTCACTTTTGTGCACCTTGTGCACAAGCACACAACTGATTTATTTTTAATGCACCAGACAGCACGATTAGTTTAATAAGTTAGGTACCAATGTGCAAGGAGGCCTTACATGCAGAAGAGCCACAATGTCTACTGTAAGAGTCCACCCACACACAGCAGATTGCAGGATCAAGGCATTAGATATTTGGAAGACTTTCCAATGGTGTTTTAAGGATATTTTAATGAGCTGCTTGTTGATTCAGGGGAAGTCTATAGAGAGATTTGTACAACTCTCACTTTAGGAGTCTCAAAGGGGTAGTTCTGTTAGTCTGCAACTTCAAAAAAAAAAAAAAAAAAAAAAAGAGCTTGTGTGGGCAAAACCCACTCTCTCAGATGAGCAGGGTGGTCATCTGAGGAAGTGGGTTTTGCCCACAAAAGCTCATGATACTATTATATATGTTAAACTCCAAGATGCTACAGGACTGCTCATTGTTTTTCCTCAATCTAGGAATCTGCCTAAGTATTATTCACCTCTCCCTCCCTCCAATCCTGAGCTACGGATTAAACTACCCCCAGCAATCTGCTGCCTTCCCCTCTTTCACTGGATTCTCACCTGAGCCAAGTTCAAAGTTCCACTTACCCTCACATAACACTCAACAGGAGCCTGATATTAGTTATCTCTCTCACCTGCTCTCTTTGTCACCTTCTCCAACTCCTAGCTTTGCATATTTTCTATGCCACTCCCTATGCTGAGGCCAGTCATACATGCAAAGCATCTCACCTCTCCACCTTCAAACACAATATCACTGGACAAAATGTCCTGAAGTTGTCATCCTGTGCATCATATTTGTCTAAGAACTGGTCTAACAACAAAATTGCACAAAAGGTTTTTTTTTTTAAAAACCTATTTAGTTAAATGAACAAAAACTCCACAGACATTTCTAATTTGATTTAAATCTGGTTTATGTTGGTTTAGCTTGTGTCAGTAAGTTTACATGCACAAACTGATATATGTTGGTTATAAATATCATGAGTGATCTACAACAGTTAAATATTTTAAGTGAAATTTGCTTAAACCAGTGCAGTTTCTGCAAAAGATTTTAAGGCCTTGTTTACACAAAGAACCCACACAAGCTTAGAGGCAAATTTCAGTTAGAAGTGACCACAAAAGGATTTGCACTGGTTTATCACTTTGAAACTAGCTGCATGGTTTAGTTTGTGCCTAGCAATTTCCCAAGGTAAGGTAAACCTATATAAGCCAGGTTTAAATCATTTTAAGAAGCTCTACATGGGGTTTTCCATCAAATTTAAATCATACCTTTAATTAAACCAGTGTTACTTTGTGTTTAGACAAGCTGTAAGCTCTTTTGAGGGAGTGAGTTTGTATTGCATTTGCAACAATCTAAACATTAGAACAGAAAAGTAAACTGTATATAAGGCCTGCATAAAAGGGAAAATAAACCAAGCACAAGCTTAACAGATCACTCCTACCCACACACATACACACCAGTTCATCACAAAAACTCTGCACAAGAAAGGCAAACAATTCCATTCCAGGTGCAGAGGGTTGTAAGCCATACAAGATAACAGCAGAAGCCTTTATTATTGTGCATGGAGACAGGCAGCGTAAGCTGCCCCGATAAGATGTGGCTCGTGAATGACTGACTGACTACAGAGAAAGGAGGGTTCACTGGGATAGTGCAAACAGGGGCACTCCGAGGGCGATGGACCAATCACACCTTGCAGGGGAGGAGAGAAGAGGGCTGCTGTCTGACAGGCACCAGACGGATTCCTCCAATAATTTCTTGGGAGCCCAGTCAGGGGGCAGCGGCCAGGGAGGATGAGGCCAGAAGAGAAGCAATAAGGCAGCGAGCTAAGTCTATTGCTGCTTTCACTGGGCCTTCCCCTGCTTCTCGCATCCAGCCGGGCGCGTCTAGCCGATTCAGGGTCGCACATCGGGCTCATCGTCTTCGGAGCAGGGGACGGGCTTGCAGGGCGCCTGGCAGCGAGGGGCACCCCCATAGCGGGACAGCGCTGAGCGGGACTCCACAGCCGACGAGGCTCTCACAAGGGGGGGGGGGGCGGGAGAGAGACAGGTGTGGGGGGGGGAGTGTCTAGAGCAGGCGGAGGGCAGGGGGAGCGAGGCGCCCCAGGAGATGCCCCTCCAGCCCCAAGGGGGGCCCCACCCCACCACAGTCCCGGGTTCCGTCAACCCCCCCCCCCAGGAGCCTCGAGGCCGGAGGGGGGGGAAAGGGAGGGAAGCCAGGCCCCTCCCCCCGCTTGAGCCCACCCCTAGCTCAGCCCGGCCTGTGCCGCCCCCGAGGCTGGGCACCTCCCGGCCATTCAGCGCCGGGCCGCGCCAACAGCGCGTGGCCCCTCCCCCGGCGGCCCCGTTACCTGGTTTTTCCCTTTATCCCGCTCGCTCCCTCAGCCCCTTTTCTCTCCATGGAGATGTGCACATGCGCACTCGCTCAACGCCCCCTCCCCTCCCGCCGCTGCCGCCGCCGCCGCCGCCATTACCGTGCGGGGCGGAAACAAGGGCGGTAACCCGGCCCCGCCCCTCCCTGCGCCACCACTCGCCGCCATCTTGGTCAGGGGCGCATTTGCTTCCCCTTCCCCCGCCGCCATCTTAGTGCCGGGCACCTTGCGTCACGGCTCCCAAGCGGGCGCCATTTTAGTACGTCGCGTTGCCTTTCGCTGCTTCGGACGGGCGCCATCTTAATCCGGGGCGCTCTCCATGCCAACTTCCGGTGGGGGCTGGCTTCATGCACCCCGACTTCCGGGGCCGGAGACGATCTTGCGTTTCGGCGTTTGGCAGACGCCATTTTGAATGAGGGCAGAACACACTTTCGGCCATCTTTGCCAGGGGCAAAGGACATTCTGGCTAGCTGCCTGTCTCCTTGGCTGCCCAAGGAGTGGGGCAGCTTGCTCCTCCCCATATAAATGCCATGGATCGATGGGGCCTTGGGAGTTTTGCCCTTGAACCCCTTTTACCCCTTTCTTATATAGAGTTAGGAGGTTAACCCTCCCCATAATTAGTGTATTGACCCCCCATTTGACATTAGGGGCTCATCCCCTCACCCCCATATCAGGGTCCCCGCACCTGATACTGAGTTTGTTCAGATCTTTCCCCTTGAATTAGGGATTTTAACTCCCGGGGAAGTACCCCTCTCTAAGCAGGGCCTGAATGAATCCCACTGACAGCTGTGAGGGGGAGCCCTCAGGAGCCATCAGTACATGCCCACTAATGGGTACGTGCATGAACACACTGGCTCTGCCTCCCTGTCCAGCAGCCAGATGCTGAATTGCCCAAAGTGACCAGTTACATAAGAACATCCACAGTGGTGCAGAATCATAGAATACTAGGACTGGAAGGGACCTCGAGAGGTCATTGAGTCCGGTCCCCAAAGCTCCATCTAGCCCAGGATCCTGTCTTCCGACAGTGGCCAATGCCAGGTGCCCTTCTAGGTGGAGTGAACAGAACAGGGAATCATTCCTCTCCTGTCACCCATGTCCAACTTCTTCCAGAGGCTAGGGACATCATTCCTACCCATCCTGGCTAATAGCCATTGATGGACCTATCCTGCTTGAATGTATCTAGCTCTTTTTTAACCCTGTTAAAGTCCTAGCCTTCACCACATCCTCTGGCAAGGAGTTCCACATGCTGACTGTGCGCTGTGTGAAGAAAAACTTCCTTTTGTTTGTTTTAAACCTGCCGCCTATTAATTTAATTTGGTGACCCTTAGTTCTTATGTTATGGGAACAAGTAAATAACTTTTCCTCATTCACTTTTTCCACGCCAGTCATGATTTTATAGACCTCTATCATATCCCCCTTAGTCTCTTCTTTTCTAAGATGAAAAGTCCCAGTCTTTTTAATCTCTCTTCAGATGAGACCTATTCCAAACCCCTAATAATTTTTGTTGCTCTTTTCTGAACCTTTTCCAATGCCAAGATACCTTTTTTGTGATGAGGCAATCACATCTGTATGCAGTATTCAAGATGTGGGCGCACCATGATTTTATATATAGGCAATAAGATATTTTCTGTCTTATTCTCTATCCCTTTTTTAATGATTCCTAACATTCTGTTTGCTTTTTGACTGCTGCTGCACATGGAGAGGATGTTTTTAGATAACTAACCACAGTGACCCCAAGATCTCTTTATACTGACTGCAGGAGGTAGTGAACTGTTCTCAGTGTTCTTATCTTTACTGGGAACAGACCAAATGAGGAGGTCAGCCTCATCTTGAAAGGACCTTGTTAAGGCAGGGGCTTAAATGGAAGAGCTGGGGAGGGTGTGAAAGGAAGCCAGTGTGTGCAGGAGTGCACACTTTCATGCACATATCACTGTGAGTTGACAGTAAGGCTATGTCTACACTGCAACGTTATTTCGGAGTATCCTGAAATAGCTATCCCGCGTCTTCACAGCAAACCCATTATTTCGGGCTCGCTAGTCCGATGTCCCAGTAAACTTCATTCTACGAGGAGTAAGGGATGTTTCAGAATAGCGCTTTATTTCAAAATTTGGCACTATGGAGACAGCACCAAAGGATGAAACAAGCTATTTTGAAATTGTATCAAAATAAGATACGCAATTTGCGTAGCTCAAATTGCTTATCTTATTTTGAGTTACAGTGTGCATGCATCCTAATAGACTGACTGGCCGAATGCAGGCACATAGCAACAGAAGGTACGTAAGGCTACATCTGTACTGCACCCTTTTTCTGCAAAAGCTTATGCAAATGAAGCGTGGAGTAGAAGATCACCACGCTTAATTTGCATAATTAATTAGGGGCCATTTTTGCACAAGAAGCTTTTGCACAAAAAGGAGCTGTGTAGATGGCTCCTTTTTGAGCAAAAAGCCCCTCTTGCACAACAGCCATTCTTCCTGAAAAAATGAGGAAGAACAGCTCTTACGCACCACCAGATGTAGCCCATGAGTTGTCTGGTCAGAGCAGAACAAGCAACTAGAAAAGAACTGTGGCTGGCAAAAGCAGCCAACCAGAGCAAGTGCTCAGATGGCAGAAGAAGCAAGGTGCTTTCTTCTCCAGGTGAAAGGTGACCTCATAGTGACACATCTCTGAACCCTGGGTTCTCCCTCATCAAGGACAACCACTATGAGGGGGCACACACAGCTAAAAGAACTTTTGGCTGTAGAACTCCAGAACATGAGGCAGAACACACCGCCCTATGCACTCTGGGGTGAGTATCATATTTACAGTTTTATTTATGAAACCTGCTTGTGGCATTTTTCCCTAATTAACGTGAGGTGACTTCTCTCCTTTCATTAAAAGTTTCTTTTCTACACTCAGACTCTGTGCCTGGGGCTACTTCTAAACTGCAGGCTTCTTTTGGAAGCTTTTCCAGAAGAGATCTTCTGGAATAACTTCTTTTGAAAGAGAGCATCCACACAGCAAAAGCGCAATGAAAAAGTGATGTGCTTTTTCAAAAGATAGTGTCCACATTGATTGGATGCTATTTTGTATTTAAGCTGTGATTACTGTGGACCGAGTAGCCACCAGGGCACCTGTGCTTTTTCCTGGAGGCCTGTTTTTTTGAAAAAACACTCTCTTCCGCATCCACACACGCCTTTTTCCGAGAAAGCTTTTTCGGAAAAGGCTTCTTCCTTGCAGAATGAGGTTTACCACCGTTGGAAAAACCCCTCCGTTCTTTCAACTTTCTGTCAAAGCAACATAATAGCAGTGTGGACGTAAATACTGTTTTTCTGGAAAAATGTCTGTTTTTCTGGAAAAACTCTGCAGTGTAGACATACCCTGCACGTGGGAAAGCATTTCCTCTCAGAGGTGCCCAGGGGTGGTGCGTGATTTTTCCAGGTAACTGGGTGGACGCTCCAGATCGTTCTGTTTGGTTTTGTTGAAGAGGAATTCCTAGAGACTGAACCTGGCCCTGGTTGCTGCCGGTTCCATTAGGGTTGTCAACTGTCTGATCACACAAATCCTAACACCCCTACCCTGTCCTGTCCGGTCCCTTCCAGAGACACGCCCCCACACACCCTCATTCCTTCCACCCTCCCTCTGTTGCTCACTCTCCCCCACTCACTTTCACCAGTCTGGGGCAGGGGTTTGGAGTGTGGGAGGTGCTGGCTCCGGGAAAGGGCTCAAGGCTGGGGCAGGACGTTTTAATATAGGATGGGTCAAGGGGTGTGGGCTCTGGCTGGCTGGTGCTTACCTCAGGTGGCTCTCAGGTAGCAGCACAGCGGGGATAAGGCAGGCTCCCTTCCTTCTCTGGCTCTGCGCTGCTCTTGGAAGTGATGAGCCCATCCCTACAGACTCTGTGGGGAAAAAGGGGTCTCCATGCACTGCTCCTCTATGCAGGCACCATCCCCGCAGCTCCCATTGGCCAGAATTTCCTGTTCCCAGCCAATGGGAGCTGAGGAGTTGGTGCTCGGGGCAGTATGCAGCTTTAGCTGCCCCTTCCCCCCAGGGTCACAAGGATGTGCTGGCCACTTCTAGGGGCAATGGACTTTTATCAGCTGAAAATCTCCCAGATTGGCTGCAGTCACCTCTCAATATGGGGGTGGCTGCTGCCCCCCCCCCCCCAAAAAAATGCCCCTGTCTGGTAGGATGAAGAAAGTAATTGCATTGGAAGGTAAGACAGTATCTCCTGCTCTGACCGGGGGGCGGTGTGTGCCCACCAGCCAGGACCTGGGATCATAATTGGAGGGTCGTAGAGGATCTCCCAGCACAACAGGAGGATATGACAGCAGCAAAACTCAGGAATGTTTTTATTTTTCCTCTTTGCACCTGACCAGGAACTGCGGCCATTTCTTGTAGGGGCCATGCTCGTGTGATCCACATCTTGTCCTGCTGCAAGGTGCTCTCCACAGGGCCGGGCCAGTTTGGAGAATCACGCTGGTGTAGACTGCTGCGGCTGGCCCCATAAGCAGCACTGCCTAGGGGCAGCCAGTCAGTGGTGTGGCATGATTTGCACCGATCTGTGTCCAGGCTGAATGTGCGCTGCTCAGTTTGGTTGATAGAGCCTCAGTGCGGCTAGAACATGGTGGGCTCTCGCAGCTGCGATCAGGGAGGCTCTGCGCTGGACAGCCTGCCCCACCAGCCTGAAATAGGTATGGGACCTTCCGGGCCTGATGCACTGACACATTGGTTTACACCACCTGCTGCGGAGGGGGTTGGGACAATGGAGGGAGGGGCGGGGTGCTTGGTGGGCAATCTCATTTTGTTTTTACAGCAGAGGCGACTAGAACCATGGATAGGGCTTCCTCAACTCATCTAACCCTAATTGTGTTTCCCCTTTCGCCAGGGGTGGGGAACCTTTTTTGGGTTGGGGGCTGCTGACCCATGGAAAAATCAGTCGGGGGCTGCACACACAAGCGAGAAGCAAAAAAACCGACCAGCCACAAAAATCCCTCACTGACGTGGTCCCCGATTGCCCTGACTGAGGAGAAAGACACTCTGAACGTTCCCCTTGTACACCAGAGCCTAGGCGGGCCCAGGCTAGTAGATTTTGGGTGCTTCAGCCCCATGGTGGGGCATAGGGCTGGCCTTACCCTGAGGCTAACTGAGGCAGCCACCTCAGGTGCCAGACTGGGGGGCGGGGTGCCACTAGGACCCAGTGTAGAGTGTAGAAAATTGTGTCTGCTGCTGGTGCATATGTATTCTCTGCTCTAGATGCACAGAGATGGTGGAGTGCTGTGCTGGAGGAAGGAAGGCACAAGAGACATAGCAGGCAGGCAGGAGAAAAGGGGGCAAAATGTTTGGCACCTGCCTCAGGTGCCAAAATGTTGTGGGCTGGCCCTGGTAGGGCAGCAGGGGGACTTCGCACCAGCCCAGGCTCTGGCCCTGAGTCTCGAGGGCTGGATCCAGGCAAGCCAGGCCTGAGGTTCCCCATCCTTGCCCTTCACCTTAAGCCTCTTGTGCACTGCCAGAGGAGGGGGACCAGGCCTAGGTGGAAGGAAATGAGAGGTAGGCCTACCACTATAAAACCTCTCTCCTGCCCTGCAACCCTCACCTCTTCCAGTGCGGGGCTTCACACAGTCTGCTGCTGCTGCTACTGCACATCAGTCCTGCCCTGCAGTGGGCCTAGCTTCTGACCAACTAGTGCTGCCAAAACACCTACTGCCCAGCCTGCCCCATTCCTTGCTACTCCAGTCTGGCTAGCCCATGAGCTCCTTGCAGGATCGGGGCCTTAGGGGTTTAGGCAAAGTGAGACCATGGGAATGAAGGTCCCAGCCCTTACTGGGTTAACACACCCCCTTCCTACCCCCACCCAGGCACACATTTTCCTAATTACCCTGGATTTCAACCAGATCTTCACCTGCCAAAGTCCAGGGGTTAAATTCTAGCTGATGGTAAAACTGGACTTGCCTTTGAAGTCATCTCATTTGCACACCCTTAACAGTCAAAGGAGCCCTTTGTGCCCTATACCGGCACAGCACAACATGGCCCTGTTCAGCCCAGACAAACCCATGCACCGGTGGTGCCCTACTCTGGATTGCCCATCTAGGACTCAGCAGCACAGGATCAGAGAATCTTGTATTAAAAGCTACCACCACAACTTCATGGATTGCTTCCAAATAATCTTTATTATCCAGGAAGAGGGGGCAGGAGCTACAAATTCTTGTCAAACCCAAACCAGCTGCCATCTCAGATTAACGAGATACTGGAGTCCCCAGCACAACTGGTGAAACAGGACTGTTGACTGGAACGGCGCCGGGAGAGAAGAGACTAGAAACCCCAGGACTCAGCCAGGGGCGGAATGGCAATCAAAATAGGCCTGGGAAATGGGTTGAGAATGGCCCTCCCCATGATGTCACCCCTGCATGCCCCTCCCCCTTTCCTTGCATCCAGGGCCAGCTCTAGATTTTTTGCCGCCCCAAACAAAAAATTTTTTGGCCGCCCCTACCCCCCCTTTTTTTGGTCTGGGGAGGGTGCGCGCGCAAATGCAGCTTGCGTGGCTTGCTAGGGGTGCATGCACAAATGCAGCTTGTGCAGCTTCCTGGGGGGTGGGGCGTGCACTCTGGGGGGAGCCCAAACCCTGGGGCATTTTCATCTCCTAGGAGAGTGCCAGGGACTCCCCATGTGAGGGCAGGTTCATCCACAGCAAGTCAGTTAAAGACTTCCAAAGCATGCAGCTGTTCACATCACCTAGTGCTGGAGTCCCAGTCCCACTCCTCACACTGCAACAGGATTGTATTATTAGAAGCCTTATAATCACTCAGACTCCAACCCCAATACATAAGCTGTCCAACTCGGTGTCCATGGACAAGAATCAGCCTCACTATACAGCGAGACAGTTCAAAGGGATTAAGAGAACTTTTGTTTCAACTCCTCAGCTCAACTGTCCAAAACAAGACAGGCACCAGACAGCAAAACCCCACTAGCCTACGACCTATTCCATGAGTGTAGCCCTGTGCTTTCTCCTTCAGGGACGGACCAAACAGCCTCTGAAGCAGGGTGGATTGATTTAAATAGCTTTGATTTAAATCTCTAATTTTAATCATGATTGAAACCGGCGAGCAGAAAACCTTGGTTTAAATGAGCAATTAATCATTTAAATTATACTTTTAAAATATTTTCCTAAAGGATGGTTGAGTCTTATTGATTAGCAACCTTTAAAACATGTTGATTTACAACTAAATATAAACTTTATGCCAAATTTGGTGCTTCTATTTACTAACCAGGAGAATACACTCAGAACAGCTACCAACTAAATAAATGCCCAAATAATTGTGCAACTTACATGTAATCAGATTCTTAATTGTTACATTTTTATTCTATTACAAAATGGTGTGTAATAGGAACACTTAAGAGACAGGTTTTACCCCATTTATTATTTTCTAAGTGGTGGGTACTTTTTTTAAAAACATATGATTTGCATCTACTTCTGTCTGGACAGAAATTCTATTTAAAATAAACAAAACCAGCATTTAATTTTTGTATGAAATAAAACTACCTTAAATGTGAAGGACACATAACAAAAAAGTATCCAAACACATTTTGCATCTAAAATTCATTTATTAAACAAAGATTTTTTTTATCCTTTTATAGAAAATTTGTATAAAAACAGAATATAAAAGTATTCAGCCTTTTTACATAGAAAACTTGTATCTTGTAGACTTTGTACCCAGGGACGGCTTTAGGAAGTGCTGGGCCCAATTTGAACCAAATTTTGCTTGAGGAAAAAAAACCAACCAACCAACCCACCCACCCAGCACACAAATGAACAACTCACAGCCCCTTTAAATCCCCAGCTACAGGGCAGAGTCCCGCCTTCCAGACTCCCCCTCCCGCAGTGCACAGAAGCCACTGCGCTCCTTCTCCAGGACTGATACCCCCTCCCGCAGCACGCCTGGCACACTTCTGGCTTTAGGGCACGGGGCCCTTTTAGGCATGGGGCCCGATTCGGGGGGAAATCGGGCAAATCAATCTAAAGCCGGCCTTGTTTGTACCCCCCCCTTTGCTAAACTGATTGTCCTGTTGAGTGAATGAGGTGTGAATGGATAAGGCATGAAAGAAAAGCATCTCTGGGCACTTGCAGTGGTTGGAGAAAAGTGGAAGCCAGATTCAAGAACAATGGGACCTGTGAAGTAGGCTCATTGAAAGAAAGCTGGACTTATGGATGCCTTGGGAGTAAGCAGCAAGCGCCTGCTTTTGAAAGGTCCCTCTTTGAAGGTGAATGGGGGAGCATTGCCCCTCCCATGCACTCACCCCTCCTCCCCCACAGCAAGGCACCCCCAGTGCCGGGAGGGAGCACTCCCCCAATGAAATCCTCCTCCCCAGCCCCCCAGCCAAGCACCAGAGGAACATACCTTGAAAACCACTGTTCCTCCCACCCAGCTGGCTGCTTCAACTGCAATTTGGAGAGAGCCGCTCAGCCACAGCAGCACTTAGCCGGCTGGCAGCTCCCAGACCCAAGAGCAGCGTACGCTCTCTGGTCCCACCCCAGCCCGGCGCCCCCCCAGCATGGTGCCCAGGGGGAGCGGGGGCAACTGCCCCCCCACGCCCCCTTTGCTATGCCTCTGGAGTGGGGAGGGGCGGCGGGGGCGAGGGGGGAAGGGCCGTGCAGAGCCAGAACTCCGGCAGCTGCTCCCAGGCGCGGCTTGCTGAGTTTATCCCCCTCCTCCTCCAGCAGCCGCCAGCTGGCCCTTCGGCTGATGGCCCACCAGGAAATTCCTGGTATCCTGCTGGGCCAGTCCGCTCCTGGACTCATATGAAAGGGGCAGCTGACAGGCAGGAAGATGCAAATTAGAGCTGGACGTGCCTGTATATCTCATCTAGTCCATCGGCCATAGCCTCGTTTCCTACCATAGATTTTCTAGGCCTTTCATCAGTGTCGCTGCCCAAAGAAAAGGGACAGGCTGGGCTGCAGAGACGCAAGATTCCCCACTTGCTAACCCTGCCCTGAAGGGAGCATCAGAAAGGAGCCCAGCTGTTAGGGCTGGCTCATTCCTTGGCCTCTCTGGTGAGCCTAGTGACTGCAAATAAGGGACAAGCAGCACTAGTGCCGGTAGTTTCTCTGAAATTACCGAGAATTTCAGAGGAGATAGCTATAAGCAGCAGATTGTCCTGCATGGCTCCAGCAGCATACCTTGGCTGCTGCCCATTACCTTACAACCCGCCTGGGTGCTGTAGGCTCTGTGACCTATCCAGCTGGCCTTTGCAGCTAAGGGCAGCAGACTAACAGGAGGCAGGGAAAAGTCCTGGGGTTGAATTTGGGAGAGAGGAACTTTCTCACCTTGTCCATTTCCTAAAAGCAAAAGGGGCCAAGGGGTCGGGGAGCCGAGAGCACGATTGCTGTGGTTTGAGCCCAGGGCCTTCGCTGGAGAGACCCTTCACTCCTGCTGCTGCTTTTGAAATCACGGCCCTTGTGTCTCCAGGGATGGTGCTCTTCCCCTGGATGGAGATAGGAACTGATGAGCTCCCTCTAAGATGAGAGCAACCAGTCATTTCAGCGATTTATGGGTTCTCGGCACCTTGGAGGATCCAGCCTCAAATTATTCCCTGGAGCACCAGCTGCC
The DNA here is from genome assembly GCA_032595735.1 of Pelochelys cantorii. Lineage (NCBI taxonomy): Eukaryota > Metazoa > Chordata > Testudines > Trionychidae > Pelochelys > Pelochelys cantorii. The sequence continues at coordinate 14,111,414 of CM064349.1, read as the reverse complement.
CGGGCTTTCCAATCCAGCTAATGCCAAGCTAGGGCAGGTTCATCCCTGGTGGAAGTGGATGTAACTGGCTGGAGGGGCCAGGGTTCTCTTCTCTGATGAAGATGAGACGCTGAGGGAAGAGCTGACTCAGTGATCATGTCTGAGCAGCGTTCGCTCTGGCGGAGGCTGGGGCCCACGTGGCCCATTGTGGTTCAGAGACCTTACTCCCAGAAAGCAGATCCTCTCCCCTGAACCACATGGCGTTTCTTTTGCTGCACAACTCAGCCCACCCGGTCCCGGTCATCCGGTGCCAGCCACCCAGAGCAGGGCTGGACTCGGAGCAGCGGGTACCGGGCGGTGCATTAAGACAGCAGCCTGCTGGATCGCTGGTTGAGATCTGGCAGCCCCCGGCAATCCAGGAGCATGGAACTGTCCCCACCACTCGCTCACAACGCCGTCCCGCCTCCGTCCCTCATTTCAAAAGCAAGCGACTGCCGCTGCTGCGGGAAAGCCCCCGCTGCCTCTTCAGTGTTGGATGGCTGCTGCCCAAGCCTGGGCAAGCTCAGCCTGCTCCTTGCTGTGGGCTCCAGGGTGAAGGAAAGCGGGTCGTAGGCCATGTCAGGCAGTCCTGGTTCTAGGGGCTTGCCCAGAACCAGGGCATCTGGAGACAGTAGCGCCCCGGTGCAGCTCAGTGGCCGCAGGGGGCGCTGTCGCACAGGCTTTAGGGCAGACCTAGGGAGTGACGGGGGCTTCTCCAGCTTGGCACCGCCATGCATCTCCAGACCGTCTCCTGCGCAATAGGTCTGGATCCTCCGGACGGGGGCCTGGGCCAAGTGCCTCTCCTTGGCAAGAGCCACCGCCGTGTCGAACGACATGCTGCCGCCATTTCGCCAGCTGGCTTGCCTCTGCTTCTGGAGAGAGGCCCCAGCAGGCTTGTGGCTCTCCATGCCACTGGGGCACTTCTCCTGGACGCTGGGTGGGGGCGGCTCCTTGTTGGACGCCGGGGTCTCTGTGTGTCTGCAGCACACGCCCAGGCTGGCAGGCTGTGACTGCCTCTGGAGAGAAGTCCCCTTTCCCAGGGGGGTCTCCCTGCCGTCGCAGCTCTTCTCTGAGGCAGAGGGCTTGGGCCAAGTGGACGCCTCACCCAGGTGCATCATCGCGGGAGGAGGCATCCTGGCAAACTGGGGTTTGGGGGGCACTACGGGGACGGACTTCGCTTGTTGGACTCTGACGTTGCTGGCGGTGACTCTCATGGGGGCACTGCCATCGGGGCGCACCCCAGCAGGTGCATCAGGCTTGGAGGGAGCGGGAGGGGGTGCGGGCCTCAGGGGTCCAGATTCTAGGGGAAGGCTTGTGGGGCCGCTCCCCAGTGATGGGGCAGCCTCAAGCCAAGGGCCTGACCAGGATGCCACCTCCAAGCTAGTGCTGAGCAAGGGAGCTGCCTCCGGGCCGCTCTCATGCACAAGGGCAGCTGGGGCTTCGTGGCCTGTCTCTAGCAAGGAGCTGGAAGCCTGGGGATCACTCTGATATGGGGGGATAGAAGTGGCCTCAAGGTCTGTCCCTAGAAAGGGGGCAATGGCCATAGGGCCACTCTCACACATGGGGGCAGCAGTGACCTCAGACTCTGACCCCAGCAAGGAGCCAGGGGTGGCCTCCGTTGTGAGGGGCTGAGGTGAGCCCTTTCCACTCTCTGGCTGTTTGGTTTCTGGTGCAGGAGGAGCAGAGTGCCTTTGGCCCTCCTGCCCTCTCACTTCTTCTGGGGCACATCTGTTGACCTCCTGGACAGACCTGCATTGAGCACCCAGAGCCAGCTCTGCTTCCCTTAGTGTTGGGGCCTGCCCCTGCTCCTTTCCATCATGGCTAGCTCGGGCTGCAGGACATGCGCTCTCCAGACAGCTCTGGTGCTCCCCCGCTGGCACTATCTCCATGGGGGACTCAGTCCTGTGTGGGCTAGGGCCCGCTCTGCACAGCGAGCAGCCGGCTTCCAGGCCATTCCCCTCTGTTACCTCTGTGTCTTCTTCTCGCTGGAAGGCTGGGCTGGGCTGGGTGGCCACCCCCTCAGCCACGTTCTCCTCAGGCCCCTCTGGCTGGCAAAGGGCACTGCCGAGATCTTTGGCAGCCTCCTTGCTCCTGTATGGCTTGGCGGGTTCTGGAGCATGGAGACCATCTGGTAGAGGTGCTTTGGCAGGTCTGCCTTCTTTGGATGAAGAGGAGCCATTGGCTTTGCTAGGTAATGACCCTTCCTGAGCAGGTCTCATGGGCTGGTGGCACAACGGCCCCTGAGATGTTTCTCCACCTTGTGCCTGCTCTGACACGTGTTCTGCATCGAACTGTCGCAGCTTCTCTAGCTCGGGAGCTAAGGGGCTCAAGTCATCGTAGGCGCTCAGGAACACGTCCTCACAGATTTCCTCAGCGTCGGCGTAGCCAGGGGCCAGGTAGTACTGCTCCTCGTTCATGCACTCCTCGATGGAGAGGTACTCCAGGGGCGGCTCCACTGAGAACTCCTCCAGCTAGGGATTGAAAGCATGTGGAAGGGTCACTACGCAGTACAGTTACAACCTGGCTGTTCGCGCCACGGCCGCTGGTGCCGTCACAAGCACAAGCGCGGGAATTGGCAGAGTGGTGGCAGGCGCGGGGCCTTGCTTTGATGGCCAGAGGTTATAATAGCCTCTAGTTTCGGGGGCAGGGAGATGGGCATGGTTGGCAGGGGATTCTCAGCAGGAGCACCGCTGCTCGGCAATTCACTTCCCCCCCCGGCCCTGTCACAGCCAAATTTTGCTATGCAAAGCCCCTCTGGTTTCCCAGTCTCTCCTGGGAGTGAGGAAGACTGGCTGGGGGTGCCTGGGTGAGCAGCAATGGCCCTCTTCAGGCAAGGGTCTTGCTTCTTCCCTACCAACCTTCTGGGGCCACAGAGATGGCCTGTCGTAGGACAGCGTTCATGTGGGGGGGCAGGGACCTGTGGCAATGGGCTGATTTGAACCGGGTATAGAACTTGTAATTTATGCACCTAGAGAAAGCGGTAGCTGCATAATAAAGTCTCTTTCCCTTTATCTGGAATGTATCCCTGTCTGTCTATTTAACTCAGGGGTGGGCAATGAAATGGCGGCAGTTCCCCAGGGTTAGCCCCTGGCGGGCCGCTGCTGCTTATATTTACCTGCGCTTCCGTAGGTACCAGCGGTCAGGGCTCCCATTGGCTGCGGATCACCATTCCCAGCCAATGGGAGCTGTGGAAAGAGGTGCGGACCAGGACACCACTTCCCACAGCTCCCATTGTCCAGCAATGGCATTCCATGGGCCAACGGGAGCTGTAATCGCCTTTACCTGCAGAGGCACAGGTAAATATAGTGGTGGGGGCCTCCTACTGTCCTCCTACTCACTCCTCTGTCTGTCTGTCCATCCCCAGGCACAGCCCTCTAGCTGTCCATTCAACCATGCACCCCCTTCCTCTCCAATGCATCCCTCTATCCACTCCCAGCTCATCGCTGTAGGTATGCCTCTTCTCCCTTCCTCTGCATGCATATCTGTCTGTCTGTCCATCCCTATATGCATCCCTCAAGCTACTGTCCGCCCATGGCCCTCTCTCTCTCTTTCCCTAAGCATATGTATGTCTGTCTGCCCAGACGTCCCCAAGTACATCCCTCTAGCCCTCTGTCTAGCCATCCCTTCCCCTCTTCCTACAAATCCTAGCTCACCACTGGCACTAAAGCTCAGGACCTAGAGTTCAGCACGGATGGACTCTTACATTCATGAACCTGCACTCCATGTCATCATCCATTCCTGAGAAGCCATCCAGCATGTCCCCAGCACAGTCGGAGGTGGACTCTTCCAGCAAGCTCTTCTCTGGCTGCTCACCTTCCGTGCCACAGTCCTGCCAGCTGTCCTGGTTGTCTAGAAAGGAGAAGGAGTCCTGTACCGCCAGGGACAACCTGTTCTCCTCCGCGTCCGGAGCACTTGCCGCCTGTGTATCTGCTTCAACAATTAAACACAGAAGACGGGTTCAGTGAGCGGTCCCTACAGCCCATCCAGCTGGGTGCATGAAAGGGGTGACATTGGATGGTTGTTCCTGCTGCAAAATTGGTCTATAGAAGCCAGGGAATCAGCCACCCCAGCCACTGACTGTGGCAGGAGTGGTTCCAAACTTACTGTAAATGAAATGATGCCTACTTGCATGGGTGGCAGGTGAAGGCTCAGGTAGGGAAGCCAAGTCTCAGCCCCACCTCTTCCACCCAAAGATCTGCCCCTTCAGCAAACTTCTCCCCCGCAACCCTGTAGAGCCAAGTCCAGCCTGATCCCCCTGGCCACGTTGAGGGCTGGGGCTGCTGTGCCATGGCCCTGACCCCAGCTGTCCCTGCGGCCGGGGCGTGTAGGTAGTTTTGGAAAGGCAATGCCTTTCCTTGCCTACAATGCCCACCGCCCATGCCTACTCAGTGTGGCATGCTGGCCCCCTCTAGCTGGGGCTACGCCAGTCTGACAGTGCTGCTGCTGCTCCTTGGCTTAGTTCAGGCAGCAGGAGCTCCTGTGTGAAGAGCTGGAGGTTCTAGGTTTGATCCCTATGTCTGACCCATCCACCCAGGGCCCTCACAGTTAGTTACGTGACCTCGTGTTTCCTTTCCAAAACAAAACCTGATGCCAGAAGCCAACCTCAGAGATAGGAAAGCCTTCTCTGGCCCCATCCACCTCTCCCCAAAAGGCCACAGTAGGATTGCTGGCAGACTCTCAGCCGGGTCTAGCTGCTGTACAACACTGCAGACTTGGGGGGGTTTGATCAGAGTCATGGGCATGGCACAAGCCAAGGCAGCTTGGAATCTGCTTTAACCTGCTCTAGCTGAGTTTGGGCCAGAGCCCAGGAGATGACACGTGAGGTGAGGATTGCTCTGGCCACTCCAACCCACTTCCTTTCACCTTGATAGGCCCCCTCTATGCTTGTAGCTCTGGGCTGGGAGGTGTAGGAGCCTGGCCAGAGACTGCTCCACAGGCCAACAGACCCTCAGAGGAGGGCAAATTCCTGTTTGGTGTAACTGGGTGAAGAAATGTGACCACAGTCAATGAGCTGCACCCCTTTACACCAGCAGAGAACTTGGCTCAGCTGCATGTTTAGGCTAAATTTCCCCCTTTCTTAGCTTCAGATTCCTAGGCCAGCCCAGAATAATTAGTCTCCTTGCCCCACGGCATCATCCCCAGAGCCGAGCCGCTCCACAACAAGCTAGCCTGAAATTCAGCAGCAGGTCCCTGGATTTGGGAGATGGAGCAGGGCTGTGTGCCTATGCAGCAGGCTACTGTGCCTCTAGCAGCTTCATTTACATATCCAAATTATGAGGGTTTTATAATGAAATATGCAAATGACAAATCGATCATCAGTGCAGCGACCCTGCCAACGCCCACTCCTATGTTACACACTGTGAAATGCAGCAGGATTTATTTTACGTCATTTCGTACCCATTTGATGCCATGCAGATTTTGGTACCCACAAGACCGAAATGGTTTGTAGTAGCTGCCAGTGGAAGCTGGGGCGGGGGGGGGGGGAGTGGGAGGGGCAGGGATGGGCGGGCAACTGGACTGGCAAGGAGGGAAGGCAAAGGAAAGTGTGAGACACAAAGGGGGAAGGGAAGTTTGTAGATGTTCAGGCTAGTCTGTAGAATTTCCCCCCTGCCTCCTATGCTGACCTGTGTTCGGGCCTGTCTCCCAGAAGGCAGCTAGTCTGAATCGGAAGACACGAGAAGGCAAAATCCATCACTCCTTGGATGCTTGTTCCAGTGGTTACCCACCCTCACTGGTAGACAGTTGCCTTATCCTAGGCAAACATCACAGTGGAGATTGGTAGCTTGTGGCACATTTGGCTACGAGACGATAGCCTTGTCAGCCACATCGGAGGGAGCAGAGGGAACCCTTGAGCTGCTTGAGCAGCAGTGGCAGAGGAGGAGCCGGGAGAGAGGAATGTTCAGAAACAACATGGGGCAGAGGGGAAGGGAAAGTTCCCTAAACACTCGCTGTGAATCGGAGGTTGGGTTAGCGTGTCACCGACCTGCCTTGACTCAGAATGGGGAAGTGAGATGCCATGGTCAGTAGCATTGAGTAACAAGCTGCTTCCTCGGGCACGTCAGCTGTGACTCCTCCTACCCCCACCCACGGGCCTGTTTATTCTGTCATGGAGTGCCTGTGCCAGGTGGGGGGTTCAAGTCCCGCCCACAGCGGGAGCGGCGGGACAGTCAACACACAAGCTGCCCCCAGGATAGAGGTGGCTTATGGCACTGGCTGGCTCCGTGATTTGCCTGTACAGCGCCTAGCAGGGTAAGGCCCATATCCCTTTCAGAGGCATTCTCGTAGACACGGCCACTGCAGAGCTGAGCACAGCCTGCGTGCCAACCTCCACCATAACCAAAGAGGATTTCAAATAGGACCGAACCCAAGTCTGGGTCCCAGCACCTTTTGCAAAGTCTAGGGTGCTGAATCCAGGGTTCTCGGTCAAGGCGATCTCTAATCCTTAACAATCTCAGATGGTCCTCATCCGGACGGAGAAATAACACAGACAGTCCAGCTGAAACTTAAAACCACAGCAATGGCTGGGGGCAAAAATCTAAATCAGCTCCAAGAGAGCAGGAATGTGCTCATCACCCATCCAATTCTGCTGCAAAATTCCAGCACTTCACTCTGCGCTGATTAGGCCTCAACTGGAGTATTGTGTCCAGTTCTGGCACCACATTTCCGGGGAGATGTGGACAAACTGGAAAAAAAAAGTCTAGAGAAGAACAACAAAATGATCTAGAAAACATGAGCTATGAGGGAAGACTGAAAGAACTGGGCTTGTTTAGTTTGGAAAAGAGAAGACTGAGAGGGGCCATGATAACGGTTTTCAAGTACCTAAAAGGGTGTTACAAGGAGGAGGGAGAAAAATTGTTCTCCTTGGCTTCTGAGGATAGGACAAGAAGCAATGGGCTTAAACTGCAGCAAGGGAGGTTTAGGTTGGAAATTAGGAAAAACTTCCTCCCTGTCAGGGTGGTTAAAAATTGGAATAAATTGCCTAGGGAGGTTGTGGAATCTCCATCCAAGATTTTTAAGAGCAGGTTGGATGGACATCTATCAGGAATGGTCAAGATGGTGCTTGGCCCTGCCGTGAGGGCAGGGGACTGGACTTGATGATCTCTCAGGCTCCCTTCCAGTTCTATGATCTGACATGGAAAGGAAGGGGGCTGAGTGGAGGGATGCAATACTCACAATCACCATGGGGGGCAGTGAGTGCAGGGGACAGCTGTACTGCCAGGTGACCACTGGGGGTAGCCACGTCACCAAAAGAGTGGCCAGCTGGGGACGGAGCTTGCCATCTTGCTTGCTCCTGGCCCAGGTAAGTGGCCTCCACCTCCAGCTGCAGCACCAGACTGGGGGAGGGGAAACCCCACTGTTCCCACCGCCGCAGCCCCCACCGGGAGCATGGCTGGGGCCAAACACTGCTGCCCCGGCCCCCACCACAGAAGTCATAGCCTGACCTCCCTCCCCCACAAGGACTGCTGGGCCACCCAGTGCATCTGTGGCTAGCAGGCCTGCACAGCAGCCTCCCTTCCGTCCCCAGGCCAGGCCTGCGGAGTGCTGGTTAGAGGCCTGCGTGGCCTCCCCCCGCCCCTGAGCTGCACCCCCCCCTCCAGCTCTGGGTTGGGCCCCTTCTCCCCCAGCTCCAAGCAGAGCCCCCCCTTCCGGGCCCAGGGAGCTCTGGCAGGAGGCAGGTAAGTCTTCTAGTGTATATATAGTAAATGAAACAATGAATTCACACTCCAGATGCAGAAAGGTTGAAAATCAATGTACCATGGTTAGTATAATAATCACTAGATTTACCCGGCATTGCTCGGTGGGGGTGGGGAGGAGGGGTTCAGGACACAGGCTGCCCTGGGGAGAAAGGACAACCCCAGCCCTCTCTCATCACAGCAGCTTGGGCCTGGTGAGAAGCGTCTCTCCACGGCTGCTGCAGTTTCAGAGAGCACAGTCAGGGGAGAGTGCATGTCCCCCAGCTGGGGCAGTTTTGTCTGCCTTATGCACTCCCCAGCCGAAGTGAGGAATGCAGCAAAGTGTGCACTTTCCCCTCGCTCCTGGATGAAGGGGGAACAGCCAGCAATGTTCCTGTATGAATTGGAGGGGGGCTTCAATCCCCCCACCCTCTCCAAAGGGCTCCAGGGGGTTAAGAATTTTGGGGCTGGGGCAGTCCCGAACTGGGGGAGGGCATATCCCCATCCAGTCCTTTTCATCTGCCTGGTGATTCTGTTTCTTTTCTGTATGGCTCTCTCAGAAGCAATCCCATTCCAGGCGTATCCATTGTCCTGGCACAACCTAACCCTGACTTTGCTTTCAGTTAGGATAAGACACGGGTTGCGACCTATGAGTTGCGAGCCAAATATGGTTCATTACGGAGTCAGATATGGTTCTTCTGGAGCCCCGACTTTGCCCCCCTTGTTCCCCTCACAGCAGGGAGCCAGCACTGGCGCTACAGCCTTATGGCCCCCGCAAGCCTGGAATGCCAGCACTGGCTTCCTGCAAGGGGGTGGAGAGGGGGGAGAAAGCCCCGAGGTGCCGTGCGTGCAGGGAACAAGCAGAGCTAAAAATGGCTCTGCTTGTTCCCAGTGTGTGGGAAACCAGGAACCAAAGATGGCTCCCTGAGTGCTGCGATTTTTGTTCCCCAGGGCATACTTCCTGGAGGCTTCCTGCAGGGAATGGGAGCAGCAGGAAGCTGTGTTACACTGTGCCTGCCGCATGGCATGAAAACAAGTGCCCTCCCATCCCCTTCTGCCCACCCCCTCACTTACCCCCCCACCAGACAGCCTGCCCCCAGCTCCCTGGCCAAAATCCCTCCCTGATCCCTGGCTAGACACCCTCTGCCCCCTGCCAGACACCCTCTGCCCCCTGGCCAAAATCTGCCCCCCCTGCCCTCTGCCCTGGCACCCTCTGGCCCCTGGTCAGGCAGCCAGCCCCCTGGCCAGACCTCGCACCCTCACCCCCTCCTACACTCCAGATCCTGCACTCCCATGTAAATGTCAAAGCAATGTGCGAAAAGATGCAGCAGCAGAAGTTCCATTACATAAAGTCTGATACAATGTTTCATTTATGCTATTATTAATCATGTCAATTCTCAATAATATTACGTTGTATATTTCCAGTCATGCAAATGGGCACTCATACGGCTCTGTCGACCACTTCTCCTGAATTTTGATGCAGTTTTGCTCTTTGGTTTTAAAAGGCTGCTGACCCCTGGGATAACAGGAAGCTGCCTGCCAAATTTGGTGGTCCTAGCACTTACCATTTAGGAGGTGTTCTTCAAAAACCGACAAACTCTCCCAAATACACAGTAGATTAATAACAGGTGGGGAATTTTTCCATCTTTAATTTGGACAATGCCCCTATTAGTTCTGTTACTTTTTGGTTATTAAAATTCTAGTGACTATTTAAGGCAATTTAATCATGAGCCTGGCTAAAGGCTTAGCAAACCGGCCTCCCCATGATAGCCTCCAGGAGCTCGACCTATGCAGTGTAACGCAGAGAAGAGGAAGGGGTGATTTGATCACAGACTGTAAGTACCTGGGGAACAGGTATTTGGTAACTGGTTCTTCAGTCTAACAGCCAAAGTTTTACCATGATGCAAAGGCTGGAAGTTGAAATGGGACAAATTCAGACTGGAAATTAGGCCTGCATTTTTAACATGCATGCACAGCTAGTGGTGGATTCTCCATCACTGACAGCTTTTATCGAGACTGGGTGTTTCTCTAGGAGCTGCTCCAGGGATTATTTCGGGGCTGCCTTTCACATGCGGTGGGTGTGTATGGCTGCCTGGGGTTTATTAACCCTCATCTGTCTATAATCCAGAGGCACTGAAACCATGGAGAAAGGGAGAGAGACATATGCTCTGCAGCCTTAGCTCAATCAGGTGGCTTTCAGCTTATGTGGTAGTGACATGTGGCTTTAGCCCCAAAGGTCCCAAGTTCAATCTCTCCTGCCCCCGTGTTGCTTTACACTTAGAATTCTTTCACTTTTTCACCCATATTTCAAAGCACTTTACTAAGCTGGCTAAGCACCATTGTCCCCTTTCCCCAAAGGGGGCCAACTGAGAGGAGCCATCCAGGGGCTGCTGGACAGACAGGGGGATTGAATGCTGGTCTTCAGGGGAGCTGGGATTTCAATAAGGCCAGGACTTCAGGCTAGGTCTCCGGACTCCCATTCTCCTGCTGTATCTACCTTTGGAAATGCAGCACTAAAGCCGAGCTCGACAAAGGCATGTAAGTGCCTAATTCCCCATGGATGTTAAGCACCTAAACACCTTGGAGGATCAGGCTGTGACTGGGCCAAAATCACCCATCAGGTGAATGGCCGAATTAAGGACAGTGGCAGGACCGAGCATGACAGGACCCTCCACTCAACATGGGCCACGCTTGTGAAACAGACCCGAAGCCAAACCGGCTGCTTACCTATGTGATCGTCTTTGGTGAGGGGGATCTTAGTGCCCAGTCCATCCTCTGCTTCTCGCTCCTTGGCCGAGTTCTCCAGCGCCTCCTTGTCTAAGGAACAATAGCTCAGGGCCGGGCACTCCAGCCCCCGGGTCAGGCGGGACAGGGTGATGTTGGAGGTGATATGGAACGGGACTGTGACCGAGAAAGGGACGGAGATATGGACCCCAGCGCACTTCTCTGCCCGGTTCCGTGCAGTCTTGGGTGAGCGGCCCTGCGGGGTACCCCCCACCAGCGAGGCCCGGCTGGCTTTGGGGGTTGTGGGCTCTGATTTGGTGTTGGCTTCGCCCTCGGACTCCAGCGTTTGCTGCCCTTCCTCGCCCTTGAATTTCCCATCAGGATACTCGTCTGACTCCAGGAAGCTCTCCTCCCGGGAGGAGGGGCTGTCGAAACTCTCTCGTCGCTGGAGGACCTGCTTCTGTGACCTCTTCCTGCCCAACCTGGCATCATCTAGACATATAAGAACGGCCATATTGGGTCAGACCAAAGTCCATCTGGCCGAGTATCCTGTCCGCTGACAGTGGCCAATGCCAGATGCCCCAGAGGAAGTGAACAAAAACAGGAAATCAAGTGATCTCTCCCCTGTCACCCATCTCCAACCCCTGACAAAGAGAGACTAGGGACACCATTCCTACCCAGCCTGGTTAATAGCCATTGTTGGACCTAACCTCCATGAATGTATCTAGCTCTTTTTTGAACCCTGTTAAAAGTCCTGGTCTTCACAACATCCTCTGGCAGGGAGTTCCACAGGTTGACTGTGCGCTGCATGAAGAAAAACTTCCTTTGGTTTGACACAAAGGGGAAGACTGATCAGAGACCTGAGAGGTGAGTAAATGCATCCACCCTGCCCGTGTTCAGGAATAGGATAGGTGTCCAAAAAAAAAAAAAAGGGGGGGGGGGCGTGGGGTGAGAGAGATTGTAGATGCCCGGCTCCTCATTACTAAGCCTCTGTGAAAGCTGTGATGTCACAGACTATGAGGGAATCACACCATTAGCCCAATACCACCATTTTCACAGTATTCATTGCATCAGGAGGAGCAGCACAGCAGTCAGAGCTGCCGGCGTGTGGAATGCAAGCAGAGTGGCAGAAGTGGGGATCTGTCCATGTCTGGCTTGTGCTTGGTGCTGCTCAGTCCCCCACATAGCAGGAGTCTGGGGCTGGATGGGGGCACTTGGCACATGCAGGTTGTGTCACACGAGGAAACCTCCAGGAATACATCCATTAAAAATTGGCAGCCCTGGCTAGTAGAACAGATCTCCAACCATACAAGCACTGGTCAAGCTGCGGCCGGCAGGGTAATTTCTGGCAACGTTCTGGGCAGCCTTTCCTGACTGATGTTCAACTGTATGCACCTGCGTTACAGTGTCTTGGGATCCAGAGCAATAAAAAAAGCAAACGTTTAGGTGTGAGAGTGGGACTGTAGATAAAGAGTCCCTGTGGACAGAGGCTGCTTTGTGATGGTGTCCCCTGCCCCGCCCCATGCTGCTGCCTCTCAAATAGGCAGCAACGCGGAGCAGGAGGGGCACAGGTGGCACCATGGAGCTGATGTTGGGGGGGAACTGGCTTTTAAGCTGCCTCCCCCAGCACTGGCTCCTGCCTGCTCCCCCTCTGCTCCCTCTACAGGTAGCAGCATGGTGGGGAGCCTGTTTGAAAGCTGGCTGCCAGTGTATATTGGCTCCCACCTGCCCCCTCACCCTCCGTGCTTCTGCCTCTTGTGCTTCTGCCTCTCTATCAGGGGCAGCAGCGTGGAGAAGGGGAGGTGGATCCGCTGCTCATGGGGAGCCGGGTTTTAAGCCAGCACCTCATGGGCACCGGCTCCCACTCTTTCCCCGCCCCCTGTTGCCTCTGATTCAGAGGCAGCAAGTGGGGGGGCGGGGAGAGTGTGTGTAGTCGACAAAATGAACCGATAAGACCAGGCGATATGATACATCATTTACACGTGGACATACCTAATAAGAGACCCACAAAGGGTGGTCTAGGGAAACTGATTCATGCCTTAGCACTGGGGGATGGGCTAGATGAAGTTCCTTCCAGCCCCCCCTTTCTATGACTCCCTGGGATTTCTGCACCTACCCTCGTTAGCATCCGGCATGGAGCTGAGGGAGTCCATGCTTTTGGCTGGGCGCAAGCTCATTTTAATGGATTTATCATCTGCAAAAGAAACAGAGATGAACAGGAGTGAACACCCCTCAGTAAATCGATAGACTCTCCGGGATATCTACACTACAGCTGCTAGAGAGGCACAGCTGTTCCGCTGTAGTGCCATAGCGCGGATGCTTCCTGCTCTGAAAGGGGGTTTCTGTTGCTGTAGTTAGTCTGCCTCTCCAGGAGGTGGTAGCTAGGGCCCGCGGTGAAAATAACTTACAATTTCTTACAGGTACTGTCTTACTGAAACCCAGGGCCCTGCCAGTTCTTTAAATAACTCCCTGCTGGCTTTTGCCACAGCTCAGCCAGCTCTTGCCGGAGTTGTGCACCCGCTTCCTTTCACCTCTGGCAAGGGCTACACAGAGGGTCAAGTTGACGTAACCCCGGCACTCAGGGTACGTCTACACTGCATGGGTATTTCGAAATAGTTATTCTAAAATAGCACATCTACACTGCAGGGGAGCCACAAAATTAGTCCGAAGCAGGCTTCCCTAATGAAGACGTGCTATCTTGATTTAGAGCCCCAAGAGGCACCGCGGTGGAATAACTTAGAATGGTCATGGAGAGGGGCTATTTCAAACTAGCAGCAGTGGAGCGTCTACACAGACCTTATTTCGAAAGAGTTATTTCGGAATAGGTGTTATTCCTGGTAGAATGAGGTTTACAGATTTCGGAATAAGCCGTCTTATTTCGAAATAACGGAATGGCTGTGTAGACGCTCTCATTGTTATTTCGAAATAACTCTAGTTATCTTGCAATTATGGTGCAGTGTAGACGTACCCCCAGAGTGCAATATTTTTCACTACTGTGAACAACACAGTAGACCTGGCCTGAGATGCCAGACGGTAGGAGGAGCTGCAGAAGCAGCCAAAATATGGATTGCTGCACAGAGTGGAGGTGGGGGCAAAATGGGACCAGGCATGGATCACCCCTCTCTGTAGCACCTCATGGATCTAGAGCTGTGCAGGGGAGACCCCTCCCCCCAACAAACTCTGGGGAATGTATTGATTTCACCCAAGTGTTTGATGAAAAATTATCTAAATGTTTTGTGTGGAGTTTACGGCATTGCATTGTGTTGCACTGTGTTATCAGAAACAAGCTGTTTCACCTTATCAGAAAGAACTGCTTGGATATTTCCAAACTGACTTTTTCCCCCCAAGCATTAGGGCAGGGGTGGCCAACCCATTTAACAAAGAGAGCAAAAAAAAAGCCTCCTCCCTTGAACAGAACTGTCGAGCAAAACCAAAAAAATTAAAAAGGAGGCTGCCCCTTTAAGACGTCCGCCATCTTGGGCGTCATTTTTAAAACCCTGCAGCTCCGACCCGGTAAGCACAGGGAAGCTAGGGGCTGGGGTGGAGCCAGTGCGGGGCGGGAGCCGTTGGGGGGGGGGGCATGCAGGAGCAGCTTTGCGAGCCACACTTTTGGGGGGCAAGAGCCGCATGCGGCTCGTGAGCTGCGGGTTGACCACAGCTGCATTGGGGTTTGTGGGGAATTTCGAAATTTCAGTTTTGTTCCAGTTTTGGGCGGAAGGAGATTCCGATAGGTGGGGATTTCCCATGGGATAGCTGCTGAGTTCCAGGTGAGGCTATTCCTGACAGCAGAGGCCAGTCATCTGGGAAGAGCACTCAGCATGCCAGATCAAATTAACCCCCCATTCTCCACAGCTCTCACCCACCCCTTCCTCCCTCAGTTCTCTTCTGCCCCCGCACCTTTCTCCTCCGCCTTGGCCAGCTTGCGTTTGGAGTCAGCGCTGGATCTGCCCAGGTGGAAGATCGACTTCCATTTCTTTGCCTTCAGGGAGCCTTTTCTTCTGTGAAGAATGGCAGAGGTTGGAAAGGTACGCACAGGCCGAGGTGGAGGTAGCCCAGGTCTGCAGAGTGTGGGCATGCATGCACCCCTGGGCCCCGCTGGAATATATCAGAACTGCCTGGGTGTAGAGTGCTTTCCACCACAGTCTGTGGGGGTGGTCTGCGTCCGCCCCCTTTGGGGCTATGCTAGGCCAGTCCCTGCGTATTTCATGGTGTGTGCATGGGCACAGGTGTGCATATATTCACTGTCCCCCTCTAGTGACTGGAGAGTATTGAGGTTACTTGTCTACGAGCAGAGCTGGGCGATTCACCAGCCATTTGCCCAGCTGGCACAGACCTTGTTTTCCATTTCTCCTCCCGCTTGCCCCTGTCTATACATGGGGAGGGACCAATGTTTCCTCTAATCTTGTCCATCCATGAGTGGATTTTTTCCACCCATGTGCAGAATAAATTTTTATGTGCACGGAGACATGTGTGGACGTGCGCCACCAATAGAAACACAAAACCTAAATAGGGGCACTCTGCTAACCAGCTGGGCAGCATGTGAATTTCTCCTGAGTGGCCACACAAGCGCACCACCCCCAGGGAACACTGGTAGGGACCATCTCCCTGGAGAATCTGGTGCATTAGAGCACAGATGATGTGCGAAAGCATCTAGTGCTCGGTGCATGTCCTCACTCCAACCCCCGCCCCGCTCCTGGGGACCGATCTGCAATGGGGGCACTGGGGGATTAAACCCAGGCAGCTGTAAAGCCTGACAGAGAAGGGAGAGGAAAGACAGAGCCCGTACTTGTGTTCGTGGAGCTCGATGATGGTGTGGTAAGGGCGGATCTGCGGCGGGCCGTCTCCTTGGTTCAGCATGGCAGGCAAATTGTAGGACAGGGTCTGGCAGTTGGGGTGGATTCCTGGAAACCCCAGGCCAGACAGAAGGAGGGATTTCCGGAGGCTCTCACGGTCACTTCCTAGGATGAGGAAACAAACACTGGGATGATTCAGCTGCGGCTCTTGGGGCTGGGGGTGGGCACCAGCGTCGACCAGCAGGGAGCCTCGGGCCCAAAGACAATCGCAGACCTTGTTAAAGCCAATGGGAGCCAAACGCTCTCCTTCAGGCTCAGGAGAAGAACCCTTCCAGACCCTTTGGGGAGTAAAACCAGCTGGTGACAAAGGGAGCGACCAGCCAAGGCGTTAAGCCGCATGGCCAGACCGGAGCTCACGCAGGTAGCTAGCCAGGCTGAGGGTATCAGCTGCATGCTGCGAGTGTTGAAGGCAAAATCCCACTCAAAATTGCTTTGCCTGGCTTACAGGGAGGAAGCAGAAAGGCAGGGCTTCTTGGGCACAGAGCTGCTGGAGAGGCAGACATGGGGATTTCTGAGCGAAGAAATCCCTGCCGTTGGTTATTTCTGCCATAGCAGGAGTCTATGGACGTGCTCCGTAAACAAACACAATTCCACCAAAGAATATTCCTGCCCCATAGCACTGATCCCTCCTCCCATTGCAAAGAGCCCACACGTTTTGGCGACCCCATTGGCTGGGCCTGCCAGTCTCCCTCCATGGAGCAGGTGACCTGGTGGTGGGAGGGCCCCAGAGCACCAAGGGCTCAGTGCCAGGGTGGGACCTACCACAGAGAGGGGCGTCTCCAAAGAGCTGCTCCACATGGGTGAGGATAAACTCCACGACAATGGACTGCACCCGCACCTCCATGAAGGCAGCCGTGCCATTGAACCCAGAGGCCTCGATGTCCTTCGACCTGGAGGGGAGGGACAGAGAGGCATGGCTGAGCTGTGGACTGAGACCTGGGGAACCGCCAGGGAACACCCCCACCAGAATCCAGCCCCCTCTTCCGTCAGCCATGCCAGGAGAATATTGGCGTTCTGCTGGCTCCATGGCACGGGGCAGAGATCCTGGTTGCTGTGTGGTTTGATCTGGGACTAGCGTTCTGCTCCAGGAGTCACAACCCTTGCACGCCGGGAGCAAAGAGAGAGGGGTGCAACTGCCTGAGCAGTTGAGGGGGGGGGGATTCACAGACCAGTGTCAGGGGAGAACTGGGAAGAGTGGGATTCCTACTCTAATGGTTTCTGTTATATCGTTTAGAAAGAAGTCACTGGAAACGCAGAGAGCTTGAGCAGTTGCAAGTGTCCATTTATTCCATAACACACAACTAACTAGAACCAGCCCAAATCGGCTGGGCTGACCCCTAGCGACCTCACTCAATGACTATAACAACAACAAGAGCTATATCTACAACAACCCAATACACAACAGTTTCCTCTTCCCTTCCCCTACCACAGTGGTTCCCAACTGCCAGGCCGCAGCCCGCTGCCGGGCTGTGGACTTCTGACGGCCATGCCTCAGTGGCTCTGGGGGCCGGGGCTGGGGTACACCTCTCCCGCTGCGGCTGTTGGGAGAGGCATGTCCTGCCCTGCCTCAGCCAACCAGTGCTGAGCAGGGGAGGGGTCTCTTCCCAGCCGCGGAAGAGCGCTTTGCTGCGCGGAGGGAGGGCTGCATGGAGCCCGGCACTGAAGTCTTAGAGCAGCCATGACCTGGGCAGCAGCACTCAGCTGACATCTGGGAGGCAGCGAAGGCTAGGTGAGGGGGGCGGGGTAAGCACTGGAGGCTCCGGGGGCAGGTCTAGTGCTGGGGAGTTCTGGGGGCGGGGCTAGTACTAGGGAGCTCTAAGGGATGGGGGGGCTCTAAGAGGCAGGGGGATGACACTGGGGGGCACTGGGTCATGTGGGGTGGGGAGCTGGCACTGGGCGGCTCTGGGTTCGGGGCTAGTAGTAAGGGAGGCTATGGTGGCAGGGCTGGTACTGGGGGGCTCTGGGAATGGGGCTAATCTTGGGGACTGGGAGCTGGCATTGGGGAGGGCTTTGGGGGGTTGGGTGCAGTGGGGCTCTGGAAACAGGAGGCTGGCACTGGGGGGGCGGGTCTGATGGTGGTGGGCTCTAAGGGGTAGGGGGCTGGCACTGAGGCGTTTGGGATGGGGGGCTGGCACTGGGGGGATCTGAGGGTGGGGGGTTGGCCTGGGGGGGGGTGTTGGGTGCAGGGGACTCTGGATTCAGTAGCTGGCACTGGGGGGTAGTGGAGGGGTGGGGGGCTCCAGGAAGTAAAACTGGCACCTGGGACTCTTGGGGCCTGGGCTTTTGGTGGACCAGTAACATTTTATTTGAATATTTGCATATTCATTAATTAGTCACATGGTGAATATGCAAATATGCAGATAAAAATGTTACTGGTCCTCCAAAAGTTTGTGAATGGGTTTGATGGTCCCCGGTATAAAAAAGGTTGAGAACCACTGTCCTACCAGATCCCTCACCCCGCCTACTGTCCCCATCTGCTCTCCTCAGCCTCCCTTCCTACCCCCACCCCACCCCTGTCTCAGTCTCTTTAGGTTGGTGTCAGACTCACACTCCATCCCCATCCCTCCCAGATACAGGCTCCAGATAGCACAGAGCCCTGCCCCCTTCACCCAGGAGCCCTGAGTCCTCCCTGCCTCTGGCTCTGTCTGCACAGCATGACCAAGCAACCGGAGTGCCTGGCCCCGGCCCTGCCCCCCGGCTCCATGCAGCTGGCTCTCACCTGAGCAGGTTGGGCGCCCAGACGATGGCCAGGTTCCTGGCGTGCATGTTGGTCTGGGAGCTGTAGGAAGCCATGTGAACCAGATGTCTCATCAGAAACTCCAGGGTCCTGCGGCAGCCATGAAAAGAGGAGACGACACTCGCATGAAGACAGCACAGAAGGAGGGATTCAAAATTCTGGTCTGGAGACTGGTGCTTCACAGGGAAGCCAGGTGGGATTGGGCCCAGGCCCATCTAGCCCAGTGTCCTGTCTCTGATAGTGGCCAGCACCAGGCACAACAGGGGAAGGGGTAACAACCCCACAGCAGCAGCTGTGGGACAGTCTGTCCCCCCTTGTCCCACCCTGGTCTCTAAGGGTATGTCTAGACTACATGGCTCCATCAATGGAGCCATGTAGAGTAGGTTTCTAGACATAGGGAAATGAAGTGGCGATTTAAATAATCACCACTTCATTTACATCAAAATGGCTGCCGCGCTGTGCTGATCAGCTGTTTGGCGGCACAGCACGGTAGTCTGGATGCTCCGCGGTCAACAAGGGAAGCCCTTGTCGACCGCTCCATTATGCCTTGTGGAATGAGGTTTACCGGGGCGGTCGACAAGGGCTTCCCTTGTCGACCATGGAGTGTCCAGACTACCGTGCTGTGCCGCCAAACAGCTGATCGGCACAGCACGGCAGCCATTCTGATGTAAATGAAGTGGTGATTATTTAAATTGCTGCTTCATTTCCCTTTTTCGAGTACACTAATCTACATGGCTCCGTCGACGGAGCCATGTAGTCTAGACGTACCCTAATAGTCTATCAGTGATCACTCTGAATAGTCTTATCACCCAGATCCTGTCCAATCCCTCTGGGAATCTTTTGAGTTCTGGACATTCGTGACATCTTGTGACAGTGAGTTCCCCAGGCCGATCACATGATGTGTGAAAATGTATTTCCTTTTGTTATGTTTTGGATTTCCCATTTTCCCGTAACATTCCCTGTCCCTTGATCTTGTGTTATGAGACAGGAAGAATGGAATCCCCCAGGCCCCCTTCTCTAGACTATTTTGTCAGGTCCCCTCTCATTCGTCCCCTCTCTAAGGGAACTGTCTTGACTTCATCAACGCTTTCCATAGCAGAGCGTCTCCCTGTCCTGGATCATCCCATTGCCTTTGTGTGACCCCCCCTCCTAAGTCTGCGCTGTCCCGTCTATGGTGGGGGAGTCCCAGCCTGCACATCACTAGATGGGTGGGATCTTTTATCCACAGCACACACAGCCCTGGTTATCACCTTTATGAGTCAACAGTGTGCCCTTGTAGCCAAGAAGGCTAATGACATATTAGGTTGCATTAAGAGGAGCATTGCCAGGAGATCCAGAGATGTCATTATTCCCCTTTATTTGGCTCTGGTGAGGCCACATCTGGAGTCTTGTGTCCAGTTCTGGGCCCCCCACTACAAAACGGATGTGGACGCATTGGAGAGGGTCCAGCGGAGGGCAACTAAAATGACTAGGGGGCTGGAGCATAGGACCTATGGGAGTTGGGTCTGTTTAGTCTGCAGAAGCGAAGAGTGAGGGGGGATTTGATAGCAGCCTGCAACTTCCTGAAGGGAGATTCCAAAGAGGATGGAGAGAGGCTGTTCTCAGTAGTGACGGATGGCAGAACAAGGAGCAATGGTCTTAAATTGTGGTGGGAGAGGTCCAGGTTGGATATTAGGAAAAACTATTTCACTAGGAGAGTGGTGAAACACTGGAATGGGTTACCTAGGGAAGTAGTGGAGTCTCCATCCCTAGAGGTATTTAAGTCTCGGCTTGACAAAGCCCTGACTGGGTTGATCTAATTGGGATTGGTCCTGCCTAGAGCAGGGGGCTGGACTTGATGACTTCCTGAGGTCTCTTTCAGCTCTATGGTTCTATGATTCTATGACCTGCACCCCACAGCTGGATCCTGGCCGATGGAGAATTTCCCTGGCACTAATTGTGGAGAGGCTCTTAAGGGACCACACACTGGTGGCAAAAGTTAGAGGAGCCCCTAGGCTGTTCTAACCTCAAGACTGGAACAGACCCCCACACGGACCATGGAGCCAGACCCACGTCACAGCCCAATGCTGAGCAAAGGAAAGGTACAGCAGTGGAGCCAGGTGTGTGGGGAGCCACGGCCCCCTCAGATCAGCAGCCATGCTACAGGGGCTGTCGACAGAGGGGAGAAGCCAACCTCTCCACTCCCTGCTTGGCCAGAGAGCTGCTAGGCCTCCCCACTGCTGCTTCCCGCTGCGGCTCTCCTCTGATAGGACGGAGGCTGCAGGAGAGGCCCATGCTGCTGCCAAGGCCCTGCCGCCAGGCCAAGATCCTGAGCTCCCAGCTGGGCAACAGGCCCAGGAGCAGTCTGAGTTCCTGGGCCTCTCCTCCCCCCACCCTACTTCAGACATGGAGAGCCCATGGCAGAGGGAGGGACAGAGAGCAAGGGGCTGAGTCTGGGGGCTGACTCAGGTATCTGGTGCTGACATAGCAGATTGTGGTGATGGATACCAGGGTCAGGTTAATTCCCAGCCCCCCACTGGAATCATAGGAGGGGTGTCCAGCCCTGAGTCTGGGACTAACACCCAGCCAGGGGAGCCCTCACCACTGTCGGTGAAAGGTACCCGACTGGCAGCCTGGAGAACACAGGGTAAGGGCAGGCGAGCATGTCCCCCCTCTTCCCGCAGGTACCTGTAGTGTGGGGATGGCAGCTCCTTCAGCACCTCTTTGATTTTCACCAGCCGTCCCTCCTCCAGCTGGATGGCCACGGCGTCCTGAGAGAAAAGCAAGAGTTCAGATCCAGGAGTTGCTCTCCGCTCCCCCTTCCCCACCATCCTTACAGCATGTCCCAAAGATGGGATGGGGGCAGCCGCAGGGTCCCACCGTGCTCAGCCCGGCTCTGGACCAAGGACAGAACCCCAGGCAGCCATGACTCAAGAGCAGGGCCACACCAAGCCTCATGCCTGGAGCGCTGGGATCTTTCCCTTTGCCCACCGACCCACCTCTAGCTACCGCAATCTGATCCACAGGTGTGGCCCAGGCCTCCGCCGACCCTCCATGGCTCACAGCCTGCCCTCACTGAGTTCAGCACGTGGCTCCCATGAGTGCGTCGACATGGGAGCTGGGGCTATAAAGCTGCCAGAATATACTCTCACCCAGGACTCCAGGTAGGTACTTGGCAGCTGCCCCCTCCTGCCACTTGTGCGACTGTGGTCACCTGGCTATTTTTATACTCCAGCTTGTTCCCAGCTAGCTCCTGTGTCTACCCAGCTGGAAACTACCTCAGCAGTGCCAGTGTAGACGTACTATTAGTCATGGCTTGGTATAAGAACAAGCCTAAGCAACCCACCCTCCTCCTGGCACCCCAGGTCACATCGGTCCCTCCCTGACAGGATCCAGAGACACTCGGTGGATTCTGGAGGCTCAAGAGCAGCCGGAAACAGGGAATTGGGAGACAGATTCAGCTATGGAGCCCAGCCTCCACTTCCAATCCCCTTCCAGCAGCCAGGGCTCTCTGGAGCCGGCCAGGCCTCTCTGCCTCACACAGAAAACAGCACCAGGCTCTTTTTGCAGCACAGCAAACGCCCTGCCTCACATCCCAGGAGACTCTCCAGTCCTGCCCAGCCTGGAGGCCCAGCTGGAATACTCTCTTCTCCAGAGAGGACACAGGCACCATTTGTTTTGTTTGTATTATGGAGTGTCCAGAGTCCCCCCCTCAGTCTCGCTCTTACTGGAATCGATTTACTAGCGAGCGTTTCTATGGCATGTTTGGGGGCAGGGGCCTGCCATGGCCTCCCCGGAGATACCTGCTGGGGCATCTCTCAAGACTTCAGCAAGTCAGGAACAGATGGTGACAGTCCCTAGCACTGGCCATTAGGGGGTGACGGGCACACCCACGCCACCAGCGACCCACGGGCCTCTGCAGTGGGTTGTACGGGCCAAAGCACAGGCTCCCTACACCACATTGTCCATCTCCCCTGCTCTCCGCGGCAGAGAGGTGCCCCCGACGAGCCAGGGTAACAAAGGCTGTGGCTGGCGGCAGCTCTAAGGGACCGAGAGTATCAAGCGCAGAAGCACAATGACTAGGATTGCCAACTTGGGAATAGTTAAGCCGTGGCGCGGAACCTTTTTTGGGTTGGGGGCCACTGACCCACAGAAAAATCAGTCAGGGGCCGCATACAAGTGAGACGCAACAAAAACAGCAAACCCTCAGTGACATGGCCCCCAACTGAGAAGGAGAAAGATGCTCCCCACATTCCCCTCACACACCAGAGCCTAGTGGGGCCCAGGCTAATAGATTTTGTGTGCGCCAGCCCCGCGGGATCCCCAATCCTGGGGGAGAGCCCTGAGCCTCAGGGGCCGGATCCAGGCAAGCTGGGGCCTTAGTTTCCCCACCCCTGATTTAAACACTGGACACTCCAACCTGAGGGCTGGCACTTCTCCTTCCTGGCTCCTTCCCCATGAAGTTGCATCCCTGCCTACCTCTTTCCCCAGCCCTCACCTCTGCCCTGCTTTTCTTCCGAGGTCCCACCCCTACCCCTTCCCCCTGGGGCTCCACCCCGGGTTCACTCCTCTTTCCCCCTCCCCTTCTCGCTCGCTGCTCTCCCCCTCTCCC
The DNA here is from genome assembly GCA_032595735.1 of Pelochelys cantorii. NCBI lineage: Eukaryota > Metazoa > Chordata > Testudines > Trionychidae > Pelochelys > Pelochelys cantorii. The sequence goes on along the minus strand of CM064349.1, from coordinate 14,088,818 downwards.
CACACCCCCTGCGTGGGTCGGAAGGGGCTTGTCTCCAGAGCCGGAGGGCTGAGAGCTGCAGCTGCCCAATGCAGGTAGGAGACAGCCCCAGTTCAGCAGGAGCTGGTGCGGGTGATGACTTGGCACCTCCCCTGCCCACGCTAACCAGACTTTGGGTGTCCGGACAGTAGATCTGATCAGACACGGTCAGGTCCTCTTCTTAGCCAGGCTTTCCAGCCGAAACCTGGCCACCCTAAGAATCCCACAGAGCAGAGCAGCCGCCCCGCAATAATGCCAGCGACACAGCAAGACTTTACCATAAAAGTGCCCTCTGAGCCCTGGATTCATGACATAAAACCTCCCTTCCGAAACAACACTGGTACATTAGAGCGGGCTCAGAGAAACTCGTGAGAACGATTCCAGGGTTAGAAAACCTGCCTCGTGGTGAGAGACTCAGTCAGATTACCTCAGCCAAGAGGAGGTTAAGGGCTGTCTTGACCCCAGTCTGGGAGTACCTACTTGGGGAATCGGACAAATTGAAGTGGCTGCCTCAGGCCTTGTGCTTTGGGGGCCCCGTGGTGCCCAGCCCAAACATCCTATGGATGGGAGGGCCCGAGGGTTTACGGGGGCCTCACTAGGTGAGTGATGGGAGCTGGAGCGGCCCAGCAATCTGCTCCACCCTGCCTTGCTACCCGCTCCGCTCGGCTTCTCAGCAGCGGTGGAAGCAGTGTGTCCCACCCCAGGGTGCTTTGGTTCCCACCGCCCGCGGAGGAGCAAAGTGCAGAGGCTGTGAGGGCAACATGGTGTGAGGGGGCAAAGCAGGCTTCTGGGCCTCTCCAGCACCTGCTGCCTGAGTAGTGAGTGTGTGTGTGTGTGTGTGTGTGTGTGTGTGTGTGTGGTGTGGGGGGGGAGGGGAGCGGGGCTTAGGGGAGGGATGGAGTGGGGGGTAGGGGCTGCAGCAGGGAGGTTACCCCGGGCCCTGCAGTCTCCTTAGGACGGCACTGGGAAACAGATGCTTGATCCCAGGCTCTTCAATCTAGCAGCAAAAGGTCGAACATGATCTGATGGCTGGAAGCTGAATTGAGACCAATTTGGACAGGAAATAAGGGGCACGGTGAGAGTAAGTAACCGTTGGGTGGGAGATGCTTCATCGCTGATCCTGTCTAAATCGAGGCTGGATGGTTTTCTAACAGCTCTGCTCTGGGAACTCTTTTGGGGGCAGCTCTCTGGCCAGGGGGTCAGACTGGATAGCCACCATGCTCCCTTCTGGCTTAGGAATCTATGAATTCCCCCTTATGACAGCCGGCTTTGCAAAGGGAAGAGTCTCTGATGATCTTCTCTGTGTTTTAGGATTTTACCACGCCCTTTAAAGAGATACAAACCAAACTTCCTTTCCTGTGCTGTGCTGTGCTGTGCTACACCCCCTCAGCAGCCCACAAAGGCTTTGACAGAGGCACTCGTATCATTTGTCCTGGCTTTAACAGAAGGGGAAACTGACTTGCTGCGGTGTAGCCATGAGCAAAATCCAGCTTTGCAGAGAACCCTGTTGCCATTCTATCCATTAGTCCAGTGGTTCTCAAACTTTTTGGCCCACGGCCCAACCCGCTGAATACAAACCTTTCCGCCAACCACCAACCAACCACCCATGATGACAAAATGGATGCAGGGGAGGGTGCAGTGTTTGGCTGGGAGGCAGGGTGCAGTAGCAGACTGAAGCTGGGGGGCCTGGGTGGGAGGGAGGTGCAGGAGCAGGGTGAGGGTGCAAGGTCTTAGCGGGAGGAGTGTGTGAGGAGATGGGGGGGCTGCGAGATCTGGGTATGAGGAGATGTGGGGTGCTTACCTGGCTCTGTGCCTCCAAGGTACCGCTCTCCCACTGCTCCCGTTGGCCAGGATTCCTGCCAATGGGAGCAGCGGGGAAAGCCCCCAGGCAAGCGGTTTCCTGTGCTGCTGTTACCCCAGCTGGAGGAGGGTCCAGCTTGCGAGGCTTGACTCCTCCCGCAGGGGGAAGCCGGCGCTGAAGCTCCAACCTCGCAGGGGGTGGAGGGAAGCCATTGCAGGGAGGGGCGAGCCCCACGGCCCACCTGCAAGATGGCTGCAGACCACTGGTGGACCACGGACCACACTTTGAGAACTACTGCACTAGACCAGCCCTTTCTTCATGCTCGTTGTGCTCTCTGTCTACTTGCTGCATTTCTCTTCGACTGGAAGCTTTTGTGGGCAGGGCTTGCCTCTTTGTTAGATGTCTGTATCTGCCTCGGGCCTGCTGGGTGACCCTGGGTGCTGCTGTGTGCCTCAGTTTCCCCAGGTTTACAACAGGAATTCTGATCCTGATCCTCCCAGGGGTAGGGGATGGCACTGCCTTTCCAAACTGCCAGCCTGGCCCCACCCACACGCTGCCCCTACAGCACCTACTATGGGTGGAATGTTGCTGCCCCTGAGTGCTGGCGAGGCTGGGGCCACGTGCTGCCCGCCGTCCCCATGGTGCTGGGGGAGAAGGGCTTGGGCAGAAGGGGCAGGATTGGAGGCGGAGTTCGGGGGGGGGGGCTTGCCTCCCCCAGATGCTTGCACCAAAAATCCTGAACATGGCAAAAAAAACCAATCACACAAACACACCTGGGAGACCAAACTTGGTTGAGCAAACAAACCCCAAAAACAAACAAACAAAAAAAAAGCCCAAGGAGACAAAAGTTGAGAAAAAAAAAGGCACCGTGCCTTTAAGGATCCCTGCGCTCCTACTCCCAGCCCTACTTTCACCCACCGCCCCTGGACCCTCCTTTGTAGAGCACTTTTAGCTGGTGCTTTTTGCCCATCAATCTCAGAGTCAGGGATGATGATTCATATCAGGCATATAACATTAAAAATAGCAACATTGAGTGCCCATTACTGCCGGGTCTAACTGCCTGTGGTTACTGGAACTGAAAGAACCTTAAAGATCACCTGCAGTGTCACTGTGCGCATGGTGCCTGGACTTTTTGCATTTCTCCAGCTCAGCTTTACTGCGTTTCTCTTTGGGGCCTAGGCAGTTTCACTTTCGGGCTCATTCACCCAAGGAGCCTGCAACCGGGCCGTGTGGAAGGTCACATATGAACGAGGCAGCATTGCTAGACTCATGGATTCCAAAGCCAGAAAGAACCACTGTGCCCATCTAATCCAACCTCCTGGATAACACAGGCCATGGGGACTTCCCCGAACTCATTCCTGCTCAAATTATAGCCCAATCTCCTAGTAAAACATCCAAGCCTGGTTTTAAAATGGCCGGTGAGGAAGAATCTTCCACAGCACTTGGGAAATTGTTCCCTGGGTCAATTATTCTCACTGTTAAAAATGTACAGGCTATTTCCAATCCACATTTGTCTTGTTTCAGCTTCCAGCCACTGCAGCGTGTTAGACCTTTCGCCTCTCGACGGAAGACCCCATTCTTCAATGTTTGTTCTTCATGAACGTACTGTACCTGCAGACTAATCAAGTCACCCCTTGATCTTTTTGTTAAACTGAATAGCTGTTTCAGTCTAATTCCATTCAAGAACACTACTGCTTTGAGGGAAAATTATAAAATTGAAAGGGGAAAATGGGGGCACACGGAGCCCCTGCCCTCTGATTAGCCCAGCCACAGCTGCGCGTCAACTTTTTGGAGTTTTCCTTTCCTCCATGTGAACATTTCATCTAAACCAAGACTTCAAGAAAACTTTCAGTGTCACAGAATCTGCATAACATTCCTCCCATCTCTAATCCTAGCCCCTGCATAGGCACGGCCAGACCGGGTCATATCAGAGGTCCATCGAGCCCAGTATCCTGTCTTCTGACAGTGGCCAATGCCAGGTGCTTCAGAGGGAATGAACCAAACAGGTAATTACGGAGTGATCCATCTCCTGTCACCCATTCCCAGCTACTGGCAGACAGAGGCTAAGGCAGGCCTTCCCCTTTCACCTGACCTGCCCCCCTCCCCTCAGCACAAGCCCCTTCCCCTCCCCTCCCCGGCTTCTGCCTTCCAGGTTGCGGAGGCTTTCTGAATCGCCGGCGATCGCCAGCCGTGATGTCACTACGCCATGTCATGCCGGCACCCTGGCGTCTGCCAGCATCCCGCCCTCTGGCTCGTGCCCCGCCTCCTTGCACCAGGGCTGCATGCAGGCAGCCCGGCAGCGAGAATCGCCACACTTCCCCCTCCCCGGCAGCGCTCCGCTCCTCTGCCCAGCCAGAGGATCGGATGGGGCTGCACCGCCCGTAGTCAGCACGGGCCACACAGTGAGCCCCTGCGGGCTGCATGTGGCCCTCAGGACGTATGTTGTGCAGGCCTGGGCTAAGAACACCATCCCAGCCCATTCTGGCTAATAGCCATTGATGGACCTATCCTCCATGAACTCATTTAGCTTTTTTTTTTTTTTAAGAATTCTGTTATTGTCTTGACTTTCACAATGTTCTCTAGCAAGGAGTTCCACAGGTTGACTGTGTGGCATGAAGAAATACTTCTTTTTGTTTAGTTAAAACATGCAGCCTATTAATTTCATTTGGTGACCCCTATTTCTTGGAAGGAGTCTTTAACTTCCTTATTTATATTCTCCATACCAGTCATGATTTTATAGCTCTCAATCATATTCCCTCTTAGTCATCTCTTTCCTAAGTTGAAAAGTCCCTGTTTTATTAATCTCTCTTCACATGGAAGCTGTTCCATACCCCTAATCATTTTTGTTGCCCTTTTCTGAAACTTTTCCAGTTCCAATGTATCTTTTTTTTGAGATGGGGCAACCACATCTACACACACTATTCAAGATGTGGCTGAAGCATGGAATTACATGGAGGCAATATGATATTTTCTGTCTTATTATCTATCTGTCTTGTAATGATTGCCTACATGCTGTAGGCTTTTTTGGCAGCCACTGCACATGCATGGAGGTTTTCAAAGAACTCTCCACAAAGACTCCAAGTTTTCTTTCTTGAGTGGTAACAGCTAATTTAGACACAAGGCTGAAATAATGTTTTCCAATATGCATTACTTTGTATTTAACAACACTGAATTCATGAGCCATTGGTGAAGGTAGGGCTGGGGGACGCAAGCCCCCAGCCCCACCCCTTCGACTAAGGCCCTGCCCTCCCACAGGAGCCAAGCTGCTTCCCCCATCCCTCCTCCCAGACGGAGGTGGGGCAGTGCACTGTGTGCCACCCCCCACCATGGGGAGGGGGGAAGGGAGGAGGTGATGTGCAGCCCCAGTCTCCCTGGCCTGGGCGCATGGGGAGGGCGGGTGGAGAAGCTCCAGCGTCCCAGGCTGGAGCACTTGGGAGGGAGGAGAGTGTGCAACTCCAACCTCCCCAGCCCTACCTCCCCAGCCCCCTCTGGGGGCAGAGTGTGGGCAGGGCCAGGCTGGCAGTGTGGGAAGGCAACGCCTTCCCCTGCCTATGACACTGGATGCCCATGATTGAATTTCATCTGCCATTTCATTGCCAAAGCACCCAGTTTTGTGGGATCCCTTGGTAGCTCTTCCCTATCTGGTTTTACACCCAGCAAAATGCCCTGTTAGTCTCTCAGGCCATTCAGCCGAGTGCTTTGGGCCACCGCTCCTGTTGTCGGCAGCTGTTTTCACCACAGCCAGATTGCTCCTCCTTGTTCTGCCTCAGAGGTGAATGTAGATGCTGGGATTGGGCCCAGTGTCCTTAGCAAGGGGGTGGGTTCTCCGGCAGAAGGAGTGGGGCTGGTGGCTGTCCTTCATGGTCGGCAGCCAGGCCCTGTGGCTGCAGCAGTGGAAGCTGGGAGTGGGATCCGGCAGGGATTTGAAGGAACTGGGTTCCTGGCTCACTGCTGAGGGCCCCGGGCCCTTTTAAATTGGTGAGCCCTGGGTCAGTTGCTGACAGAGGGGAAGGGGGGACAAAATGGGCAACATGGGTGGTGGGTGAAAGCCCAGGTGGATGAAGGCAGCTGCAGCACCCCCCCCTTTCTCCCCTAAGACCATGCCCCTTCATAACTCCCCTCCCCAGCCAAGCCCCACTCAACCGCAGCTGAGGGCTGGGGCTGCCATGCAACACGACCCCAGCCTATCCTAGGTGGCTAGGCATGTAAGCAGTTTTGGGAAGGCAATGCCTCCCCTTGCCTACATTACCCACCACCCATGGTGTAATGGACAGGAGGCATGGACAAGGGGTTAAACTCAGGTAGCTAGCACAGGTGGTGGCCAGGAGAACCAGTCGAGATAGAGTGTTGAAATTTGAACTGGATATAAATTCCCTGCCTGCTTTCTTTGTGTGGCAGAGATAAACCAGGAGTTGAGAGACAGAATGATTTAAACCCAGGCAGGAATATCATGTCTCCAAGGAATTTGGAGCACGGGAATGGACTGAACAAAGAGAAAATTGGAAGCAAGTAAAAGGAAAAGTGAAACTAGTTGCGTTCAGGGTAATTTTTCTTGACTTTGCAGTTCAAACCAAACCACACTGTGTGAATCTATGCCATCCCTCCCCCTTTACCATCTAAGCTCTGTTCTGCCTACGAGTAAATGCTTGACACTGTAATAGGGTGACTGTTGCCTTAAAGGTAGTAAGGATTAGTGGTCATCAATGCCTCTTCTATAGTGTGTCTCTTTAAATCATGGGATGTTTAGAATGGAGAGAAACCTAGGACCTAAAGGGCACACCAGGGAACAGTTGTTGACCGACCACTAGTCCTTATTGCCCCAGAAAGGGACCTTCTGCAGGCCCTTTCAGTCAGACAAGTGTGAGTATTGAATGGAACATGCACCTGCGCCCATGTGCAGGCCCAGGGGATACACAGAAACACTCTGGTTTGCACACGCAGCATCGCCCACGCCCGCCTGGGAACTGGCCCATCAGAGTGCTGGGGAGGGGGCTGGGCAGGATGCCAGCTGCTGCTGCTTTAATTCCCAGTGCTTCACCTCTGTGAGAATGAAGGAGGGTGTGAAATTGCCACAGCCAGCAGCCAAGACTGTCAGAGGTCTGTCTTCGCGGCCACTCGGCTGTTGCTCCCCTCTGCACACGACCTCCCTCACCTCAGTTTGGTGGTACATTAAACCTAGGCTGGCTGACCCAGCTGGGGTACAGGCTAAAGGGCTGAGTGAGGCTTTCACTGGGGCTCAGAGCCACCCTGTCCATAAGACAAATCAGGGCAGCCATCCCAGGCCCTGCGCTTTCAGGGGCCCTGCGGCAGCCACCCCAAGTGTCCTATAGATGGGAAGGAACCAGGGGATTATGGGGGCCTGGTGCGGAGCAACAGCAGGGATCACCCCCCCACACACACACACACACACACACACAGGCAGCAGGAATTGGTACAGCCCAGCAACCTGTCCCACCCTACTGCACTGCTCTGCCGGCCTGCTGCGCTAGCTTCTCCGCAGCAGTGGGAAGTGGAACGCCCTGGCCCCTGGGTTCTCTGCTTCCCACCGCCACGGGGAAGTGAAGTGCAGCAGGCTGGGAAAGGAGGCACAGTGAGGCGGAGCAGGCTGCCAGGCTGCTCTGTGTCCTGCTGCCCATGTGGGGAGTAGGGGGGGGGGCAACTCCTGCTGCTGTCGCACCAGACCCTCGTAATCCGCCAGGCCACGTTGCTCAAGGGCAGGGGCATGAGGGAAGAGCAGGGCAGCGTCGAGACGGAGCTTGTGGAAGATGTAGAGCGGAGGCGAGGCCTACAGCGGGGTGAGGATTGCCCCAGGCCCAGTGCCCCCCTCAGAACAGCCCTGCTGGAACATGTAACTGCCCACTTTGCAGTGTGAATGCAGGCTAAACCTCATGCGTGCTAAAGCCCTCCTGCATCTTCTCACAATTCCCCCTGTTCCCAGGAGGGACAAGTCTCCCACAATGCACTGGGAGCAAACCACTGCCACAGAGAGACCTGTGGGGCTCCCCCAGCAGACCCCTCAAGGGTGTGACACACATAAGCAGCGTGGCATAGGGAGGACACCGGCAGGCGCTCCCCGCCTCCACTGCAGTTTCCCCATCACCGGCGTTAGCGCTGTGGTGGCAGAATCCCGGGAAGGCAGCCTGCAGGGCCAGACTCACCGCAAACTTGTCATAGAGCTGGTAGGTCAGGAGAGGGTTGGGGAGCTCCCGGAAGTAGGCTTTGCAGAGGGAGCTGACGCAGTGGATGTCCTGCAGGTACACATCCTTGTTGAGATCAGGGCAGCGGTCGCCATCGAACTCCTGTCTGCGAAGGAAGAGGGGGAGACATTGACTGCACTGGTGGGGAGGGAGACCAGACTGGACCAGCTGGGGAGCTGCAGTGGGGCTTGCCAGCTTAGGTGGGACGTATTCCTGGATCAATCACCACACCATCTACTCTATATTTGAGAGAGTTTGTCTGTGAGCGAGCAAGTCTGTCTGTCTGTCTGTCCATCCGTTTATTCAAGAACTCCTCCTAAATGGTAAGCGCTAGGACCACTAAATTTGGTACAGTATACAGCTTCCTCTTATCCTCTTAAAGCAAGGGCCAGCCACCTTTCCGAGATGGCGTGTAAATCACAGAATCATAGAACACTAGAACTGGAAGGAACCTCGAGAGATCATCGAGTCCAGTCCCCTGTCCTCATGGCAGGAGCAAGCATGGTCTAGAATAGAGAAGAAGCACCAAGATTTGTTTGCCAATCTTGTTTGCCAAGATTTAACCCTCCTGCCCTGGGCCATGCCGCTCGGGGGGGGAGGGGGGAGAAGCAGGAGGTGGGGGGGGGGTTGTCTCCATCTCATGCCCTGTGGACCACCGGGGTCAATGCAAACCTTTCCACAGGCTACCTGTTGCTAATGGAAACTCATTGTTAATTATATAATTATGCCTGAGCTGTTTTGCTAGTGCAGCAGCTGGGGAGAATGGTTTAATTTAAATTATTAAACAGATTAAGCATTTTAACTCTCTCATGTTTGTTTAAAATGAAGTTTGATAAACTAAGTAAAATATGTCCAACACAAAAGGTTTCAATATTTTCTTTATGGCAGGGGCGGGGAAACTTTTCTGAGTTGGGGGTCACTGACCCACAGAAAAAAGTCAGTTGGGGACCACACAAGTGAGAAGCAACAAATCTCCTCCGAAAAACCCCAACCCTCATTGACATGGTCCCCAACTGAGACCCCTCACTTGTCTGGCACTGTAGCCCCCATGGGGTGAGGGGAAGGGACAGGAAGGACTGAGATTCCGGGCTTCCCATAGGCCAGATTTACTTTTCTGGGGTACCAAAGTTAGTGGATTTTGTGGACCCCTTAGGCTCTGGGGTAGGAACAAAAATGGGGTGTTCAGTGTGCGGGACAGGGCTGCCAGGGAGTGGGGGTGCAGGACAGGGCAGGGTCTGGAAAGGGAGTTTGGCGGCAGGAGAGGGTGTGAGGTGGGGGTACAAGAGGGAGTTTGGGGGCAGGAGGGGGTTGGGGCAGTAATGCAGAAAAGGTGAGAGGGTGAGAATGCAGCCAAATAGCTAGCTAGGGAGCAAGGCAAAGAGGTGGGGAGTAAAGGAAAGTGCAGCTTTTGCAAAGTAAAATTATATCCCCCCCCCATCACATTTCCCCTCTGCTCCAGCTACGCTCCCCTCAGCCCCATGATCCCTCCAGCCTGATACCCTGCATTGTCCCATGCCCCTCAGTGCAACCCCTGCCCCTTCTCATCCTGCCCCCGCATCCTCCTTCACCCCCGCTCCTGCCCCAGGAGTGCATCTCTGTGTCCCCCAGCGCATTCACCATCAGAACAGCAGTGCTGGGACTCGCAGCCCCCCAGGAGCAGCACTGGGGTGAGGAGAGGTGGGGTTAGGGGCAGAGTCTCTTCCCTGCCCGTCCCAGCCCTTTTCCTGAAGGCTGCAGCTCCAGGGCGGGGGCAGGCAGAGCCTGGGGCTGCCCAGGGCTGGCTCCAGCCTGGCTGGTTGCAGTGGGGTGCCGGGGGAGGGGCTCCCCCCCTGCACACAGCTTGTGGGGAGCAGTGTGGTGCAGCCCAGACCCCAGTGTGCCATTTGTGCTGGCTGCCCAGCCCCAGCTCTGGAGCAGGCCCAGCCGCGCCCCCTCAGGAAGTAGGAGGCAACCCCAGGGACACATGCGCGCAGCAGGAAGGTGGAGCCGGTGCTCCAGCCTGCAGCTGTGCGGCTGAGGCTGGAGCCGCAACACTGACTTCCTGCTGCGTGGGGGGGAGGGCGGCGCTGTGCTCCTGCCCCGTGCGCCAGTAAAAAAAAAAAAAAAAAAAAAAAAAAAAAAAAAAATTGGCTCGTGTGCCCCTTGTGGCACACATGCCGGGGGTTGCCAACCCCGACTTAAAGCAAAATAAAGGTTTCCTCCCGATTCATACAGGGACGCATAAAACCATACAGAAGAGAGACAGGATCACCAGGCAGGTGCAAGGGGCTGGCTGGGGGTGCACACCCTCCCCCCATCCAGGACTGCCCCAGTCCTGAGCCTCTCACCCCCCAGGTGCCCTTTAGGGAGAGCGGGGGAGTGAACCTGCAGCTTCCCAAACTATGCCCCCCCCCATTCCCACAGGAACATTACTGGCTGTTCCCCTTCCTCAGGAAGTGAGGGGAAAGTGCACAGTTTGCTGCATTCCTCACTCTGGTTGGGGAGCGCAGGGGGGCAGACAAACCTGGACCTACCCCAGCTGAGGGACATGCACCCCTCCCCCTGCCTGTCCCCACTGGAGCTGCAGCGGCCACGGAGAGGCGCTTCTCACCTGGCCCCAAGCTGCTACAGTGAGAGAGGGCTGGGATAGTCCTCTCTCCTCGGGGCAGCCTGCATCCTGAACCCCTCCTCCCCACCCCCAACCCACAGCAATGACTGAAATGAAGAAAATAAAAAATTAAGTAAAACAGCCGAGCCGGGTACATTTTCTAGTCTTTAATGAAAGATTAATCGTTAAGGCAAGACAGGAGAGGCAGAAGTTTCCCCAACAGTGTTGGGAGTGGGGGAGACACTGATGCCTGAACCATGGCCTCGTCCCTCCTCCCCAAGGTCCCGCCCCCATGCTGCCCCTTCCTCCTCAGGCCATACAGAAAAGAGACAGAATCACCAGACAGGTGAAAGGGGTTGGCTGGGAGCACCCCTCCCCCAGCCCCAGTCTGGGACTCCCCAGCCCCAAGTCTCCCACCCCCGGTAGAAGGTGAGGGGGGGCCTGAAGTCGCCCCCATCCAGATTCATACGGGGACATTGCTGGCTGTTCCCCTTCATCTCTGTCAGGGAGCAAGGGGAAATGCAGTTTGCTGCATTCCTGACTGGCTGGGGAGTGCAGAGGGCAGACGAGCCGTGCACTTAGCTTTCACTCCCTGACAGGGGCAGGAAGGGAGAGTATGTCTACACAACACTTTTGTCGGAAAAATGACTGTTTTTCTGACAAAACTTGAGGAACGTCCACACTATAATCGTGTTCTTCCGCAAGAAAATCGAAAGGACAGAGGGGTTTTTCCAGCATTGGTAATCCTCATTCTACGAGGAAGATGCCTTTTTGCAAAAGGGCTGTTGCAAAAAGGCGTGTGTGGACGGGGAAGAGGGAGAAAGGAAAAAGAAGAAGAGGAAAAAGGAAAAAGCACAGGTGCCCTGGTGGCCATTCCGTCCATAGCAATCACAGCTTACATGTAAGAGAGCATCCAGACTGAATGGTCCAATCGCTTTTTCGATGCACTTTTGCAGTGTGGACGCTCTCTTTTGGAAGAGGTTTTTTCAGAAGATCTCTTCCAAAAAAAGCTTCTTCCGAAAGAAGCATCTAGTCTACAGGTAGCCAGAAAGAGTAAGCAGCCCTGGTACAAATCTGCACGGGGTGTGTGTGTGGGGGGGGGGGGGGGAGATCTTTGGATCCCACCCACACCTCTCACCCCCCTATACACTCATCTCTTGCTCTGAACCCCTTCTGACCCCCACCCCTGACTACTGCACCCCCCATACCTCCAGCCCTAAGTGCCTCTTCACCCCTGCACCCTCGATACCTGCACCCCTCCACATCCCCAAGCTCCTGCCCTGAGTTCCCCTCCACCTGAGATTCCTCAACACCCTGCCTTGAGACCCCTGCACTCTAACCCACAATTAAATTTCTTACAGGTACTGCTGTATCACAACCCCTGCAACCTCCTGCCATGAGGGCCCCCGGGTGGGGACTGTGATATGACAGTATTTGTAAAAAAATTAAGTTACTTTCACCCCTGGACTGAACCAAGATGAGCCAGAAAAATAGGATGAGCCTGGAATAGGACTGCTTCTGAATAAACCTTACAGAAAATGAGCTATGAGGGAAGACTGAAAGAATTGTGCTTGTTTAGTTTGGAAAAGAGAAGACTGAGAGGGGTTTTCAAGTATCTAAAAAGGTGTCACAAGGAGGAGGGAGAAAAGTTGTTCTCCTTGGCCTCTGAGGATAGGAAAGGAAGCAATGGGCTTAAACTGTAGCAAGAGGGGTTTAGGTTAAACATCAGGAAAAACTTCCTACCTGTCAGGGTGGTTAAACTCTGGACTAAATTGCCTAGGGAGGTTGGGGAATCTCCATCTCTGGAGAAATTTAAGAGCACGTTAGACAGACATCTATCAGGAATGGACAAGACAGTGTTTGGTCCTGCTGTGAGGGCAGGGGACTGGACTCGATCTCTCAAGGTCCCTTCCAGTTCTCATATTCTATGAGTCTATGATTCTATGAAAAGAGATAAAATGGAGAAATTTGGAGTTCTGTTCTGTTTTGGCACAGCTAAATTAATGCTTAAGATTTGAATATTCCTCCTCAAAGGTAAGAGCTGGGATCACCAAATTCAGTATACAGCTTCCTTTTATCATAACTTAAAACAAGGTTTGGATTTGGTTGTGCCAGGAAAACGGGATGTGCCTGGAATGGGATTGCTTCTCATAAAACAAAATGGAAAAGAATCACCAAATCAAGTATAGTCTTCAAAATTGCAATAATTGAGCCAATGTTGAAAGAGACTGAACCACGAGCCAGAAAAATAGGATGAACCTGGAATAAGATTGCTTCTCAATAAACCTTACAGAAAAGAGATAAAACAGAGAAATTTGGAGTAGTGCTCTGTTTTAGCACAACTAAATCAGTGCTTAAGTTTTGAAAACTAGAAGATAATGTTATTGAAAACCACATTGACAGTAGCCTTTTTTTGTTAAAACATAGCAAGTGATAAAAGTTTATAGGGACAAAGAAAAAACACACCTGATGGAATTCCCATTTAAAGAATTTACCAAAAAACAATTAAATGGGAAAAAAAATGTAACAATCCCCTTTTTAAAAGAAATCTGAAATAAAAATTAACTTAATAAAAAACAACACTGTATTTCTGAAAAATACAATCATTTAAATAAAGTATATACATTTTCCTTTTATTTTCCAAACCAAAACCAAAACCAATCCTTTAGTGAGTTAAGAACCCGAGCAATGCTGGGTAACTCTCTTAGTGCAGGGATGGGCAAGAGGCAGGGAGCGGGCTGGATCCGGCCTGCCAAGCCGCCGGATCCCGCCGCCTCACTGACACACTTACTACAGAACAGCTGCAGCCACTGTAAACAGCAGGCTGCTCATTGCTATGCAGTCTGGGCAGGGAGGAGAAAGCTACCACTATCCCCGCCCCCAGCAAACTCCCTCAGCTCCCATTGGCCAGTTTCCAGCCAATAGGAGTTGAGAAATTTTGCTGAAGGCAGGGCCAGTGAATGAAGCCTCACTCCCTCCCTGTGCTGGAGCAGAGCCATGTGGAGCAGCTCCCACCTGAGCATGCAGGCGTGGAGACTGTCTCAGGTTCCTGCAGAGCTGCTGGCTGGGAGCCACCTAGGTAAGTGCCTCCCAGCCAGAGCCTGCCTCTGGCACCCACCTCTCTCCCCCCCACCCCAGGCCACCACCCAAACCCTCTGTATCACCTCTCCCCATTTCCTCCAGGGAGAAGCCACAGCTCCCTCCCAGACCCTGCACCCACTCCTACATCTCTCCCACAGGCCAGAATCCATTCTTCCACCCAGACCCTCTCCCTGACCCTGCATCCCAAGCTCCTTGTGACAGGGCCTCTGCCCTGCACTGGCCCTTTAAAGGTTAAAACCCAGCCATGGGAGAGGGCTGGAGCAGTGGAGCCAGCAGCTGTGGCACCAATTAGGGCCCAGCTGAGGCTGTGTAATTAAAGGCTCCTGGAGGGATTGAGACAGACTTGCTCTAACTGGGGAGAAGGAGGGACCTGGCTGCCAGGGGAGCTGAAGGCTTCCTGAGACAGGGCAGGGTGGGGGAAAGGCAGGCTGAGCTGGGGAGCTCTGCTCAGGCAAGCTCTCAGGCTGCAGGGCCTGATGCAAGGCCTGAGTGTACTAAGGCTGCAGGGAGGCAGTCAGGGAAGGCAAAGGTAGCAGGTCCACACCCCCTTGCCAATAATGAGTGGCCATCACAGACTGCAGTTTGCCCCTGAGGTAAGGGGCTAGATGATAACTTTCAGTGGGTCACTGAGGCAAGGTGGACATAGGGGCTTGGGGGCTCCCAGAGGTGGAGAAAATAGGTAATTGTGGGTAAGACACCGGCCAGAAGGGGGTGCTCTCCAGCACCAAAAAACTAACTCCCGGAGTGTCCAGCAGGTGTCCATGGCAGTGAGGCACGCCCAGTTACATCCCTGCCCCAGATTATAACCCCCTCCTTCACTCAAACTTCCTCAGATCCCACACCCTCTCCTGCACCCCACTCCTTTAATCATAGAACACTAGAACTGGAAGGAACTGCGAGAGGTCATCGAGTCCAGTCCCCTGCCCTCACAGCAGGACCCAGTATCATCTAGACCAATGGTTCCCAAACTTTTTGGCATCATGCCCCCTTTTCGATTTGAGAAACCCTCACACCTCCTGCAAAAAATAGCAGCAAAAAACTTGAGAAAAAAAAAAGTTGCCCTTTTAAGGGGCCATTTTGAAGTCTGCCCGGGATGCTCCATTGTCCCCCCTGCCCCAGCCAGACCAAGCTGCGCGTGTTCCAGCAGATGCCTGAGCCAGGAAAAACAGAAGATACCAGATATTTCACATGGTATTTTCTGAATTATTTTACCGCATGGACCAGGCTCTTTCTTGGGGAGGGCAATTGATGGGGGGACTGGGTTGCCTCCCACTCCCCCCTGGAATTTCTTCACGCCCCTCCAGGGGGCACACACCCCAGTTTGGGAACCTATGATCTAGACCATCCCTGATAGATGTCTGTCTAACTTGCTCTTAAACATCTCCAGAGAGGGAGATTCCACAATATTCCTAGGCAACTTATTCCAGTGTTTAACCACCCTGACAGGCAGGAATTTATCCCTAATGTCCAACCTAAACCTCCCTTGCTGCAGTTTAAGCCCATTGCTTCTTGTCCTATCCTCAGAAGCCAAGGAGAACAATTTTTCTCCCTCCTCCTTGTGACACCCTTTTCAATACCTGAAAACCGCTATCATGTCCCCTCTCAGTCTTCTCCTTTCCAAACTAAACAAGCCAATTCTTTCAGTCTTCCTTCATAGGTCATGTTCTCTAGACCTTTAATCATTCTTGTTGCTCTTCTCTGGACCTTCTCTAATTTCTCCAAATCTTTCTTGAAATGTGGTGCCCAGAACTAGACACAATACTCCAATTGAGGTCTAATCAGCACAGAGTAGAGTGTGTGTCTTGCTCACAACACTCCTAATGCATCTCAGAATCACATTTGCTTTTTTTTTTTTTTTGCAACAGCATCACACTGTTGACTCATATTTAGCTTGTGGTCCACTATGACCCCTAGATCCCTTTCTGCAGTACTCCTTTCTAGACACTTGCTTTGCATTCTGTATGTGTGAAACTGATTGTTCCTTCCTAAGTGGAGTATTTTGCATTTGTCCTTATTAAACTTCATCCTATTTACCTCAGACCATTTCTCCAGTTTGTCCAGATCATCCTCTATTCCATGCTCCCTTCCACACCCCACCCACCATCCCAGACCCCGTGCCCCTGCCACAGATGTGCAGCCTTTGACCAACTACTAAAATCGTGGCATGGCTCTGCATTAAAAATTGCCTATCCCTGTTCTAGTGTAACTCTATTGAAAATGACACCTTATGGTCTTGACAGAAAAGTGAGTCTTTAAGATGTTCCACCCATGTGTGAAATGAATTTTGTTGTGTGTGCCAATATGGGGGTGATGTGCGATGGATCCTCTCCATACTGGTGCACATAACAAAAATGTATGTGGCGGGGGTGGGGTTGAGGCATTCAGAGTGTGGGCAGGTGCTCAGGGTGGGGGGCAAAGTTGCGGTGAGGGGGTGGGGAGATGAAGGCTCTGGCCAGGGGTGTGGCCTCTGAGGTGGGGCCAGAGATATGGGGTTTGGGGTGCAGGTGCCACAGGGCTGTGACAGGGAAAGAGGACTCCCCACCTCTTCCCCCCCCAGTTCTCTCTCCTCACAGCAGCACCTGGGCTGGAGAGAGGGGCACCTCTCCTATGGCCACAGCAGGCCCAGGCCAGGCTGGGTTGGGACTAGCGTACTGGCACTTAAGAGGCTGCCACTGTGCAGCCACACAGCCTAGAGGTAATTTAATTCATCAGGGAATCATAAGTCTAGTGTGGGTCCGTTCTAGCAGCACAGATTGTCACCCCTTCCTGGCTAGCCCATGATGCAGTGTATCGCTCCATTGTCCGCCATCACAACAGCCCAGAAAAGTCAGTGGAAAACCATTAAAGATAAACTATAAACACTGAAACCACTGGGAGGTGAAAAGGAGTGTGATGGAGACAGGAGCTCGCTCCCTCCCTCTGGGAATAAAGACAAAAGACTGATTTAATCTATTTCCTGGCAGAGAAAGACACTTAGCATCCATTCACTGCAGATCCCTCTTGTTAGCGGGGGTGATTCATGAAGGATTGGACCCTGGTTCCTGGCAAGCCAGCCAGCTCTGCCACCATCTGAATTTTGCAGGGGAAAGCCTACTTCATTAGCTAGGAAAGGGAGCTATTAATAAGGGTAGGACCCAGGTTCCATTTTATGATGTTTTGTAGTGTAACCATCCACTGCCATCTCTCAGAACCTTTGTTCTTTCTTAAATAAACCTCCTTTTGGGCCTTGTCTACACGACCAAGACAAAACTTATGTCAACACCCAAAACTCGACCAAACAAAAGTCGCCAGAGTGGTTCACAGTAGGGATGTAATAGTGTAGTCAATTTACCAATTAGCATTAACCGATAAGCTTTTGCTTTAGACTACACACATTTCCCTCCCGCCCTCTTGCCAGTAAATTTTTTAGCAGGTTGGCCATCAGCCTGGGTCAGTTCTAGCTTGCACCGGGTCCAGGAGCTCAGACCCATCCCCCTCCCAGACAGGGGCTGCTGCCACTCCACCCTGCTGCCTCTGATACAGGGCAACAGGCAGCCAGTCCGTGAGGGGAGCTGGTTTTTAAACCGGTTCTCCTTGCAGACCAGCTCCTGCCTGGCACCCCACGCTGCTGCCTGATACAGAGGCAGCAGCACAGAGTGACAGGGGGCTCCTTGGGAGTGGGGCCAGAGCACACTGGCTGTCGGCCCCACCCCCCAGAGACTATAGAATAGTCAAGTAACCAATAAGAATTCATGAGGTTAATCGACTATTCAATTAACCGATATTTAGCATCCCTATTTCACACTTGCGCCCTCTAGCTGCAGATCATGTCCACTTAAGGGACACCATCATCGACAGCATGAGCAATGCATTGTGGGTATGTATCCCACAGGGCCATGCTGTGGGAAGGCAGAGCTGATCCCTGCACATCTCGTGATTCCTTCTGAGTTCTCCCATGGCCTCCTCAGCTGGAGATAGCATCATGAATAGCTCAGAGAGTGCTCCATGCTGAGGAATGTCAAAGCAGCACAGCAGCCTGTTCCCCTCCCCCTGAAGCAGCCATCTGCCTGCCACTGTGTTCCAGTGCAGGGCAGAACAGGAGCACTCCAACAATTTGCTCTTTGTTCCCCAAAAGGAGCAGCTCATTCAGCTTTGAAAGGGGAGGGGCGCAGGCCTGCGGGACAGCAGAGATCAAACACCGAGCGAGCCATCAGGACAGGCCTTGTGGGATACAGGGGGGGGAGGAGGAGGGGGAAGCCAGTTCTGTCAACCAAATAAACAGCAGCATCTGCCCTGGCTCTTGTCCATAACAAAAGAAGGTGGAAAGAAAAAACGTTTCTTGTAGGGGTGGAAGATTTTTGATGCCGAAACTGGGCATTTTTCCTGACAAAAGTCCCATTGCAATGTGTACGCTTTGACTGTTTTGGCGCCAAAACATGGTGATATAGACAAGGCTGTGATTTATTATAGTGCTCACGTGCTGTGCGTTATACAGGAGTGGTGATATAAAGCAGAGCCGTCCCTAGCAGGGTGCAGAGCCCAGGACAACCCTCACCTCTGCGCCAGACACTGCTTCCCCCCTGCCTCTTTCTACCCCTGCTCCCCCCTGCCCCACTCCATCCCTTCCCCCAAGCCACTGTTCTGCCCCACCCTGCCTTTGCCTTGCCCCAAACCCCCTCCACTGAGCAATGTGACCTGGGGGATTAGTGAGGAATCTGGCACAGCCCCGCACCCCCAGAGTTGGGAAGTGGAGCGATCAGACCCGGCTTGCTTGCTTTGCCGGCTCCCAGCCACCTTGCTCTGTTTCCCAGCATTGCCACTGAGCGTGGGGGCAGTTCCATGCCTTTCCCCAAGTCTCCTCCCTGGAGCAATGTGGCTGGAAGCCAGGGAAGCGGAGTGGACTGGGGCCGAGCTGCTTCACTTCTCCCTGCCCCCTGTGAGTGAGAGGGGGCCCAACCCCTGCTGCCAATGCCAGGTCCCCTGCTAGCCCCCTGGGCTGCTCTGGGGCCTTTGGGGCCCCCCAAAGCACAGGGCCCAGGGCAGTTACCCTAAACCGTCCTATGGATTTGGCGCCAATTTAAGATAAAACTGGAATACCAGGGTGCATTGCTCCTTTGATGGTGGAGGATCTGAGATTTCAATGGGTAGCCAGTGCTCAGGGTTGTATATCACAGGGGGACACATCAAGCTGCTGATGCTTGAAAGGGGACTTGGGGACTGGGGTGCAGCTCTTGTTAAGCTGCAGGGCAAACACAGGGCTGGCATAGCCTGGAAAAGAACACTTGAGTGGCTGGCAGGCTGCTGGTGGTTAGAAAGCTAATCCTCAGCTACCGTGACAGCCAAAGAAGGTGACTCTCAGTTTGGGGTACCCCTGGAGTCGTCACAGTCCACGAACTACAATCACACCGCAGGACTGCAGTCTAGACCCCCACTAGAGCTAGGCGAAAAAATGTCAGCGGAACAGTTTTCTGTCAGAAAATGTAGCTTCATCACAGCCTAAACATTTGTGGAAACGTGTCAATTTCAAGGACATTTTCGATGGGAAAATTAAGAAGAAACCGTGTTGGTGTTCTTATTTCAATGAGGAAAAAGCTTTCTATTTCAATATTCCCATTTTGATCCATTTCATTGTGATTTTTACTGTATAACAGTATATTAATGTGTATCTATATACTATAGCCGATATGTAATATTATAAGGCAGAGGTTTTCAGCCTTTTTTCAGTTTGTGAACCCCTCAAAAATGTAGAAATCTTAAGACACAGTCTGTGGACCCCGAGGGATGCGTAGGCCACAGATTAAAAACCACTGTTCTAGGGTTTTCACATTATCCAATGAAACAGTTTTGCCTTACTGAAACTCAGCATTTCCACACGATCAAAAAGAAATGTTTCGCTGGCTCCAAATCGATTTTTTTTTTTTAGGATTTTCATGTGAAGGAAATTTCAAAATTTAGCTTTTCATTCCAACTTGGTGCAAAAACCAACTTTGAAATGGTCAGAATTTCCCATAGAACAGAAATCCCTTGTTCGTAGCCAACTCTAATAATCTCTAAGGCCTTGAAATGTCTGGGTCCTAGTTCTAACTGTGCTTCATCCCAGGAGTTCCGATCAGTTGAGACTCTCAAACAGACCCTGGATGTTTATTCTCACAGGGTCTGTCTTAGCTCTGCTGTTGCCGTCTGCTCTCTCCATAGATTTGCAGGAGTCTGTTTGACGTTCCACGTACCAGGGAAAGGGTTTGCTCTTCCACCAGACTTTCATCCTTCAGGGCAAATTTGAGGCTAATCTGTAGTTTACCCCCAGATGTGAGTTTTCCAAGGTTGAGATGGCCAGCAAGGAAAATGTGCATTACGAAATACTGTTCTGTGCCCAGAGGTGTGTGATGGGAAGGGCGGGGGGGGAGGGAAAAAAAAAAAAAAGACTCGGCACCCATAAGCAGCAAGTTTTATGGACCCATTGTGCCCTGGCACCAAGAATATTCGTGGCACTACCAAAATTTTTGCAAACCTGCCACCCCAGTCAGCACCTTTAAAAGTCCCTAGATTCGTAGAGTTTAAAGTCATTAGATCATATTGTCTGACACGCCCTGTGTAACACAGACCAGAGCATTTCACCCAGTTACAGCATATTGAGCCCAATACGCTGTGTCTGACTATGGTGTATCTCTCACAAAGGCAGCCAGGCTGGATTTGAAGACAAGAGATGGGGAATCCCACACTTCACTTGGGAGTTTCAAACCAGCCCAGATAGGACCCTTAGGGCACCCAGCTGTGAAAAGTTCAGCCCGCGGCTTTTCACGAAGGGCCCCTCACAGCCACGTTTTGCATCATAGAAGCCACTAATGTGTCAGACACATGGGAAGTCCCCCTCCTATCCCACGCATGCATGTGAGCAGCCCCTCCAATGGGAGGCCTTTACAGCCCCAGGCTTACCTCAGCTTCTGGATGTTTGAGGAGACCCCAGAGAGCCTGTAGATCCCGTCCACAATGCCATGCTGCTCGACAAACTCTGTGCAACTCCTCAACACCTGAGGGACTGGGGGGAGAGAGGAGAGTAAGCTGGAGCCCTGCAACCAATCAGGGAGAGCCATGGACACGAAGACCAAAACCGTGAGTGAGCCCCCATCATCTCCTCTGGAGCAGGATGTTTCCTCTGCACTGTCCCCCTTTTCCTGCCCCCTGTGGAGACACACACACTGCCTGGCTCTCAAGTGGGAAGCTAGTGAGCAGTTCCCACCTCTCTAGGCCTCAGGGGTCAGACACAACATTCAGACCCATGCAGGGAAAGCCGAGATCTCTCAGGGGTGCAGGAAACCATTAACATGGCACTGTAGAGCAAGGACTTGTCTACACAGGGAGTTAATGAGGAACATCTGATCTGCTTTAAATTCAGATTACTCCAGATTAGGGTATTTGTGTAAACGTGTAACCACTGGAAATTTTAGAGGTTACACACAGGGGGGAGGGCAGGTGGGAGTGCTTGCAGGGAGCTGGCTTATCAGGTGATCATGTAATTGACTACACATTGACATTCCTACTCCAGATTACTTGACTTTACTCCAGATTACCTTTCCAGTGTAGACCAATTCCTGGCTGCAAGGTCAGCCCTAGGCATGAGCTTTGAGAAGCAGCTATCCCAGGGCATTGCAGCAAAAGGGCCCTGGTTAGGAGAGCCCCATAGAACCCATGCTGGGGACTTTCTGCCTCCCAGCTCCCTGAAAGGCAGAGGCTGTTCCAACTCAGTCCAGTGCAACTAGGGGTGGTGACCCCCCCAGAATACTTAGTTCTGACCATCCTGAGCCCTCCTGGTGAAGGGGTCTGGCCCGGGAAGCATTTGGCATTTGTCATCCAGGAACCAGAAGACATGGGGCACCCTGTTGGATGAGAGAAGGGGCAGGGGTGGGCTGTGGAGATGGGCTGGGGAGGAGAGACCAGCAAGTGTCCATGATTCACCCCCACCTTCCTACAGTCCTCAGTGGCCAGCCGTGGCAGCAGGGGGGCAAGTACCGCACACAATGCACCTTGTTCAAGGTGTTCCACCCCTGAGCTCCCCCACTCCAGCAGGACCTGCCTGCCTCTGCCCAGTTTAGCCCTGAGCTACGCTCAGCTCTCCTCCCACACAGCACGTCAATCTGGCCCAATGCCCGGGCTGCTCCTGCGGGTCTCCTGGCCTCACTGGAAACCAGGTTCACCTCACAGTGATTACCAACAACTGGCATGAGCTCCCCTTTGCCCTCTCCCCCAGATAATCCTACACCTCCAGTGGCTACATGGGTAACCACGTGGGAATCATTAAAAAAGGGACAGAGAATAAGACAGCGAATATCTCATTGCCTCTATATAAAACCATGGTAAGCCTACATCTTGAATACAGTGTACAGATGTGGTTGCCTCATCTAAAAAACTGATATCTTAGCATTAGAACAAATTCATTACAGGGCAACAAAAATGATTAAGGGTTTGGAGCAGGTCCCATATGAAGAGAGATTAAAAAGACTGGGACATTTCACCTTAGAAAAGAGGAGACTAAGGGGGATATGACAGAGGTGTATAAAATCATGACTGGTGTGGAGAAAGTGAATAAGGAAAAGTTATTTACTTGTTCCCATAACATAAGAACTAGGGGTCACCAAATGATGTTAATAGGTAGCATGTTTAAAACAAACAAAAGGAAGTATTTCTTCATGCAGTGCACAGTTAACCCGTGGAACTCCTTGCCAGAGGATGTAGTGAAGATCAGGACTTTAACAGGGTTCAAAAAAGAGCTAGATAAATTAATGGAGGTTAGGTCCATCAATGGCTATTAGCCAGGATGGGTAGAAATGGTGTCCCTAGTCTCTGTTAATCAGAGGCTGGAAATGGGTGATAGGGGAGGGATCACGTGATGGTTATCTGTTCTGGTCACTCCCTCTGGGGCAGCTGGCATTGGCCACTGTCGAAAGACCCAATACCGGCCTTACATCAGGCCTGGGCAAAATATGGCCCAGGGGCCAGATCTGGCCCGCAGGGACCCTCAAGCACATGCAACTGCCGCGTTTAATACAAACCCTGCATTTCTCTGCTCTGCAGGGAGGGGGGGGGGGAGGCTTCGTGCAATCCCCCCACCCCCAGCTCAATCCTCAGCTCCTATTGGCCAAAAACAACCAGCCAGTAAGAACTGACCTCAGCCAATCTCCCAGCTCCAATTGGCTGGAAACAGCCAGCCAATCAGAGCTGAGAGATTGACCTGAGAGCCAGGGGCAGCCTGACTTGAGAGCCATGTGGAGGGAGCAGCTGGTATTGTCAAGCAGGCTGGGGCTGCTGGGCAGGAGACAATTAGGTAAAGTCCTCCCAGCCGGCGCCTGCCTCTGGCACCCCAACCCCTCTTGCATCCCAACAGCCTCCTCCAGATCACTATCTGCACCCCCTGTCCCAGGTGACAACTCCCTCTCAGACCCTGTATCACCTCCTACACCCCTCCCCCAGGCCAGAATCCTCTCCTGCACCCACTCTCCCTCCTTGACCCTACACCCCAATCCTCTGACCCAGGTCACAACTCCCTCTTCCACCCAAACACCCTCTGAGACCTCACGCTGTCTCCTGCACCCCAGTTCCTTACTCCGTGCGCCCTTCTGCACCCAACCTCCACCCTAGACCCTGCACCCCCCTCCACAGAAAAGTGCAGCCCTTGACCATTTACCAAAATCTTGGAGTGGCCCCCCACCAAACATTATTGCCCACCTCTGCTGCCTTAGATGGACCTTTGGTCTGACCCAGTGTGGCTGTTCTTATGTGCATCTGCAAAAATTCCACAGATATCCGCATCCACATCTCCCAATACCCAGGTATATAAAACAGATAGCCACAAATTCGCAGGGCTCTAGAAACCAATTTGTATCCACATCTGTATCCTCAAAAATGAGCTGGGGATACGGATGCAGATACCCATGGATATAAAGGGCTTTATGCATGGGATGAAGTCTTACATAGGGGTGTGTGTGGGGGGTTGTGTATCTGTGACCACCTCCCTCTATTATCTAGAATGAGAACCTCATGACTATGTGTCCAGGCCTTACAAGGCTAAGAAAAACCAAAGTATGACACAAGGAGAAGGGTGGCCTGCTGGCTAAGACATCACACTGAGAGACCTGGCTTTGATTCCCTGCTCTGACACAGCTACCCTGTGTGTGACTTTGGCCAATCATGTAATCGACCCCATGTCTCAGTTTCCTATCTGTGAAATGTCCGTTTAGATTTTTTGGGAACTGTCTCTTATATGTACGTGCAGCACCTAGCACTGAAATTCATCCTGAGCCTCTACCTTAATATCACGAACAAATTATAACAATGTTCCAATTGCAGTTATCATGTATTCTGGCTTACACTCTGTGTCACCTGTACAGCTGCAGATCAGGTCCGGACCCCCCGCTCCCCCTCCACTAGGGTTATCAATTTTGTTTGGACATGTTCCTGGAGGTTTCATCAAATGACATAATCTTTAATTAAAGATTAATCATTAATTCATGGAGACTCCAGAACCATGCTGGGTCCTACCCCTTAGGTCTCTGCTTAGGGACCTTTCAGTACATTTGATGGGCGTTAAGCAAAAATGGAACACAGCTGCGCCTGACGACGTGGTTTCTCGTTGGGGAGGTCTGACTGGCTGGAGTCACATCAGTTGATTTCATTTCTGTACCACATACAGGAAATGAAATGCGCTCCCAGGATGAGGAGCGAAATCTCTGTGCTCAGTCAGGGCGGGCGGAGGGGGGAGTGTACGAGTGTGTGTGTGTGGGCGTGCATGTGTGTGCGTGCATAGGCAAAGGCATTAGAGACATGGAAAGAGAGAGACATCCACTGCCTTTATGGATGTTCTTGTATGAGTTTAAAACTACTCACATCAGTTTAGCTGGTGCCTGTACCTTTACCAATGCAAGATATCAAGATACCAATATGTCAGGTTTAAATCCATCTGCCAGCAGCCACACACAAAACTGTGCCCTGATGCCACTGAACGGGATAGCTGGCTTTCATGGTCTCGTGATACTTGGTGTCTTATAGCTCCAGCAGCTGGAGTCAGGGGATTACACGAAGGGCTCTGCTTTCATGTAACAATCTCTCAGTTCTTAAGCCTCATGGTTGCAGAGAAAAACTGGAAAATGTGACCCTGATGTCTGAAGCACCAGACAGCAAAGGACAAGACCCCACGATGCATTAGTTTAAAAAACTCTACATGCTTTTGAATGTTCTCACATTGTTTCAGGGGCTGAGCGCCTGATTTTTCAACACTTGGGGTAGGTGATCCCAGAGCTCTGCAATTTGCTGGAAGCAAAGGTACTAGAGTAGGTGCCTTTCCCCCTTCTGTGCATGGAGCCTCCTGTCTGGATTCTGCACATCTTGTCTCCATTCAGTTGTGGCTGATTTCTTTTTGAATCGGTTTTGGTTCAGTCCCAGACGAAGCCGGAGAGAAACCAGGGGAAGGAGAGAGCAAGGCCAGAGGAGTGCAATGCAAAGTCTTAGATCCCGCCTTCCTTGGGGGGGTCCCCGTCGCCCCACCCATCTCTCTGGTTAGGGAGGCAGTTGCAGGGACACCCATATAAAAATTGGCTTCTGGGAGCCCAGCACTAGTCTCTGGGCAACTGTCTCCCCGCCCTCCCCAACTCATCATATAATCATAGAGCTGGAAGACATCTCAGGAGGTCATCAAGTCCAGCCCCCTGCCCAAAGCAGGACCAATCCCAACTAAATCAACCCAGCCAGGGCTTTGTCAAGCCGAGACTTAAAAACCTTTAGGGATGGAGATTCTACCACCTCCCTAGGTAACCCATTCCAGTGCTTCACCACCCTCCTAGTGAAATAGTTTTTCCTAATATCTAACCTAGACCTTCCCCACTTCAACTTGAGACCATTGCTCCTTGTTCTGCCATCCATCACTACTGTGAACAACCTTTCTCCATCCTTTTTGGAACCTCCCTTCAGGAAGTTGAAGGCTGCTATCAAATCGCCCCTCTCTCTTCTCTTCTGGAGACTAAATAATCCCAAATCCCTCAGTCGCTCCTCATAGGTCATGTGCTTCAGCCCCCTAATCATTTTGGTTGCCCTCCGCAACCCTTTCCAATGCGTCCACATCCTTTCTATAGTGTGGGGCCCAGAACTGGACACAATACTCCAGATGTGGCCTCACCAGAGCCAAATAAAGTGGAATAATCACTTCTCTAGATCTGCTGGCAATGCTCCTCCTAATGCACCCTAATATGCCATTAGCCTTCTTGGCTACAAGGGCACACTGTTGACTCATATCCAGCTTCTCATCCACTGTCATCCCCAGGTCCTTTTCTGCAGAACTGCTATTTAGCCATCGCTAAGCCATCATCAGACCACCGCTTCCTGCCCTAGATGACAGGGGGTTGTACCAGAAGAGGGAGGGATCTGCTCTCACCCCCCAAGGAGAGAGCTTTGTGGGGGAGGGCCCCAAAAGACCCACTCTGCAGCAGAATCATGAACGATCTAACCCCCACAATAGATACTTTAAATATCTCTCGCACATTGCTTGCCCTAAATATCTCCTTCCTCACCCAGTGCTCACCCCAAGTATCTCCTCTGCCCCCGATATTCACCCTAAACCTCTGCCCAAGTGTCACCCCAAACATGTCCCTCCCAATCAAAGCACCCCATGATCCCAGCCCCTGCACGGCTGCCCTGTCCTGTTTGGTATTGAGTATCAGGAGCTACCTACAGAAGAGATGGATTTGTGGGCTGCCCTGCTTTCTCTGTGGGCAGTGAGGGGCCTTCTGCCTCCCCAGCCCAAGAGTTCCTACTTTAAGCAGGTGGGGTCCATCCCTGAGAAGGGCAGGCTGGGGCCCTAAACACAGGCCTGTACCTCTTATGCCTTCATCAGGTCTTGGGCAGGAGACTAGATCTGGTTACTATATGATGGCAAACAGCTAAAGGAGATTCCCTCCTTGGTGCATATCACAAAGGCCTAGGCCATGCAGTTCTGAGTGCCCATAGCCACAGCTGTCCGTCATAGCCGTGGCTGTCCATCTGTTACCATACATACAGCGCTTTGCACCTGCTAGCTTGCAGCTACTGCCTCTGCAAACACCCATTCTCTGCTCTGCTGCCTACCACCAACACTTTTAACACCTACATTTTCACATCAAAAGCTATGAATGGGACTCATCCAGCCCACTAAATTAGCCTAATTAACACTTGACCTACAATCAACAGGAACTTCTGCTGTTATATGTATCTCTTGGTTTCTGTTATTTCCACTCCAGTTCACCTGATGAAGTGGGTTTTACCCACGAAAGCTTGTGATTCTATACATTGTATTAGTCTCTAAGGTGCCACAGGACCACTCGTTGTTTTTAAAGTTACAGGTTCACACGGCTCCCCCTCTGAGACTTCTGAGTGTATCAGTGAGCTAAGGGGACCTCCAAGGCAGATGGTCTAGAACCCATCCCCCACACCTGCGACTGCCGCTCTGTAATAGGTCTGATCAGCTGCTCAGATGATTCATGGAGCCGCTCAGGTATTGGTGCCTATGTATGTTTCAGATCGCTGGATGGGCTTCCACGCTAAGAACCAGCACAACCAGAGCCTCGTCATGCACCGATTTCACAAAGCACATGCCAATTCCCAGGTACCATCGAATTACGGGCCTGACTCAGCTCTTTTCCTGCAACGCTTCCCTTAAGAAGCGGCATGGAGCTGACACCGAGCAGTCACCTGCTACCATCCTCTCTGCAACAAGAGACAGAAAATGGATGGCAGTCAATCAGGGCAGAGCGAGCTCTCTCACAGCTTTTTGCAGTCCCGCTCTGATCTCATCAGCAAGGTGGGGTTGACCTTGTTAATACTCAAATAAGGGAAAACCCAGGGTACTGCAGGAAGTGGTGGCTATGACTGATTCTTTTCTTATTCTTATTACCAGCTAACCCTCTGGCACCATGCTGGGGGTACTGTCTTCTGACTGAGGTCCCGGACATGGTCTCTCCCTTAGCCCATGATCCTAATCACTTTTTATGCTCCTGTCCCACCCACATTTCAACCTGGGGAATGAACATTCTGATCCTCAACATTTCCCCCCACTTTCAGTTGGGCACAATATTCTCCCCTTCTTATCCCAGACGGCTGTGAAAGCCTTGCCATGCAGCTGGGCTGTTCAGCATTCCACCCCAGAGGTGGCCGCATTGCCCCTTTGGGTGAAGCGCTATGTGTAGAGAGTTAGGCTCCAACTGCCAAACATGGCTGCTGCTACAATTGGGGCGTCTCTAGCTTGAGACACGGAGGCTCTGGTTTCCAGAGGGGCTGCAAGCCCCCTGCTTCACATGGTGTTGTGGGTACTCAGTGCCTCTGAAATCCACCTCTCTCTCCTTTCACGCTGGCTGCCCCCAAAGTGACACCCTGTAGCAGTGGTGGCTGCTTTTGAAAATAGTGGCTTTTGAGATCACTTGGCTGCTTCCCTTTGAAGCGCATGGAGCGATTAGAGTCCCAGTGCGGGGTTGTAATTCACAGTCCTGGACTTGAAAGAGCACCATATCTATGGGGTTACTGGCACCGTGCAAGTAGACATTCTCCATTAATGGCTTGGGCTTGCTACAGGTTGAATCTCTCTAGTCCAGCACCCTCAAGACCTGACCGATTCTGAACCAGAGAATTGAACAGGCCACGAGAGGTCCATATTGTCTAGCAGCATTACCCCCACTTTCACTGCTTACTGGGCTGGTAGAGGACATTTAGGAGCAAGGGCACCATTTCGGGGGGAGGGGGGGGAGGCAGCAGCTGTGCGCTCCCGGACACGGATTGCTTTTCATCCCTTTCTCTGGCCTATCAGGGAGTGAGGGGAAAGTACTTGCATTCCGTGTATTCCTCTCAGACCTGGCTGGTCACCAGGGTAGCCCAGGGAACAGGATGAAAAGCAAACCACGTCCCGGCGTGCACAGCTGCTGCCCCCCTACCCTCCCGAAATGGCGCCCTTGTTTAGGAGTAAATTAGAGCTAAATAACAGCACTGAACACTGAGAGCCAGGCCTGGCAACTGTAAACTAACTTTATAGGACCACAGGACACTTGGCCACGCCCATGAAAAGTGGACCTCCAGCTCACTAAAATCATTCTGGACTAGGGATGTTTCTGGACCAGAGAGTTCTGGATTAGAGAAGTTCAACCTGTATTGGGAGGGAACTTGGGCCTGGAAGGAGCCCTGCTCCTGCTAGCAAAGGCAGCCACATCATAACAACCCATTCAGAAACTTCCCAGCCTCCAGCAAAGAGCTAGCTAGGCTGTTTGCAGCCCCCAAACAGGCTGGTCCAGAACCTTCTTCCTCCAGTGGTTAGAAACCTGCTTCTAACTCCTAGTCTACATTAATTCTGGTCTAGTTTACCCCCATTTGTTCTTATGCCACTTGTGTCCTGTCGCTTTAATAGCTTTTCTCCTTCCCTGGTGTTTCCCCTGGGGAGTTATTTCGAAAGAACAAGGCAAGCGTCCACACTGCCACGCCCGTTATTTTGAAATAATAACCGCTGCTTGTAAAGAGGAATAAGCTTATTTTGAAATAGTTATTTCGGGAGTTATTTCAAAATAATTTCCCAGTGTAAACATAGCCATAGAGGGCAATCACATCTTGTGGGTTGAGTATCCTCTTGTAATTCAGACCCTTCGTATTCCTGATCAGCCTGCACCTGGAATTTCCGGGGTCATCCAGGGAAAGTAAACAGACGCTTGTGATCA
Source organism: Pelochelys cantorii (assembly GCA_032595735.1). NCBI lineage: Eukaryota > Metazoa > Chordata > Testudines > Trionychidae > Pelochelys > Pelochelys cantorii. The sequence continues at coordinate 14,059,421 of CM064349.1, read as the reverse complement.
GTGTTCCCTCTAATTTTTTCCATCCATGTGTGGAATACACTTTGTTATGTGCACCTAGGCAGGTGCACCATCAGTAGAAACACAGGCTGCCAGATGTGGGCACTCTACGAATAAGCAGGGTAGGCACTTGAATCTCTCCTGGGCAGCTCCCCAAGCGCTCAGCTTTCAGGGATCACTGCTTGTGGTGTATCCGGGGCTTGTGGGCACAGATGGGCACCGTGGAGTGCCAGCACACAGTGCCCATCTAAGCCACCCCATATCCTATCACCTGGGCTGTCCTTGAGATTTACAGTGCTTTACATGGGGGGAGGGGGCACTCCATGAAGGAGGAAGGCTCAGGGCTGTGGGGTCAGGAGCAGGGCAGGGAGTCATACATGCAAGAACGGGGGGGGGGGGGGTGCTGCAGGGCTGCTTCTGATCCAACCTTCAGGGTCCTGGCTACTGGCCCCATGCCTGGGGTCTCAGCTGCTGCCCCCATGCCCAGTGTCCCGGTTGCTGCCCAGGGCTCTGCCACTAATAGCATGTCTGTCCCCAGGTCACCACCCCGCCTGCTCCTGGAGATATGGCCCTGCTCCCAGCCCCAGCAAAGCGGAATGGGTGAGCAGCAGCTGGGCACAGCCCGCAGGGGCTCTAGGGGATGGGGCTGGCGGCCAGAGCCAGTGCTGCCAGTGCCTTGCTGTCCCGTCCCAGTAGCATTGGCCTCTAGGCATTTGCAGCACACAGCCAGTGCTCCAACTTCAGCGGTGCCCTACGCAGCTGCATATTCTGTGTAAGCCTAAGGGTGGCCCTGCCTCTCACAACCAGTTAGTGTCTCCTCTGTGGAGCCTGCTGGTTTGAAGCCGTTGAACATCAGGAGGCAGAAACTCCTGCCGTGCACGGGTGGAAGAGAGAGATGATACTGGTCTGAGCATGGCCCCTGCTGCTCCAGAGACTGGTTGTGGAGCAGCCACCTGTCAAACATGGTTCCTGCCCCAGTCAGGCCGTTTCAGCTCAGGCAGCCTTCCAGGAAAGTGACTAAGAGCTGCGGGCTCTGCCCTGGGGATGGGGGGTGAGAAGGGGGAATTACTGGGAAGCGACTGCCATGCAGACAGGTGCTGAGTCCAACACTGGCTCCCACTCTGGATCCCCAGCAGCCAGGGAAGCCTGGTCACAGAGTCCAGGATCCAGCCCCCTCCCCTTCCATCAGCCACTCGAGAGCAGAGCAGCATTACTATAACATCAGCGCCTTTGTGGCCACCTGATCATCGCATCTGTGACCCATCCTGGCAAGTGTGATAGCGCCCGGCTATTAACCCCTGCCGCTTGCTGCTCCCTTGCCAGGCAATAGTGGGAGGCCAGAAGAAGCACATTTAGAAGCTTAAATCCAGATGAACACCTGACTAATTAGCACCTGGAGGTTCCAACCACAATCAAGGACCCACATGCACTGACGGACAGCCCCTGCCCTGAAGAGCTTGCAGTTTGAATAGACAAAGGGTGGGAAGGGGAAACTGAGGCAAAGAGAGGCCATGACCTGCCCAAAGTTGCACAGCTGGTAAGCAGCAGAGCCATGACTGACCTCTAGAGGGTCCATATCTGGGGCTACATCCATTAGCCCATGCTGCCTGTGTGATGCTAAACTGACATCAGTGGAAGATAGGAGCCTAAATGCCTTTGGGCACCTGGGTCATTGCAAGAAGAGATGCTGCAGGCAGCCAATCAAGAGAGGAAGTAGTCAGGCTTCCAGAGATGCTGGGTGTAATCCACTGCGCAGAGGGGTGTGGGGGTGGCAGGAGATATCCTGGATCCACAGGGGCCTCGTGGGATTTTCAACAGCAGCCAGCACCTCAGGAGTCTCCCAACATATTGGTGTTTTATCCCAAAATGCAGACTGGCCAGAACCAAAACTAGTTCGTGAGCCAGGGTTAGATCCGCCAAGTCTCCCAATGGGAGAAAACCTCGAGAAAGCAGCCCCGATGCAGCCAGCCACAGGGCCTGACATTCTGAATATGTACCAAGCCCATTTTCTGTCTCAAAGTGACTTTTTGGTTTGAAATTTAAGCTAATATGACGGGCAGCATGGAAGGGGGAAAGGTTGAAATCTGAATGAAATGTTTCCTCTCACCCGAGAGGAGCAAATTCACTTTTTCTATTCATGAGGATTTTCAAGATTTCGACTTTTCATCCCAGTTTGAGATGGGGAAACATTTAAACTCATCAGAGAATTTGCAGGATGGGAAAACTCTTTCCAACGGCATTCGCCCACCTGGTAGCACTGGAGGGGCCTGGCTGAAGTCCGGCTGAAATGACGGTCACTGAAAGAGCACCCACAGCTCTCAGCTTACAAATTGGACCCCTAACCTAGGGGCCTGCAGGCTCCTGGCTTTGCCAATGTCAGCCCTAGATACCCTAGTTTCCCCATCTGTAAAATGGACATAATCCTAATCACCCCTTTTAAATGGGCCTGAATTCCTCTGGCACACGGCACTGGGACATACCTGCACATTTTCACGGTTCTAGCACAAGTATGGCTGCTGGTGACAAGACATCCCAGCATGCAATGCTCTAGCCAGCTCCACGCAGCTGGCCCAAAGCAATGCATGGTGGCATACCTATGTCCCTCAACTGCACCTCAGCACTGGGTGGCTCCAGACAGCAGCCTGTGGAACACCCCCTGTGTAAGACCCCGGTCCCAAACCTATTTACTAAGCACTTCCACTCGGCCCGGCTTGCATTTCCTTTGGCGGCGCACGTTGCTCAATCTGCAGTGATGCAAAAGCCCTTGTCAGCAATAGCCCAGCGACAGCAAAACAATCAGCGTGAATCACGCCTCCACCCTTTCTTGCTGCACACTGAGCCGCCCGTGCTGCACACTCCCAGGGTCTGGCACCCGCTGCACTGAGCCAACTTCCTGTATCTCACGTGAGGCCTCCTCCCCGGGGCCGCCCGGATGCCACCCCTGCCAAAACCGAACTGAGAGCCGAGGGGTGGGGCAGGGACATTGCAGGGAGGGCTCTATCCCCATGGGGCACCAGCTCCCCCCAGACTCTGCCCCTCGCCCTGCCAGCTCTAACAAGGGAAGGGGATTTGGGAGCCCAGCCTGCAGCCCTGGCACTAGCCACATCACCTGATCTGAAAGCCACAGCATCAGTGGTTCTGTTTTATTTGGACTCTGGCCGAGGAAGAGACTCTCTGGGCACAGGAACCCCCTGAGCTACCCACAGAGCCTGCCACCAGTCTCCGCATCCCACCAAGCTCTGACAGCCCCAGGGGGAGAGCAGGGGTTGCATCGTGTCCATCCTGAGCTGAGCTGCTTTGCGTGGAGCCATGGCTCATGGGAGCTGTCTGCTCTCTGAGGGCAGGAGCCAGATTCTGGGGCCCAGATTTCCAGCCGGATTGTGGGAGTGCTGCAATTCTATATGCCAAACAAGCCTGCAATGATGGCTCAAGGCAAGCCCATACCTGGCATGATGGGGCCCTGTGACTGCTCAGAGCCAGCCCCATACCCTGCACGTCAGGGTCCTGAGCAGCTTTGATTCAAGTGACAAGTGAGACCAAGAGGCTTAAAGCGCTCTCCCCCTGAAGGCTCCTGTCCTGGAGCCTTGTCCATCTGCCTGGCCACCCTGGGGCAGCCCAGCAGGAAGCTCAGGAACGCGCCCGGAAGGGCTCAGAGCCGAGGTGAGCAGATGTTCTCAGACAGCCGCTGCTGCACCAGGCCAGCCCATCGCTGGCGGCAACAGGGCCTCTGCGATGGAGACACCAGGGCCAGGCCTGGGCTCTGGGAGGGCCCCCCCCCGAGCACTGACCGGGGGGGCAAGAGAGGTCTCCTGGCCCATTCCCTGCCGCAGCCCCATGGGGAGTCAGAGGTCAGCGCCTGGAGGAGCACACCGCCCTTACCTTCCTGGCCAGATTGCTGCAGATGCTCCAGCAGGTCACACCCAAAGACCCGATCCTTGGCTGCCCCTTTCCGTTTCGCCTTTTGCCGGGCTTTCATGGCGAGAGACATGGGGACAATCGGACCAGTCTTGGGGCTTCCAGGCTCTAACACACGAGCCCCAGCCCTTCCCGCTGCTGGGACCACATGGGGGCTGGGCGGGCCCGTGAGGAAATCCTCAACCCACGGCCTCTTTGGTGGCTGCCATTCACCGAGCAGCCCTGGGGAGGTGTCTCTTCCTCAAATCCACCCCATTGTCGCCTCTAAAGCATCGACCCCTGGCTACCGAGACCTTCGCTTGGGCTGGATCCTCGGACAAGGGCGTCTTGTGGCCTGGGAACAAAGCCCCAGAAAATCCAGCCCCAGGCTTTGGGGAGCCCCCGGGCAGAGTGGCTCAGCAACGGAAGCGGCACCCAAGAGAGGAAGCTGCCGAGGCCCAGGCCTGACGTGAAATCTTTGCACTGTTGCACTCCCGTGAGCTTTCTGCACTGGGGCTCGGCCCAAGCGGGAAGTGAGTTCTGCTGCCTCCAGGCTGACTTCCTGCTCAAGCATCTTCAGAAACCACAGGGTTACAGTCAGATACCGCACTCACTCAGACCCACCCTCCTGATTCGCACATCCGCCCCAGGGATGGGGGCTCAAGCCGGCACACATGGATTCACACTCCCAGGCGCAGGCACGCAGATTCATACCCCCCCTTTCCCCTGCTGGCTCCCACGCACATATAGATGTGTGCAGATTCCCACATGCGCCCACGGTACGGGATCCCAAATCCCATGCCTGTGGACACCGATTCATGCAGAGAGTTATACGCACACACCTAGAAAAGGGTTCCCGATCCAATCCACACACACGGAGACTCACACCCCCACAGTTTGACATGAATGGAGTCTTCTCACCTTCTCCCCCCTCCATACCATGCCTCAGTCTCCTACCAACCCTTCAAGAGCTTGGGGTACAGCAGCACCACTACAGGTCACTATACAGAGACCCAGTTCACTCCCACCTCAGGAGAACTGGGGGTCATGCAATTCCCACCTGTTCCAATAGGGGGCACCCTGCCACCAGGAGGGGGGTCCCTGCCAGAACCAGTCTTCATGTGTGTCACCAGGCCACCGTGCCGAGCATTGTCAGAGCCAAGGCCCCGCAGCTGGGCCATTTGCGCTCCGCAGCTGTACTGAAGCGACTGCCCTTGGAGGAAGGACATGCCCCCAGCAGAGTTATTGCCCCATGAGAGGGATGTTTAAAGGTCAGCAAGGCCCATGCAAGTGCAAGGCAGGTAGAAATGCCTATTAAAGAGCCAGCTGCACAGGGCGCAAGAGAGCGACTGGCCATCACTTATGAACATAAGAACGGCCATACTGCGGCAAACCAAAGGTCCATCCAGCCCAGCATCCTGCCTGCTGACAATGGCTAATCCCAGATACCCCAGAGGGAGGGAACACAACCGGTAATCATCATGTGATCCCTCTCCTGTCATCCACATCCAGACAAACAGAGGCTAGGGACACCATTCCTACCCATCCTGGCTAATAGCCATTGATGGACCTAACCTCCATGAATCTGTCTAGCTCTTTTTTGAACTCTGTTAAAATCCTAGTCTTCACCACATCCTCTGGCAGGGAGTTCCATAGGTTGACTGTGTGCTGCGTGAAGAAAAACTTCCTTTTGTTTGTTTAAAATCTGCTGCCTATTAATTTCATTTGCTGACCCCTAGCTCTTATATGGTGGGAATAAGTAAATAACTTTTCCTTATTCACTTTTTCCACACCAGTCATGATTTTATAGACCAGGGGTTCCCAAACTTTTTGACATGGGGACCAGTAATTCCATTCACGAGCTTTTGGAGGACCAGTAACATTCATTTGAATATTTGCATATTCATTAAGCAAATGATGAATATTCATATAACTTGTTTCTGGTCCTCCCAAAGCCCCCAGTGCCAGCGTTAGCAAAGCTTTTGATACGGTCACCCACAATATTCTTGCCAGCAAGTTAAGGGAATATGGATTGGATAAATGGACTGTAAAATGGATAGAAAGCTGTCTAGATCAGGGTTTCCCAAACTTTTTACTTTAGTTGGAACCCGTTTTTTTTTCAGTTCTGTTTTTTGCAGACCAAAAATATAAACGCATATAAAAAAAAGAATTAGAAATGAATAAATTTTCAGTGTTTCACCCAGCTGCATCCTCCGCCCAGCCTGGGCCAGGGCTTGGGGGACCCGGCGCCACATGGGCACTCCAGGAGGCGAGAGCAGGAGCAGATTGGGGATAGGGTATCTGGCTAGGAGGGAGGATGCAAGGAGGGATAGGGTTGCCAGGTGTCCAGTTTTGTACCGGACAGTCCAGTATTTGAGGGTTTTGTCCAGGAAACAAATTTTCTAATTAGGTAAGTTTTATTATTATTAGGTGTATCAGTCCGTAGCTGCGAACTGCCTGGCTGGTAGATGTGCTCATGCTGCGTGAGTGTGTCTACCAGCCAGGCAGTTCGCAATTACTTGAGGGAGGGTATGGGGGGGGCAAAATGGAATCCCCGGGGCCGGACTCACTCGTGTGCCTGGATCTGCATGTGCCCGGGTCAGCCCCCTTCCTGCCGGCCGATTCGCTCCCCCCCCCCCGCCCCGCTTCTCCTCCCGATCTCCCCTGTCCAGCCCTGCTGCCCCCATCCAGCCCTGCTTTCGGTGGCCAGTTTCCCCCCGCCCCCCACCGATCTCCCCCGGTCAGCCCCGCTCCCCCTGACAACCCCTCCGACCAGCCCCACTGCCCCCATCCAGCCTTGCTTCCGGCGGCTGGTTCTCCAGCCCTCCTCCTCCTGATCTCCCCCAGCCAGCCCTGGTTCCGCCGCCCGCCCCCCTGATCTCCGCCGGACAGCCCCGCTGCCCCCAACCCTGCTTCCCGGCAGCCGGTTCCCCCCCCCCAACCTCCTCCCAGCCCGCCCCGCCCTGCTCCCCTCCTGGCAGCCATGCTGAGGCCTGGTATTTTTTTCCCGCGGCCCGGTAGCAGGCCGCGGCCCATAGTTTGGGAAACGCTGTTATAGACCTCTATCATATCCCCTCTTAGTCTCCTCTTTTCTAAGCTGAAAAGTTCCAGTCTTTTAAATCTCTCTTCAGATGGGACCCGTTCCAAACCCCTAATCATTTTTGTTGCCATTTTCTGAACCTTTCCCAATGCTAATACATCTTTTTTGAGAGGAGGCGACCACATCTGTACGCAGTATTCAAGATGTGGGCGTACCATGGTTTTATATAGAGGCATTACAATATTTTCTGTTTTATTCTCTATCCCTTTTTTAATGATTCCTAACATTCTACTTGCTTTTTTGACTGCTGCTGCACACTAAGTGGATGTTTTCAGAGAACTATCCACAATGACTCCAAGATCGCTCTCTTGAGTAGTTGTAGTTAAACTGTACATATATTTTATGTATAGTTGGGATTATGTTTTCCAATGTGCATTACTTTACATTTATCAACATTACATTTCATTTGCCATTTTGTTGCCCAATCACTTAGTTTGGTGAAATCTTTTTGAAGGTCTTCACAGTCTGCTTTGGTCTTAACTATCTCGAGCAGTTGAACAAACTTAGCTGTCATGCGAGTTTAACGCACTGCCTGCTGGGAACAGCAGGTTTTCTACACAAGCCCACCCGCCTGCCCTACATGCTGCCTCCCTGAGCGCCAAGGCTACTCTGCCCTTTCTGATGCCAAGGGAGGCTCACCCCTGTTGAGGCTCCAGCTCCAGCCTCCCCGTTGGCCCCTAAGCATGGATACTGCTCACTGGGGAAGATGCTGCGTGATGCAGGGCTGGGCTCAGCTCGTGAAACAACCTCCACTTGGGTTTGGAAGGAAACTTTTCCATGGACTCTGACACACATTGATACACAGTGACACACTCAGCTCCACACCCTATACACACACACAGACTTTGACACACACTGACACACCCTATACACATACACACACACACATTGACACACACAGCTCCACATCCCATACACACATACACACACACAGACTGACACACACTGGTACACACAGCTATATACCCTATACATACAAACACACACAGAAACTTTGACCCACACTAATATACACAGCTACACACACTATACACATACACACAGACACAGAAACTTTGACACACACTGATATACACAGCTACACACCCTATACACACACACACACACACACACACTGATACACACAGCTACATACCCAGACACGGAGACTTTGATACACACAGCTACAAACCCTATACACATATAGACTTTGACACACCCACACTTCCCAGTGCTGCCACATGGCAGAGCATTAGCAGCTGACTTGTTAGGCTCATGTGGGCTTTGCTGTGTAGCCCTGTGGTGCAACCAACTTGAGTGCCCAACACCACGGCACCCAAGAGCGGGGTCGGTGTGTACATGCGCACAAAGGCCAAGTTGCAGTGACTTTGCAGTGAAGACGAACATCCGCCCCCCAGGGGCAACTGCATGAACAAAAAACACACACGTAAACATACACTTACAGCAGTGGGCACCCACAAACACATTTGCATCGGCACACACAATCACATGTGCAAACACACACTCACATGCGCCTCCACACATTCATGCATGTAAATACAATCTCACCCGTGTAAACAGACAATCAGAAGTGCAAGCATATACTCACATGCACATAACCATTCAATCACATGCACACATGTGTGCACACAAAATCACAGGTCTCTCTCACTCCCTCTGCTCAGTCACACACAGCCCTGCCATGGGCACCAAACCCAGTTACTGCTCATGTGGACGGAAGCCAAGCGTTCACATTCATTCCCTTTTTCCTCTCTGGCTCTGGGCTGTTTGCTCTCAGGTTCTCTGGGCTCCCTCCTGCCTGTTTGGCTGCATTTGCCACCAGGCCAGGAACCCTGGAGGAGCCAAGCAAAGGGACTAACCCGAAGTCCCAGGGTGCCAAATGGGGAATTTATTTACAAAACCAACAGTGCATATCACAAAAAACAAAAACAGTGTGCAGTGTCTTCTTTACATCTATATACACATAGTAAGCTCTATATACACAGACATTTACAGAAGATACACAGGACAGGGAATTCCCTCCGCTAACTCCAGAGACTACCCCCAAACCCCTTTGAATCAAAAACGCAACACAATCAAACCATCCCCAGGCATAGCCCTCAGGAGATGGGCAGTTCCTTCCCCCCAACACAACCATGCTCAGCTGCCATCTCTCGCAGCCAGTCTGTTTGTCTGGGCATCTCTGCCGCTAGTGGCTTTGGAGACCGGAATCCAAATTTCAGGCTGCACCTTTGGGATTTTTTTTATAAAATCCTAATTTAGTTTTCTTCCCCAAGGCAATTTGAAGGTAAGAACCAGTCTCACGCTCTGCACCAGAGGCAGCCGCAGGAGTCTGGAGGCCTGGCCAGCCATCTACGCAAATCTGGTCTTTAGCTGATGGATCAGGTCCTGGCCATTGGTGGAAGTGACTTGGCTTGGGACCCAGAACACCTTGTGCTCCGAGCCAATCTCACAGGGGCGAGGAGACCAGATGAGATGGATCAGGCGTCTGACCAAGGCAGCAAACCCTCCCTTTCTACAATGGAAAAGCCCCTGCTCCACCAGTTTCCCATCTCTCTTAGCTACCCCAGGGCACGGCCCAAGCCCCTCTGCCAGTGACAGATTGGGAGCATTGGCCGCGTCCCAAGCCCTTCTAATGCTGTGACTGTGGAGCCAAAGGGGGGGTTTACCTCAGAGCCAGGTTAGGCCGATGCCCCTTGTCTTAGACCCTCCCACCCTACGTCTTTGCCCTGAGAACAGCCCCTGGAGAGGCAGCAAAACATAGAAATAAACCATACATAATACATTATAAATATCACCACCAGGGGGCAGCAGCACTGCTCTCCGGGCCAGACTGAACTGTGTTAGTCTGAATCCAGGTTCACCCCAGGGATCTGGATCCAAACCGCCCCTTCATGGACTTCACGCCGCTGCGGGGTTCAGACACTGAGCCCAGCTCTGCCTCCGGGACAGATGTGCTCTCCCACCGTCTGGGGGACAAGGGGGGAGGGGGTCAGCTCTGGAGGGGCCATCCCCAAAATATCGGCCGTGGAGCGAAGACCCAAAGCCCCGAGGGAGGGTGTCAATGGAAAGGCTCCGGTGGGCCCCACGGGGCTTGGTGCCGTGAGCCGGCCTCCCAAGCACACCAGTGCCAGCATCCCGTGAGGATTGCCAGCCCCTTTGCCAATGACCAGACGGGGGAGAGGGCCCAGACGTCCAGGAGAGGTTTGCCACCAACTCCACGGAGGGGACTGGCCCAGCATCCGGTCACCGAGCCGCTGTTCTGTTAAGGAATTATATAAACGACCAACTCTACCCCCCACCCCCCGCCTGCAAAAACATCACCCCTGGTGTGTTGGGCTTGAAAACTGACCCCTACCCCATCGGGAACGAGGCCATTTCTGGCAGGAGCAGCCCTCAGGATCCAACCCCAGTTTCTCTGGGTTCGGGGGGCACAGAGGAGAGTGTGTCCAGGGGCCATGATGATCTGGCCACTGGGCCTTGTGACCCGGGGTTGGGAGAATATGCTGGGCTGAGGTTCAGACCGGCCGGGCTCCAACTGAGGCCTACCAAGGAGAGGAACCAACAGACCCAGCCCAGCTGTGTAACCCAGCCAGTGGCGCTCACACCCAGCTGTGGGGCCGTGCCGCATCTGACGTGGCTTGTGCGGCTGCCCAGGGAACTTGGGCCTTTAGTTCATGCGCGTGCTGTTAGCGCTGCAGGTGCCCCGCCCCATCCCTGCTCGTGACTGCCCGGGGATGCCAAGCCCCAGCTCAGCTGTGGGGCCTGGGGCCCAGGACATGGCTGCCCCTTTTAGTAACAAACCAAACCAGGCCTTTTAAATACTTGTGCATTACAGTCAGGTGGGGCAGGGGGAAGCCCCCTGCCCAGGTTCCGAGTCAGCTCTATGTCCAGAGGAGTTTTACCTCCATTAAACCACCCAGGCTGAGTGCTCCTCAACCGTGGCGGTGCCCAGATTAACTCCCGGGGCTGGGCCCTGGGGTGCTGGGGGGCCCATGAGGCCAGGGGGCACCAGTCTCCAGCGTTCTCAGCAGGCTGGGAACTGGAGAGCCGAGAAAACCACAGGGGCTCTCTGTGCCCAGCGGCATTGGTCCAGACCCTCCTCCATGGCCATGTTCATCACAGCCCGGCTGCAGGGGTGCCATGCCTCGTCTTGCGCAGAGGCCGAGCCCCATGGACCAGGCTGAGTGTGTGGGATGGAGGCAGGAGCTCGCACTCCTCTTGCCAGCAGGTGGTGCCAATTCCGCCCCCCCAAGTGCCCCTGTTGGGGTGTTTCCATGCTCACTTGCCCTTCATGCCAGTCCACCCACAGCCACGGGTAGGCGCCACAGGGCACAGAGACATCCCAGGAATGGTGTGTCAGACCGGCCCCAGAGAGCCCACAGGCTGCTGCTTGTTATCCCTGCTGGCTGCACTGACAGACTCCAGAGTCCCACTCTCACACCGAGCGCCACCTGGGCCAGAGGCAATGGCGCGGACGTCACCCCCTAGAGGAGACAGGGTGAAGTGCCCTCCCCCATCTCTGCCCCCCACAGTTATTACCCCCAGCAAGCCCGCACATGGTCCGCGCTGCTTCCCAGCTAGGCCTGGCTTATGGGATGGGCAGGAAAGGCAGATCCTGCACCCTCCAGCCCCACGGCAGCAGGGATTGGAGGGCAGAGCTGACTTCAGAGCAGCATGGGGCCCCGGGGGCCAGCCTGGCAGGAAGCATCCCATGCAGAGAAGCGAGGCGGCTGCTGCGGGAAGCAAGGGGCGGGTAGGACACCCCCAGTTGGCCAGGGGCCCTTTGGCAACACAGTAAACTGGATCCGCCCTCCCAGAAATCCAGAGCCGAGGCCGGCTGTATGTACAAGGGCTCAGCAGGTCAGTCCCAGCCGGATGAGCTGGCAGGCTGCACAGGGCTTCCGTATGTCCAGGGGCAGGCACTGGGTGGCACCAGGCCAGTCTGCGCCCATGGCCGGGCTCACACCAGGTGGCCCCGCCCGTTGATGTAGATGCCATTGGTGGTGGGCTTGGCCCGCAGCGTGCCGTTCTCCTGCACAAAATGGGTCATGGCCGCCTTGATGGTGTTTTCCTCCTCCCGCTCCTCCTCCTCCTCCTCCTCCTCCGCCTTGTCTTCCCCCTTCGCCTTCTCCTCGGGGTCGGGCGCCGGGGCCGGGGGCTGCTCCGTCTGGGTCTCAATCTCCCGCACCGTCGACAGGGTGGAGTAGCTGCGCCCCTCCGCCTCCTCGCTCTGAGTGGGGAGAGACAGCAGCTGAGCTGGGGGTTGGGGACAGAGCAGGGAGCCCCCTTTCCCATCCTCACCCTCTGGCCACTAGCAATCCCCAGGGAGATCTCGGCACAGCCACTGGGTGGTGCTGTGGCTGGGGAGAGGGCTGTGGAGTTGCTAGGCTCGTGGAGCAGGGAAATAGCTGGGCCACGCCGTGCCCCACTCCCTTACCTGCTGGCAAACCCCCTCTGGTGCTGGGGAGAGCCTGTAGGAGCCTGAATAGCCATTGTCAGTGTATGGCTTGTGGTCCTTCCAGCCCAGGCCAGCAGGGTCAGCATAAGCACAGCCCAGAGACCTGCTCTCTGGGGGCCAGGCTCCCCACCCCAACACTATGTGCCAAGCAGGGGCTCTGAGCACAGCTCCCCTTTGTCCTGCCAGGGTTCAGGGCCTGAGGCACCAGGGGTTTGCTCTGGGCTGAAACGTGATGATGGTGAGTGTGTGTGCAGAAGGTGGGTGTGCTGGGCAGGCCTGGTGGGGAGGGTTGTGAGTGTGAGCCGTACCCATGCACAGCCGAGTTCCCCATGGTACGGTTTTGTGTGCATGAGTATGAATGAGCCAGCATGTGTGAGGATCTGTTGGGAGCAAGCGTGTGTGAAGCGATGTCTAAGTTAGTGTGCATGAAGGGGTGTGTGTGAAGAGGTGTGGGTGTGAGTCATCGTGTATGAAGAGGTGTGTGAGCTAGTGTGCGAGAGAGGGGGTGTGTGAGCATGTCTGGGTGTGAACCAGCATGTAAGGATCTGTATCAGAAAGCGTGCATGAGGAGGAATGTGTGAGGTCTGTGTGAGCGAATGTGTGTGAAAATGTGTGAGAGCTAGTGTGTGTGAGAGGTGTGTGTGTGTGTGTGCGAGGATGTCTGGTGTAACACAGCGTGTGAGGATCTGTGTGAGCGAGTGTGTGAAGACGTGTGTGAGTGAGCATGTGTGAAGAGGTGTGTGAGCTAGTGTGCAAGTAAGAGGGTATGTGTGAGGATGTCTGGGTATGAGCCAGTGTGTGAGGATCTGTGTCAGAAAGCGTGCATGAGGGGGAGCGTGTGAGGATCTCTGTGAGTGAATGTGTGTGAAAATGTGTGAGAGCTAGTGTGTGTGAGGGGGTGTATATGTGTGAGAATGTCTGGTGTGAGGCAGAATGTCTGTGTGAGCGAGCCTGTGTGAAGAAGTATGTGAGCGAGCGTGCGTGAGGGGCATGTGTGAGCATGTCCAGGTGTGAGCTAATGTGTGTGGGGATGCCAAAGTGTGTCCACTTGTGTGCCAAAGCAGGGAGCCCATCTCCGCAGCCTGTGGGGGCCGCATGGCCCAGGAGTCACTGCCCCGAGCAGGTCTCTCTGACCTGGGCTTCCCCTGCCTGCAGGAAGTGCCAAGGGGCCTGTGTTCCATGGCCCAGCCAGTGCCAGAGGGAGGCAGGTTTGCAGGCTGCTGGCATCAGGCCAATTCACAAATCGTGCCCTCCTGGTTGCACATAGGGCCTTGTAATAGGGGCCGCCTGCCCCCCAGCCACCTCCCTGCTAACCAGCTCCCTTGGCCCATATCTCTAGCTTTGACCAGGGGGAGCTGGTACGGGGGGAAAGAGATGCAGCAGGGGCCTGGACCATCGTGTTCCATGGCAGCTGGGGCTCCCGCAGCTCAGGACAAGCTATTAGCTGCAGGGGTTCCATGGGGGGGGACCCCAAAGCCCCATCTGACTCCTGACCCCATGAGACTCTCATGCCATCCACCCCCCACCCCCACCCAGGGCTGCACCTCACCATGACAGAGCAGATGCTGGTGCCACGCAGGCTGTCCCCCCGCAGGCTGCCCTCCCGCAGGCTGCCCTGCCGACTGTCCCCCCGCAGGTGCAGGGTTTCCTCTGTCTGAAACACAGGGGCGGAGAGAGAGAGGGTGAGAAATGCCTGGTCCTGGCAGCCACCCCTACCCCCCCCCAGCCAAGCAGGACGAAAGGGGCAGTTTTCCACAGCCCCTGAGCCCACAGCACTGAGCCAACGGGGCACAAGGCCACTCCCCTAGTGTGCTGCAGGGGTAGCTGGGCCAAGGCTGAGCTTCCCCATGTGCTGGGTCCTCAGGCCTACGGGATGGGTGAGCCATCACTGCTGGGTGTATGTGGGGTAGACGCTGTCCCCCTCACCTCCCCATGACTCCCCACCGTGTCTTTGCAGCCAGAATTCTTTTGTCTCCAGGCTAATATTGCTTTGGAGGGGTAGGGGGATTCAGTTTCAGATTTTGCTCTGGGCACCCGAAAACTTCTGTGCAGGTCCAGTCCCCAGTGATCCCAATGAGGCTGGGCAGCTGCCTCCCATGACCTCCTCCCCCCACCCCAGGATTGGGCTGTCCCATCTACCATCTCCTAAAACCCCCAAACTTCACTCATGTGTTTCCACATGCTCCCTGAAGGGGGCGCTGGGCTCTTTACTGAGCTACCTCCCCCGTGTCTCAGGGAGAAAATTCATCATAATAGCAGGGGAGGGGGGACTGACTATCCCCTGAGGGTGCCCCCCTCCCTCACCTGGTTCCGGGTGTTGCTGCCGTGGCTGGAGTAGAGGCGCCGGATGGAATTCTCCCTCGTTAGGGTCAGTTCCTCTTCACTGCCAGGCAGAGAAACACCAGGGTGAGCAGTGATATCCGTGGTCTGGCTGAGCTGTTTGCTCTCATCAAACCCCATGGCCGGTTTGGTCCAGCTGCCTCAAGGGCTGCTCCTGAGACCTGCTCCCAGTCTCTTGAATCCCGGCTGGCAGAGGTTAGCACAATGATAAGGGAAGCCAGAGGCTTGATTCCCACCAGGAGCAGCCTGAGGCAGGATCCGGGTGCCAGCATTTGAGTGGCTGCCCCAGGGGAGGGGCCAGTCAGGGGCAAGGAAAGAGAGGAGTCTTTCTGCATGGCCTGTCTAAGCAGGACTCTTTGAGGGTCTCCTTCCTGCTGGGGCTCGGGGGGCCCAGGTCGCAGTCAGCACCTGCTGTACCTTCAGGCAGGGCGGGGGGCTGGCCAGACCAGGGTAAAGCTGAGATCTGGGTCACCCCTGGGGTGAAGAGCAGTATTTCAACCTGCGCTAGGCCCAGTTGTGTGTCAAAGTGCCTCCCAGGTGATGGCTGATGCAGTGCTGGAAATACAGCACGACCCTTGTCGGGCACGGGTGGCTGTAGCTTTAATATGTCACCTCCTACTGGCAAGGGTTAAAACTACAACTTCCTGGACTGCACCATGACTTGCTGAGGGGGGATAGTTGGAATAACAGGGGGCCGGGAGTGAGGGGCATCAGCAGAACTCAGAGAGGCGAGGGGGGAGGCAGAAGTTTGCCCAGCTGCTCTCTGCAGCTCACAGCAGTAGCCAGCAGCACCCGTCCCATGCTGCCACTGGGCCTCCCATCCAACTCCTTTCTGCTGCTCGCCCAGCCCAGCTCCAGAGTCGGGCCCCTGGCCTGACGCTCCCTAACCAGTGAGGGACAGTGAGAGGGCTGCACGCTGGTGTGGGTGCCCTTCTGCAATGGCATGTGCAGGGCCTCAGCTCTTCTCTATGGGGGTCCTGTGGATCCCACCAAGGGACTGCTTGGAGACGAGGCAGTGGAGCAAGGGGGGTGGGGGTATCATGGTCAGGGAGCTGCCCCCCCCACTCCATAGAATCCTAGGGCTGGAAGAGAGCTCAGGAGGTATCTAGTCCAGCCCCCTGCCCAAAGCAGGACCAACCCCAACTAAATCATCCCAGCCAGGGGGGCCTTTGTCAAGCCGGGACTGAAAAACCTGTAGGGATGGAGATTCCACCATCTCCCTCGGACACCTATCCCAGTGCTTCACCCCCTCCTAGTGAAATAGTTTTTCCTAATATCCAACCATCGCTTACTATTTCTCGGCGATGCGCCTGGTTTTCCGTCGGTGGTAGACGGTCATGACCACGATGACCAGGACCAGCAGGCAGAGCAGTACGGCCGCGATGACGCCCACTGCAACCATCGAGGCCGAGACCACGTCCACCTTCTGCAGCTCGGTCTCTGCCGGCAGGGACAGACAGGGAGAGGCTGAGCCAGCCACCATGGAAGCACAGCGCTTCCAGTGTCCAAGCAACAGGGCTGGGCTGGCAGGAACCCGGACTCCAGGGCTAAAGAGGCATCAGACTAGACAGACAGATAGGTACTTTGGACGGACATAGGATGGACAGACAGATGGTTGCATAGCTGGACAGACAGCAGGGCAGACAGATGGATGATTGGTGGCTAGATGGATGTAGGGACAGGTGAATGGAGAGGTAGATGGACGGATGGATGGATGGACAGACAGATGGTTGGAGAGCTGGACAGAGGGATGAATACATGGATGGGTGGCTAGATGGATGTAGGGACAGGTGAATGGAGAGGTGGATGGACGGATGAATGGATGGACAGACGGAGAGACACATGGGCACCTGATGTTTAGTTATCAGCCCCAGCTGGTGCTAGCTCTGAAGCCATTCTAAGGGTTCCCCAGCCGTGCCCCCTCATGCCGCTTGGGGGCTCAGTACTCGGCGTGCTCCCTGTGGAATCGCCATGCTGGCCTCAGCAAGCTCTGGGCTCCTGGGGAGGGCTCCCGGACCCGGTGCTACCAAGCCCAAGCCCTGTCTCACCTGGACTCTGGATTCCCCAGAGACTGAGCAGCACTGGGCTCTAGCGCTGGGTAGGGGGATGAGACAGGCAGATTCCCCCTGCAGAGCTCAGACCCTAGTGGGGGGAAGGTACCCCAACACAAAGGGGTTGGATTTGGACCCACACGCTGAGGCCCCCCAGCGAGCCCACGCCTAGTGCTCTGACTGTGTCAACCCCTACCCCAGCTGCCAGCTCCAGGCCCCGACTGTGACACTGTCACACACACACACAGATACACATCCAACAGCCCTAGTCTGTCTGTCCGTCTGTGTGTCTATCAGAGCCGAGCCCCCTCTGCTCCAAGGGGCCCTATCCCCCCACCCCAGGGGGTGCTGTCACCCCGCCAGCCCCAGACTCTACCTTTTATGCTGATGCTGGCCCGAACCTCCTTGGCCGCAAATGTGTTGGCGACCTGGCAGACATAGACGCCCGTGTCGTCAGGGGTGAGGGGTCTCTGGAAGAGGAGGGTGGCCCCCTTGACGTTCACTCCTTCGGGCATGGGGCCATTGAGCCTGGAGAGCAAAGGGGCAGGGTCAGCCAAGGAGCATAGGGGGAAGGGCAAGAGGCTGAACAGGAAGGGGGCAGAGATTGAGATGCCTCTGGTTTGCACTAGCCAGGGTGGCCTGCAGCAGCCATTCCCGGCTCCCGGCACTGCCCTAGAGCAGGGGTCTGTGCTGCGGGGAGGGTCCAGTGGAAGGGGGGTCCCAGCTAAATGGGAGAGGCCGCTAAGGGGGCCCAATGGGACAGGTTGAGAGCCCTTGGCTTATAGAGAAACACGGAGGCAGACAGATGCACAGACACAGTGAGACACATGGACAGACTGAGAGCAACACAAAGAATTTCTCCCCCCCCCACCCCAGCCCCATGCTCTTCCCCCCCCCCCAAGCTCTCCCTGCAGCCTTGTGCCCTCCGGTTGCCTCCCAGGCGGACGTGCCCAGACAGGCGGCTGGAGGTGTGCTGGGGTGGGCGGGGCAAGCCGCGACACCGGCACCCTGAACAATAGGTGCTGAAATCAAAGGGCTCCCTGCCTTTTCCCACGGTTCCCATGTGGCTGATCCGCTGCTGGAGCCCAGTGCCCAGGCCTGCCCAGACACGGCCCGAAACACCACGCGGCTCCTTGCGTCACCGCAATGGGGCTTAATCGGCAGGACCCAGGCTACCGGCTCCATCCCACACGCAAACACACAGACACATATGCCTGTGAACAGAGGGACACAAATCCATGCGCAAATGTATGCACACCAGTGCCTCAACATAAGCACAAGTACGATAGACACACGTTCAGACACCCCCCCACACACATTTTCACACACATACATTCACAAACACGTGCACAAATACAAAAATACATCCACATCCAGTCGCACAACCAGACACCAAAAACAAACATGTTTGTACAAAACATTACATCCACAGACTCATCTGTAAACACACACACACAAAGACAGGTACATACAAACCCAAGTATGCGCGTGCACACAAACACACACACACACAAACCCAGGTACATACAAACCCAGGTATATGTGTGCACACACAAACACACACGCACACACAAACACACAAACCCAGTTACACACATACAAACAAGCCCAGGGACAAACACACACACACACAGAATTAGGTACACAAACACAGATATACACACAAACCAGGGAACACACACACATACAAACCCGGGTAACACACACACACACACACACACACACACACACACACACACACACACACACAGGTACACACACAAACCCAGGTAACACACACAAACAAACCTGGGTAACACACACACACACACCCAGGTAACACATAAACCCAGGTAACACACACACACACACACACACACACACACACTTGGGTAACACACACAAACCCATACAATCCCAGGTTACACGCACACACAAACCCAGGTACATGCACATGGGTACACATAAGAATGATCACACTCATACACACACACAGACACATGAGCCCAGGTACACCTTAGAACAATCCCATGATCACACACACAGTCACTCTGGAGTGTGGGCCTGCACATGCTCCCAGACCCAAACATACGTGACCACACGTGGTGAGTCCATGGGGGTACCTTGCCACCCAAACAGATCCTTTCCCTTTGCCCTCTGCAGCCCTTGCTGGCTCTATTAACTCTTTAGCTGCTGCTCTGCTGGGAAGCACGTATCCCTTTAGTCCCATTTCAGGCCTACCCTGAAGTTGGGAGCTTGGGGCCCACAAGGCCAGGTGCAGAGGTTCAAGTCATAGAGCCCCCAGGGGGTTGGCCCCTTGGCCACCTCCCCCAGCTCAGAAAGTCCCCAGGGATGCCTGTGGAGCCCTGCAGCTTCTGGGAAGGGAAAGGAAAAGGGGAGGGGTGGTTCTCCAGAGCCCCACCGTGTTTCATGCCTGGCTGTCAGAGACAGTGTGGGGAGAATCTAGCACACCCAAAGGCTGACCCAGGCCAGTGTCCCATGGCATCCCAATCAAAAGCCCTCTCCTAGCAGGGCATGGCCAGGTCTGCTTCAGGGCAGAGCCAGAGGGAGCCTTGCTATGTAGGGTTGCCAGGTGTCCGGTATTCTACCGGACAGTCCGGTATTTGCGTTCTTTGTCCGGTAAAAAAAATCAGAGAATACCGGACATGTGCAATGTCCGGTATTCTCTGATTTTTCTGGCTGCGCACCAGACGGAAGCCTGGTGTGGGCTGGGGGAGCGGCTGGAAGGCGGGGCCACGATTGGTGCTAGGAGCCTGTGACTCTCCCGCCCCCACCAGGCTTCTGTGCAATCACAGGCTCCCAGCGCCGATCGTGGCCCCGCCTCCCAGCTGGGACTTCCAGGCTGGGAGGCGGGGCCGTGATCGCCGCTCTTGGTGCATCAGAAGCCTAGCGGGGGCAGGGGGAGTGGTTGGGGGGTTTTGGTTTTTTTTTTTTTTGCTTGACCAAAATACCACATCTGGTATTTGAGGGACCATCTGGCAATCCTACTTGCTAGCTCCACACTCCCTTCTACTGCCCCTTTGCCTCTCCGCTGGGCAGGTGCATTTGGCCCTGGGGCTGCCTCCAGTTGCCAACAACATACTCCAGAAGCCCCAAGACAACCCAGATGGCTGGGAGATGACTCAATGTTTATGGAGCATAGTGCCTCCTTTGGAAAGGCTCCATAGGTGCTTTGCACTCCAGCTTCCCAGATTCCTACGCCCTGGATCATGAGTATTGTTGGCTGGGAACGCAGCCGCCAGTCTGGGAATGCAAGCTAGTGGGGGCCCAGTCTTGTCTGGCAGAGGAGAGGGCAATCAGGGAGATGATTAGGGATGTTAAAGGTAGATTAATTAACTAATTGAATAGTTGATGGGATTTCCATCAACTATTCAATTAGTCTATAAGGGCACCTCCACCTTTTGTACAGTTCAAAAGCAGAAGCCCCGCAGGGAGCATGGGGCCAGCGGGGACTCACCCGCTGGTCCCACGCTACCGGCGGCACCTGAGCCTTTGGGCCTGGCAGGGCTCTTGTACATTTCAAAAGGAAGCCCCAAATGTGGGGCCGGAGGGGGGGAGTCCCCTGCTGGCCCCCTTACTCCCTGTGGGGCTCTTGTACATTTCAAAAGCAGAATGGCAGCAGAAGCAGTGCGAGCGGAGTCTGCTTCAGTCCCTGCTCATGCTGTTTCCCGCTGTGCCTCTACCTCCTCTGCCTCCCCGCGGGGACGGTGCTGGGGGGAGCCAGCTTTTAAGCCGGCTCCCCTAGCACCAGCTCCTGCTCCTTCCCCTCCCCCCGCGGCTTATATCAGCAGCAAGGGGGAGGGAGTGACTAGCCGCATCACTAGTCGACTAGCTTCTGCTTATCGGATAGTCGACTAGTCTCCTACATACCTAGAGAAGATGGGAGGTAAAATTGATTTTGTGGGCTGGCGTGAGAGGGCACTGCTCAGGGGAAGCTCACAGCCTTAGAGTCCCCACTGTTAGGGGCATGCCCATGTGAAAACGAGGCTGGAACAGGCAGCACCTCCAGGCCCTGGCAAACTTGAAACACCTCAGCTGGGGACTAATGGGTTGAAATGCAGAATGTGTCACCCTACTAGAGATTGCTCCGAGCAGGTCAGACAAGCCCCTGTTGGGGATGACCTAGAAAGATCATACGGATCCTCCTGTGCATGCAGGGGACTGGACCAGGTGACCTTGCGAGGGCCCTTCCAGTTCTATGAGTCTAGGTCACCAGCTCGCTGGTTCGGAGGCATCAGGAACAAAGACAGGCCTATGAGCACCCACTCACGGCAGGATTCCAGCCTGGAACCTCCACACCAGCTGTTGCCTCCTTAGCAGCAGGAGTAACTCTGCTCAGAGTTGGCGAGAGCAGGCTCTTCGGTGGGTCACATCAGTGTCTTCTATTTCCTCATGCCCATATTCCAGCTGGAGGCGGGTGGGCACCCCCTTGGAGTCTGCAGCCACGGTAGACTCTGCTATGAGACCCCGAGCCTGGTCCAGCTGAGCCCCTGAGGCTGGGAGGTGAGTCCAAACCTCGGGCGGCTTCTAGACTTTGGAGGCCCCCCCCCCAACCCTCCAGCTCCAGGTGGCTAGAGACACACTGGCCAGTCTTCCTCTGCCCCGGGAGCGGCGCTGGGAAGGGGAGCCCTGCCAGCACGCAGGGGGCTAACGCTTACCGGGTCCAGTTGTAGGTGGGCGGAGGGTTGCCCTCGCCGAGGCACTTCAGTGAGGCACCTTCCTTGCCCACGTGCCAGTCCTCCTCCTCCTCGTGCCCTCGCATGGAGGCGTCTGAGAGATCTGGACAGGGGAGGGCAACAACGGTGAGTGAGGGCAAGAGAGAAACGCCTGACGCTGGGCACCGGGGTCCTCCCTTCATCCCCCAGCTTGTGCCCTTCCCATCAGTGACCCCACCCCCACATCTGTCTGTGCAAATGTGCCTCCTGCCCCAAGCCCCCCAACTAGCCTGCTGGGGCCCCACATGGTCTGGGGTTCCCCATCTGCCCTGCCCCAGAGTGGGTATACACCTCCTTGCTCTAATGGGCAGGTTCTCCCAGGGGGTCTATGACTTCCTTCCCCCATGGATGTTCCCTTTGGGGGTCTGTGCCCCCCACATTGCCCCATAGTGCCCCCCCGGGAGTGTCTGTCTCCCACAGTAGCTTCCCAAGGGGTCTGTACCCCCATGACAACTGTCAGGGTGTTTCTGCCCCTACCCTATGCCAGCTCCCTAGGGGGCCACTACTCCATGGTACCCCCCAGGGCTCTCTGCCCCCCACGCGACCCGCTGGGGTGGCACATACAGGCGACACTCAGCACGTGGGTGATTCTCTTCTCGTGCTGCAGCCCCGGGTGGCTGACGACGCAGGTGAGCGTCTGGCCATTCATGCTGCGCCCAGGCACCAGGAAGAATTCGCTGGTGACGGAGGCTGAGCGGGGATGAGAGGAGCGGCGGGTGGTGTTGGCGCCGGCCACCTGCGTCTCCCAAGTCACCGTGGGCATGGGGTTGCCCTCAGCTGTACAGGAGGCAGCCAGTGTCCTCCCCTGCCCTTCTTCCAATGGGGGGCCGGGGTTCAGGGTGGGCAGTGGGGGCACTAGGGGGAGAAAGCAGAGCAGTGAAGGGGGTGGAAAGAGCAGCACCCTCCTGGGATCCAATTTGCACCTCCCAGAGTCTCCTGGGGGTCCCACACAACCCGGCTGTTGCCCCTACCCCTGGAACCCCAAACAGTTGGGAATTTGCATCCTCCCAGGGTCTCCCGAGACCCCACTCAGCCCGGAATTTGCACATCCCCACAGGTCCCCGTGTAGTCCAGCTACTGCCTCTTGCCCCCAACCCCTGCACAAACCAGCCACTGCCCCCCAGAACTCCATGAAGCCCAGTAACTCCTGGCACAGTGCCCCATGCAGCCCAGCTACGGTCCCCCCCATGAAGCCCTACACAGTTGGGCTATTGCTCCCTCCCAGGGCCCACTCCTAGCTCCAACTCTGGGGGGGGCCACTCGGGCCTGGCTCCTGCCCCCAAAAGGGCTTCCCCCTACACTCGCTGAATAGGCCTCATCCCTTTGGGTCCCAATCCTGCGACACAGGCCTGGCCCAGACACCAAGAGTTCAGGTCCCCTGTAGGCTGGGGCTCACGGCTGCTCCCAGCCTAATGGCCAGGGCACCCCCATGTCCCCGATCTCTGCAGTGGCTTGGGGGCAGGGTGGTCTAGTGGCCTGGAGCAGGGAAGGCAGCTCGCCCCTCAGCTGGCCCAGCAGAGCCAAGAGCACCTGGGGGGGTGGAACAAGGCAGCCCCAGTGCCCAGCGGGCTCCGTGCCCAGACCCTCACCCAGCACGCTGAGCGTCATGCTGCCCTCGAAGTTGCCCGAGGGGAAGGTGATGAGGCGGCATTCATAGGCTCCCTCGTCAGCCTGCACGGCGTTCTTCAGCACGATGGCACCGTCCTCCAGCGGCCCCGGTGCCCGCCGCAGCACCCGCCCCGCATAGGGCTCCTGGACGTGCTCCCCATACTCCGAGTGCAGCACAGCCATCTCCACATTCTGCCCGCCGGCGCCCTGCTTCAGCCATGTCACCTGCACCACCTTCTCGCCCTCCTGCGCCCGGTAGCGGCATGGCAGCACCACGTCCTTGCCCAGCACCGCGGTGACGCTGCGCTCCATCTCCAGCACCCCCGCCAGGGACCCTGCCGGCATGGGAAGGGGACAGGTTAGCTCACAGCCCCCAGGCCGGGAAGACCTGCCTCCCCCACCTACAGATACAACCTCTGTGCCGGGATCAAAGGGTACGTCTAGACTACATGCCTCTGCCGACAGGAGCATGTAAACTAGGCTACCCGACATAGTCAAAGAAGCCGGGATTTAAATATCCCCGGCTTCATTAAAATAAACATGGCTGCCGTGCTGTGCCGGCTCAGCTGATCGTCGGCACAGCGTGCAAGTCAAGATGCGGATCGGTCGACAGGGGAAGCCTTTGTCGACCGCTCCCTTATGCCTCATGAAACGAGGTTTACAGGAGCGGTTGACAAAGGCTTCCCCTGTCACCGATCCGCGTCTTGACTCGCGCGCCGTGCCGACGATCAGCTGAGCTGGCACAACGCGGCGGACATGTTTATTTTAATGAAGCCGGGGATATTTAAATCCTGGCTTCTTTGACTATGTCGAGTAGCCTAGTTTACATGCCTCTGTCAGCAGAGGCATGTAGTCTAGAGATACCCCAAGAGTCCTCTGCCTCTAAAAGCTCCCATTGGCTGGTAACTTCAGCCAATGGGAGCTGCACAGCCGGTGCTGAGCGTAGCGTGTGGAGAGCCCTTCCTCCCCCCAGGGATATGCTGGCTGCTTCCATGAGTGGTGCAGGGCCAGGAAAGGCAGGGAACCTGCCTCAGCTACCCTGTGCTGCTGACTGGGAGCTGTCTGAGGGTATGTCTACACAGCAAAGTTATTTCGAAATAACAGCCCTTATTTCAAAATAACTTTCCTAGTGTCTACACAGCCAAACCGCTATTTTGAAATAAATTCGAAATAGCGGAGCACTTATTTCGAATTTGGTAAACCTCATTCTATGAGGAATAACGCCAAATTCGAAATAGCTATTTCGAAATAAGCGCTGTGTAGACACTTATTTCGCAATAGGGGGCCTCCAGCCTTCCCAGGGTGCCCTGGTGGCCACTCCAGCCTCAACCAAGAACACTTCTCTCCCTCCGCGCCGGCCCGGAGCCCTTAAAGGGGTAGACTCTGGCCACAGTGCCTGTGCCAGCTCCAAGCCTGCCAGCCCAGAGCCAGCAGTCACTGCCCCTGACCCAGTGGCCCCAAAACATGAGCCAGCAAGCCACTAGCAGCCAGCCCTCCACCGCTCCCCAGGAGCAGTCTGCCAGCTCCAGGAGCCTGCCAGGGCCCGGAGAAGGCGGGCGCCTTCCTGGTCCAGGGTGGAGATCATGGATCTTATTCAGGTTTGAGGGGATGCCCCCAATGTCCATGATCGCCGCACTAGACGGAGGAATGAGGCCGTCTATGGCAGGATAGCTGCCAGCCTGGCCACCAAAGGCCACATGCGAACCCAGGAGCAGGTTTGCATGACAATCAAGTTGGTCCAGCGAGACCCCCAACCCTGAGCCCTGAGCCTCCCCTCTCCCTTCTTCCCCTTGCTTCCCCCTTCCAGCTCCCTCCTCCCAGGTTTCCCCCTCCCCTCTCCCACCCTCTCTCCTCCCCTCTCCCACCTCCTTTCCCCAGTCTCACCAGAGTTTCATCCCCCCCACCAGTTTTGTTAAATAAAGAGAGTTTGTGTTCATGAAAATAGGTGTATTTTATTTGACATCAGGAAGGGGGGTTAGGGAGGGGTAAGTGGAAGGACGTGAGGGAGGAATGAGGCACAAGCCTTCAGTGGGGCAGACCAGGGAGGCTCTTAGTGCTCCTCAGGGTGGAAGCTCTCCCGCAGGGCCTCCTGGATACTGACAGCCCCCCGATGGACCTCCCGGATGGCAGCCTGCAGAAAGTGCAGCCAGGCTCACAGCAACACATCCAAAAGAAGCACCAGAGTGCCCAGGGGCAGCTCTGGCTCCATGCTGCAGAGTGCTGTGGTGTCCCGAATGAGGGCAATCAGGGCACTCAGAGACAAAATGCTTTGCTGTCCCTCATCGAGGTAGACAAGCAAGCAGGGAAACCTGAGAACTGGCTGTCCAGGGGGGTCCCTTTAAGCACAGACCTCAGATAGCCTCAGACAGCAGCCCCACACAGTAAGTCCTGACCTGGTACACTGCTGGAATTGGTTCCGGCCAGCCTTAAATGTGATTCAGAGTCCACTCAGTGTGGATGCGCTATTTCGAAATAGCAAAATGCTATTTTGAAATGCATTTTGTGTGTAGACGCATTATTTCGAAATAACTATTTCGAAATAAGATATTTCAAAATAACACTGTAGTGTAGACATACCCTGAGATAAGTGCCACCTAACTGCACCCTGCAACCCCTCCTGCACCCCAACCCCCTGCCCCAGCCCTGAACCCCATCCTACACCCAATCTCCCTCCCAGAGTCTGCACTCTGCACCCCTTCTGCATCCCAACCCCCTGCCCTAAGCTCAGCCCAGAGCCCCCTCCCACAAGCCGAACCCCTTGGCCCCATCCCAGAACCTGCACCCCATCCCAGTGAAAGTGAGTGAGGGCAGGGCGGGGGGAGGGAGAGTGAATAAAGGAGGGAGGGAGGATGGAGTGAGCAAGGGTGGGGTCTCAGAGGATGTGCGGGGCTAGGATGTTTGGGTTTGTGTGATTAGACAGTTGGCAACCCTAAGCATGGGCAACACCCCTCCACACACAGTGGATCAGCTCCCATAACACCGCAGGTACAACCCAAACCACCCATGACAGATGGATCTTCCAGGGATGCGGCCAGCTGAGCTGGTCCAGATGTAGACCAGGGGCCAGTCCTACCCAAGTGGGGCGAGGGGGAACCTCTGGGCTCAACCCATGCTAGACCAAACTGGGGCAGAGGGTCCTGCTACGTAGATAAGGCTCCCATTTCCCGATGGCACCAGACCTGCCCCAGAGGGGGTGGATCCTGCAGCACGCCCCTGGGAGGGTGGGCAGTCACTGGTTCCCCTCCCTGACCACGGAGATGGTGAGGCACTTCCTGGGCTGTTCCCCCGTACTGGGAGCAAAGCTCTCTCGGGCAGGCCCAGGAGCGCAGCGGACTAGAAGCTGGTATTCCTGGAGCTGCTACTGATTGGCTAAGTGAACTTGTGTACATCAGGTCGCCTCTTCACGCCTCAGTTTCCCCTCTTATAAAACATGGATGTCTCGGCCTTGCCTCCCAGCATCCTTGTGAGGACTGAGTCCTGCTCCGAGCCCATTGCAGGGCAGGCAGGAAAGACAGGGAGAGGACTGTCATCCTGGGGTCCTTCTGTCCAGGGGATGTGGTTCTCTGAGATGAGTATCAACAATCCCGTTTTACATGGGGGAAACTGAGGCACGGGGCAGGCATGTGCCTTGCCCAAGGTCACCCAGTGAGAGCCAGGAAGAGAACCCAGGAGCCCTGACACCCATGCCCATGCTGTGCCCACAAGGCACTCCTTCCTGTTCAGCCCCCAAGTACCCCTCACCCCTCAACACCCTGCAAACCTGCCCATTGAGCGGCTGTTTTGCCCACAGCGTGCTGACAATAAGTTGGTCCTGGGAACAAAACCCAGGAGTTTTGACTCCCAGACCCCTGGGCTCTGACCACTAGTCCTCACACCATTCTAGAGCTGAGCCTGGGCACCCTGACTACCAGCCCTCGTGCACTAACCCTACTAGGTCCCTGCTCCCATATCAGAGCCGACCCAGGGCTGTCCAGCCCCCTGTCCTTCCTCCAAGTGTCCTTGAACTCCCCACCTCTCCGTTTCTAGCTGCTGTCTCTTGTCTTACTCTCAGATTGTCAGCTCGGGAGGCCGGGGCAGTCTCTGTTCTGCATCTGTACAGCCCCTAGTGCAGCATGCTCCCGACCTGTGACTGGGTGCCCAGGGGATGCTACCATAACACACCTAATAAACAATGCACAGAAGCTGCGCCATGCAGCCTGGACCATTGCTGGGGCTGCTAGGTGCTACCGTAATACTCCTAATAAATCACACACAGCACCTATCACAATGGGGTCTGCTCTGAGAAGGCTTCTAGGCCTGAATAATACACCTACGCTATATAAAGTACAGCATGGGGCTGGCCCATGGCTGGGGCTACGGTAATGTAAACAATAAATAAAGGATGGTAAACACCCTGCTGTGCGCACTGCCATCCCCGCGGGGGCGGAGATGACACATTGCTTCCTGGCCCCCAGCTGGGATCAGGCCCCGCCCTGAAGCATGAGGCTGGGGATCCCGCGTGCTTGTGTGTCCTTGCGGATAAGTCGGCTCTAATAGGTTCCTGCAAGGAAGGTGCTGAGTGTGTTTTGGCCGGCCCGGCCCGCAACACACACCTCGTGCGGGAGCAGGACGTGCTGGGCTCAGACCTGGCCTCTCTCCAGCCCCAGCCACCAGCAGAGGAATGCGGCTCCTTCTGGGGAAGTGGATGGGCCAGTGAGTCCAGATAAACCGGCCTGCTCAGATACCAGAGACTGTGCAGCAGCTTGTGCGGATTCCACTCCCTTCCGCTCCCCATAGCCGCCTCCCCGGCACCCTCACTCGAGGAGGGGAGGGGCTGGCTTGGAGCTGGGCTAAGGCAGGGAGAGCCCTGCCCCACTGGAGGGGCCCAGGCACTCCCCAGCTCTTTGGTGGCTTCCCTGGGAACTTCGGAATGGGGTTCGGCGCATTTCTCACCCAGCATGTCCCATGGTTCCTGGGGCGCCAGTCCTGTCGCCTCAGGCTAAGGGCTCAGGCAGATTCCCCCCCACCTGTGTGACTTCACAGCCACCTGCACTGGCGTCTGTCCACCCCCACCATTCCCAGCTGAGCAACTAACATGGCACAAGGCGGAAAGATTGGGTCACAGAGCCGGGCCAGAGATGTGGCACTTCCAGCCACCAGCCTAGGGTTGCCAGATGTTTTCAACAAAAATACTAGACACACTTGACATTACATCACAATGTACATTACATCTTATTTAGAAAATACTGGACATTTACATTTTCTCATTTATATTTTTTCAATTTGTTTCCCGAACAGAAAGCTCAAATACTGGACTGTCCGGTTCAAAACTGGACACCTGGCAACCCTAGCCAGGGAGTGCTGGGGGCAGAGTAGTTAGAGCCACCCCTGTCTAACAGGGATTTAGCCCGGAGGCTGCTCATGGTGACCTCTCTCTAGGGCAGGCCAACAGGCCCCCGGGGGGGGACAAGTTGCTTTGTTACATTCAGATGCCATTGAAAATAACTGGTCAGAGAGTCACCTGCTGGGAACTGAGGGCCAAGTCCCTGGCTGGTGTAAATTCAGCATCTCTAGAGCCATGCTTATCGACACCAGTTTTACCCCCTGAACAGCAGGGATTCTCCACGGAACACTGGAAAACAGAGAGTTCTAGAATGAGCCAGTCCAGCAGCTGGGGTTCTAGATTGGCCCATTCAACTACCCAGGGTTCTAGATTCAGAACAGCAGTTTGGAATTCCAAGCTCCGCGTCGCTTTGGAAAAACCTGCACCCTTCGCCGCTGCTGCTTTTCTATTATTCATGACTCATTATGACGCCGTGCTGGTTTCCACTGAACTGCAAACTGATGGCTTTTTTTAATCTCCTTCCAAATTCTGATCAAGTGAAAAAATGGCTTGAGAAAACTTAAAAGAAACTTTCTTTTTCTTTTTAAAGTACAGATCTGGTGAAACCCCAAAGGACCCTCACCCTGGACCTTCCCATCACAGCTCTGAAAGGCACGGGCGTAGGAATGAGTCTATTCCCTTGCTGATAGAGGGTGGAATTCCCAGGTTGTAATTATAGACTAACGAAACATGTCGATGGGATCATGAGCTTTCGTGGGCACAGCCCACTTCTTCAGATGACCGGAGTTATGAGTTGGGGATATGAAAACTCGAAATAAATAGGGGAGGGGAAGGGAGGGGGGAGAGAAAGAAAAAGGGAGGGGGTGGGTGGGAGACAGAGCATCATTAAGTATCTGGAGAATGGGTACTTAAACCTAAGCAGAAAAAAATCAAAGTCAATAGATAGATTCCTAAAACAGGAAGGATACCACTCAGGGGGTATGTCTACACTAGCTCCCTAGTTTGAACTAGGGAGACTAATGTAGGCATTCGAAGTTGCAAATCAAGCCCGGGATTTAAATATCCTGCGCTTGATTTGCATCTTCCCAGCTGGTCGCCATTTTTTTTTTTTTTTTTTTTTTTTGAAATTTACAAGTCCGGACTAACTGCCCACGTCTACACGCAGCAGGGACCCGGTTGTTCGAAATAAAGCCCTAGTTCAAACTACCTGTTATTCCTCCTGGAATGAGGTTTAACAGGTAGTTCGAACTCCCTCCCCTCCCACAGCGCAGGAAAGCCTCCGCACTCCTCCTCTAGGGCCAACGCCCCCTCCCCCAGCATGCAACAGAGCTGTGGGAGGGGGAGCAGCCCGCGCACTTCCGGAACCCCCGGAAGTGATGCGGGCTTCAGAGAGGACTTCCGTCCACCCCGCAGGAAGTCGGCACTACACTAGAGGTAGGTAGTGGGGCTTCTCGGGGGTGGGGGGAAAATGGGGGGCGGGGTTGCCTGAACGCCTCGCGATCGACTGGTCGAGGCCTCGCGATCGACCAGTCGATCGCGATCGACGGGTTGGTGACCACAGCTCTAGGTTGTAACTGTTATTTGAGGCAATGGAGGGATTCTGTCCCTGTCTGCAGCGGGGTCACGAATCTGATGATCGTAGATTTTGAAGCTAAGGGAATGTGCAGTCATCTCATATGAGCGTCGGTAGCTCACAAATTCCAGTTCCCCCTAATAACTTGTATTTGGCTAAAGCAGGGGTGGGGAACCCTTTTTGGGTCGGGGGCTGCTGACCCATGAAAAACTCAGTCGGGGGCCGCACACAAGTGAGAAGCAAACCCTGAGCCTTGAGGGCCAGATCCAGGCAAGCCAAGGGCTGCCCCCCTGGGTTATAGCGTATTTTGCAGAAGAGATCCACTCGGCATCTGAAGACACCGCAAGATGGAGAATTCACCACTTCTCTTGGGAGTTTGTTCTACAGGTCAGTCACCCTCAATCTCAGCCTTGATATTTAGAACTTGCCTGCCTTTAACTTCCAGCCATTCATTCTTGTTCTGCCTTTCTTCACTAATGAGCCTGTTAGTACTCAGCATTTTCCCCCAGGCTT
Source organism: Pelochelys cantorii (assembly GCA_032595735.1). NCBI lineage: Eukaryota > Metazoa > Chordata > Testudines > Trionychidae > Pelochelys > Pelochelys cantorii. Next base: position 14,028,846 of record CM064349.1, on the reverse strand, counting down.
TTACACCATGGTCAAATCACAGGATAGGTAAATCACATATACAGTTTGTGCAGGAATAAATAGTTACATAAATCGTCCAATCAGAGAACAGCAACCAGGCCATTTGACGTAATGTATCCAGCCCACAGCACGAATTGCAGATCTCACCGCTGAATATCAGTGGGATCCGCAGCAGACACTCAGTGCAACATTCGCTTTTAGGAAGTATGTGAGCATCTGTGCTAAAAACGCAGCGAGCCAGGATTTGCACTACCAGCCCCATAGCCCAGGAACGGCCCCACGCGGGTACATGAAAGGATCACACTTGCATGGGCCGGGCGGCTCGAAGGAACAGGGTGTTCCCTGGGATCCAACAGTTTGGCAAAAGTGAAAACCTCCAAGTTGGAGGCTTTGAAACGGTGGCTACCAATATTCTGCACAGCCCCGGAGCTTCCATGGGAAACCTTACCCCACCCTGGGGCTGGGGCATGGGGGGGCTACTGGGGTGACCCAATGGCAAAACACCCACTGAGTCTGCTGGTGCCAGAGTTTGACACCAGCTGCAATCCCCCCACCACACCTGCAAAGTGCAACCCTTCACTTTCCATCTAACTGCACACTGCAAACCCCACGTCCCACCCAATCACACACTGCAAACCCCATGTCTCACCCAGTCAGGGCTGGCCCATAACATTTTGGCACCTGAGGCGGGGAGCTCAAATGACGCCCCCATGCCCTCTCACTTGGGCCAAAACTTTGAAAGGTCTCAATTCCTCCGGCACAGCACTCCACCATCTCTGTGCATCTAGAGCAGAGAGAATACATATGCACCAGCAGCAGACACAATTTTCTACACTCTGGGTCCTAGTGGCGCCCTCCCCCCCCCGCAGTCTGGCACTTGAGGTGGCCACCTCAGTTTGCTTCATGGTAAGGCCAGCCCTGCACCCAATCACACGCTGCAAACCCCCAATTATGCTGCATTCCTCCCACGTCCCACCCAATCACACACTGCAATCCCCCTACATTCCCCCCATGTCCCACCCAATCACACGCTGCAATCTCTCATGTCCCACCCAATTGCACACTGCAATCCCCCTGCATTCTACCCCTGTCCCACCCAATCACACGCTGCAATCCCTCACATCCCACCCAATCACATGTGTAAACCCCCACATCCTGCCAAATCACCCATTCCATTCCAGCCTTGTGCCATGCTGCAGTACCTCACCACCCCTCTTCATTCCCTGCCCAAGCCCCGACAATTCCCACCCCTGCAAGCTGGGTCGGGATTGTCCTCATTTTATAGAGGCAGAGCAAGAGGCTGGGCTTGCCCAGCAAGTCAGTGGCAGAGCTGGAATTGAACCTCTGCACTCTCCAGCACAAGCCAACAGCAGCACTCCCTGTGATGTGCAGCCCTGAGCCATGCAGCAAACCTCCCCAGGCCAATGTCAACACCCTGTGTTTGTGCAGCCTCCAGGAAAGACAACACAGCAGTGAGCTTGCGTCTCAGGCGACAGAGCGCCCAGCCAAGCCAACACCTCCATCCCCCACACTCTTGCACCATCCATGGTGACCGGCGCCCTCCCCAGAAACACCACAGAGGCAAATAGGGACCTGCCAAGAAGTGCAGACACTCGCAACCTCAGGATATGTTGCACTGCCGGGGCTCTCTCCATTGTCAGTGCAGCACTGCTGGGGCTCTCTCCAGTTGTCAGTGCAGCACTGCTGGGGCTCTCTCCAGTTGTCAGTGCAGCACTGCTGGGGCTCTCTCCAAATGTTACTGCTGCACTGCCAGGTCTCTCTCCAAATGTTAGTGTTGCACTGCCGGGGCTCTCTCCGCTTGTTAGTGCAGCACTGCCGGGGCTCTCTCCAATTGTTAGTGTTGCACTGCCGGGGCTCTCTCCAATTGTTAGTGTTGCACTGCCGGGGCTCTCTCCAATTATTAGTGCAGCACTGCCGGGGCTCTCTCCGCTTGTTAGTGCTGCACTGCCGGGGCTCTCTCCAGTTGTTAGTGGTGCACTGCCGGGGTGCTCTCCAGTTGTTAGGGTCTGGGCAGGGTCCTGATCTCAGTTGGGGGTTGGGTGGCACCTTGTGTAGAGGGCCTAGGCCAGGGCTGGGCAAGATGCAGCCCACGGGCCAGATCTGGCCCGCCTAACACTTTGATCTGGTCCCTGGGCTGCATCTGGCTGTTTTCTATCTTATACCCTGCTGCCCATGCCACCAAATTTCTAAGCGGTGGCTCAGGTAGCAGGATACTGTTTAAATGGCTCCCAGTTTCAGTGCTACCCTGACAGGGGTCAGAGCCATGAGCCCTTTAAATAGCCACAGCAACCCTAGGCCGCTCCCAGGCAAAACAGTACCAGTGGGGCCGGGAGCACTTTGCTGTGTTTTTAATTCAAAGCCTCCAGCCCCAGGCAGCTCTGGGGGGAGGATAGTCCCCAGCCCCACCCCTTCCACCAAGCGCTGCCTCTTCTGTAGCAAAATTCATTAAGTGCCCCCCTGCAAAAATGATTGCCTGGCCTAGGCCCTACTGTGATGCCAACAATAAATATGTGACACAATTTTGTAATAAACCCTAACCTGTATGTAGCCTTTTCAGGATAGATGTCAAAACACTTTTACAATGCCAGTGGGTGTAATTATTGCTACATTACACACACGGAAACTGAGGCACGGGAAGGGAAGTGACTCATCCACTGTCACCCAGCAGAAAGCTCAGAGCAGAAACCTGGTTTCCTGCATCCCAGTCTACAGTGCTACCCACTAGACCATGCTGCTTCCTTGTGTATTTCAGAGACACGTTCTCAGGGTCCCCGGGGCTCTGCTGCGAATGGAGGGTTAGTAATAAATATGAGCCGTTCTTTGCCCTTCCCTGGCATCTCCCCTGCTCCTGCTTGACACGCCTTCACTCATCAGCCCCAGTCCTGTTCTGCGGGGCAGCCTGCCCAGGCATTCGGATGCCACCCGCTCCATGTGTTTGGCTGGGAAGTGTGTGGGCTGGATGGGGAGTTGCCTGGTTGGCACCTTGCTCTGCCCCCTCAGAGCAGCTATGGGGAACCCAGGAGCTCTTCACACGGGGGGGGCTGACAGACTTGACAGGCCCCTAGGCAAGGTGGGGGGGGGCACCCCTGAGAGGCGTGTGGCCTTGGGTGGAAGGGACAGGGCTGGCGGCAACACTGCACAGAGCACGCCGCACGCCCCCCACCCCCGCCCTCAAAGCCACCCGGCCCTTCGATTTAAAGGGCCCTGGCTCAGCCCTTTCGAAGCACCAGGCCCCCTGTTGGCCCCCCCCCCATCAGCGAAGCGGTGCCCTGCTTGCACACACACCCCCATGCGCTCTGGGAGGGACTCAGAGCAAGGTTGGGGGGGGCGTGGTGGATAATGCGACACTGCACCCCAAAGGGCTAACGGGCTCCTGCGATGCCCAAACCGGGGACTTGCATGGGAGCAGAGAGGGGATTGTACCGCTGGGGTGACAGCTCTGGTGCCAACAATTCAGGGGGGTTGCTAAAGTGAAGAGGGCTCAGAGCAGAGCCGGGGGAATGGTGAAAGGGGTAGAAACCTGCCTGGCAGGGCCAGACGCCCGGAGTCCGTCTCTGGAGCTTACCACGGAGCGGCGGAAGGGGTGACGACGACAGTCTGGAAGTGCCCACGTGGGGATCTAATCTATAATAACAGGCTCTTTGATCCCACAGCCAAAGTGCAATGGCTGGAAGCTGGAGTGGGACAAACCCAGGCTGGGCATAAGGTGCCTTTTAACAGGGAGAGTAAGTAACCCTGGGAACCATTGCCCCAGGACGTGATGGAGGCTTCATCTCCAGAAGGGCTGTTGGGAGGGGATGGTCTCTGGCCTGGGTCGTGCAGGGGGAGGGTCAGACCAGATGATCACAGTGTTCCCTTCTGGCCTGGGAATCTTGGACTCACTCACACCCGCAGACCCACATGCCCAGGTGTCTGCTGCCTGAGCCATTGTGTTGAAACAGAGCACCGCGCCTCCCCCTGTTCCCGCTGCCCCCGCACCCCCAGGTTCGCCCCCTGCAGCCAGCAGCAAGGAATAAATAGTGCTGGCAAGAAAACCGGGGCCCTGCTCTTTCCCCACAAGTACAGACCTAGAGCACGGGGTGAGCTCCGGGCCCTTAGACCCACTGTACCAATAGCACCAAGGGCAAGATCCTCCTCCTCCTCCCAGGCATTGCTACTTCCCGGTGCTTCTAGTACAACCAGGGCCGGACCGAACAATTCCAGTGCCCCGAGCAGACAGTTTAATTGTGCCCCGGGTTGGGGGAGGGTGAATGCGCGGCCCTGCCCCTGCGCCGGTGCGTGGGGGAGGGTGCATGCACGGCCCCGCCCCTGCCCGGCGCGTGGGGGAGGGCGCGCAGAGCTGGCGGCGGCAGGGCGCACGTGCCCGGCCTGGCCCAGCCCGGCTACTGCCGCTGGCGCGCAGCCCGGGGCCGCCTGGGGTGGGCCGAGCCTGGCCGTGCAGGGCCCCACGGCCGCGGGGGAAAGGGCACTGCTGGCCGGTGCTGCAGGGTTTAACGCGGCCCCCGCCCCGGGTGGCCGCTGCAGGGAGGCTGCTGGGAGCTGCTGCAGCCTGCAATCCGGGAGCCGAGTGCGCGGTGCCTGATGGTAGCTATAAGGAGTGCTGCGCGCCCCTTACAGCTGCCATCAGGTGCCCCCCATAGGTTGGCTCCCCGGGCAGCTGCCCGGCTAGCCCATGCCTTAATCCAGCCCTGAGTACAACTCAACCATCCCTAGCAGGGTTGGTCTTTGTAGCCCTCTAATGGCCGACCCACTGACCAGGCTATGAGTCTACTACTGCTGCCCGCCAGGGGACTTCCTCTGCCCCCTTTCCTGAGTCAAACCTCATTGCCGGGCCCCATGGGGTCATTCAAGCAGTGCTAAAGCCGTTTGTTTCCCAGAATGCTCGCCTGCCTAAAGGGGGCGGGGCAGAGAGGGCTGCGGTTTGCTTGAGAACGAAAGGGGCATTTTGAAGGGGTCTCACCTGCCCTGTCTGAGTCTGGACCATGAGACCAACCTGCCTTGGGTGACAGGGAATCAGGCTGCACCCCTTTCATTTGGGAGAAAGGGACACAGGACTTGCCAGACCAGGGGCCCATCTAGCCCGGTATCCTGGCTCTGACAGCATCCAGGCCAGGAGACTAGAAACACCCTAGTGGTCAATGATGGAATAACCTGCCCAGAAGGGAACTCCCTCGCCTCCTCCCCAGCCCCTGCCTCAAGCCTCTGCCTCCTTCCCCTGCTGTTGTCGCACACCCCACAGCAAGCACAGACTGGGGAGGGCAGATGGGACCCAAACCCACAAGTTTCGGAACATTGACAACGTCCCCAGGTCTTTGGAACCTCTCAGGATCAGGCCCCGCCCCTCGCTGCTGCCCTGGCGAACTGTCCACCTGGCAAGCGAGAGACCTTGCCCCACTGATCTTGGGGGGCCCCAGCCAGTATTCTGCCAAGCCTACCACACCAGGGCAAAGGGGGGTCAGCCCAGAACGCCTCCCTGACTCACATGCCATTGGAAAAGCCAACCCACTGCGTGCCCCTCGTGGCTTCTGGAGGCTGTAGCAGAAGTCCCATTCCATCACCATTCCTGTTGCCTAGACCCAGCTGAGGATGTGCCTGGGAACTAAATGCCCCACTGTAGTGGAGGCTCGTGTGTGAAAATGGTTGCAAATGTACAGCTCCACACGTAACCCTTAACTCTGCCCCTGCATCCTTTCTGCATCTTCCTCACTGACCCAGAGTCCCCATCCCAACACCACAAATGTGGACACTCCTATGCCCCCTTTGCAAGCTACAACTCCCTCCTCCCCCTCCCAATGCTCCCACATCCAGCTGGACCCCTCTAACCTCCTAGCAGAGGAGCACGAATCCTTACACTGAGCACAAGGGCCTTCACTAGCACAGGGCCCATGCTCAGCTGCAAAGCAGGAGAGGAACCACGTAACACTACGCTATGCCAAGCCCAAACCACACGGCACATCAGAAGTCTGCAGAGACAGGACAGAACTGAGTGCAAACAAGCGCACAGCGGCTCACCCGCTCTCCGGGGTCTGGCCCATGCATTCGGAACTGTGGGATCTGGAAGGTGATTCTCTCTGTCACATCGGTCGGCGCACAGCCCCCTTTCTGCAGCCGGCGGAGTGTGTTTCCAACTGTTCACATCTTTCTAGGATCCATCAATAATACCCCAACCTCAGCTCCCAAGCCACCAGCGACAGAAAAGGCTCAATTCCATCTGGATCGAGAGCCAGATTGGTAAAGGTATGTTGGTGCCTGATAGATGCCGAGTAGTTTCCATGACACCTACATGAATCCAGCACCTGACTCCCTGTGACTTGCCAGAGGAGGTTTGCAAAGGGAAGCCACTGCGACTGTCACCCCAGAATCTGGGGGCAACACACCCCTTCCCCTCGCCACTGCTGTGGTGTCCATGCTACATCAGGGCACTTCCATTGTGTTTAGCTTAACTGACCGATCGCAGCCCCCTTTTGGCCTCAGAAGGAGATTTCCTATCAGGGCCTTGGGCTGGCGCTGCTTGTTTGGGGCCCCACGTGTCTTCGGCTGGCTTGTCATGAAATGCACAAGCAGTTGCCCTGGCGGGTTTGCAAAAACTGTTGGGCAGCCAGAAGCAGGAGCAGACATCGGGGACCTGGGCTGCAAGGGGACCTGGGCCCCAAGCTGCTGGCCCTAGGTACGCTGGAACAAACAGCAACAGCCCAAGAGGCTTCTGGGAGCCCAGCCCCGCCCTGGATGAGCTGACAGCGCCGTGCGTCAGCAGTTGCTGTATGACATCGTTCCACACCCAGGGCAGGAAGTGGCCTCCAGCGCCAGGAACCACACCCCCCTGCACTTGGGCCCTGGCGGGAGATCCAGGCACTTGGCTTCTTCGGCACTTTGTGCACCCCAGCCCAGAGCCTGCCTCTGGTTTGAGCTCTGGAGCAAAGCCCTTGTGTTCCAATCAGCTGTGGAGCTGGCTCCCCTTGCAGCCTGTCCCCCAAGGGCAACTCCACCAAAACTGAGCCAATCAAATGGAATCGCACCCTAGTGCGTGAGAACGGAGCCGCCAAACCAGAAAAACCAGCTCTCTGCCCGGGTCACTTTCCTTTAACCCTGTCATCCCCAGCCAGCTGCAATGCTGAGAAGCCTTCTGCCCCAATTGGGGAGCGTCCAAAAGGGAATGGAAACTGGATCAGTTTTAGCCACTGTGTCTGCTTCCCAGCGCCTTGGCTGCACCAGCAAAATCAGACCTGCCATTCCCTACCGATGGGAGAGGCTTGACTGGAGCGACGCGGAAGAGTTAGTTTAGACAGAGCTCGGGTCCTTCCGGTATCTCGCAGCTGGGGGCGCTGTGGGGACTTGGGGCAGGAGCCCTGGCTGCAGGGGAAGCGCCCGGTTGTTCCTCCCAGGCTCTTCCAGCAGGAGGCGCTGCAGAGCACGTGCCATCGGCCTAGGGAGGAGCTCACATTACAAAGGGAGACAGCGGAACTGGAATTCATTTGCAAATTCCGCACTAGCAACTTAGGACTGAATAAGGATCTCAGCGGGCCAACCCACTACAAAGGCAATTTCCCCTCTCTGGATATTCACATCTTCAGACCCAGTGCTGGGAATGACTCACTTCTCCCTGGACTTGATTAGCTTCATTCACACAAGCAACTTCTCCCATATATATACTACTACTTCTGTAACCTCCACTCCCATTCCTCTGACAAAGTGGGTTTTACCCATGAAAGCTGATGCCCTAATACATCGGTTGGTCTCTAAGGTGCCATAGGACTCCTTGTTGTTCTTCCTGCAGTGCCAGCTTCACGAGCAGGGACTGCAGCAGGCTGGGAGTGCCCACTGTTGGGGTCAAGCCTCAATTGTCTCTGGAGCTGGAGACCTGGCCACGTTCCCCACCCTGGGAAATGTAAACCAACCTGACTCCTGAAATCCTCCATAGCCCTCCCATGTCAGGTGGCTCTCCTTGCCCTGCAGGGGAATGCGGGGCATGCCACACACATGCATGTAAGTGGCCCCTCACAGCAGGTGAGATGGGAAGGGCCAAGCTCTGCTGGGGGAACTGGGGGATTCCTCCTCCACCCCCCGATGCCTGCTGTGGGGAACCCATCACCTCTCTATGCTGTGTGAAACTTGGCAAGACCCTGGCTGCTGTCTGCAGGGAGTCCTGCTACATGCCAAGAGCTCACCCAGCCCATCCGGCCCGCCTGTCTCCCCAGCCTCCCTCTCTGTTACCGTAGCTAGGGCCGCTGTAAACAGAACCGCCCTGGCCTGGCACAAACAGGGGTGCGGCCGGTGCCTGGGGATTCCTGGCTCTTCCTCGACACCGCTGGGGAAGCCCACAGCCAGATGGGGCTCAGCTGCTCCTGCCCATGGGAGTGGTGGTGCAGGCATGACCCTGGTTCTCCTCCATCCCAGCAGCTGGGTATTAGGTCACATCCTGGGGCTGTTCGTGGGCCCAGGTGGCAGAGCTGGGGCAATGGAGAAAGCCACAAGGTCCATTCTCCATTGGGCAGGCAAAGCGATGTTCCCTGCCCTGCTCTTGTTGGAACCTCCCACACCATTGCCCCAGCTTCCCTCTCACTTACAGGGCTCCTGATTTACCCCAGGGCAAGTAAGAAGAGAAACTCAGACACACACCCATCCCAAAGACTTCACCTGGCGTAGGCTGGAGCCCTGGGGTTCTCTGTCTTGCTCTGCCCCTGGTCATGGGCAAGTCACTCCCCCATGCTGGGCCTCAGTTTCCCCACTTGTACAATGGGATCAAAGTTTCTGCTGCAGCTCCTTCCTCAAGGAATGGACATTTGTAAAGTGCTTGGAGCCCCTCCCAGTGGAAGGTGCTGTGAAGAGCCCGGTGTAATGTCGAGGGAATCCTTCCTGTCCCCTGGGGAGCTGCCCTGAAGCATGACAGTGGGTCCCTTCTTTTGCAAAGATTTTCTGGCCAACAGGCAGCATTGCTCTTATTGCCATGCATCTGGTAGCACATCGGGGCTTCTACCAAGCTCAGGACCCCCTTGTGCGGGGCACTCTACAGACCCTAACCAAGCTCAGGGACCATTGTGCTAGCACTGCACAGACCCCAGCGAAGCTCAGAGCCCCATTGTGCCAGGTGCTGCACACCATACAAGAGCACTGATACCTGGGTATAGGCCATGGTGTAGAAAAAGGATCTTGTTTGCACGCTGGACTTTTCCACTCGAGCCCCAGGCTCCCATATCTCTATTCACCACACCGACTACCGGCAGCCCGTGGGATAAAACCCAATAATTTATTATGAATAACATTATTATTAATCAGAAGCTTCAGGGGGTAGCCGAGTTGGTCTGTACAGGATAAACTTAAAAAACAACAAATGGTCTGGTAGCACTTTATAGACTAACTAAACATGTAGAGGGTTATCATGAGCTTTCGTGGGCTGTGCTCATGATACCCTCTATATGTTTTGTTAGTCTATAAAGTGCTACCAGACCATTTGTTGTTTTTTAAGTGTATTATTATTAATATTAATAATTTTCATTATGGAATCATGTAGATCATGGGTTCTGAAACTGGGGGGGGCGTGAAGAAATTCCAGGGGGTGCGAGGAGACCCAGCCCCCCCCCTAAAGTTTTGCTGTCCTGGTCAGCTCCTTTTTTTTTTCTCTCTCTACACGTTTTGCTGCTATTTTTTTGCGGGGGGCGGGGTGTGAGGATTTTTCAAAAATCAAAAAGGGGGCATGATGCTGAAAAGTTTGGGAACCACTGATCTAGATGCTCCATTCACAGATCAGGACCCCACTGTGCCAGGTGCTCTACGTTATTTATTAGGTGTATTACGGTAGTGCATAGCTATGCCAGTCTGACACCAGGATCCCACTGAACGTTGCCAATTAGGTGTATTACGGTAGCACCCAGGTACCCCAGACATGGCCCAGGACTCCCTGGTGCCGACGCTGCACAAACCCAGAACAGAGCGACTGTCCCTGCCCCAAAGAGCGCCCAGACAGCCGGGCTCCTTCTAGCCCTCCATGAGCTCTCCCCTCAGCTCCCAGCCCTGCCCTGCCCTTTCCACTCCAACTGAAGAAGAGCAACAAATAACCATAGGTAGCACACTCAGCCCATGGCATTCTAACCCTGTCGCCCCACCCCCACCCACCATGACTGTCAGACTCTTACACGGCTCGCTGCACACACCTCTGCCCGCCAGCACGAGTGACGGCACCGGGCTTTCTGACAGAGCCATCACAAATTGCCCAACGGCAATGGGCACCCGCGGAACCAGCTGCCTGTCCCGGCAGGTCCCCGTGGGCTGAGTGCCAGGGAGTGTATGGAGAGACAGGGCAGGGAACAGCTGACACCCTGCCCAGACTGAGGGTGGCCATAGCAGCAGAAGCTGGCATGGAGTCTCCCCTCCCCACCTCTCTCTGTTCCCTGAGCCCCAGGCTGGGAGGTCACCAAATGGAGCAAGACTTGGCTTTCTTGCCCTACTGCACCAGTGTCTGGGAGCAACCTCCATACACATGTCCCAAGGTGTGCACACAGAACTGCACATGCATGGAACTGTGTGAAGTGTGTGATTGCACACACACATTATCTTTGTGTGAGTACACAGGTGTGCCTGAGTGAGTGAGCTCACATACAGCCATGTTCACAAATGTCCCTGCCTGAATGCACACACACACACACACACACACACACACACACACACACACATCTGGGCAACTGCACAAGCCCACAAGTATGCGCCAGTGCTGGGGCACAGAGGTGTGCATGCAAGCGTGTGAGCACACAGGCTTGTGTACCTGGGTGTGCAAAGTCAATGCATGTGCAGACTGGCACTGGCATGGGTGAGTGCACCCAGCAGAGACCCAGAATACAGGCGTGTCTGGAGGGGATGTGCTCGAGAGTTGTGCCATGGCGGGGGGGGGGTGCAAGTTGCACATGCACGGTGGAGGGTGTACTAATGAACGTGCAAGAGCACACAAGAGCACCAGCATGCACCCATGTGAATCCATGTTCTGCATCCAGATTACCATGGAGGGGGGCAAATGCTGCACAGCTGGCCTCAGCCCAGCCCTCGCCCGTCCCACCCTCTCCCCATGGACAAAAGTGGGGAAACAGCCCACGCTGACCTGGGCCCCGGGGATGAATGAAGTCATCATGGGCACAGGGCACTCAGCATGCCAGGCCCTGCCTCCCTTGGGGGCACAACAGGCTTTAGACATCAAGGACACCCCCCCACCTTACGGGCACAGCCGAGTCCTCACACCCACTCCTGCTGTAACCCCCATAGGCTGCATCAATGCAGTGCCCAGTATGCCGAGGGGAGAGATGGGGCGGCACGTCCCCAGTCCCATGTCACCCTAATCTCTACTCTCAGGTGCACCTTCCTATCCCACCAGCCTCCAAGCTGCTGGCTGAAAGGTTTAGCTGCTCCCAGACACCTGCCTCAGGGCCCCAGAGCCCCAGAGCAGGGAAGAGGGGGTCAGCTGGGGTGCTATTTGCTTGGCGGCAAGAGGGTAGTTCCCCTAATTTTCCTTAGGGGAATTTTCCATTTCCTGCATACCCCTCTCCCGCAGGACACACTATAACTCCACATGTTGTCCCCCCCCCCGCAAAGCGCCGATACCACTTTGCCCACCCCCAGAGCTAACTGGTCCCCGAGGTCAGTGCCTGGATACACAGACCGCAGAAGGGCCCAATCAGAGCCGGGGGCTGGGCTTCCTTCCTGACCCCACCTGGCACATAGGCCCTGGAGGCTGAGGGTGACCAGACCTTACAGCCCTCCCACCGGCAAACCAGTTTAGGAGCAGACACTGCCCCTGCCTCCCCAGGTCAGTTAGGTCCTGGTGTCCCTTCACCCAGTCACTGCGGGGCCCTGGAACTCTGGCTCTGCCCCAGCACTGGGGCAGTAGCTGCACAGACAGGGTCTAGAGAATGAGGTGGGGGGGACTGACACAATCACTGCCAACTCGGAGGACTAAGCCTCCCGAATCTCCCTCTCGCGGAGCCAGGGGAGGGCCTGGTGCTCTTGCAGCAGAAGGAAATTCACAGCTGCACTAGTCCCAGCACCAGGCACTATGGGGGAAGGGGCCAACGCATTGCCAATAGGGGGCACTCTTCCAGCAGGGGGCACTATGGGGAGTGGGCTAGCGCACTGCCAATAGGGGGCGCTCTCCCAGCAGGGGGCACTGTGGGGAAGGAAGTGGGGCAGGAGCACAGGCTGTAGGGGGAGCTCCGGGTGGCCCGGCATCACTGTTTACTGTATCAGAACCTCTGGTAGGGTTGCCTGGTGTCCGGTATTGAACTGGACAATCTGGTATTTGGACTTTGTGTCTGGTATTTTCTAATTAAGTAAGTGTCTCTGCTTTTCCCAGGCCCGATGGAAGCCCACTCAGGACATGCATTTCGGCCCGACCTTCTGAATCCCTGCCCCCGGGTCTCCCTGGTTATTCCCCGGAGCTTTTTTTTTTTTGCTCAACACATTTTCCCTGGGGTTTTTGTTTTTTGGGGGTTTTTTTGGGTTGGTGTGTGTGTTGGGGTGGTGTTGTGGGTTGTTGTTGTTGTTGTTATTGTTGTTGGGTTTGGGGTTTTGTTTTGTTTTTTTTTTTTTTTTGCAGAGAATGAAGCCAGGAGCCCTCCCAGCAGGGGGGATGTGCCAGGGTCTGGACCCTTGGGGACAGGGATGTAAAATCCCGATTGATGAGTTAACTGGTTAAACGTTAGGGTTAACCCTAATATTTAACCGGTTAACTGACTAAATGGGACCCCGTCTGCCAGCCTGACAGGAGTCCCATGTGGGGGCCCAGCAGGGCTGCTCTCAAGGAACTGGTTAACTGTTACCTGGTAAGCATCCTCCAGGAAGGGTGATAGTTACCGCATAACCAGTTACCCGTTCACATCCCTACTAGGGGAGCTGTTTCCCAAGGGCTCCTCTGCGCTAGATCTGCCCCCCACCCCAGCAAACAGCTGGTCCCTTTAATACCGGAGGGGCTAGGGGTGGCAGGAACAATGGGCGCTCCAGGCCCTACCCACTGATTAACGACAAGCCGGGTCTTAAGGGGAATTAGCTGCCAGCTGGGCTTACGTCAGCCCCTCATTGTTCTGGGTCCTTGGAGCCAGCTGGGGCCTTCGTGAGCTTCCCTCTGCCTCTTGCATGGCAGGAGCATCTCACCCAGGCACCCCCCATTTGCCCTCCAGTGCCCCCCACCAGCCAACAGGATGGCCAGCCCCTTCCCCAACCCTAAGCCTCCATCTCTGCTTGGCAGGGCCCCGGGGAGTGGGTGGAGTCATGTTGCCTGGATCCTTCTCCCATCTGGGCCACTGCTCCTGTCCCTACCCCGTGCCTCATTTTTCGCCATGTAAGACAAGGCGAAGGCTGCCCTGCTGCACAAGATTAATTCGCCCCTCCCCATGTTGTGTCCTGTCCCGCCAGGGAGAGGTCTGGGGAAGGGACAGGGCACAACATCAACTGCCAGCCCTATGGGGTAGCTCCTAGTCCAAACTCTGTCCTGACTCGTGCAGCATAACCCCCCCCCCGTCCCAACTCCACCCCCCCACTGGTCACCCTGGGTGGGCACAGAGGGGAGGGACAGCAACAGCTCAGCTGGCATCTCCCCAGTGAGGGGCGGGCTTCAGCTTTCAAGGCTGGGAACCCAGCTGTTTCAGGCCTGAAATGGAAGGGGAGACAGACAAGGAGAGAAACAGCTTGATCTGCTGTGAGGGGACGGGAAAAGCGGCTGTACAAACAGCCTCCAGCCACCCTGTCCTCCTCGCCTGCCACTGGCACAAAGGTGCCTCCTCCTCCGCCAGCTGCAGCCGTCACTCGGTTTGCACCCGGAAAGCCTGACCACGGGGGATGTGCCTCCATGGCAAGGAGCTGCCCAATCATACATGGGAGCCAGGGTGGCTCTGGGGGCGGCATGAGGCCCAGGGTCCAGGGCTCTGGAGGACGTGCCCGACACTCAGTTGAGAACCCAGGCAGGGAACACCCCCCCCCCCCCCCCCCGGAATCCCCAAAATGCACCAGGATGCCCTGTCCTTCCAACCAGATGTTCCCACCATGGGGCAGTGCCAAAAGCTGCTGTCAAATTGAAAGGCAGAGGGACACAAACCCCCTGGGAACTGGATTGTTCTCTGCAGACCCCTTGCCAGGGCAGTGATGTAGCTTGGAGCACCTGGGCTGGGACTCTCAGCTCCTCCTGGCAGGGTGGTCGCTCTGCTCTCTACTGGATCTCAGTGAGCAGGAACATTTTCTGACCCCAGGCAGCCGGTGCCGCTCTAGCTCCTGCCCCATGGGACCCACCCCCCAGCTCCCTCCAGAATATGTTCTACTCAGCCCCCCCCAATCCAACTCTGACAGCCACACTTCCAGGGAAAACAAGTGTAACCACCCCTGGGCAGATTTGAACTTGGGACCTTTCGAGCTTAGTGTGCAGGCACTGCCACTGCTTGTGCTTGTGCTGTAAAGTCAGCTGCCACTCAGCTTAGGCTGTAGAGTGCCCTTCTTATCTCTGGTTGGAAGTGCCACTACCTGGGACAGTGAGCCACCCTAGGGCTCCGTCTACACTGCGGGTTTTTTGCAGAAGAGGAAGTGCAAATGGAGCGCTCATTTGCATATCTCGCACTGTCATTTACATATCTTCTTCTGATCCTTTTTGCGATAAAAAGCCCTGTGTAGACGGGGCCATTTGTCGGAAAGAAAACCCTTTTGCGCAAGAGCCTGTAAACCTCATTTTTTGAGGAATAAGGGATTCTCCGCAAAAGGGGTTTTTTTTCCAACATATGGCCCTGTCTACACAGGGCTTTTTATTGCAAAAACCTCTTCCGCAAAAAGGATCAGAAGAAGATATGCAAATGAGAACGTGAGATATGCAAATGAGCACTTCATTTGCATTTCCACTTCCGCAAAAAACTCGCAGTGTAGATGGAGCCTAGGTCTGGGAGACACCAGAGCGCACGGAGACATCCCCCTTCCTCACAATTCACATTGGCTCAGCCACACAATCGGTGCAGGCAAAAGGCCAGCGGCCTTGTTAGTGCACGCAGACAGCGTCACACTGCACCGGCCTGCACTGCTGCTCGCCTCCTAACCCTCTCCCTCCCTGCTGTCAGCCCCTTCTCCCCCTGCCCTAAGGGAGGGCCCAGCCTCACAGAAGTGTTGGGAGGGAGCCCATAGTGGGAAGGGAGGCAACTGGCAAAGCCGCTATCGGTGGCACATGCACCGACGGGCACCGCTCTCGGTGCTTGGCACATGGCTGGGAAAGGCTGCCTTGCCCGCGGAGGTGCCTGACACCTGCCCAGTTGTAAGTCCGGAAGGAGCAGCATTAAAGCCCTAACACTGCCAAGGGGAGCCCGGGGCAGAGGCCTGTTGCTTTGGAGGCAAAGATCCAGGGTGCTGGTCCCAGCCCCGCCAGGGTGTAAAAGAGTCTGGGCACTGGTGCATGTTACTAGTGCCCCTCGTGCGTTCTAGTGACGTGCAGGCGCCACGCTGCAAAGACTCTCCTCAATGGCTACTGTGGCCTTAGCGAGGGGAAGACCTGGCCCCTCCTGGGATGTAGGTACTGGAGCACCTGTGAAGGGCTAGACTCTGAGAGCTCCCAGCCCAGCCATGCAGTGCCCAGGTGTCTCTGCCCAGGCCGCAGGGCTGCGAGCGGCACAGTGCCCGGGTGCCAGAGGGTAAAACAAAACAAAAGGACTCCCCAACGGGCTCCACCAGCTCCTGGCTCCTTTGGCTCGTCAGTGAAATGCAGGGCAATTATCCCCGTGTCCCAGCGTGTAACACTGGTGCCCACGGGGCTGCAATCAAGTTAATTGGCCCAACAACTGTGGCCACCGACCAGCTTCGCTGGCTCGGTGCTGGCTGCCCAACCTGCAGAGGGGGGTGGTTGGGTCGGGCGCTGTCCCAGCCCCCTCTTATCCACGGGACCTCGGCAAGGGCAGGCAAGGGAAGGCACCGTAGGTGCCCAGGGAAGAGGGATGGAGGCAGACAGGAATGCAGGCCAGGCCTGGACTCTGCAGAGCCTGGGGTGACCACGCTACTGGCATCTGCTGGTGCTCAGCTCCTTAGAGGACTCCCTGAGGCCTTGGGGGGACCTGACTGTTGGAATGACAGACCAGCCCCCCCTTACTGGAGCCACCCCCCCCATTTTGGTTCACGGCCCCATTGCACAAGCACCTTTGTTTTGCAGGCACAGGGAGCCCATGGCAGGAAGGGAGGCAGCTGGCAAAGCCACTGAGCCTGGCACAAGCGCGGTGAGGGCAGAAATACAGAGGGCAGGGGGTACCTGCAGCAGACTGTAACCACACGCTTGTCACACCCTCACCTATTCCAGAGGCCTTACACTTCATCCCCTCCACCCTTCACAGCCCCACCCCTGAATGTCTTTTACCCCCCCAGCCTCAACCCCTTCACGCTCCCACACCTCTCACACCCCCCGAAAGCTCGTCACTGCTCGGCTTCCCATGGGCAAGGCGTGCAGTGGGTGCACTGCACTACACAGAAGGGTCACAGCTGCCTCCGCGCTGCAGCAATCGGCACCCTGGGTGACCGAGGGACGGACAACTGGGACCCTGGGCTCCTGGTTCTTTCTACTGTCCTGGAAAAGATTCACGGAGCGGCCCTGGGCAAGTCACATTCTCTGCTCCACGACTCGGTTTCCCCACCTGGGATAAGAAGGTGAACCCAGCTGGTGGGTGAGTGACAGGACGGATTCACTCATACTCTGGTACCCTGAGCTGGCCGGGCTTACAGACCCGCAAAACGTCTCCTTCCTCCTTTGCTTCTTTCACCGCCCCCACCCCCGAGAAATAAGCACCCCCAATGCTTGCAGTGAGAGTCGGGGAGAGTTTTCAGAGCCGTTCCTGCTTTTCGCAACCCAGCTGGCAGGTCCCACCCCCTGTCCTTGCCTTGCCAGTCCCTCCCAGCTCATTAGCCCATAAAGCTAACTGCACCCGCAGCCTATGCCGAGAAACGCACCCACCCAACCAGAAAAACAGCCGCCGCTTGCTCCTTCCACCAGCCTGCTCCTCCCCAGCTCCGAGCTCAGCGCCGGTGGGGCCGCAGGCAAAGCGCCGCACAAAGCCACTGGGTCAAACCCAGCCTCCGCGCTCAGAAGGGACCAGGCGTGTTGGGCTACAGGGCGCCAGGCCCTGACTGCCATGGGCTGCCTTTTTCTCACAGGCGCAGCGGTTGGGGCAGGACTTTCCTGGCCCTGCCAGAGGGTGGCGGGCAGGGGGCAGCCTGTGCAGCTGGCGCTTGCATTGCCCCTCCGCTAGCAAGGGAGGAAAACTGCAGGTTGGTCCAGCCGACGCAGCCTCTGTCCGACCGCCCAGCGGGAGGGCTCCAACGGAACGGCACCAACAGCTATTTCCACCCACGTGCATGTGGGGCGAGACAGAGCCAACAGGACAGCTGTCCGCTGGCAGACGCTGGCGTCGTGTTGAAACAGACACGTCATACGGACAAAACGTCTGACCAAAACAAAACAATTCACTCTGGCATCAGGGACACTTGTTTCGACTTCCGTGTTCTGTTTCATTTCCTTCTGGGTGCCATTCGGCCGGTTGTTAGAGCAGGAAGGGGGACCTTTTTTGGGTCGGGGGCCACTGGCCCACAGAAAAATCAGTCGGGGGCTGCACAGAAGTGAGCAGCAAAAAAACCCCAAACCCCACTGACGTGGCCCCGACTGACAAGCAGAAAGACTCCCCACGTTACCCTCCCCCACCAGAGCGTAGGGGGGCCCAGGCTACTAGATTTTGTGCGCTCCAGCCCCTCAATGGGGCGGACGGTAGGGGGACTGGCGCACTAGCGAGGCCTCCCCAATGCTGGGGTGGGAAGCCATGAGCCTTGGGGTTGGATCCAAGGTCCTTTGGTTCCCCACCCCTGTGTTAGAGCTACAGCTAATCGCTGCGGCTGAGCTCACTGCATGACAAGAGCTCTGTATGTCCCCCATTATTCCCCCTTCCTGTTTCCCAGGGTTCCCCCAGATCAGCAGGACCCTGTCACTGGTACCTAGAACCTGCCCTGGCATTTTGGAACCGATCGGCTGTGGCGTTGAAACGTCGTCGCCGGGTGACAGACACACCAGGCAGGTGAGGAAACCTCTGTTATTGCACCAACTTCTGATGGCAAAAGAGACCAGCCGCGGAGAGACACAAAGAAGAGCTCTGTGGTGCTTGACAGCTTGTTGATCTCCCCGGCAGATGTTGGCTCAATCTCAGATGCTCCCTCCCCCACCTGGTCGCGCTAACATCCTGGGACCAACACGGCTACAGCTGCACGGCAGACAACATGCCACAGGCTGGCTGGCGTAAGATGAGACAGTCAAGTGGCGTCTAACAGCTTCCTTCACAAGCGCAGCTAATTCACTCAACTCTACGGCCTCATTTCAATCTTACCCACTTGTTTCATTGCAGGGTTCCCGAACCAGAAAGTTTCCTTCCATCAAATATTTCAAGTGTGGGACTTTTCCTCACAATTTCATTTCGGACTGTTGGACTGCCCACAGGAGACAGAATTTTCTCTCCCCTCCCCCAGTTCTGAGCTGCCCAGAGCCCCGGCTCAGCAGGCACCAAGCACCTTTGCAAGAGGGAATGGATCCAATGAGCCCAGCTGCTGGGGCTATGTCTAGACTACAGAGTTTTGTCGGAAAAACAGCTGTTTTTCCGACAAAACCTGAGTAACGTCCACACTGCAAGTGCATTCGTTCAACAGTAAATCGAAAGAACAAGAGGGCTTTTTGGGAAAGAGCACTTTTGCAGAAAGGCGTGTGTGGACGGGGAAGAGGGAATTTTTTTCAGAAGAAGAGGGAAGAGGAAAAAGCACAGGTGCCCTGGTAGCCATTCTGTCCATTGCAATCACTGCTTACATGCGAGAGAGCATCCATGCAGTGTGGACGCTCTGTTTCGAAAAACCGCATGGCTTTTTCGATGCGCTTTTGCAGTGTGGACGCTTTCTTGCGCAAGAAGTTTTTTTTTGGAAGATCTCTTCCGAGAAAAGCTTCTTGCGCAAGAAGCTTGCAGTCTAGACGTAGCCTGGGAGGCCAGCTGGCAGCCAGGTAGCTGAAATTCTGTGGGAACTTTTTGGCCCAGTCCTACAGGCAGGGCCTCCACCCATGTGCCATGCGCAGTCCCAGTCTCTTTGGAGGAAGGCTTCTTAGTGTCGGCCAGGGGAGCAGATTTCAAGTCAACGCAAATGTCTCTTTTATGGTCGTTGCGAGCATGTCGCCCACACACTGCCAAGAACAACTCTCAAAATTCAGGCCAACTTGGTCACAGTCCCACGAGTCACGTACAGCTGGTTCTTACTGTTACTGGTGTGACAGTCACATCTGAAGAGACCGGGGGTCCCTGCTATCATGCCAAGCACCGCACAGGTCATGCCGGGAGCTGCACAGACACACAGCAAGGGACAGGCATGGGGCCATGGAGCTCATGCTCCAGGTCCCAAAGTCAGACTGGAAATCGCCAAATCTGAGAGCAACTGGTCCCATGGCTGAAGCAGCCAGTCCTGGCCCTGGTAAGCTCACAGTCTCGGTAGACAGAACATCCCCGGGGCATGAGCAGACCTGCCTACAGGCGCAAAGGGGGTAGTTGCCCTGGGGCCTGGTGATTCTACAGGGCCTGGGGCTCCTGGTCATCACCACTGCTACTGCAGGAACCCTGGGCCCTAGGCAGCTCTCAGGGCTGCCTGTGGGGGGGCCGCTGCTGTGTGCTCCGGGCAGCCCTGCCCCTTCCATCCAAGGCCACATCCCTTTTGGAAGCATGGAGCCACCCGCACACACACACCTTGCTCAGGGGCCTGGCCAGTCTGTCGGCGCCCCTGGGCACGAGCAACTATCGCCCCATTTTACAGAGGGGGAAACTGAGGCACAGAGCTGGGACTTAAGTGGCTGACAATCACCCCAGAGCCTTACCCACAAGCCCGTCCTCCATCTCTCCCCTGCTTGAGCAGCTCTCACCCCGGCAGGGGCTGGACTCAGCCGTGGTAAGCGCTGGGCACTTTGCACAACCTGCCCCTCTGCCCCCCCAAGCACAGGAGCGGCGCGCAGCCTGCTCGGAGCCCAGGGCAGGTGGACAGCGGGCAGGGTCACCAGGCAGCGCAAAGCCGCGGCTAATTGGCCTGCTCACACCACAGGGTGACAGGGCTGTGGAGTCAGCCGCCCAGCAGGTTTATTGGCCATTCCCCGCAATGACAAATGACCAGTGGCTGGGGCCCGGGGCTGAGTGGTTTGGGCTCCTGCCTGTTCACTGGCCGCACGGGTCCCGTTAGGCTGGGTTTGTGCACAGTCTCCTTTCCCGGGGCTCCCATTTCCTGCTGCCCTGCAGGGCGAATGTTGCAGAGTCACGCCAGCTTCCTGGGGAACTGCTGGAGGTTTCAGGCCCTGCGTCCCCACCGCTACTGTTCAGGGGGGCCCCAGGTTTTGCTCCTACCGTGGGATCCGCCTTAGCTGGGGGCAGGATCTGGCCAGGGCAGCCAAAGCGGGACAGAGCCCCTCGCAGTGACAGCTTGCAGGGCATCACCTCCCATCCCAGCGTTGCTGCACAGACCCGGAGCCGGGAGCTTTTCCCGCCGGCCACCTGTTCCCCGCAGCTGGGGAGATGGAATCCAAAGCCCCCCACCCATTTGCAGAGCCCCAACGTCAGTCCCGAGCAAGCCCCGGGGGAGCGCGCCCCACAGACGTTCTCCCCATGAGCTCGCTGGGGCCCTGGCCACGTCCCTGGGAGTTTTGCTGTTGATTTCAGTAGAGCCAGGATTTTGCTCTAGGCTCTCAAGGCCACAAGGGCCCATGCAGCCACTGAGTCTGAGCACCTAAATCTCCTAAGACAGAGACCCTCCCCCAGGGATTCCCACCCCCACCCATCACTCCGGTGCAAGGCTGAGTGGCCCTATCTGAGAGAGGCCCCGTCTGGCGTTAAGGATTCCAGGGGGAACAGGCAAAATTCAGGGCAGCCGCTGGCTCCTTCCCACTGTCAGACCACAAGCACCTTCACTTAGCCTGAATCTCTCTAACCCACTGACCTCCTCCATCCCCTAGGGTGGGCAGGACGAGTCAGCCAGGGTATTGGAGCCGGAGAGAGCAGGACTGTACAGTGCCAGAGCCCAGCATGGACTCCAAGACAGCCACTGTGCTGCGCCAGCACATGGGGGAGTCTCACAGCCCCTGCAGGTACCTCCCTGGCATCGCTTCAAAGCCACCAAGGCCAGGTGGGATCCTTGTGATGTGGTGACTGCCTGGTTCGCCCCAGCCAGGGATGCGTCCCCAGAACAACCGTTGGAGCAGATTCATCAGAGAAACGTCTGCTCTTAGCCAAGGGAGGCTGCACTCACAGAAGATGAGCCCCAAACAGCAGGCAAGAGCTAAGTATCTTGATAAGAACATAAGAACATAAGAATGGCTGTACTGTGTCAGACCAAAGGTCTATCTAGCCCAGTATCCTGTCTGCCGACAGTGGCCAGCACCAGGTGCCCCAGAGAGGGTGGACCGAAGACAATGATCAAGCGATTTGTCTCCTGCCATCCTTCTCCAGCCTCTGACAAACAGAGGCCAAGGACACCATTTTATCCCCTGGCTAATAGCCTTTTATGGGCCTAACCTTCATGAAATTATCTAGCTTCTCTTTAAACTCTATTATAGTCCTAGCCTTCACAGCCTCCTCTGGCAAGGAGTTCCACAGGCTGACTACATGCTGTGTGAAGAAGAACTTTCTTTTATTAGTTTTAAACCTGCTACCCATTAATTTCATTTGGTGTCCTCTAGTTCTTCTATTTAGGGAACTAATAAATAACTTTTCTTTATCAGCCCTCTCCACACCACTCATGATTTTATATACCTCTATCACATCCCCCCTCAGTCTCCTCTCTTCTAAACTGAAAAGTCCCAGTCGCTTTAACCTCTCCTCATATGGGACCCGTTCCAAACCCCTAATCATTTTAGTTGCCCTTTTCTGAACCCTTTCCAAGGCCAAAATATCTTTTTTGAGGTGAGGAGATCACATCTGTACACAGTATTCAAGATGTGGGCGTACCATAGTTTTATACAGGGGCAGTAAGATATTCTGGGTCTTATTTTCTATCCCTTTCTTAATAATTCCTAGCATCCTATTTGCCTTTTTGACCGCCGCTGCACACTGTGTGGAAGTTTTCAGAGAACTGTCCACGATAACTCCAAGATCTCTTTCCTGATTTGTCGTAGCCAAATTAGCCCCCATCATACTGTACGTATAGTTGGGGTTATTTTTCCCGATGTGCATTACTTTACACTTATCCACATTAAATTTCATTTGCCATCTTGATACCAAAAATCAGGTTGAAATACTCCTGGCATTACATTAGGGCCTTGCACAGACACCCAGTGAGAGACAGTCCCTGCCCCAACAGTGTAATCAGACAAAAAGCAAACTGAGTCACGAAGGCACTTGCCCAAGGTCTGTGGCAGAGCTAGTAACAGAACCCAGGTGGCCTGACTCACAGGATAGTGCCCTTGCTACTAGACCACACTTCCCCTTGGCAGTACAATACAACAAACTCACACCTAGTTTTGAATCCCTCCTAGGGTATGTCTACGGGTATGTCTACACGAGCCCCCTAGTTCGAACTAGGGTGGCTAATGTAGGCATTCAAACTTGCAAATGAAGCCCGGGATTTAAATATCCCTGGCTTTATTTGCATCTTCCCGTCCGGGCGCCATTTTTAAATCCCCTTAGTTCGAACTGACTGCCCACGGCTACACGCGGCAGTCAGAAGTTAATCTGAACTAAGGACTTAGTTTGGATTAACTGTTACTCCTCCTGCAATGAGGTGTAACAGTTAATCCGAACTAAGGACTTAGTTCGGATTAACTTCTGACTGCTGCGTGTAGCCGCGGGCAGTCAGTTCGAACTAAGGGGATTTAAAAATGGCGCCCGGACGGGAAGATGCAAATAAAGCCCAGGATATTTAAATGCCTACATTAGCCTCCCTAGTTCGAACTAGGGGGCTAATGTAGACATACCCCTAGAGCTGCAACCCCTGCCATGGGCCACCAACAGAATTTGAGCAAGGACCTTCAGCAAAGAGACCAACAACTGGTGATAAAGGAGCAACTCCGACATCAAGCAGCAGTAGCAGGTTGTTATCCGCTCGTGACGGAGCCTCCCGTGGTGTGGGGAGGGGGAGCAACACTCACTGCGGGCGCATATCAGTGGGGGAGCTAAAGGGCAAGCATTGCCTTGTTAAAAACGGGCGACGATCTGGCCACAGAACGATCCCCATGGGTGCAGGGTGTTGCTGTGTGATACAGATGTGTCCATCCTCCCTCCCCCCCCCCCGCACATGCTCCTGCACACCCAGCCCCCTGCACTTCCACAGCCAGTTGGCTGTTACACACAGACACACACACCCACCATCCCAGTGGCTGCTGACTCCCAGCTGGGGGGAGTGTCTGACTCCTTCAGCGCTTGTAACTGGGGCTCATGCTCCTGGGGCCAGGTCCAACTCTCACCACAGTCAACCAAGAAATTCCCTTGGGGCTGCAGAGAGTCCTGGAGCTGGAGGGCCCGGGGTGCTGGCCACTTGCACACACGCCTGCCACCTTCCTCTCTTGCGTGCGTGCGTGCGCGCGCGCACGCACGCACACACACACACACACACACACACATGCACGTGCGTGCTGATCCCCCACAGCAAGACCCACGCACGGAGCATTAAACAGCGAGCAGCCCTCTGGCTGCCGAGCCCTGATTATGGAGCATGGCGTTGGGAGGAGACGCCCAGCTTCCTCTATTGCGTGTGATGATAGCGAGGATGTGCCTGGACACATACAATAGGCAGAGAAACCAAGAGAAAGGCAACAAGGGAGGGGAAGACAATGAGTTCTGGAGCCACCCCCACGCCCAAGAGTCGCACACGGGGAGAGCCAAGCAGAACATGGGGAGGTGTCAGGGAATCCTGGGGCCGGCAGGAGATTATAACCTGGCCATCTCCCCCGCAGCCCCCCAGCTTCCCTCCACCACTACCAGGACCTTGGGGGAGAGCTGAGCTGGAACAGATGCAGATCCAGAGCCAAACCGGTTCCAGGGTCCGGATCCAAAACGTGGAGCCGTATCTGGGTTCTAAGGCATCTCCCATGCGGGAGCCCGTGGCTAGTGTCAGGCTGGGCCAGTCTGGGTTCCCTTCCTCCCTGGCACACAGTCACACAAAGGGAGCGAGTCATAAATTGCACCCTGAATCTAGTTCGTTTTTAAATCCCCCTCTCCCCCCCCCCCACACACATCCCTGGGATGGAACGACACTCCCAGGGTGGGAGGTTTTGCAAGCCTCAAGTGGGAACAGGTGGCTCCAGACACAGGGACCCTGCACCCCCCTCAAGCTCAAGCTGTGCAGTGCATGGGCTAGAACCAGGAAGTGAAACTGACTAGGAGAGCAGCTTGTTTTCACGGCCCCCTGGGTGGGGGGAAGGGGTACAAAGAACAGTGAAGGCAGCCCATGATTCATCCTGTTCTTTCAGTTTCGATCAGCGCAGGAGAGGAGAATGGGGCAAGCAAGTGGAGGACTGTGAATACAAATCACACCCATCCAGGTGGGGAAGGGACAGGATTGAGTGCACCTACAATACCTGGGTCCACACCTAAACTCAGGATCCAAACAGCCTCCTGCTTTGAAGCCAGAATTGAACTTGGGAGGACCAGGCCCATCTCTGAATGCAAACAAGAGATGTCCCTTTGACAGTCTGCAGGACTCTGCGTCCGTTTGAAACACAGAATCTCCCAGCCTGTGTCTGGAAACCAGACTGTGCCCTGGAGAAAGGGACCAGGCAAATGCCTCCCCTGTTTTTCAGCTGATGAGTAGCGGAAACCAGAAGCCTTCCTCTATAATTAATAAAGGATCATCATGATCATTCATATATATTGATTAGAGCGGAAGCCGTGGTTTAAAAAGCTGGGTGCCAATTAAACATGCAAATTAGCTCATCAGCCTTTGGGGGCAGTGGGCTGCAAGCCCCCGAGTCGCAGATTGATAGTCTATGGGCAGGGGCAGGGGCAGAGGTTCATCAACCTGGGCCCCACCTGCTTTGCCCCCTGTAGGGCTGAGGGTCGGTGGTTGCTTTTAGCTCCAGAGCAGTCCTGAGCCCTGCTGGGCCCGGTGCCCCAGGCCAGAGACGCACAGAGCTGACATCCTGTTTAATAAGAGCCCGGTCACCGGGGCCACACCCTGCCAACGTGCTGCCTCGGCGTCAGTCACCAGCCACTGGGCCGGCCCCGGAGACAGGCAGCCACTGAGTCCCGCTCACGCAGCAGCTTCCGCTCAGCTACACGAGATGTGGACAGGCCAAAGCCTGCCTGGATCGGCCCCAAGTACACACAGGCTGGTGGGTGCTTTGGCCTGGGCATTTTCCGGGCTCCCTCGCCCACCTCAGCTAGCTCCATGCCTGTGCCCTTGCTCTATTGTCACAGAACCCTCCTGAATGGGGCACAGAGACCTCAGTGGGCAGGCAGGGACCCACTGGCTCGGGAACACTAGCTCCCAACCAGCCTTGCCCCTGCAGCCCACCTCCTGCCGGAGCCCAGAGCCCCCTCTATGTGCAGCCCCCCCAAGCCGTTCCTAGCCCCAGCCTGCTTCCCAGACCAGGAGCAGCCAGTCAGCCTGTGCTGGGGCCAAGGCAAGCAGGAGGGGGCCTTCCGGGCACAGTGTGGGCGGGACCACGCTTGGGGAGGCCTACAACACACAGCACCCAGGGAGACCCCCCAGCAGGTGGAGGTGCCATTGTGCCGGGTGTTATAGGGGCACTGAGCAGCCGCTCACCTGCCCGGTCCTGCCCAGCTCGGCTTGTTATGATCCCGCCGTGCCCTGAGTCAGGGCTGGTTCTGAGCCACCTGACTCAGCAGCTCAGCTGACAGGGGGCAGGGCTGGGACGGGGCAGCGTTGGTGGAGTCGCTGGGAGCCAGCCAGGCTGGATGGGCAGGTGCCAACACACAGCCTGAGGGGAGTCACGGAGGGGCGCACACCCCTGCTGGGGTGTGCTTGGTTGCAGCTTGCCCCATCTCTGGGAGCCACACGCACACCCCCTTGGACAGCCGTGCCAAAGAGTCCCCATCCACAGTGCTGTCTGCAAGGGAGCAAGTGTCCCCCGGAGTTGTAGGGATGCCAGAGCCGGTCCGGGGGCAGGGGGATCACAACCGTGAGCCATGGGGAAGCGAAAGGCACCTGCCTGATACCGGGCAAAAGAAGATGCCCAGGGCCCAGTTTGTGGGGGCTGCAATGCGGTGGGGAGAACCGGGGGGGGGGCACCCCATGCAGGACACTGTTTGAAAACACCGGAGGCCCAAAGGGCTCAACAGTCTCACTCTGCCAAAGCCACCGGGGCCCGATCCTGCCCCCCTCTGGGTTTCAAGCAGGATCGGGGGGGGGCACTCACCCCCCCTCCCAGCCCCAAGGGAGGCGCATCGCTGCCGGGCGGGGCGGCCAGGACGGCCCCTCTGGAGCCCCCCCGCTCGGTGCTTAGGGACAAGCTGGGGCCGGGCGACTCACCGGAGGCTGCGAGGCAGAGCAGCAGGAATCTCCACGCCGCGGCGGCCGCTGCCGGTGCGAAGGGGCCGCTCATGACGCCGCTGGCACGACACGCGTGGGGTCTTCCTGCGTGGGGGGGTCCCCTGCGGATCCCCCGGGGCCGGGCCTCGTGCGCTCAGGGCCCGCTGGCTCGCTGGCTCATGCCCGGCCGCTGCTGCGCCTCGGCTCCCCAACCTGCTGGCCCTGCATCGCCGGGGCGGGCGGGGAGGGGGGGGGGGAGGAACCTGTCTGGCAGGTCGGAACAGGTGTTTCTCTCAGGGGCGCGGCCTCGGCCCGGGCCCTCCCCGCTGCGCTGGGCCGAGGCGAGCAGATCCGGGCACGATCCGTGAGGATCGGGGCCCGGGGGCTGCCAGGAGGAGGGGGGCGTGAGCTGGCTAACTGCCCAGCCTGGCCCTGGCCTGCCTGCTGGGGGGGGGGGCGCGAGGCGGACAGGGAGTGGGGTGGGAATAGAGGGGGTGAGTCCACAGAACCGGGTCCTGGAAGAGCTGAAATCCCAGGTCCCCTACCCTGCCTGTGCAAGATCTGCCCTGGATTAATACCCCCTCAGCGCCCATCATAACAAAGGGCTGTCATCATTTTACAGAGATGGGGAAACTGAGGCACAGGCAGGGCATGACTTGCCTTACATCCCCCAATGGCGGAGGCAGCAGAAATACAGTCTAGATCTCCTGGGTCTCTACCTGCTAGTCCAGACTGCCTCCCAGGAGTAGCTTCCTCCTCACCAGCTCCCAGCTGAGCTATGATGGGGTGGCTTTCCCTCCAGGGTACACCAGACACAAGGTGGGCTACATGATAAGCCCCCAGAGCTCGGGCTTGCACCCAGG
Source organism: Pelochelys cantorii (assembly GCA_032595735.1). Classification (NCBI taxonomy): domain Eukaryota; kingdom Metazoa; phylum Chordata; order Testudines; family Trionychidae; genus Pelochelys; species Pelochelys cantorii. The sequence continues at coordinate 14,001,499 of CM064349.1, read as the reverse complement.
TCCCACCAGTGCTATCCCAGCACCTTTCCCCCAACCGTGCTGGCCCGTCAGCTGTCCCAAGAGCCGGGCAGCGGACCATCCTGCAGTCTCTTAAGACAACAGGTTCTAAGGAGTATTTCTGTTTCTCTGCTGTACCAGTGGGGTGGGGGGTGGGGTGTTGGGGGCAGGTTCTGAGCCCACCCTGGACCCACGATGAAGGCACCGATATTTGCATAGACGAGATCCCAGCTCCAGACGAGATCCCAGCACATCAGCGTCACATGTGTGCCAGGGAACTGGGGCAGGGATCCTGCCAGGCACAGTGTGGGACAGCTGCGTTCCAGCCCCAGCTTTAGCATGGCCTCCTGCAGGGCTGACGGGGGACATGGCCCCTCCGCCTCCTTCTCCCCATCTGTCTGGGACCCTGGCTGCCCCTGGGCTGCTCCGAGGGTTAATTCTGTAGCTATGAAGAATGGCTCAGGGGGTCGGTTGTGCCCTGCCCCACCACAGACTATAGGACCTCAGCGCTAGATCCACAAGGGGGACATGGGCTCAGAGGGCAACACCAAACTTGAGGTACCTGCTGCCCACCTGAGTTCTGTGTCTGGCACCCAGCCTGGGCTCCCTGGACCATGTTCTGGGGGAGGAGAGGGGTCTGGCCTGGACCCTGCGCCTCCAGGGGCTTTAGCTGCTCTCGAGGCTCCCCCATGAGCCCTCTCCTGGTGCCAAAGTCAGGGCAGTTTTTGCTCCCCAAAACCCACAGGGCTGTGAGATGCAGGGGAGTTGCTCTTTGTTTCTCCTGGTTCACGTGGTAGGCCACGCTTCAGTGATAGGCAGCCACCCACTGGGATGGACACGGAGCCCAGAGACTTTCAAAGTTCTGCTAGTTTAAAAGGGCCAGTCAATTGCACCTTCAGACTGTGTGTGTGTGTGTGTGTGTGTGTGTGTGTGTGTGTGTGTGTGTAAGGCCTCAGCTCCAGGAGTCCTGTTAATGGAGGACATGTTGTTTTATGTTGCTTCACATACATAAAACAATCAGGTCCCTATCCCTCCCTGTTCTAGCGAAAAGCTTGAAAATGTGATTCCCCAACAGCTCACAGCCCAGAAAGGCAAATGTTGGGGTGCTTTGAATTAATTTAGTCATGCAAAATAAAACTCATGATTTCTGAAGCTGCTGTCGGGATTTTGGGGTGGTGGATGGTTCTGAGACCAATGAGATGATCGGAATGGCTCCGGCCGGCCTTGGAATCTATGAATCTGTGCAAATGCCTGAATTACAGCCACAGTTCTCTTCTCGGCCTCTCTGGTGTAAATCAGGAGTCATTTGGCTGGTGCAAATGGAGCAAGGCTGATGTGCATGTGAAGAGAATCCAGAGCTGATTCCTCCGCTCCTCTCATTTTAATCGAGAGCAGCAATTCCAGGCCCAGCAGGGCTAGTAGAAACTGTGGCAGGGAGACAGCAGCTCCAGGGGAGAAAGATTCTAGCCCCAGTCCTTCTGTATGATCACTGCCCAGCCAGGGGATGTTTCGCCTTCTGCAGCATCACAGACCTCACCTGCGCAATGGAATTGAGCGCATCCCAGACAGAGCTGGGGAAAACGTCTCCTTGAAACAAGCAAAGCAAACAGTGCCATCTCCAGAGGCAGATCCTGTGGCACAGAACCTGCCTGGTGTGTCACGCTGGGAATTTTAGGAACCTGATGTGTGCCTCAGTTTCCCCTATATTTTGCATGGCTCCCCAGTGTGGGAGGGGTGAAAGGCCTAAGCTTGCTCTCCAGGCAGGCTAAGAGACACAGGCACGTGCATTGTCTCGCTGTCCGAGCCTCGTTCGGAAGGACTGGCCGAGGCCACCGCCATGTCAAAGGAGAATCTGAGCCAATAAGGGGCAAATCCAATCCCCAGGCATGGGCACTGAGCAAGACCCCAGAGGGAGATGGATTTCCCCGCCTTGCAGCAGGGGAGCTGAGTACAGATCCCCCCAAGCACTGGGAAAGGGTGAGGGGAGGGGGTCAGAGTTGGCTTTTGGAGGGAGCGAGTGGGTCTCACCTGGGAGCTGAGGGGGGTCAGACAGAGCCAGAACATGGGGTTCACTGCAGCATGGCTGGGCTCTGGGCCGACCAGCCTGGTCTGTGCAGCAGCCTCCCGTTCCCTGCACTAACCTACGACTTCCCCGGCTGGGTTCCAGGTGAGTAATCCTGGGTGAGGCGTGTTGATCCCGGCAGAGTGGAGGCATCTCTCCCAGAGGTCTGGCTTGGTTGGATTCGCGGAGCAATGCTCACAGTGTGAAACTGGAGGGCTGGCTTCAGGCAAGGAAGTGAGGTTGGGGATCCGGCCCACTGAAGGGCACCTCCTAGAGCCAATTCCAAGGCTGGGGACATAGCACTGACCCTGTGGATCTGCACCTGGCCAGCTGCATTCCAGCTCCCTGCTGCAGCTCCCAGGCCCAACAAACCCTGCCCAGGCCCTGTTCACCCCACTCTCTGTGGAATACAGTAGCTGCTGGATTAGGAGGAATTTGGCACCACGGTGTATTTAAAAAGCTGTTTATTTCACTGCCAGGCTGATTCGTAACCTGCATCACCACTTTACACACGGCGAGCGAGAGCCAAGGTCAACAACACCTGCAGTAGCAACAGCTGCGACTGGGGAGCAGGAGAGTTGTAGAATACACACGCACACACACACAAGACAAAATTCCCCCCAGCAGAGGCCCAGTACGCAGCCCCTGTGGAATCCAGACGGTGCGTTAGCCTTCATCCTGTTGGACAATCCAATAGGATGGTTCCAAAAACCCAGGGGACAGGTCTGAGTCCCTGGTACATTCTCAAGGCTGTAGGAGTAACCTGCATAAGCCTAGTCAATGTCAGTGGGGCTGTGGCAGGTGTCACCAGGTGGCGCTATGGCACAGCCTTCCAAGGGGTTGTTCTTAGCGTGTGAGCAAGTTTGAACTCTTGGGAGACATGCTGTGGTGGAGTTAATTTATGGGTGATGCAGGATGGTGGGAGGGCGTGGAGTCAGTTACAGAGGCAGCTGTTCCCTGGGAACCAAGTGTTAACACTGGGCTAAGATTCCTGGAAGCTGCCTCGTGCTGTTTGTGGCTATCCCTGCTCCAGAACCGGGCATGCATGAAGACACAAGGTACACTTAGGCTAGCCCTGGACTCCACATCACTAATTTCTCCTCCACTGGCCAGGGGGAACGGCAAGGCCCCAGACACCTGCGACTACCCGACAGAGAGATGCCAATGGTGTCAGAGCAGCACGCTGGTGGCAGAATGGGCTCTTGGGTCTATGCTTGGCTCCTGTGATACAGCCCGTTCCCCATGGGCTGATCTGCTCCATCTCTGCCGGCCTGGATCTCACTTTGGCATTTCCTGCCTGTGTTCCTAGCCTCCTTTGTCTCATTTCTCCCAGTTCCCACTTTCCTTTACCCTTGTGAATTTCAGTCATTACTGTGCTGTTTGCCCCATGGACTGGATTAATGACAGTGATGGCAGTGCAGAGAGGCCCTGTGATGGGGTGGACCAGGCCTCAATGCCCCCTGCTGGAGAAGACCTCCAAGCAGGTTAGAGTGGCTGTAGGAGAAGTGGCCAATCAGAGGAAGGTCCTATAAAAGGAGCTGCAGGGCCAGAGGCAGGTCAGTTCCTCTGGGGTCTTCAAGCTGGGCAGTGCAGGAAACTGTCTGGCTAAGGAAGCAGCATCACTGTTGCTAGCTCGGAGGGGAGATGGTCTATTCTGGGACGTTATGATGAAGCACTGAGATCAGGGTGAAGATGCTGTCTCCAGGAGGGGAAACCCTCGGGGCGCCACTCTCTCTGCGTGGGGGAATGGACTTGATGGGACTATGCAGAGGGCACCAAGATGGGCCCCTGTTAAACGCAGACCTTGGAAGGGGTTTGTGTGAGATCACACGTAGGTGGTGTGTGACTCGGCTGGAGGACTGAGTCACCAAAGAGGCAATTGGAACGGAGAGAGTGCAGGCACAGGCACTCGGCCAGAGGAGGATGCTCGCCAGAGGTGAGTGCCACCTCATTACAGGCCCACCCGGAGACCAGGGACCCTTTGCACCATGGACTCTGATCTCTGATAATGGTGAGAATCATTAGCCACTGGGACAATGTACTGAGGGCCGTGGTGGATTCTCCATCGCTGGCTCTTTTAAAGTCAAGATGGGATGTTTCTGTAACAGGTCGGCTCTGGGAATTATTGGGGGGCAGTTCTCTGGAGTCTCTGTTAGACTTGGGATCTAGGAGCATGAGACTCTTTTGCCTGGCACGGTAACAGGTGTGGCACACTGTAATGGCCTCACATTATTATTGTTCAGCAGGACAGTTTCGGTTGTTGGGCTTAAGGGATGGGACCAGATTGAGTTGGGGGCTGTGCAGATAAGGGGTCAGACTGCATGATGTGGTGGCCTCTTCTGGCCTTAACTCTGACTCTCTGACTTTATAACTGAGATCATGGCCCGGCTGGGCCAGCGCTGCACTGACCCCAGCCAAGATCAGAATCCCTGTTGCGCCAGGCGCTGTACAAAACTAATGCTCAGACTCCATTCTGCTACTGCACGTGTCGTCCAAAGATCTCAGCCTGGAAGGGTTTATGTCCTAACTCAGTTAGGAATCTGCTCATCCAAAAGGAGCCACTGTTAATGGAAAGAGGAGCGTCCACATGAGACCTTGCTCTCGTTTAAATCGGTTTTAAAACAGACTTGAATTAAGTCATTGGCACGTCCGCACATAGGCCTGGCCTGGCAAAGAGTCAATGAATTTTGTGAATCAGATTTGGTGAGACAAAGATTGGATTGGAAAAGAGGGGTTTCTAGAGTCCAATTGGCTGAAGGTGGCCAGGGAGAGGGTAGATTAGATGGGGTGTATTCCCATGGATTAGGAGAGAGGGAGGTAAGATAAGGAGAGGCAGAGTGCATCCTGTGTTTACTGTCTCCAGTATGTTACATCTTCCCTCTCCCGGGTGGGTTTTTGTAGCCCAGTTCCTAACAGGTTATCCAGCTGGTGTGTTCACTGCTCACAGCCAGCTATGTCTGGGTGAGAACAGGTGGTGCTGAGTGATTTCTCTGGGACTGATGAGAGTGAGCAGGTAGTGAACCCCCCCTCCCCCCTACACACACACGCACTGCACACACTCTCCCCTCCACAGCTCTGTTATTTTTTCAAACAGCCAGGATGGGTTCTGTGGATCTGGAGGACGCCCCTGGCTGTCCGGCATCCTGCCCCACTGGTTTGTGCACATTCATATTTTCCAGGCATTCCTTCACCTGTCCCCACCCTGGCTCCTGCACCCATCCCACCACTGTCGCCCCAAGACCTGCTGGCTCATCAAAGGAGACTCCACCCCGGGCCGGACTGGCAGGGCCCTCTAAAGCAGTGGCAAGTACACAGAAATACACAGCAGTGTGCACTGATGCACACACACACACACACACGTGCACACGCGCACACACACACACACACACACAAATACAGGCTGAGCCCAACAGGCACTGATACGCTCACCCACACAGAAACGTGTACACATGCCCACACTTAGCTCACCCGCGCCTGCAGCGATGTGTAGACACAGAAGGGGGTGCTCAATGCGTCCCAGGTATCACCCCGGCTGGCAGACGGCCTTCCAAGGGCAAATAAACCCCCTGTTCCCTGCCCAGCAGCCCTGGTCCCATCTTGGGGTACTTGCTTGCACTGGCCTGGTGGGAGTGGTGGGTACCCTTCCCAGCCCTGCCCTCGGGCCTCCAGGTGGCTGGGGAGCTGCTCCCAGGACAGAGATGTGGGGTGCTCATGGCAGCGCAGGAACATCTGCAGCCTCAGTGTCCCTAGGTGGCTGGGGAGACAGCAGGGCATGGGAGCCCCCCGCTCCTTCCCCTGAGCCCGCACAGCCACTGCCAGCCCTGGGTAGGCTCAGAGACGGGCACGAGGAGGCAATCCTGGCAAAAGGCAGCGGGCAACAGACTCTGACACCCCCCTCCCGGGAGTATGTCCACCCTCCACGAGCAGTAGGGCTTTTATCCTCGCTGGGCGCTGCACCAGCAGGTGCTGCAGAGCCGGTCGCACGCTCACACAGTGTGTGACACTGCCCTCGCCCAGAGCATGTCGTGAATGCCCCAGTGGGTCCCCGGCACTTGTGCCACCTCCCGCGTGTGCCCCCAGTTCAGCTGCTCTTCTAGTGCCCCCATGGCCCTCAGGAGGGGGAGTCCCGGCAGCCCGAGGGTGCATAGCTGGGGGCCGACTGGTGCCATCATGCCCAGACACTGAGCGCCCCTGCCCGGAGCACTCCCAGGCTATGGGTGGGTCATTGTCCCCATGTCAGTGAGGGGAGCTACAGCCTGGGGCTCCAGCGGCTCTGACCACTAGGCTGTGCTGCCCAGGGCCTGGGCTCTGTACTGAAAGCCTGAGTTCTCCAAGAGCTGGCGGGGTGCCAAGGAAATAACCCAGCCCCCCCAGCCCAGCAACACAGCCCCAGCCAGCCCCCCACCAAGGAACCGAGCCTTAGGCCCAGCCTCCCAGCCTATGGCTCAGACCTCTAGCCCAGCACCACAGCCACTGGGCCTTGGCCCAGCCCCCCCAGTAGAGCAGCCCAGCTGCCCCCATTCCTCTCCCCGACCCCTGACCCTCTGAGCCTGTCTAGTGTCAGACAAAAGTTGCACTAATATAGCGGCACCAACGCACTGGTCTAGTGTCCAAGGCTGGGCCAGGGCCTGAGGCATTGGGCCAACACCCCTCAGCCATGGCTTCAAGCCCTTGTAGACACTGCCTGTGGGAGTTAGGCACATAGAGGCTTTTGAAACACCTTTAAAAGCCTGACTCTAAATCACGCTGATGCCCCAACTCCCCCCGGCACAAGGGGGTGACAGCCTGGCCCTGCCCCATCGGGCTGCCCAGATACCAGGAGGATGGGTACAGCAGGGCTAGTGGCATGGAGGTGTATGGAGTGACTCCCAGTGGTGGGGCTGTGGGGATGGTGGGGTCAGGCTGTACCAAAGCGGCTTGTCTGCCCCAGGGCGCAGTGACGCTGGGATCCTGGGGGCAGGATCGGGCCCTTTGCCACGGGAAACTGGCCCCATAGGGAGTTGCCAGGCAAAGTCCAGGGGTGCAATGTCTGGGCAATGGGCGGGGGAGGGAGCCAGCCCCACTCACACCCAGCGCATCAGCTACAAGCCATAGGTAACAAGGCCTGGAGCTGGCTGACCCTGTGGGTGGGCCTGGCGCTGTGTCTGCAAGAGGACGTGTGCAATTTGGCCCCATGTAGGCATCGCTCCTGCTCTGCTCATGCAGCCAGGCCCTGCCAGAGTGTCGCTGCCTGAGTCACCCTGACTGACAAAACAGCAGGGTCAGCAAAACCTGCCTCAACCCATCCAGCAGAACAAGCTGCTGAGCCCGAAGGGAGAGGGAGGGCACAGCCTGGGCCAGGACCCTGGGCGGGGATGGGGAGAAGGAGTAGCCCCCCTGGGGGGGGCAGGGGCAGGGCTGGATCAGCAGTGGACCATCCCAACTCAGCCAGGGGGCAGGGGGCACATGGCAGCAGGTGTCTGTGCAGAGAAGGAAGGAGGCCAATTCCCACTGAACCTCCTGGCAGGACACGTTTCAGACACCGCCAGAGCCCTGCACTTCTGCCAGCCTGGTGCCCCCGCCAGCCTTGATCCATCCCCCCCAAAGCCCTGACCAGCCCCTCTCTACCCCCCAACTCTAATCCACCATCCCTCCTCCCGCCCCCAACCCCCGATCCACTCAGGCCCCAACCCTAATGCAACCTGCCCCCCAGCCTCTATCCACCCAGCCTGCCCACCCCCACTCCACCTGCCCCCCAGCCTCAATCCACCCAGCCTGCCCACCCCGCTCCACCTGCCCCCCAGCCTCTATCCACCCAGCCTGCCCATCCCCCTCCACCTGCCCCCCAGCCTCTATCCACCCAGCCTGCCCATCCCCCTCCACCTGCCCCCCAGCCTCTATCCACCCAGCCTGCCCATCCCTGCTCCACCTGCCCCCCAGCCTCAATCCACCCAGATCACCCACTCCACCTGCCCCCCAGCCTCTATCCACCCAGCCTACCCATCCCCCTCCACCTGCCCCCCCCCGCCACTCTCTAGCCACCCAGTCCCCAACCCTGCTCCACCTGCCCCCCACTCCCAGGCCCCCAGCAACATCTATGAGCCGCTAAGCATCACTACATCCTGGATGGAAAGGGTTAATTCTCTCCAGGATGGGGAAGGGGCAGGATGTGGGGCGTGGGGCACATCTGGGCTGGAAACACCCCTCGGAGCCTGGGGAGGGGATGCTCAGACCCCAGGTGGGGAAGTGGAGGAGACTGGGCACTGACCACAGCTTGCCTAGGCAGTGAGACATGGGGATGGGGGCAGCCATGACCAGATGGAGCTTCTGCCACCATCCCCACCCCTCCCCCCTCCCGCGCCCATACAGGCTCTGGCCTGGGCTTCCCTCCTGCTGACTGACAGACTCTGGCCCCATGTCCCAGGCACAGCTCAGAGCCTGGGAATTCGGGGCGCCCCTGGTGGGGCTGGTAGCAGCCGTGCTGAGCAGGTCTCAGTCAGGAATCGCCTAAGGGACAGGTGGATGGGAGCCACACCAGGCCCCCTGCCTGTCCCACTCTCGGGACACTGCAGCACCAGGATGCAGCTGAGGTTTCGGCTGGTTTTATTGGCACATTCAGGTCACTGGCACATGGATCAAGGTCAGCGCTGGGCACCATGGCTGGCCAAGGGCAGGGGCAGGGGCTGGGACAGGGCAGAGAGCTCCAGGTTGTAAGCATTGGAGGTTTTGGGGTCTGTTGGGTCTGACTCGAGGACAGGGATTGGCCGGGGCCTTGTGGGTCTCACTGGAGGACTGGGATTGGCTGGATCCTGTCAGGTCAAGTCTCACTGGAAGGCAGGGATTGGCTGGGTCCTGGCAAACATCGCTGGAGGACAGGGATTGGCTGGGGCCTGGCAGGTGGCATTGGAGGGCTGGGATTGGCTGGGGCCTAATGGGTATCAATGAAGGGTGGGCATTGGCTGGGGCCCAGCAGATAGCTCTGAAGGGCAAGGATTGGCTGGGGCCTGGCAGGTATCAATGAAGGGCAAGGATTGGCTGGGGCCTGGCGGTGGCACTGGAGGGGTGGGATTGGCTGGGCCCTGACAGATGGCATTGAAGGGCTTGGATTGGCTAGGCTAGGGCCAGATGGGTGTCACTGGAGGGCAAGGAGCCATCAGGGCGAGGGCAGGGGCAAGGGCGGGGAGCTATCAGGACCAGGCCATGTGTCCTGGTGGTTGTGGGGGTTCAGCCGCTCGCCACATTGGAAGTCTCTGGGGACGGGCTCTTGGAGACGGCGCAGATATGGAAAATACCTGTGGAAGAGAGAGAGAGTCAGGGGAGGGAGGGATGGTCAGGGAAGCATCAGGGGATGCGGAGGGGTAGAGGGCACAAGTGGGGTGGGCAGAGGCAGAGCAGGGGTAGATGGCAGGGCCTCTGCCCATTTAGCTGCTCCCCTCCTCCCAGGGGCACTGTGGGGTATCCGTCAAACAGCCCTCCTCCTCAGGCCTCCCTGTAGGCCAGCACCCCTCAGTGCTGCTCGGGCCCTGGGAGCAGAGCCCTGCTGGGCAGTGGGAAGGAGGGAACAGCATATGTAGCTCCAGGCAGCCAGGATCTTGGCTGGGGGGTGAGCAGGGAGCCCAGGCCTGGGATCCATGGCATGGAAAGGGAGATGGGGTGCAGTGGTGGGCCCCCAGGAGCCTGGACACACAGAGGGAAGCAGAGGAGGACCCCTCTGGAGCAGTTACCTGCCGAGAGGGTGAGGATGACGGCGATCCAGCCCAGGATGTAGGACCAGGAGAAGCGCCAGTCAGTGTAGCGCTTACCAAAAAAATTCACCGTCACGCCAGTGTACACCGACAGCCCCAGCAAAGCAAAGAGACCTGCCAGGGGGAGCAGAGGAGAGAGAGGGCTGAGCACCGACTCCACTCATCACGTTCAGGTACCAGCAATGCAGGGCTGCCTGCTAGAACACCTCACACCAATGCACTTGCATGCAGGGACCTGGCCCGGCGCGGCTCTGCTACAGAAGGACCCGCCTGCCTCAGCACTGCAGTGCTTGGACCTGGCACTTTGCAGCTCTGCAATACAGGGACCTGGCCCACCTCAGCACCGCAATGCTGGGTCCTGGCATGGCATGGCTCTGAGAGACAGGGACCTGGCCTGGAGCATGCAGTGCTGGGACCCGGCACAGCTTAGCACCAATATGCAGGGACCCAGTGCAGCACTGCAATGCAGGGACCTGGCGTGGCTCAGCACTGCAATGCAGGGACCCAGCATGGTTCAGTACTCTCCTGTGCTACTTTTACTGAACATGACTGGCTATGGGGAGAAGTTGCCCCCCCCCCACACTGTGTCTGGGCCTGTGAGTGGCTCCCCCTTTCGGAGCCCCCTGCCCTGTGCTGCTGGAAGGCCAGAACAGTCACTGACATGATGGGATGCCCTCCCCACACCCACCCCAGCCAGCCCTGTCCCTAAAGACTCAGCCAAACTCTTCCTAGTGGTGCGGTAGGAGCTGTACAGGAGAGGCGGTTCCTGCCCCCACCCCAGGTCGGTCCCCTTGCTGGGGCCATGGGGCTACTCTGAGCTGTTCCCCGGCCCTGCCCGCCCTGCCCCAGCCCTGTCACTCTCCCAGGCAGCTCCCTGGGGTAGCCATGGAGCGGGCACTCACCTAGCTCTGCCACCCTTGTCCCCACACCCCACCCTCAGCTCCTTGAGCTGTGCCACCCGGCCCGAGTGCCAGCGTCCACTGCCATGGGCCAGGGGCCTGGGGCCTGCCAGGAACCAGCCTGCCCAGAGCCCGCCAGGCAGCTCCATGGCTCCCTCTGCTGGGAATGTTTTCCAACCCGGTTCGCTCCCGGCTCCTGCACCTGCTGCAAACCCTGAGCTGGGTCCCTCCTTCCAGCACGGCTGCATCCTGCCCCCAATCCCACAGAAAAATGGTCAGAGCGGCCCATCCAGCCCAGCCTCGGCCGAGGGCAGTGCCAGGTGTGCCTGAGCCATGGCGGGGGGGGGAAGGGAGAGGACACAGCCGTGGCTAATCTACCCCCAGCTGCCCCTGCAGCATCCCCAAGAGCAGGGCCAGATCAGCCCCACATTGGGCAGCCCAGCCATGGGACTTGCGCACGAGAGCCACGCCAGGAATTATTCCAGGGCAGCGGGCGAACCGCCCAGCTACAACCAGACCCAAGTTGGCTTTGCAGGTGCTTCTCCATCCCAGCCTGGCCGCTTTCCCGTCACCTGCTGCCTGCCAGTGAGACCCCAGCCCCTTCTCCCGGCGGCTCCAAAACCCAGCCAGTGGGAGGAGTCGTTCAAACTCTCCCCTAGAATCATAGAACCATAGAGCTGAAAGAGACCTCAGGAGGTCATCAAGTCCAGCCCCCTGCTCTAGGCAGGACCAATCCCAACTAAATCAACCCAGCCAGGGCTTTGTCAAGCCGAGACTTAAACACCTCTAGGGATGGAGACTCCACTACTTCCCTAGGTAACCCATTCCAGTGCTTCACCACTCTCCTAGTGAAATAGTTTTTCCTAATATCCAACCTGGACCTCTCCCACTGCAACTTGAGACCATTGCTCCTTGTTCTGCCATCCATCACTACTGAGAACAGCCTTTCTCCAGCCTCTTTGGAACCTCCCTTCAGGAAGTTGCAGGCTGCTGTCAAATCCCCCCTCACTCTTTGCTTCTGCAGACTAAACAGACCCAACTCCCTCAGCCTCTCCTCATAGGTCATATGCTCCAGCCCCCTAATCATTTTGGTTGCCCTCCGCTGGACCCTCTCCAATGTGTCCACATCCTTTTGTAGAGGGGGGCCCAGAACTGGACACAATACTCCAGATGTGGCCTCACCAGAGCCGAATAAAGAGGAATAATCACATCTCTGGATCTGCTGGCAATGCTCCTCTTAATGCACCCCAATATGCCTTCTTGGCTACAAGGGCACACTGTTGATTCATATCCAGCTTCTCATCCACTGTAACCCCCAGGTCCTTTTCTGCTGAACTACTACTTAGCTGGTTGGTCCCCAGCCTGTAACAATGCTTGGGATTCTTCTGTCCCAAGTGCAGGACTCTGCCCTTGTCCTTGTTGAACCTCATCAGATTTCTTGTGGCCCAATCCTCCAATTTGTCTAAATCACTCTGGACCCTATCTCTGCCTTCAAGAGTATCTACCTCTCCCCCTAGCTTAGTGTCATCTGCAAACACAGTGCTGCCAACACTGACCCTTGACCACTGGGCACTGCCCCATCCCCTAGCTGGCGTAGAGCCCGCTGGAGCTCTTCACCCTCTGGGCCTACCCCTATGACTCACCATGGCTGCTGGGGGCCCCGGCCTGGCCAGAGGGATGCCCTGAGAAGCCAGAGAAGAGCTCAGCCTCCTTGGCTCTCTGCTGGCCCCATGGCATGGTATGGAGTGGGCAGAGCAAGTGAGGGGGAGCCTGGACTCACACATGGCCTGCTGGGCTAGGCAGCTCTTAGCCACTCTCAGCTTTGGTAGGGGTCCAGCCAGGCAGGGTTTTGAGAAAGCCCCCAGTTGCATGAGCCCCTGCCCCCCAGCCTGGCAACACAGCGAGGAAGGGCTATGCCAGCAGCGGCTTGGCCAGCTCCCAGCGGCTCTTCAGCCCTCAGCAGCCTCCATCTAGCCAGGCGAGGATCAGAGGGGACCCAGCACGGAGCCCCAGGCCACCCAGTGAGGTGCAGTTGTGCCAGGCCTCCTGGCAGTGGGAACTGGAGGCTGGCACTAGCCAGAGCGAAGGGGAGGGCTCAGAGGGGCCTCGCGTCCTTGGGCACCCCAGAGTCCCAACCTTCCTGGCCCGGCGGCTTTGGTCTGTTATGACAGGTGGGGACAGTGTGCAGCCAGTGGGCCACATGAGGGTCTGATGCTGGCTGCTACGGGTGCACCTGGAGCTTCCTTTGCCAGCTGGGCCAGATCGGCAGGGAGCCAAGGGGGCGGCGCTTACTCCCTGCGGTGGGGCTGGTTCCCCAGCTGCAGTGAGACTCGGCACTGCCTGCCAGCCCTGCATCCACCTGCCGAGTCCAACGGGGCGGTGCCCCCTGCCCAGATGACGGGGGTGTGGCATAGAGCAGGGGGCCAGGAATGCAGAAGGGGCCCTATTCTCTCCTTCCTGTCGACTCCTTTCCCATCTCTGCCCCTCCCTGCTGGCCTCTCCCCAGGTGCTAAGCGGGCTCTGATGTTCCACCCCAGAGGTGGCTGCATGTGGGCAGCAGAGGAGGGGACCTCTGGATAATATGTAATGGGCGGAGGGGGGGGCTCTCTCTATAATGGGATGCCCATCTGTCATCTTGTAGACATTTCTCCCTTGCCTGTTGTTCTCACCCTGCCCTGCGGTGCCCACCCTGCCCTGCAGTGCCCATCCCACCCCACTGTGCCCATCCTGCCCCCATGGTGCCCATCCTGCTGGGCCGATGGTGCATCCCATCAGTTCTAATAATGCTCAGCACAGCCCTGCCCCCCTCCCCTTGGCAAGGCTGGGGCCCACGTACCAGCGATCAGCAGGGTGATGCCAGCGGAGCGGGTCCGGGATGCCCTGGCGCTGCTGGAGAAGGCGGTGAGGCCCAGGATAATGCCCGCGAAGCAGGAGAGGATGGAGAGCAGCATGAATGCCCGGGTGGCATCCCAGAAGGCTGGAGGGAGGGGCAGAGAGAGAGAGAAAGGAGCACTCCTTGGGACCCGGCGCTTGGAGATCAGCAACAGGAGCCGGAGCTCGTCCAAGGAACAGGAGAGGAAAGGCCAGAGGAGGTGGCCAAAGGCAGGGCCAGCAGCTCTAGCACTCAGCAGTGTCTGTCGCTGCGCAGAGGGTGAGTGCTGGGCAGGACTGATGCAGAACAGAGAAACGCTTGGTCTGGGAGCTAGGGCTGCCCCATGCACAGCAAGCCAGTCCCCATGCAATCCCTGGAGTGAGGCTGCTGTCCCCTATCTCTTCCCTCCATGGCTGTGCCCTACAGCGGTGTCTTCTTTACAGCAGGGATGGGGGGCTGTAATAATGGGGGCTGTCACCTGGACTGGCCCAGTGCCCGCTTGTTGGCTGGCAGTGACTCCCGGAGGCGGCTGCACAGGTCCGACGGGGCCAGCAGTAGGGGGGGCAGCTTGCACGACCGCTAGGGCTGGTGTTCAGGAGGGCTCAGACACCTCAGTCCGGGGCCAGACTTTCCAAGGAGCTCAGCCGTCCTCCCCCCGACTTAGCAGGTCAGCTGCTGATCAATGAGAATCTGACCCCGAATCCACCCCTCCCACTTCCCAGCACCCGGAGCTGAACCCTGGGACACCAATGAGAGTTTTGCCTGAGCAGAGGCTCTGCAGGGAGAGGCAGGCACCTGAGAGTCGTGGGATGCTGGGCCCCGGAGGGGGAGCAGACGGACCTGAGGAATCAATGCAAACCCTAGGAGGGAGCTAGCAGAAGGAGCAGAACGGAGCCGGACGGCCAGGTACCTGGCAGGATGCGCGTGGCTGCATTTTGCATGAGCTGCATCCTAGATACGACCCGGAGAGTCGCTCCTGAAAATAAAAAATCACAGTGATGCGGCCTCTGAGAGAGACAAGGCTTTGGTGGGAACTAGGGTGCCCACGTGGGGAAAGGGACTGAGAGTGGGGGATCCCAGCAACGGCCCCCCCAAGGGGTATTTGTGACAAAGTGGGAATTTTCTGTAATATTGTTATGACCCCTATGTGTGCCTCAGTTTCCCTGTATGTTGCATTGCAACCTAGCTGGGAGTGGGGATGGGGGAGGGCTGTATGCTCTTAGGGCAGGTGAAGAGACGTGGATGTGAATGGCACCTGGGTGTCCGAAGAACTGGTCTTGGTCAAGGCCTGTATCCCTGGCGAATCCCAGAGGAGAATGGAAACCCAGCTCATACACCCCCAGCCAGCAATGTCCCAGCCCCAGGGGAAGATGCATTTCCTGGCCTTGCTGCAGGGAAGCTGAGCACAGACCCCAGCTGGAGAACAAAGGACTGGAGTCGGGTGGGGGACGGGAGGGGGGAGAGTTGGCTGCTGGAAGGAGCTGAGGCTCTCACCTGGAAACTGCACAAGGCTGGGGGGCAAATATAGACAGCGAGAGAGAGCCTGCTCAGCGGGATCAATCCAGCTTAGATGAGCTCTGGACTGACCAGACTGGTCTGTGCTTTAACTTTCAGTGCGCAGGACTGACCTAAGGCCTCCCTGTGCTGGGTTCCAGCTGGAGGCCCGACTCCATGTAGAAAGAGTGAGGCCCCCTCAGGGGTCTGACCTACGGAAAGGATTCTGCCTAGAGACTGTTCCAAAGCTGGGGGTAGAGCACTGATCCTCTGGAGCTGGGACAGCTGGTGGCAGGGGTGGGATGCTGAATGCACCGGTAGTATTTGCAGTAAGTGTCTTGCAGCAGTAAAACATGGGTACTTAAAGAACATAAGAACGGCCATACTGGGTCAGACCAACGGTCCATCCAGCCCAGTATCCTGTCTGCCGACAATGGCCAATACCAGATGCTCCAGAGGAAGGGAACACAACAGGGAATCCTTACATAATCCCTCCCCTGTCATCCACCTCCGGAGAAACAGAGGCTAGGGACACCATTCCTACCCATCCTGGCTAATAGCCAATGATGGACCTAATAGGGTTGCCAGATGGTTGAACCAAAAATACCGACACCCCCCCCAAAAAAAACAGGGAAAAAATTCTGTTGAGGAAAAAAAAGGAGGGGGGGGAGACCAAAGTTGTTGAGCAAAAAAAAAAGGACTCTGAGATTTATTAAGCAAAAACAAACAAATAAATAAATAATAAAACAGCATGGCCCCTTTCAGAGGGAGTGCAGAGTTAGAATAGGGATAGTAACAGGGGAGAAGGTGAGCACTAAGACCCAGGGAAGGCATTGCTTCCCCTTGGTCTTTAGGCTTTTTGCCCGTGGCCATTTTGTGTTCTTGTTCAAGCCAGAATTTAGCTTCCCTGCGGAACCAGGTAAGCATGGAGTCCGGGGGCGGGGAGGCTGGGGCCTGAGCGCTAGGGTTGCCAGGTGTCCGGTATTTTTGCCTCCTGGCTAGGAAAAAAATCAGAAAATACCGGACATTTTAGGTGTCCGGTATTTTCTGAATTTTTTTTACTGGACTGGAGGCAAAAATACCGGACTGTCTGGGTCAATACCGGACACCTGGCAACCCTAGGACCTAATCTCCATGAATCCATCTAGCTCTTTTTGAACCCTGTTAAGGTCCTAGCCTTCACTGCATCCTCTCGCAAGGAGTTCCAGAGGTTGACTGTGCACTGCATGAAGAAAAACTTCCTTTTGTTTGTTTTAAACCTGCTGTCTATTAATTTCATTTGGTGACCCCTAGTTCTTATATGGTGGGAATAAGTAAATAACTTTTCCTTATTCACTTTTTCCACACCAGTCATGATTTTATAGATCTCTATCATATCCCCCCTTAGTCTCCTCTTTTTTAAGATGAAAAGTCCAAGTCCCATAATAGAAGAACTAGGGGACACCAAATGAAGTTAATGGGTAGCAGGTTTAAAACGAATAAAAGAAAATTCTTCTTCACACAGTGCATAGTCAACCTGTGGAACTCCTTGCCAGAGGAGGCTGTGAAGGCTAGGACTATAACAGAGTTTAAAGAGAAGCTAGATAATTTCATGGAGGTTAGGTCCATAAAAGGCTGTTAGCCAGGGGATAGAAATGGTGTCCCTGGCCATGGTTTGTCAGAGGCTGGAGAAGGATGGCAGGAGACAAATCACTTGATCATTGTCTTCGGTCCACCTCCTCTGGGGCACCTGGTGCTGGCCACTGTCGGCAGACAGGCTACTGGGCTAGATGGACCTTTGGTCTGACCCAGTACGGCCATTCTTATGTTCTTATGTTCTTATCTAAGTCTTTTTAATCTCTCTTCATATGGGACCTATTCCAAACTCCTAATCATTTTGTTGCCCTTTTCTGAACCTTTTCCAATGCCAATATATCTTTTTTGAGCTGAGGCAACCACATTTGTACACGGTATTCAAGATGTGGATTTACCATTGATTTACATAGAGGCATTAAGATATTTTCTGTCTTATTCTCTATCCCTTTTTAAATGATTCCTAACATTCTATTTGCTTTTTTGCCTGCTGGTGCACATTGAGTGGATGTTTTCAGAGAACTATCCACAATGACTCCAAGATCGCTCTCTTGAGTAGTTGTAGCTAAATTAGTCCCTCATATTGTATGTATAGTTGGGATTATTTTTTCCAATATGCATTACTTTACATTTATCAACATTAAATTTTGTTTGCCATTTTGTTCACTTAGTTTGGTGAAATTTTTTGAAGCTCTTCACAGTCTGCTTCAGTCTTAATTATCTTGAGCAGTTTGGTATCATCTGCAAATGTTGCCACCTCCTGTTTACCCCTTTCTCTAGATCATTTATAAATAAGTTGAATAGGATTGGTCCCAGGACAGACCCTTGGAGGACCCTATTAGTTACTTCTCTCCATTCGGAAAACTTATAATTTATTCCTACCCTTTGTTTCCTGCCTTTTTACTAGTTATCAATCCATGACAACTTACTTTACTTAAGAGCCTTTGGTGAGGGAACTTGTTAAAGGCTTTCTGGAAATCTAAGTATATTATATCCACTGGATCCCCCTTGTCCATGTTTGTTGACCCCCTCAAAGAACTTTACTAGATTAGTAAGGCATGTTTTCCCTTTACAGAAACCATGTTGACTTTCTCCCAACAAATTATGTTCATCTATGTGTCTGACAATTTTATCGTTTACTATAGTTTCAACTAATTTGCCCGGTACTGATGTTAGACTTACCAGTCTGTAATTGCCAGGATCACCTCTAGAGCCCTTTTTGAATAGTGGCATCATGTTAGCTATCTTCCAGTCATTAGGTACGGAAGCTGATTTAAAGGCTTGTTTACAGGCTTCATTAAAAGGAAACAGCAAGAAAGTGGTGTATAACCACCTCCCTGGGAAGAACATTGCAAACTGTGCAGGGAGAGAGGGTCAAATGCCAGGAAACTCAACAAGGCACAGCTGATTGCATGGCTGGAGAAGGACAATCAGACCAAGAAATAGATTCAAGATCTAAGTAGAGTTCTAAGAGGGTCCACAGGTGACCAAGGCAGCAGCAAATCATCCTTGCAGCCTGGCTCCCCATCAACAGACTTGAAGTGGTGGAAACGAGAGCAGAGGACAAAGGGCCTAGCAGACTTTGGCAACCTGCAGAAGCATGAGGAAGAACCTGGAGAAGCAGCGAAAGCATGAACTGGCGATGGAGATGCAGAAGGGCAAGAGGACCCACCGAGAGGTAAGTCGGGAAAGACACCAAGATGTCAATTCCACAGGGAACCTGCACACCCAATTGTTACCCCCATATAAAGGGAGGGGATATAGACACCTACTTCACTGCCTTTGAGAAAGGTTGTGATTTGAACCCTGTGGTTGGCCCTTTGGACAGCTCTGCTATCTCACCCCCTTACTTGGTCCCAAAGCCACAGAGGCATACACCCAGAAGCAAGGTGCTAATACTGGGTGGGAACTACGAACCACTCAAAAATCTCTATTCCTTAGAACAGTGTTTCCCAATTTTATTTGGCCACAGAACCCTTTTCAGCTTGAAAGAATTTCAAGGAACCCCTAGAGTTGCCAGGGTAAAAAAAAGGCTCTGTCTCTTTAAGAGGGGGTGGGGGAGTGCTGAGTTCTCACGGAACCATTACTTCTGCGGAGCACCGATTAGGAAACACTGCCTTAGAAGGTCTCAGAGGGTGTTAGTCTGTAACTTTAAAAACAATGATGGGTCCTGTGGCACCTTAGAGACTATAGAATCATGAGCTTTCATGGGAAAAACCCACTTATTGGCCAAATCCGACAGTCTCTACGACAAAGGATAAATGGACAAAAATCAGGCATCAGAAATGGTAACACACATATACCTGTAGTGGAACATTTTAACCTACTTGGTTACTCAGTCATGGATTTAAAAGTAGCCATTCTTCTACAAAGGAATTTCACTAAGCAATTACAGAAAGAGTCTCCAGAATTGGAATTCATCTACAAATTTGATACTGTTACCCTGGGCTTGAATAAAGACATTAACTGGTTGGCACATTACAAAGCCAATTTCTCCTGCCTTTAACAATCACATTTCCACATCAAAAGCCATGAATGGGTCACATCCAGCCACATTAACATGGGTCCTACAATTGACAGGTACTTCTGCTGTATCTTGATTTCTGTTATTTCCACTCTAACTCCTCTGATGAATAGTAATAGAGAGGTAGCCGTGTTAGTCTGAGTTTGCAAAAACAAAAGGAAAAACTATGTAGCACTTTAAAGACTAACAAGATGGTTTAATAGGTGATGAGCTTTCGTGGGCCAGACCCACTTCCATCTTGTTAGTCTTTAAAGTGCTACATAGTTTTTCCTTTTGTTTTTGCAAGATCAGACTAACATGGCTACCTCTCTATTACTATTCAAGATGCAAGGCACTACATTTAGCCGTTTGGAATAGAAATCCATCAACCAAATGAAAAAACTTGCACAGATCCAGACACACATCACAGATCTGAGGAAGTGGGTCTGGCCCACGAAAGCTCATCATCTATTAAACCATCTTGTTAGTCTTTAAAGTGCTGCATAGTTTTTCCTTTCATCTGATGAATTGGGTTTTACCCATGAAAGCTCATGATTCTATATATTTTGGTTAGTCTCTCAGGTGCCACAGGACCACTCATTGTTTCTAGTGCTTAGGTTTGACTGAACACCTTGGGGCTTTTATAGGAAAAGGGCTTGGGATGTGCCAAAGACCCAGAGTGTGACCCTATATGAAGCCACCACCCTGCTGGGAGAATCTCCATTAATGGAGTATGGGAGAGCTGTCCTGACACTGAGCATTTGGGTAACCTGAGTGTGCTGGAGCTACTCTGTCCCCAGGAGATGAAAATGTGATCAGCGCAGAGGAAGCTGGGGGTTCAGTCTAGAGGCTGTGCAGCTTATCCTGGAGGAAGAGACCCCGTTGGGGGTCTGGCCCATGGAAAGGTTCCTCTTAGAGCTTGGGGAGTAGCCTGGATCCAGTGGATCCCTGATAGCTGGAAAGAGATCAACGGTGACTGCAAGGGTGGGATCCCAGTGAGGGCTCCCCAAGAGGCAGAGAGTGGGGGGGGAGTCCCCAGGGGCAAGGACCAAGGTTACATGTGAGGGGCCCCCAAGGCAGCAAGAGAAACACACAGAGAAGCATCAACAGCTTCCACCCCACTGCTCCAAGCTTAGGGAGTCAGGGGCCAAGTAGACCCATGAGGATTCGTTGCTGCTGGTTGCTCCAGGTTACCCTGGCTCCATTTGCATTTGGATTCAGACTCAGCCAGATTCTCTGTCATGTGACACTGGCCAGCAGCATCATGCTGCTCTCCTGGTGCCGGCGTTCCTGTGCCCAAGCCTTTGGGGCAGACGCTAGCCATGCAAGCCCCAGGAGATTTCCATCAGTTGCAGATTGGCCTCCCCTGCCTTGGGTGACAGCTGCCATCCTGGGTCCTCCCAGAGAATCAAGCCTGCACCCTCCCTGCTCCTTGCACCTTCAAGCAGCCTGAACAGACTCAGGTCCTTGGCAGACCAGCTACTAAAGTGGGCACTGCCGTGTCTTTGTGTGACACACTCCCTGGTCCCACCCTCATTGTGAAGGGTCAGTGGCAGTCCCGGCCTGGAAGACCATGGGCCGGGAAGGGAGGCAGGGGGCTTTCTTATCCCCACCCCCACTTCCCTGGGATGGGCCAGCTCTCAGTGTCCCTCTCTAGAATTTCCCACTAGCCAGCAACAGGCCAGCTGGGTAGCCCAGCGGGCTCTTTATAGGCTCTGGGCTCTTTATAGGCTCAACAGAAACTCTGCCTCCCTTCAGAGTGGCTGTGCCTGACAGGTGGGCTGCGACCAGCCCAGAGTCCCCTCAGGGCCGATCCTTCTCCGGTCTCCCTGCCTCGTGTAGCAAGCTGGTGCTGGGGAAGGTCAGACTTTGAGCCCAGGCCGGAGCTGACAAGATCAGGAGAGGCCAGACCTGGGCTTTCGGGGCTGCCGGATGATGGCATCAGGCCCCACTTTGTCCTGTCCATATTACGAGGCCAGGACCTATGTCAATCAGAGCTGGCTCAGCGGGACGTGCGGATGCTGCACTGTTGGCTCCACTGCACACCCTTGGCATGGGGGCGAGAGCCAGGACCCCCTGCCCCAGTGTACAGAGAACTCCAGGGAACCTCCACGGCCGGTGGCCAGGGCAGGCTGCAGCCACCAGAGGGTAGCCGTGCTCCCACAAACCAGACGCCAGGAAGCCAGGCAAGGGCTGTGTCCGAGAAGCCCTTTAGGGGAGTCTGCCCACGAGGTGGGGCAAGACAATCGGTCCATCTCAGTGCAGTGTCTCTGCCCAGGACCGGGGCAAACAGGGCTCTTGGAGCCAAGCCGGGCTAAGTGCTCCCGACCAAGCTGGCAGGAGGCAGACTGAGCTGGACCCACCTGGGTGCCCCAATCTGAACTTCCGCACATCACAGCCCTTTTGGTCCCACAGCCATCACCCTCTTTTTCTCTGTCCCCGCCTTGGGGGCAGCCCCAGTGCACTGCTCACCGATGCTGATGGTGTGGGGGTGGCACTTGCCCCCTACGCAGAACCTCCAGAGTCCCTGGTTGCTCAAGTTCCCTGAGTAGCGATACTGCATCCAGAAGTCGGTCGCTGTGGCAACAATGAGAAGGACCAGGCCCGAGACCGCACACAACAGCCCGCCTCCCATCAAGGTGTACATGGCTGGCAGCTTGCAGGTCCTGCTGTTCAGTGGGGCTTTTCTCCTGCACAGGGACAAGAGGAGACTGGGCCTCCTAGGAGAAGGCCCAGCAGAGAGTTACCACTAACTGGGCTGTGCGACAGTCACGTCTGCTGTGCTTTCTGGCACACAGACCTGGGGAACTCACTGCTGCAGGAGTTGCATAGCCACTGTGGGTGGATTTCAAAGGGGGCAGGGGAATTCTTTGCAAGTACCTGAGGTGAGATAAGAGTAAGTCAGCCCCATGCTTCAGAGCATGAGCATTATGTAAGGGTCAGGAGGGAATGCCCCCCCACCACCACCACTGTAACATTACATGTGCAGTCAGGGAGTCAGGGTGGGGAGGTCCAGGCCCTGCTCTGACCTGGCAGGGACTAGCTTCTGCTGACAGCAGAAGAGTGAGACTGAATGAGGTGATTGCCTGACCCGGCGCGGGAAGAGGTGGGATACGATATGGACTGAGCCCCTGATCCGGAGCCTGGATCGCGGACGAGATGGACCGTGGTTCTGATCCAGTCTGGCAGTCCCTCTGAGCCAGTGCTTGGAAGTAACGAACCCACTGGGGCTCAGTCTATTCTAGAGCTTGGTGCATAACACAGCCAGGCTGGCTGCTCCTCCCAGTGCCAGGGAGGCTGCATGAAGCATGCCCCCTTCCCGGTAGGAGTCAGCCATGCCCCAGTAGCTCCCAGCAGGGGGTTGCCAGAGCCAGAGGAAGAAGATCCCACCCACAGTGGAGGGATCGGCCTGACAGCAGCTGCCTCCTGCTGGCAATGACGTGCAGGGACATGGGACGGGGCGCTGGGGGCATCTGCTGTGTCAGGCAAACGGGGCCTTTTGTTCCCAACAATGAGCAGAGCTTGTGATGTTTCCACAGTGAGAAGAGACCCAGCTGAGTCAGAGTTGGTGTCAAAAGGGCACCCTGGTGCTGGGCTGGGACCAGCCTCTGTGGGGAGGGGCATTCAGACCCAAACCGAATCAGCAGAACTGATGGTGCGAGGGGGCTGGCAGGGGGCGGGACCGAGGGGCAGGTCAGAGCGGCCCTGGGGACCTTGTGCACTGCAGGTCCCCCCTCACCTTGGCCTGGGTCAGAGCCTGCAGCAGAGGAGCCAGCTTTGAGCAGAGCTCCTGCCTGGGAGATGCCCGAGGGAAGCAGGATTCATCCTGCTCCCCCAGACTGCCCAGGGCATGTCCTGCAAGCCTGCCAGGAGCTCTGGAGAATGCCCAGCGGGCAGATGTTGCAATGGCCCGTGTTGCTTAGCTATCCCAGGGTGACAGGAGACACTCCAGGCACCAGACATGGCACCAGCGCAGGGCGATGGTCAGAAGGAGTGTGCCAAAGCTGGCTGCTACGTCGGACTAGCTGGGCTGGACCACGTGAGCAGTGAGTGCTGGGGCGGTGGCCATATTTCAAACTGACCCCTGGAACCTTTGCCCCAAGCCCCGGCCCTGCCCCGAGGCCTGGTCCATTCTGGGCTGGCATTGTTGCTCAGCTGGCAGCAGGAGCCAGGTGCTCTGGGGTGAGGAGCGGGGGTGGAATCGGGAGGCTCGCCACACCGGGGGACCTTCACCCAGGTAGATGCGTTCTCGGAGGATAGACCGCTCCATGGACCACATCCGGTACTGGCCATGCCATGCGTCCTGGCCTGGCCACCCCCCTCATGCGCCATGCAGCGCGCCCCCTGCGGGAGAATCTCGGGGGCACCGCCTGGGGCCAGAGCCAGACAACCCTGATTCCAGCGGAAACCTTCCTGGGCCTGACAGAACGAGCGTCTCCACTGTGGGTGGGGCGGCTGGGCCCCCGCTGGCTTCCCTTGAGCTAGAAGCAGTGTGCTGGCAGCTCAGCCCCAGCCATGCCCCAGGGGTAGGGGGAGCTAACTCAGGCAGCGCATCTACACTGTGACTTTTACTGCTGCTTAGCTCTTTACTGCCCTGGGGGGCACAAGCCGGCCCCCCCCGCACCCCTTCTTTATGGGGTATCAGGTTGGGGGGTGGGTCAGAACGGGTGGGTCAGTATCATGGGTCGGCAGGTCTCCACACTGCTTCTCAAGGTTCACTGCAGTGAGAGCCCAGGACAGCCCATGGTCTGTTAAGGCCACGTCTCCTCAGAGGGAAGGGAGATGCCAGCAGCTCCCCCGAGAAGGGCGGGGGCAGGAGCCACAGCAGCAGGGACATCCCTTCCTGAGAGCTGGGGGCAGAGGCAGTAGCCAAAGTGGGGGCCACCCCTGGATTAGAGTTGGGAGGCAGGAACAGCTGCCACAGGGAGCCACCCTCTGACCTGAGGGGGAGCAGAGGCACCAGCCTTGGGGAGCCACCACTGACCTGAGGCAGGGTAGGGGCACCAGACACAAGAAACTGCCCCCAGACCTGAGGGGGGCAGGGCTTTGAGGCCTGTGAGACAGAGGCTGGGCAAAGTGGAGGTAGCAGCGAGCAGCCCAAACGTGGCTCTTCGGTCCCATGGCCCAGCCGCCTGCCTCCAGGGCTGCTTACAACCCTCCAGCTGGAGCCCTGCCCAGCTTGCTCATGGAGTCACAGGTGGACTGGAGGCCCCAGAGCAACTGCCCCCGCCCACCTCTAGGGTGCCCCAATTACACCTCCAGCTGTCTCCTCGCTCCAGCAAGGAAGCTGAAAGGCTAAATTCCCATTTCATTCCATGCAGCAAAGCCAGAGGATAGATAGGTTGGGTGGGTGGGTGGATGGGGATGGACAGACAGGCAGGCAGATTCATCGAGGAGGTACAGTAGGGAGAAATCAGAGCTGTTAGAGACGGACTAAAGTAATTTACCTTCAGTGGCGGCCGGTGGGAGAGACCATGACTAATGAGGGCTGACAAGTTGTTCAGTCGATTAACTCCGGCTTTTTCTGCGGCTGTATTGTGTTCTTGGGGATCTGTTGGAGGCAGCGAGGGCGGGGTGCTGGGGGGCACAGGGATTTTATAGAGTCACCCCACCCTGATGCTCTTTGCTCCATTGTCCGGGGGATGACAAAAGGCCCACAATAGGGTGGAAGCATCTCGCAGCTGCTGGCTCTGGCCTCCAGCAGCTCCAGCCCTGCCGTTCTGCTGATGCAGGGGACCACTGGCCCTGGGCGCGGGGGCAGGGAGGGAGCCACATTCTTTCATAAGGGGGCTAATCAGAGCAGTTTCTGCACCCCCAGCCCACTGGGGAGCAGTTCCTCTCTTGTGGGGGGAGGATCCATGTGGCTGGGGCCACTGAGTGATGGGGGGTGGTTTTTTTAAATAAAGGAATGAAAAGAAAAAATACAGGAGGGAAGAAATAAGCCAAGGAAGGTGACTGTCCAGCCAGGATTGGGAGGTGGCAGGGACTGAGGGAAGGGAAGATCAATTTTCTGCAAGATTTTGATGAACTCTATGTGTGCCTCAGTTTCCCCTGTATTTTGCAGTGTGAGGAAAGGGCCGGCTAAAGGACAGATGGGTGGGGGAGGGAGTGTGGTCAGGCTGCCTGGAACTGAATGGGTCATTAACAAGGGCTGGGCCAGGCTGGCCCCCTACCAGTGGGGAATCCCAGACAACAATGGAAAACCAAGTGTCTGGGGACAATAACGTTCAACAACCAGTGCCCCAGAGGGAGCTGGGTTTCGCAAGCTGTGCACAGACTCTGCTGGAGAACTGAGGACTGGGAGGCGTAAAGAGCCGCGACACGTGGGGACCAGGGCAGACAAGCCCAGCGACCGAAGAGGCACGAGATCAAGGCAGGGCACAGACGCAGCTGCAGGAGCTGAGCTGTCCCTTGGCTCAGCCTGGGGGCTTATGCCCAAAGCTGCCTCTGGAACTGGGTGTCAGCTGGGCCTGCTGAAGGATGGACCCAGGCGCCAGCTCCCTGATGTGCCACCCCCACTTCAGCTTCTGCCCCACCACCCCCCCTGCAGCTGGCTCCTGCGGTGCCACTCCCTCTGGAGAGACCCTGTGCACCTACCGACTGGTCCCTCCCTGTCCCTGCATCTAGAGCTGGGGGGGGGATCCCCATTCCAGGAACCCCAGGGAATTGGGGAGCTGGGTTGGGAGCTGCTGTTTCCAGCCATAGAACTCCCTGCTCCCTCTTGTCCCACTCCTTTTGTCCCCTCCCTGACCCCAGGTTATCTCCAAAAGCCAAGGAGAGGGGATAGTCCCCACTGTCCTCACCTCAGGTCCTATCCTTGCGGAGAGGGACTTGTATTGGTGATGCAGTAAGGTGGTGGATTGGGAAGATGCTCAGAGGGGCCAGTGTTGGGGTGCAGTGGGGTGGTGGATGGGGGAGGTGCCTGACAGACCAGTGTTGGGGTGCTGTGGGGTGGTGGATGGGGAAGGTGCCTGACAGACCAGTGTTGGGGTGCAGTGGGGTGGTGGATGGGGGAGGTGCCCTGACAGACCAGTGTTGGGGTGCAGTGGGGTGGTGGATGGGGAAGGTGCCTGACAGACCAGTGTTGGGGTGCAGTGGGGTGGTGGATGGGGGAGGTGCCCTGACAGACCAGTGTTGGGGTGCAGTGGGGTGGTGGATGGGGGAGGTGCCCTGACAGACCAGTGTTGGGGTGCAGTGGGGTGGTGGATGGGGAAGGTGCCTGACAGACCAGTATTGGGGTGCAGTGGGGTGGTGGATGGGGGAGGTGCCCTGACAGACCAGTGTTGGGGTGCAGTGGGGGTGGTGGATGGGGGAGGTGCCCTGACAGACCAGTGTTGGGGTGCAGTGGGGGTGGTGGATGGGGGAGGTGCCCTGACAGACCACTGTTGGGGTCCAGTGTGGTGATGGATGGGGAGGTGCCCACAGACCAGTGTCAGGGTGAGTGGAGTAACTCATGGGGGAAGTTCCCCAACAAGCCAATATTGGGGTGCAGTGGGGGATGGATGGAAGAATTCCCCGACAGACCAATGTTGGGGTACAGTGCTGTGTAGACATGCACAATGTTATTTTGAAATAACGTCAATTATTCCGAAATAGTGCTGCTGTGTAGACGTACTCCAAGTGATTTGTGAGTGGTTCTAGGAGCAATGTGGCAGGCTGCAGGGCTCCACACTGGTTGTACTGAGTGGTAAAAGCACCTGGAGGGGTTTGCAACTTGTTCCCAGTAAGGCTTTGTGAGAGACAACCCAGATTAGTGAGTTATGGGGGCACAGCTCGCAGTTCCAGGTTGTACCCGGGGATCTGTCACAGCCATGCAAAGGGTTAAGGCAAGAGACTCCGACATTTACAGCTGGAGACAAACAACTTGCATACCACGGCACGTGATTCATGACCTCTGCTTGTTACCTCTGCTGATATTGTGCTCCAGGTGTCTTGGGCAAAATATTTCCATCCCTCGCTTTGTCAGCTCCTCTTATCTGGTGCGAGATCAGGGTGGCTAATCTGGAGTGTGTTCCCACATGCCCAGTAGATGGTGCTTCCGCCCCCTTCCCCCCGAGTGCCTGGGTCTGAGCCACAGTAGCAACACTTTTGCCAAAGTCATGTGTCAGATAGTGAACATGTAAGCACCCGCTTCTCTCCTATTTATTTTGGGTCTGCACATCCTAAACTCAAAACTCCGGTCATCTGAAGAAGTGGGTTGTGCCCACGAAAACTTATGATACCATCTACATGTTTTGTTAGTCTATAAAGTGCTACCAGACCATGTGTTGTTTTTTTCTGTACAGACTAAATCAGCTACCCCCCCCGGAAGCATTGTAGCTAAATTCAGTAGTGAATTAACAGGTTAGTGCAGGTGTGTGCAGCACTGCCCTCCGCTGGATGGAATCAAAACTGCTGAACAGTATATCACAGACACTATGCTTTGTCTAGACTGCAGGCTCCTTTCGGAAGAAGCTTTTCCGGAAGAGATCTTCAGAAAAACTTCTTCCGAAAGAGAGCATCCACACTGCAAAAGCGCATCAAAAAAGCCATCTGCTTTTTCAAAAGACAGCGTCCACACTGAATGGACGCTATCTTGCCTTTAAGTTGTGATTACTAAGGACAGAGTGGCCACCAGGGCACCTGTGCTTTTTCCTCTTTCCTCATCTTTCGAAAGAACTCCCTCTTCCCTGTCCACACATGCCTTTTTCCGAAAAAGCTCTTTTGCAAAAAGGCTTCTTCCTCGCACAGAGAGGTTTACCAATGTCGGAAAAATCCCTCTGTTCTTCTGATTTTCTTTCGAAAGAACGCAATTGCAGTGTGGACGAAACTCAAGTTTTTTTCGGAAAACAAGAAAAAAACTCTGTAGTGTAGACATACTCTATATTGCTAACAAGTCTCTTCCAGCTACGCCTGCAGAAGTCTGTGCTTTTGGAAAAGGAGGATCTGAGCTCTACCTCCACTGTCCCCAGGAAGTTCTGAGTAGCGACACAGCAGAGTGATAACTGTGGGTGCTACGTGGCCATAGATGTATTCAAATGCAGAACAGTTTACCCAATGCAGGAAACACCACTTGGCTCTCTGTGTCGTACGGATGCTCTTGGTCCTGAGGACAGAATGTGCTCAGCCCTTCTCGAGGGCAGCCCCACAGAGTGTTTTTCCTTCTCCCAGAGCTGACTAGCTGCCCTGAGATTGGGAAGCCCCCGTATGCCTAGAGAGGGACTCACAGGATGTGAAGGGTAGAATTAAACAATCTGATTGGCTCGCCTGCCTGTCATTCATTGCTTGTTATATTGCAAGAAGCATCTCCATACACTGATGCTAGGTCACAGCACCAATGCCCTGAACTCTAGGTGGCGGCAAAAGGTGCCCTCCCCTTGTGCACCCAACCAGTCCCCCTTCTCTGGGCCATGATCCACCCTATCCAAGAGTCCAGTCACAGTTGAGCTGTGGGCACTGCACACCTTGATCTCCATATGCAGTTATCTACAATCTTATATGATGTCCAATGTCATAATAACTAAGAACTTGCAGCACTCACATGCACCCCATGCTCCCTTGAATTGAGCAAAGGATTCTGGGACACACTTAAGACCTTCCATCAGCCTATCCCTGTGCCCTTTGGAGGAGGATGAGGTGGATGGCAACTTAACGACTGGCACAGAGTGATCCAGGATTGGCTGGTGGCCCCTCTGGGTAGAGTTTGATTGGGCCGGGGAGAAGGGCTCCTCCTGCCAAAGGAGGCAGATGCCGGTAGCTGTCCATGTCCTTGTGTGGTGGCGAGTCGGGGTCCCCCGACTCCTGCACCCCCGTAGTGGCACAAACAGACTCCACCAGCCAGTAGAATAGAGGGAGTTTATTGCGTCTCCAGGATACAGCACAGCATAGATGTAATCTGGTTACAGGGCCAGGCCTAGGATGCCTCAGCTCCTCTTGGGATGGGGGAGACTGGGCCCCTAAATCCCAGCCCCCCTTTGCTCAGGCTGCTTCCTCCATGATTCCAGACAGAAACTAACTCTCCTTCCAGCCCTGCCCGCAGCCAGGGCTCCACTCCCCTCCTTCCCATTGTTCCGCTCCCTGGGGGATAACTCGTTGGACAGGTTCGAAGCCCCCTTTGCATAATGACTCATCCCCTGCCCTGCTGGGCCATGCTGCAGACAGCAGCCAGTGGAGGTCACTCACAGCCCACTGCCCAGCATAGCAACCAGCAAGGTACCCACACTACGTCACACCTTGCAACAGTGTCCCTGTCCTGCTCAGATCACAGACACTCTCTTCTTAATACACACAGGCTTGTCTACACTGTTGGCTTTTGCCGGCAGAGTGTATGCAAATGAAGCACTGATTAGCATTTTGTCATGCTTCATTTCCATAATCTATTTGAGCTGTTTTTGTGCAAGGAGTTGCTGCACAAAAACAAGCAGTGTGGACATTTCCTTTTTGCGCAAAACGGAAGCGGCTATACTGCTTCTTTTCAAGCAAAAACCCCTTGCACAAAAAGCATTGGCAGAAAATATGCTAATGACATTGTGACTCGTGCTAATGAGTCTGTCATTAGCATATTCTCTGCTGCAAAAACTTGTAGTGTAGACATAGCCACAGGGTAGAGATCGCTCCGCTTGTCCCCTTTCCATGGCTTGGTGTACCTGAGTATTAAACTCCCCACCACGAGAGCAAACAGGATCATCACAAAGAGGATGTACTTGTGGGGATCGTCATTCTTTTTGGCCAGCTTGACTTGACTGCTATTTGTCTGCCCTGTGGCCTGCTTTGGGGGCACAGGCTGGCACCATGAACTGTTTGGTCTATGGCCTTCACCGAGGTCCTAGCAGTAACACAACAGACTACTTGAGGGGCCATGTGACAGACTGCCCAACAGTGCTCCCGTGTGAGGGGCCGTGTGACAGACTGCCCAACAGTGCTCCCAGGCCTGAGGCACAGAGTGATAGACTGCCCGACAGCGCTCCTCTGCCTGTGGGACTGTGAGATAGACTGCAGTTGTCAAGGCACCCAAGATGTCCTGCCCTTAGTCGTTATCCCTGTAACAAAGGTCAGGACACTGAGCCTACTCTGTTAATTCCCACACCCATAGGCCACAATCCTGGTGATGTATGGAGACCATGTGGCCTTTCTCTGAGACCGAGGGAAAAAGAGAACTGCCGCGGTCTACTCCACCCAGTATGGCCATTCTTATCTGTATTTCCAAACTTGTGCTGTGTTTGTGGGTGACACCCCCAGAAAGACTGGCATCATGAGCACTCCCTAGCCAGTTCATCAACTATAGTAGGAACTGCCTGGCATATCGTTCAGTAATTTCTCACTATACTGTACATACATGCTGACTGGGAGCCAGAGAACTGGGATGCAGTAAGTGGGCTGTGGGATTTCTTTTTCATCTTCTTGATAACCCATGTGGGGGATCAGAGGAACAGTTTGTATCTGCTGAATGAACTTGGTGTTTAGAATAGTTGCAGAATCCAGCTTCCAGAAAATTGACCTCTGAAGGCCTGACATGTAGGTGGGGATCCCTCACAGGGGTCTGAGGAGGTCGGGGGTGCAGCTCACTCATGAGCTGTGATGACTTCATTACCTCCCTGGGTCTTACTCTCCACGTCTGTAACATGGGCCTCACAGCGCCGCCTGCCTTGGCAAAGTGCTTTGAGATCGAGGGAGCCAGAGTGCTACCTAAGGGCTAGCTGTTCATAATGAGAGACATGCCTGATCCTGACTGGTGCTGAGAATCTCTTAGACCTCTCTGGGTCATAAGGCAAACAAATCACCCCAACACCCCAGCCCACTTCACTTTATTTATTTGCATCTCAGATATTTCTCCTCCCAGGGAGCAGGCCGGGCTGGAAGGGAGCAGTGTTCTTCATCGGACTCAGCGGTAGAAGAGCAGCACTGTGGATTCAAGCAGCTCCTTGGATACACTCAGTGCTGATGGATTCCATAGCCGTTCCAGGCAAAGGCAGTGAAATCGCCGCACTGAAGTGGGTTCCCTGCTGGGAAGAACCCTCCTCCACCTATGCAGTGCTGGGGAGAGAACAGAGGAATTGCCAGAGAGGAGCAGAACAGGGACCCATCTAGCTGCTCTCCTGTCTCCAGACCGGTGCCAGCTACTTCAGAGGAAAGTGCAAGAAACCCTGCAATAGCCAGTTGGCAAAGAATCTGTCCACAGAGAAAGTTACTTCCTGACCCTCCACAGTCAGAGCTCAGCTAACGCCCTGATGCATGAGAGTTTAAATCCCTTCCTAACTCTTGTGAGCAGAGGCTCCATAGCTCTGGCTCGGGCACAGTCCCTTACACGGGTGCAAAGGGCCTGCAGATGGCAGTGTTTGCCATCCCCTTTGCATTGGACAGACCCTCTGGTGCCAGGTGCTGTACAGACACAGAACAGAAATATGGCCCTTGCCTCAACCTGCTCACAATTTAACCCTCCGACCATGGTCCCCCAAAGGAGATGTAACATCTGACCCTTGGCCTGTTCTGGGGGATAGTTGCCCCCAGGGGCACAGCTCTCCCTGCTGGCATCAGGGGCACAAACTGATCCCACCCTGCACCAGTGCAGAGCTAAGTGTCCTTGTGCAGCCGGCTCTGACAGTGACACTTGGCAGCCTCCAAGTTGATCAGCTGGCCCTTGCTCCACAGCTAACCCCACGCTGGCCAGATACTCACCATTTCAGTGTTGCAGCCAGTGACTTTAACCCCCAAACACAGAGCCATGGCCGCCTTCTCATAATTAAACACACGGAACTGGATGTAGCCCGCTATGAATTCAGCTGGTCACAGAAAAGGAAAGGTCAGGATGGTAGTTTGTCATGGCAAGGTGGAGAGAAAAGACAGAGCTGTGATCCTAGGTGGTGCCTTTGAATTGGGAATGACCCAGGATTAAGGATAATGAACCCCACTGCTAATTATCAGGAATGGCCAGTCTCAGCAGGGCAGTTCACAGCTCTGTCACTTCCACGGTAGCTTTAAAATCCTAAGACCTGGCTTGTGGTCAGAAAATATTAAAGTGGGGGGACACGCCCTACGTTCTCTCCTGGGGATTTCCCATACGCTCTCTCTTGGTTCATCATTCTCCTTTTCTCTAAGTCAGAGATACTCACACTGTGGCCTGCCAGCCACGAGCATCTCTTTCATGTGTCTCCTGCCACTCTTTGCAGCACATGATATGAAAACACTGCATCATTTTATAAATAACCAAGCTAAGTTCTTAAGCAATCAGGATGCTTTTACTATGTTATTCACAAGTTATCAACTTGCATTAAGTTATTGATTTATTTATTGATAGAATTAGAGTAAGTGAGGCAGAGACACAAAATATTACCCCCTCATGCTGTTAAAATATGGCTAGTACTATAGTAAATAAAACCATGAATTCACACACCTATGGCTCTTTTGGGTAATAATATATGGTGATATACCTATCTCATAGAACTGGGAGGGACCTGAGAGGTCATTGAGTCCAGTCCCCTGCTCTCATGGAAGGATCAAGTATCATCCCTGACAGATCTGCCCCAGATCCCTAAATGCCCCCCCCTCAAGGATTGAAGTGGTAACCCTAAGTTTAGCAAACCAATGCTCAAACCAAAGAGCTATCCTTCCTCCCCAGGGCAGCAACTGCTGCTGGTTGCTAATTTGGCTTCTGGACCACTGACATCTGAGTATCACTGCTCTAAAAGGAAGGTCATGTAGACTAGGGATGTTAAATATCAGTTAATTGAATAGTTGAGTAACCTCATGAATTCTTATTGGTTAGTTGACTATTCTATAGTCCCTGGGGGCGGGACCAGCAGCAGCGCTGAGTGCCAGGCAGGAACTAGTCTGTGAGGGGAGCCATTTTAAAAAACAGCTCCTCTTGCAGACTGGCTGCTTGTTACCCTATGCTGCTGCCTCTGATAAAGAGGCAGCAGGGTGGGGTGGCAGCAGCAGCAGCAGCCCTGTCTGGGGAGGTGTGTGTCTGAGTTCCTGGACCCGGTGTGAACTGGAACTGCCTGGCTCTTAATACACTTTAAATGCAAAGCTGTAGCAGGGCTAGGTCCCAGATCTAGGGAGGAGGGTCAGGGTTAATTGACTACACTATTACATCCCTAAAGTAGACTGAAAGAACAGGCCCAGGGCATAAATGCTCAAGGAGCTGTCCAGATCCTAGCTCTGATAAATGTTTTCAAGCCTCCTGGAGTTTTGAGGCTATGCCTATGCCAGCAAGTTTTGTGAACAAAACCTGCCTTTTGGAGACAAAACTGTGAGTGCACATACTGCAGTGAGACTTGTCAGAAAAAATGCCCAGTTTTGGTGACAAAAAACTCCCCCCCCCCCGGAGATTTTTTTCTTTTCCCCTCTCTCTATTGTCAATCAAGAGCCAGTGCAGACAGTGCTGTTTGTTTTTTTCCCCCTGCAGAACTGGTTTCTGCCAGTATCCCATAAGGCCTGCCCAGATGGCTCTGCTCAGTGTCTGATCTCTGCTGCCCTGCAAGCATGATCCTTCCCTTTTCACAGCCAAGTGAGCTGCTTCTTTTGAGTAACAAAGAGCAAATCGTTGGAGTGCTCCTGTTCTGCCCTGCACTAGAACACAGCGGCAGGCAGACAGCTGCTGCATGGGGAGGGGAGCAGGGTGCTGTGTTGCTTTGACATTCCTCAGCATGGAGAGCTCACAGAATTACTCATGGTGCTGCCCCCAGCTGACGGGACGGTAGGAGAATTCAGAGGGAATTGCAAGACGTGCAGGGATCAGCTCTGCCTTCCCCGAGTACAGCCTTGTGGCATACATACCCACAATGCATTGCTCGCACTACTGATAATGGTGCCCCAAGTGTGGACATGATCTGCCAACAGAGAGAGCAAGTGGGAACCTGTCTGGTGAGTTTTGTTTTGTCGACTTTTGGGTGTTGACAAAAGTTTTGTCTACAAAACTTGGTAGTGTAGACTTAGCCGTAGAGTGCTGGGAAAAGCAGTCCTGGCGGGAGGGGTGGGAAGGCGTGGAAGAGAAGCCTCCAGGAAATACTCTGAGAATTTAAGGCTGGGCAGAGAAGATCCGTGTGGCCAAAGAGGCAGAACACGTAGGCTCACTCCCAGACTTACTTCGGCTGTTTGGAGAGTAATAATTGGCGGTTCGCTAGGCATCACTGTAGTCATAGACGATGGGCACAACGGGGCCATTGTTGGTTTTGCAGATGCCGGCGCCGTATTTCACTGGGTATTTCTGGAAGAAAAACACAGAGAGCATCCAGTGCCAGCTTCCATCCCTGTGGCAGGGCAGCTCTAGCACAGACAGGGCAGCCTTCCGTGACATGAGCTCGATGGGTCAGGGGTTCTCAAACTTTGTGATACCATGACCCCCCTCTAAGTTGCTTGCGACCCCTGGGGGGTTGGGGCTGCAGTTTGAGAAACAATGCACTGAGTGATTTGTTCAGTTAGTGCCACTTCCCCCAAGGACCGGGCACAGGAATGATCCGAGCAGGGGAATCTGGCAGGTCGAGGTGCTGCTTGGGCTGGTTTTATCCCAGGTTATTTGAGGCAGGGACTACTGTTCTTTTCTGGGTCTGTGCAGCACCTACCACCATGGCCTCTGTGGGGTCTGCTAGGGACTGGCATATGCAGGAACCTGTGCCCAGTAACCTCCTCCACAAGCTCCAGGGCCTGGGGCAGCATCAGTCTCTGTGGCTGTTTAGCCACTCTGGTTGCTAGTTTGGGATGTGAACACCAGCAAGTGGCTGAGATTGTCCAGCTCACGTCACACCAGATGGTCAGATTCTAACAGGTGACATCGAGGGGAAGGCTCCTTGAGGGGAAGCCCCTGGAGCCCCCAGCCTGGAGCACTTGTAGCATGTTGAGGATTTACCTGGTCCAGTTCCTCCATCTACACTAGGACCAGCAGAGCCACCCAGTCCCTCCCATGCCTGCCCTTCCAAAGCCCCCAGCTGGGCACCCTCACCTAGTACAGTTTGAAGAGGTTCTCTCCCTCTGCAGACAGGAAGCCTGTCTCAGTGCGGTACCTCAGGATGGACCTGGTCTTCCACTCCTTCAGGGGCGTATTGTTGCTCACGTGCCACACAGACAGGTCCTGGGCTTGCAGATCATAATAACCTGGGTTCTGAGAAGCAAGAACCCAGCTGAAACATCTCAGCCACATCCTGGGCACTTACCCATCCACCATCCCCATCACCAGGGCATCTGGGCACCTCACCAGTTGTGGTGTACTTATCCTGACACCCACCCTTCAAGGCAGAGAAGCACCATCCCCACTGCACAGGGGGAACTGAAGCACAGAGACTAGATGACTTGCCCTAGGTCACATAGTGGGCCTGTGGCAGGGTAGGGAAGAATGGATCCCAGGACTGCGAAGCCCTACACTAGAACCTGTGTCACTGGGCCCTCCTCTCGGCTAATCCCCCATTCCAGTGTCCCTCACTTGCCCATTGACCATGGAGAAGGGAACCCCACCTTGTAGTTGTCGCTGGTGGCGCCCACCATGGAGCCGAAGGTGTTGTAATTGTCCCAGTTGCCCTCTCCCTCGGGGTAGTTGGCGTTGCAACCCTGCTGGCTGGACCAGCAGTCGCCCTCAGTGCACTTCCCGTAGATGTTGTTCTCGTGCACGCTGGCCACCAGGGTCCAGCCGCCCCCATTGGTGGTCATGTCGCAGAAGGTCTGGTAGGTCTCGCCATCCTTGGTGCGCAGGGTGTAAATCCCATCTGCGGGGGGAAAAGGGGCAGCACCAAGCTGGTCATCCAGGGCCATGGAAAGGGGAAGGGCCCTCTCAGAGCCAGCCACTAAATGGGACACAGGCCCCAGTAAGGAGTTTCTAGTGCGCTGCAGCAGGGTACAACCTGGAGTTGCTAGAACAGGACATGTCCCTGCACCCGGGGGCAAAGCAGCCAGAGTCCCAAGGACACTGAAGCCCCCTTGGCAGCAGAGAGCCAGTGTAATCGCAGGGACTCCCCCAGGATGGGGAATCAGGGTGCGAGCCTTTCCACACACAAAGGTTGCCAGGTGTCCGGTTTTCTACCGGACAGTCCCGTATTTGCACCATCTCTCCGGTAGAAAAACTCAGAAAATACCAGACATGTGCAATGTCCGGTATTTTCTGAATTTCCGGCTGGGTGCCAGATGGAAGCCTGGAGGGGGCAGGGGAGCGACTGGGAGGCGGGGCCGCGATTGGCTCTGGGATCCCTGTGGTCGCGTGCAAAAGCCGGGTGGGGCGGGGGTCATTCCCCCCACCCGGCTTCTTCACACAACCACAGACTCCCAGGGCCAATCGCAGTCCCACCTCCCAGCTGGGAGCCTCTGGGTGCGTGCAGAAGCCGGGTGGGGGGAGTGGCTGGGAGCTTCTACTAGCAACTAGAGGGAGTGCCTGCCAGGGGCGCGGCCTTGTTGGACTCCGGCTGCGGCCAGTGGCTGCACCCCCCCCGCCAGTTCTGCTTCCCGCCCCCTTCCTCCGGCCCCCCCTCCTCCCGTCCAGCCCTCCCCGGTCCCCGATACCGCCCCAGCTCTGCTTCACACTGGGGCTGGATTGGTATCACTGTGTCAGGGAAACCTTCCCCTGACCCAGCCCAATGACACCGGGACAGTCGCCGTGCGCAGACCAGGCCTAAGTGCAACCGAGAATCAGGCCCAGGGGGCAATTTGTACCATGGAAAGGCCCCAGGGCTTGTTTAGCTCCCCCTGCCCCTCCTGCCGCCTGTGTCCCCGCCCTGTGTCCCTCTTCGGGCCTCAGCCTGCGGTGACTTGGTTGGGGGCCGCACAACGGGTGGGACAGAGCCAGGGACAGAATCTGTCACCCACTGGCTGCACCCTCATTGCCAAAGGTGCTGAGCATCCACCCGGCCTGGACAAGTGCTGGTGCTGAGGGGCTCAGCCCCAAGAGCAGCCTCTGGCCTCCCTGTCTGAGTCTTGCACCCGTCCCTCCAGCTGAGACTCACGCCAGGGTCTGTGGAGCAGGGAAGTAGGAGGGGGGATCTTCAGAGACATGCTCTGGCAATGGGATTTGGGCACCTCTTTGGCACTTGTGCCTCTCAAATTCTCTGCTGGGTAGACCAGCCAGAGCCCAATGAGGCAGCAGGCGCCCCCATGAGCTTTTCTCTGCCAGCAGCTGCTAGGCCTGAGACTAAGCAGCAGGGCGCTGGGCCAGAGTTGAGGTGTCGTGTCACTCCTGCTGCAGGGAGGGGCCCCCTGCCTGTGGCTTAGTGCACAGCGCACCCCCTGCTTGACCCCAGCCAAAGGGCCCCTCTTATTGTCAGTCCCAGCCCTGCTGGAGCCAGCCACTGGGTGTGTTCAGAAGGAGCTGGTGTGATGCTAAGTACATCCGGGCCTGGGGTTCCCTGGTGCCTGGCAGTGAGGTTCAGCTGGCAGATCTGTGTGCCCCTCCCCCCTGTCATCATGGTCTATAGCTAAGGGATGGCATGTCCTGGGGGATCATGGGGAGGGGGTGTACGCTCACCCCAAAGGTGTTCGAATTATGAGTAAAATATGTTCACACCAGTTAGACAAGGGGCTGAGGTGAGAACTTTTATTGGACCCAGGTGGGCTGGTGAGGGAGAGAGCAATGTTCAAGCCTCACAGAGCTATTCTGGGAAAGCCTGGCTTGAAAGCTTGTCCCGCTCACCAACAGACATGGGTCCAATAATAGACATTGCCTCCTCCACCGTTCTGCATTAACCCTGGACTGACACGGTTCCAGCCACACTGCATTTAACCAGCATGAGAGGGCAGTTGACAAACAGGCTTTCTCTGGACAAAGGAAAGGGGCCAAGGCCTCAGATCAGCTCTGGCCAAATTCAATGGGTGGTTCATCTGTCCCAGAGGCTGCAGGAAGAGCTTCTGTACATTGTAAAAATCACCAGTGGGGTGAAGACGGTCTGACAACACCCCTCCCCCCCCCGCCGCAGCAGGAAATGGAGCAGTAGCTGGGTTCCCTGCAAAGGGCTGTTGAGCCCTACCAAGAGGCACAGGCGACTGGTGCCTGCGGGGAGGGGCGCAGGGTTGCCAGGTGTCTGGTATTTGCGCACTCTGTCTGGTAAAAAAAATCAGAAAATACCGGTGTGATGGCACGTCGGGGTCCCCCGACTCTTGCACCCCCGTAGTGGCACGAACAGACTCCACCAGCCAGTAGAATAGAGAGAGTTTATTGCTTCTCCAGGATACAGCACAACATAGATGTCATCTGGTTACAGGGCCAGGCGTAGGATGCCTCAGCTCCTCTTGGGATGGGGGAGACTGGGCCCCTAAATCCCAGCCCCCCTTTGCTCAGGCTGCTTCCTCCATGATTCCAGACAGAAACTAACTCTCCTTCCAGCCCTGCCCCCAGCCAGGGCTCCACTCCCCTCCTTCCCATTGTTCCGCTCCCTGGGAGATAACTGGTCCGACAGGTTCGGAGCCCCCTTTGCATAATGACTCATCCCCTGCCCTGCTGGGCCGTGCTGCAGCCAGCGGGGGTCACCCACAGCCCACCGCCCAGCATAGCAACCAGCAAGGTCCCCACACTACGTCACAACCGGACATGTGCAATGTCCGGTATTTTCTGATTTTTCTGGCTGCGCACCGGACGGAAGCCTGGCGAGGGCAGGGGAGCGGCTGGGAGTCCCAGCTGGGAGGCGGGGCCGTGACTGCCGCCGGGAGCCCTCAGTTGGTTGAGTGTGAGGAGGAGCGGAAGCCTCCTCCTCGCTCGTGCGTCGCCAGGAGCCTGTGCGGGACAGGCAGCAAGTGCCCAGGTCAGTCCCGCTCCCCACCGACCAATTTGCTCAACCCCCCCCCCCCCCCCCCCCCCGACAGGTGGGGAGCACGGAGTGTCATCCGCCCGAGGCTTCCCCGAGGTCCTGATCTTCCCCGGCCAGCCCCCCTGTACCCCCCCAGCTCTGCTTCCCGGTGGTCCGTTCCTCTTCCTGATCTCCCCCGGATAGCGCCACTGCACCCTCCCCGCCCGCCAGCTCTGCTTCCCGCCCCCCCCTCCTCCCGGCCAGCCCTGCCCCCTCCCGACCGGTCCCCCCTCCCCCGATATCCCACAGCCAGTCCCGTTCCGCCTGACCCCCTCCCCCCCACGACCAGCCCTGCTTCCATTGGCCCCCTCATCTCCCCCGGCCAGCCCCATTCCCCCCCCCATTAGCTGTTTCCAGGCCCCCCCTTCCCGGCCAGCACCACTCCCTTCCTGGCTGGTCCTATCCCCCTGGACCCCCCATGAAGCGTGTCCGTTTTTTTGGGTTTTTTTTAAATGATTACCTGGTAACCCCTAGCAGCGGTCCAGGTTCTTGGAGTCTTTTTTTTTTTTTTTTTGCTCAACTTTGGTTCCCCCCCTTTTTTTTCCTTCAACAAAATTTTTCCCAGGTAGTTTTTTTTTGGGGGAGGGGGGAGGGGGTGTTCAGTATTTTTGTTTCAGCCATCTAGCAACCCTGGGAGGGGGTGCAAGGAGGGCCACCCCGAGGGGCAGGAAGGGGGCCCAAGGGAGCACCCATTTATCAACTAGAACTGCTGGCTGGGGCCGGGGGGCGAGCGCAGTGTCTCACAGTGCTGGGTCCCCGCTGCAGGCTGGCACAGCTCTGGGGATGTGACTCCCAGCTGTGCTGATGGGCAGGCAGGTGCCCTGCGCCCTGACTACACATGCCCGGGTGCCTCTAAACTGACTGAACCCAGCTGTGGCCTTTACGCTGCTTCTGAAGCAGGCCCCCAGTAGAAGCAAAGCAGGTTCTGGCAGGTCCTGGGATGCCACCCCCACACTCACCTCCAGCTCCCTTCTGGGTGGATTTAATTTCCTTGCAGCTCCGGGGTAGGCCTGGTAGCTCTGGTCACCCTGAGAGCAAGACAAGTCTTCCCAGTTGTCCAGCAGCTGGCGGATGGCGAGTTTCAGGTCAGGGTCACAGTTGCCCTCAGCTGCACAGGGATTACTTGGGGTTAGTTAGGATCTTTCTCTGACCAGAACAGCAGCGCCCACCCTTCTGCAGCATCGCCAGCCCATGAAAGCAAAATCATGGGTTAGGTCTCCCCAGATCGGACATTTTGCCTCATAAACTTGAGTTTGTTTTGTTCTTGAAAGACCATCTTGTGGTTTTCAGTTTCTTTTGTGAGCTGAGTTCCCCCTGCCCTTCCCCAGGGTTGTGTGACAATTAGTGTTTCCTACTCTCCCAAATGTATCATGGAAGGAGATTCATTCCTTGCTACAGGAGTTCTCAGCCTGCCCCCATCTGCCCACCTCCTGCTCAGCAATTCATGCTACTCCCTGAACCACAAATCAAGCTTGTCTTCCCAGTTCCCACATGACATCTGCCCCACATCTGCCTCTTGCATCAATTCTGTTGGTCTCCCAACCCCCAAATTAGTTTAGTGCAGTGCTGCGCCTACTCCATATCCAACCCTGCCCCCAGCCCCACATCTGCCCAGATCCTCCAGCATCCCATCAACTCTGCCCCACCATTCTCACCTCTACTCCTCCTAGAGAGGGGCTAGGTTGCAGACCCTGGCTTGCGTGGGAGGGGCTGGAGGCTCAGGGCTTTTGAAAATCAGTGTGTTTGTTTAAGTGTCATTTGGGATGAAGATTTTTCAGACTGATTTTGGCTGCACATCTCAAAACAGCTGCAGTCCCTTGAGGTGTTTCAAGACTGGCCCCCAAAATCACTCATACTTTTGAAACTCTTGGCTTCAGAATGGAAGTTTTTGTACTTAGTCTGTGAGTTCTTCTGGGCTGAGGCTCTTCTATTCTGGATTCGTACAGTGCCTGGCGTCATAGGGGCCTAGCCCAGGACTGGCTCGCCAAGGCACAACCTTAGCACAGAGTAACACAAGTAATACCTTTATGCACCCATCTTTGCAAATTTTGGCTCCAGAACATGGACAGAAGAAATTCACTGGAGCAGGTTCCTTGAGAGCTAGGGGTGGAAGGAGCTTGCCTGCCTGTTGGGGTCTTTATGACCTCCTTTGTGTATCAGCAAAGCCTTCCCTGGCCCGGCCCTTCCCCTGTGCGTATCACAGCCCTGACCCAAGAGGCAGGGTCAGTGCTGGGGTGAATTATTTCCCAGACGAGGAAAACGAAACAACCGCTTACCACAAGGGGCCGCCCTGGTCACAGAGAACAGGAGCAAGAGGAGAGCGAGTTGCTTCATTGTTGCCTTTGCAGCAGAGAAAATAGTGAATCGGCTGCTTAATAGTTGGACATGAACTAGTTAATGTTGGGGGATGGAGTCTCCTCCTCAAATCTCCTGCTCCCAGGGCTGCCCTGGCTCTCTGCCTAACCTGCCCATGGGCGTTAACACCCTGCAGCCCTTGAGTTCAGTGGGGTTTGCCTGAGTGGGGAGGGGGCTGCCTTGCAGTGATGATCTTAGAGCAATTTCCATCTTCTGAGCCCATTGAAGTGTGGCAAGGGGCTCAGCTGAGGTGGGCAGAGAAGGGAGTATTGGGGATCATGATGCTGGTAGGGGTCACCGGGGGAGTCCAAATAGAAAGCCCTCCCCCGGCATCTCCTTTGGTAACTGAGCCTCACAGCATCCCTGTAGGGCGTACGGGTCTCATTATACCCATTTTACAGGTGGGGAAACTGAGGCAGAATGGGCCTCACCTAAAGCCCATTCAAATCAATGGAATGCCTCCCCTGGCTCTAATCGATGCTGGGATCAGGTCCAGAGCAGAGAACAGAGGGAATCAGTACCCACCGGCCCTTCTCAGACCTTTCTAGGTATCACTCTTCTGGATTTGCAGCAGAACTAACAGCACATTTCACTCATGCTGAGGTATCTGCCTGCGCACTGCACGGACCCTGCAGCACAGCTACCCAGGGCTAAAGGCAAGTCAAGGGGCTCCTGTGGTTAAGCCTCTGATTACGGAGAGCTGACTTCAACCCCCCCCAGCCCTCTGCCAGGGACTCACTGGGCAAATGATGTGCTCTCTCTGGGCTCAGCTCCGCAGCTGTCCAGTAGGGGCAAGAACCAACTCTGCTTCACCAGGTGCTCTGAGGACAAGTCCGTTGAGTGCCACCTGGCAGCTAAAGAACCATGCTGCCTGTACCACACAGGCTGGGCATCACAGCCCACGCAGAAATTCAGCTCTCTCTCCGTTGTCCAGTGCAGGTGGCCTCGCTGCAAGCCAAAGCCAGGATGCTGAAGGCTCTGAGGTTTGGCTTGAGGTGGTAGTGGAGCCATGTGGCTTCCCCTAGGGAGAGTGTGACCCTAATGCACATCTGGGGGCACTGAAGGGTCCTCCCAGGGACTGTTCCAGGGCTACTGGGCAGAGATACTGTTTAAATTAAACAAATAGGAAAATTCCTGCTTTAACCTGAGCCACTCCCTTTAGGATCTCACCTCAGTGTGCCGAGCTGCTGGGCAGCCAGACGGGCAGAAGCTCTTTACAAAGCATTGTCTTTCTTTGACAGAAGTAGAGAAACCAACAACGTCTTGGGCTTGTTAAAGCTACTGTTTGTCGTGTCGACCTATCACCACTGTGGCTACATGACAACACAGGGTAATGTCCCAAGGGAGGGGAAGGGTCAGGGCTCACCTGGGGTCCCTAGTTCCCATGTCACCATGGCATCTAACGGCAGAGTTCAGTAGCAGAAGCTTCTGACTAGAGAGACGGACTGTTCCTCTGCTGTGCCACATGCACATCCAACCTTTTAAAGGGAGGGGAGCCACCCAATCAATGTAAACACAACTTACAAACACCAGAACTCTCCAGACAACCAGCCCAGGTGCCAGGGAGAAGGCTCCCAGTGAAAACAATAAACAGGGTCAAATCTAGTTCATGTTCCAGGTACCTCAATTTATTGACCCACCTCTGCCAGCCCAGCTGGGAAACTCCTTGTTGATGCAATAACATATGGCAGGCCAGACATTACTGCATTATCACAGATTGTTTGCAAGCTGCAGCTGAGTGTTGACTTAGGTGGTGGAGTTGAATGGTTCTGACGAAGCCAACAAGAAAGCTGAAGCTCCTTAGATCCTACGCTGCTATAATGTGAAAGCAGGAATTTCGCTGTTTAGGTTTCATTGAAAACCACTTGGCTTCACTCAGGCCAAATCTCAGAGCCGTCAGCACCCCGGATTCACCCTGTGAGCATTCTGCAGCGAGGCCACCTGTGCTGGGCACCGGAAAGAGACTGAGCTCCCCATGGGAGCAAAGCCCCCATCTTCTGCATGGGCCGTGACTCCCAGCTGGCAAGGTACAGGCAGCAGGGCTCATTAGATGCCAGGAATACAGCATGGCCAGTCCTTGGTTACCCCATAGAATAGACAGTTGCAGCACAGTCCATCTTGGTCAGCCCAGAGCACAGAGACCTCTGATTCCTCCTTAGTTCCAGGCCAGGGACATCTCCTGCAGCCAGCAGCCCTCCCTTCATGTCCACATTGGGCCCCTTCCATCTTTTGTTTCTGTTCCCATGAAAACGTTGTCATTTGACCTGCCACCTTAGCCCTTTGTTCTCCAGCTGGTGACACCTGATTGGCTTCCTACAGAAGCTGGCTCATCCATGGTTGTTAATTGCTAGGTGCCAAATGTCTGGGCAACTGGAGTGGCCATAGTCTTCTTGTACTCTCCCTGGGCATGGGAGCCCAGGTCCCAAACCACCAGGCATCAGTCATGCCTCTATCTCTGAGTCTCTGCAAAGAGCAAAAAAACCTTTTCCTGTGGCCCGATTAACCATGCTCATGGACAATTCTCACACTATCACAGACATGGATTCAGAAAGGACTCTGGCCGCGAAGAACAATGAGAAGGGTTCGTTTAATTTGTCATTTGTCGTCTTTCAGTTTCCGCTTGCAGAGCGTGTCTTATCCCCAGATCAGAAGTCCTGGGCTATCCAAAAGGGATCAGCTTCAGTATCCCAATCTAGAGATTCTTTATCCCTTTCCTAATGATTCCCAACACTCTGCTTGCTTTTTTGACAGCTGCTGTGCACTGCCTGGGTGTTTGCAGGGAACTCCCCACCATGACTCCAAGACCTCCAGTGGTAACAGCTAATTTAGACCCCATAATTTTATCAGAAAATATCCTATTTCCTCTATAGAAATCCATGGTAAAACCACATCTTGAATACTGGGGATAGAAAGCTGGCTAGACTGTTGGGTTCTACAGGCAGTGATTCAACAGCTTGATGTCTAGTTGTCCGCTGGTTTCAAGCGGTGTGCCCCAGAGGTCAGTCCTGGGGCTGGTTTTGTGATGATGTGATGGCTTGCACCCTTAGCATGTTCACAGATGATACTAAGCTGGGGGGTAGGGATAGGGGGTCTAATGACCTAAAATTGGAAGATTGGGCCAAGAGAAACTCTGATGAGGTTCAACAAGGACAAGTGCAGAGTGCTGCACTTGGGATGGAAGATTCCTATGCCCTGCTACAGGCTGAGGGCCAACTGACTAAGTGTCAGTTCTGCAGAAAAGGACCTAGGGATTACAGTAGAAAAGAAGCAGAATACGAGTCAGCAATGTGCCCTTGTTGCCAAGCATTG
This sequence comes from Pelochelys cantorii, assembly GCA_032595735.1. Classification (NCBI taxonomy): domain Eukaryota; kingdom Metazoa; phylum Chordata; order Testudines; family Trionychidae; genus Pelochelys; species Pelochelys cantorii. Next base: position 13,956,979 of record CM064349.1, on the reverse strand, counting down.
CCAGCAGATTGAGGAAAGTGATTATTCCCCCTCTGTTTGGCACAGGTAAGGACACATTTGAAGCACTGTGTCAAGTTTTGGGTCCCCCACTACAGAAGGGATGTGGACACATTGGAGATAGTCCAATGGAGAGCAAGGAAAATGATCAGCTGGGCAATTGATTTATGATGAGAGCATAAGCGAAATGGGCTTATTTAGGGATTTGATAGCAGCCTTCAACTACATGAAGGGGAATTCCAAATAGGATGAAGCGAGGCTGGTGTCACTGAGAGGGTAACCGGGAGAGATGGTGAAATCTCCATTTTTAGAGGTTTTTAAGGCCAACTTGACGAAGCCCTGGCTTTGATGATTTAGTTGGAGTTGATCCTGCTTTGAGCTTGGGGTTGGACTAGATAACCTCCTGAGATCTCTTCCAACCCTACTCTTCTTTGATTGTATAATTCTAAGTGTTATTTACGCCTTCTCATAACTCAGTAAGTTGGGGCCACCATACAAAAATAATGGGTAGCAGTTTTAAAACAAACAAAAGGAACACACAAGACCACGCACAGTCAACCTGTAGAACTCCTTGCCAGAAGATGTTGTAAAGGCTAAGACTATACCAGGGTTTGATAAAGATTTGGATAACAGAATAGGTAGGGGGTAGGACAGGCCGGGATGGTGTCCCTAGCCTCTGCCAGGAGCTGGGAAAGATGATAGGGGATGGATCAATTGATGGTTACCTGTTCTGTTCATTCCCTCTGCAGTACTTGGCTTTGGCCACAGTCAGAAGACAGGATACTGGGCTAACTGGACCATTGGTGACCCAGATTGGCCATTCTTATGTTCTTATGCCTCCAAAGCAGGCACAGCTCAACCCAGACAATCTATCTGTCTCCATCTGCCTGCACATACATCCCTCTAACACCAGCCACCATGGCTCTTAATTGCCCCAGGCCATAGCACAGCTGGGTGAATTGCCGCTGTGCAAACAGCCGGGATTCTGGGAGCCGAAGAGGATCTGCCACAGAGGGAGCTGACTGCAGCACTGTAAATAGCTGCTTGGTTCTGGTAGGAATTTGCATAATGTGAGCATTTTAATTCACTCCCTCCTGACCCCCTGCCAAAACTAGGGGGATCTGATCCCAAAGCAGGGTGGCCCAAATTATCCCTGCACTCCTCTCCATTTATAAGAGAGATTGGGAACCTGGTGCAAGGTGTGAGGATACAAACCCTGTATGGACGTTCTTAAGTTCCTATGTGCTGGGAATTGCTCTGCCCTTTCTGGGCCACATGGGGGCAAATCACACCAAGACTCCCGCCCACTTCAATTTCTTTATTTGCTACACAGATGTTCAAGCTGAGGCCATAAGTCTCCTGCCAGGGAGCAGCTCTGGCTGGAAGGAAGCAGTGTCCATCACTGGGGAACATCAGCCTTTCCAGACTCAGCGGTAGAAGAGCAGCACTGCGGATTCAAGCATTTCCTTGGATGTGCTCCAGCCCCGATGGGTTCCGTAGCCATCCCAGGCAAAGGCAGTGAAATCACTGCACTGCACTGGGTTCCCTTCTGGGAAGAACCCTCCTCCACCAATGCAGTGCTGGGGAGAGAACAGAGGAATTGCCAGGCAGGAGAAGAATAGGGACCCATCTAGACACTCCCCTGCCTCCAGGCCAGTGCCAGCTACTTCAGAGGAAGGCACAAGAAACCCTGCAATGGCCAGTTGGCAAATGATCTATCCACAGAGAAAGTTACTTCCTGACCCTCCATAGATCATGCCCTGAAGCAAACTCTTGGGACCAGAATCTCCATTGCCCTGGGCCTCGTATGATGTCACTTTCCATCCGATTCATGTCAACTGTTCCAGATGCCAGTATTTGCCATCCCCTTTGCAGTGGCGTAAACGTCTGCACAAGGGGCAAGGTAGGTTTAGGCTACTGGTTTTTGTTATTTTTATGTATTGTTTGCATTGCAGTACCATTTCAGAGCCCCAGGGCTGGACAGACCCTCTGGTGCTAGGTGCTGTACAGACAAAGGATAGAAAGATAACCTGTGCCCCTAGGAGCTCACAAATTAACCCTCACCACAGGAGTTTGGGGATAACCTGCACTGGGAAGGTTGGCAGGGGTCAGAACGCCTGATGCGGGAATCCCTGTGGGATGTTCCTTGGCATGTGCTATGCAGGAGGTCAGATTACAAGATCCATTATACTGGCCATTCCAGCCTTTACATCTATGGCTCTGTGAAAACACCAGAGACGGCGCTGAAGAGGAAGGGGCTGGTGGTGCAGTGCCTGTCTCTTGTGTATCACACCCTAGGACGGACATTGACTTTTGAGCTGGGGAGGCAACATGGCCTGGTGGACGCAGCACTGGACCGAGACTCTGGTGATCTGGTTTCTATTTCTGGTGCTGCTGCTTCGTGCCTCAGTTTCCCCTTCTGTAAAATGGGGTTGATGGTACGGACTCCTCAGTACAGACCTTAAGATTTGATGAAGAAACCCATACCAGAGCTAGGGATCGTGATTACAAAAGCCATCACCCAGAGCGCCAAGGACCTCTCTGGTTCCAGACCAGACCGCGAGTGGGTTTGATTCACTCCCAGCTCCCCGTTTAAAGGTTTTTCAGTTGGGCAAAGTGCCCAGAGCATTTTCTGACAACAGAGCTCCTGTTCCCACCCACCGTGGCCCCCAAAGCAGATGTAACATCCACCCCCTTGGCCTGTTCTGGGGGATAATTGCTGCCATGGCCACACTCTCCCTGCTGGTATAAGGGGCACAAACTGAACCCAGCCCGCACCAGTGCAGAGCTAAGAGTGTCCTTGTGAAGCTGGCTCAGACAGTGGCACTTGGCAGCCCTAAGGTTGATCAGCTGGCCCATGCTCTACAGCTAACCCACGCTGGCCAGATACTCACATGCTCAGTGTTACAGCCTGTGACTTTAATCCCTGCACACAGAGCCATGGCCGCCTTCTCATGATTAAACACGCGGAACTGGACATGACCGGCAACAAATTCACCTAGTGACAGAAAATGGGAGGTCAGGATGGTTGTTTGCCATGGAGAGGTGGAGAGAAGCGACAGAGCTCCGATCCCAGCCAGGCCCCTTCATTAAGCATCTTTGTGTGAACTGGGACTGACCAGGTAACAGGGCTGAGGGACTCCAGTCCCAGAAATGATTGGGAATTGCCAGTCTCAGCCAGGCTGTTCACAGCTCTGTCACATGCACAGCATCTTTGACCTTCCTATGAGCAGTTCTGTGTGCAGTTGCCACGTAGCATGTTAAAGTGGGAAACACACACTGTGCTCTCTCCTGGGGATTTCTCATTTGCTCTCTCTTCTTTCAGGCTATGTCTACACTACGGGTTTTTTTTTTGCGGAAGAGGCAATGCAAATGTAGTGTTCATTAGCATTTTCTCCCGCATCATTTGCATAATCTCTTCCGCTCCATTTTGCAGAAGAGGTTTTTGTGAAAAAAAAAAGCAGTGTAGATGGGTCCATTTTGCACAACCACCTCCCCCCCCCAAAAAAACCCAGTTTGCTTTAATTTTTAATCAGTGTCAGTCATTAACCAATCAGGATACTTTTACTGTACTGTTAACCAATGAATGTATCAGCTGGCACTAAGCTATTAACTTTATTTGTGTGAGGATAATCTACAGGTTGCAGCTCTAAAATCCAGGATTCTCTTGTCCAGCAACATCCGTGGTCCTTGAATGTTCCAGGACCAGAGAGTCCCAGCACACTGCAGGAGGTGGGGATCTAGGAGCTGGTGTGTGGCCAGCTGTCTGCAGGAGCTGGTGCGCGGCTCTTCTATGCTGCGGAGGGGGGGCAGGAAGCTGGCACATGACTCAGCTCGGCTGTGGGCATGGCAGGAGCTGGCATGCAGTGCAGCTGGGCTGGGGAGGAGCTGGAAGCTGGCCCACAGCTCAGTTGGGCTGTGGGGGGAGCCAGGAATCAGGGAGTGGGACAGTGGGGGATGGGGGGGCAAAAATAACTTCCCCTGTCCAGAAAAATCCATCATCCAGAATCAGTCAGGTCCCGAGGGTGCTGGAACAGGGAGGTCCACCCTGTGTTAATATTCCCCCGTCATACTGTTTAAATATGACTAATACTGCAGTAAATGAAACAATGAATTCACACTCCTGTGGCTCTTTTGGGCAATGCTCATTGCTGCCTTAGTTTCTGGACCACGAGCTCTGAGTATCACTGCGCTAAAAAGAAGGTCATTCAGACTGGAATGACAGGCCCAGGGCTTAAATTCCGAGGGAGCTATGCAGAGAGAAGCTCTGGTAAAGATTTTCAACACTCCTGGAGTTTTTGTGGAGTGTTGGAGGCAGGGTGACGGCGGAGCTCCCGGAAATTCTCTTATGAGAATTGAAATCCTGGGCAGGTCTGATCTGTGCCGATGGGGAGGCAGAACACCCACAGTCGCTACCAGACTTACTTCTGCCATTTGGAGAGTAGTAGTTGGCTGTTTGCTGGGCATCACCATGGTCATAGACGACGGACACGGAGGGGCCATTGTTGGTGTTGCAGCTGCCGGCGCCGTATTTCACTGGGTATTTCTGGAAGACACAAGCACAGCGAGCAGCTAGGGTTAGTTTCTGTCCCTGCAGCAGGGCAGCTCCAGCACAGACAGGGCAGCCTGGACTAACACTGCTGGCTGGGTGGTTTCTTCAGTCAGTGCCGCTTCCTGTGCTGGCCAGTGCTAGGACACAAGGGAATCTGGCATGTCAAGGTGCCACTTGGGCTGGATTTATCACAGACTGTTTGGGGCAAGGGTGCCCTAGGCCAGAAAAGGTTAAGTAACTTGCAAGATAATCCAGATTCAACCTTTAAAGGTACATTAGAAAAGTATATAACTGATACTTGGAGCTATTCCTTATGGATAGCTAATGTCAGGGAGACAAGAGCTTTAAAGTAAAAACCTGCACAGTTAAGCTACGTCTACACAGCACACCTACTTTGAAATAGCTCATGTTATTTCAAAATAACAGTGTGCAAGTCTACACAGCAAGCCTGTTATTTCAAACTAATTGCAAAATAACGGGCTTCTTCCTCTGACTTCTGTAACCCTCATTTCACAAGGCGTAAGATAAGTCAACGGAAGGATGTTCTTCCTTCCACTTCCTGCTGTGTGGACAGTGACAAACGTCAAGTTAAGCTACTTCGACTTCAGCTACGCAATTAACGTACCTGAAGTTAAGTATCAGAGGGGTAGCCGTGTTAGTCTGGATCTGCAAAAGCGACGAGGAGTCCTGTGGCACCTTATAGACTAACAGATTAATGGAGCATAAGCTTTTGTGGGGAAAGACCCACTTTGTCAGATGCATGTGCCTTGCGTCTTATTGCGTACCTTATTCTGAGCTTCGGGTGCAGTGTAGATACACCAGGAGGTTCCCAGACTGCTATAAAAGGAACTTGAGGGCCCTGATGCTGTATCTCAGATCTGTTTAAGTTTCATCAGGAGAAGTTTGAGTCTCAAACTCCAGTTTGGATATTCCTGATATTGGACGGTAGCAGGGGTGGGCAAAGGGGCCTCCGCAGGCTGGGTCCGGCCCGCCAAGCAGGCTGGATCCGGCCCACGGATGCCCTACCATTCCCCCACCCATAGGCCAATCAGGGTTTGTGGGTGGGGGTAGTGTGCAAAGTCTCCTCCCCCACCAGGGGCGTGGGTGCCTAGAGGGAACCACCAGCTTTTCAGAACAGCTAGAAGTTCTCTCTAAGTGGGAGGAGGGCGAGGGCAAAGACTTCACATGCTCCCCCACCTCCAGGCCAATCAGAGTCTGTGGATGGGGGAGCATGGAAGTGGCTTGGCCCCGCCCTTTCCACCTGAGGTCCCACCCCTTCCACTGTAAAAATTAGTGAAGTGGCAAATTGCATCGCTTATTTCAAGTTAATTTCAAAATTGCTTGTTTTGAAATTTGGCGCTGTCTACACAGCACTTAGTTAGAAAGAAATCGCTGTTCCGAAACATCCCTTACTCCTCGTGGAATGATGTTTACAGGAACGTCGGAATAGTGAGCCCATTATGTTTTGAAACAACGGGTGCACTCAAAAGACACAGAATAGCTATTTCGGGATACCTCTGGTATCCTGAAACAGTGCTGCAGTGTAGACGTAGCCTGGGTGAATAGTTTTCCCTTCCCTGAGTAACCAGGGCAGAGGCGGCTGCAGCACAACCAGGAAGAATCTGGGGCCAATTCAGAACTCACCAGGAGCAGCAGCTAATCAGACACCTGCAGCCCGTTAAGGGCCTGCTGGGGCTAGCTTAAAAGGCTTCCCTTCAGGGAGGGCCGGAAGGTCAAGGACTGGGAGTGAAGAGGTGCTGAGGAAGAGCAGAAGGACGTGGTTAGATACCAGGAGAAAAGTACTGGGAGGAGCTGGCTGGGGAAGCAGGAAAGCTGCAGCCCTGGTGGTGGAGGAGTTACTCCCTGCTGCTACCATTAGTGTCCGGGAGCTGGAATCCAGAGCAGGGGACGGGGCCAGGTTCCCCCCAACCACTACGGAGGCCACCCCTGAAGGGGGAGTTTGGGACGAAAGGGGTTCATCCAAAACCTGATTGGCTGGCCACTGATGAGAATGACTCAGTAGGCTGCGATCCTCACCTCTAGTAAAGGGCTGAGGCTGTCTGGAGGGCCACAGTGAGCCTCTGAGGCAAACACTTTCTGCCTAGAAGCGCAGGCCCCCAGAGGCCGGCCGGAGCTCTGTCCCAGCTGCTTTAAGGGAGCTGTGTTTCTGGCTTTGGCGTAATCAGTCAGGTATTGGAGCAGCTGTTTTGTGGCTGGTTCGGTGAACTGAAGTATTCAGATGACCACCAGCTTGGGGACTCTTATGCCCCATTCCTTGCAGTTTGTCCTGACTGAGCAATCTCAGCAACGCCCCTAGAACCCGTTCTCAGCAGGAGGTCCTCTGGGGACTGCCACAGTGCAGGCAGCACATAGCAATAGGTGAGGATCAGCATTGTGGTCCCCCTACCTGTCAGCTGGTGGTCAGGGCAGCGCATGTGTGTGTATTATACACCCGAGACTTCAACTGCTAGGACTGGGGTCCCTTAGCAGCGGGCAACCTGGAAGAGGTTGACGGGCGCCCCAAGAAGTTTACAGGGAGAGCTTATTACACCTCAGATTTTGACTGCTAGGATACACGATCCCTTCGCAGCGGGCAGCCTGGGGAGGCTGAGAGATGCCCCAACGGATCGGTCCCCTGGAAGCAACATGATCCAACGCTCAAGCTCTCCCTATATCTGTCCCTTATGACCGGCTGGAGTTCTTTTAAAATTGTGCTTGGTTCTGTTACAGCAACTGAAGGAGTCAGGTCACAGCTTAAACAGTTACTATTTTATTGTTACAGGGTAAACTTAGCTGTTAAATGCTATTACTGTGTTACAGATAACACAGCCACTACAAAGGACAGGACAGAAATTACACTAATAAGTCACTTACAGGTACCATGAAACCCTTTTGGTTCTCTGAGCTCTTATTAAATGCATGCAAAATAGACACCTAGCAGGTATATATTCTCACCCCTGCGTTCCAGACTTGGCGTGGCCAGCATCTTTCTCTCAATCCCTCGGGAAGAAGTAGGGCAAGGTTGGGCGTCCCACAGACCTCGGGAGTCCATCAATACCTGCCAGCAGGTGTAGATGATTGGAGCTCAAATGGGGTGGGCTACTAAACCCCTCTTTATACCCCTTGGGTCACGTAGGCTCCTTCCTGGTCTCAAGTGGCCAATTAGGAAAAATGGCTTTGAATGCCAAGTTTCCCACGAAGGGTGCAAAGCATAATTCACACCGGGGAAAATGCAGACAATGGGCACCTCTGGTATGTGATGGGCGAAGATTCCTCTCCTGGGATAGTGCAGGCGTGTCAATTACTGGTACTAGCCATCAGGGCAGCAGGAGGCCCTGGGTCGTCAGCTAGCCCATTTACTGTCTGGTTTCTGTTTATTAGAGTCAGGGACAGGCAGCACACCTGCGTTCCCAGGGCATCAAAGGCTGACTGCCTTTCTCTTGCTCTCTGGGGGGGGAGGGAACAAAATGGGGTTCATGTCTGGCTACACTACCCCAGCCCTGTGGAGATGCCCCTGCTAGGACGCCTGAATCTCAAAGTTGGAGCTCGAGTGAGGTCCGAGGGTTTGGCTTAGCACCAATGTTCCCTCCAATCTTTTACTCCCGTGGGTGAGTTTTTTCCATCCATGTGCAGAATAAATTTTTGACGTGCACCGAGGCCTGTGTGAATGTGCACCAGTCATAGAAATATAAACCGAGCTGTGGGCATTCGGCTAATCAGTGGGGCAGCATTTTAATTTCTCTTGATTGGTGCTAACCAGTGTTCCCTAATTGCTGTGCGCCTGTGCGGCCAAAGCGCCTGTGTCCAATGCCCCCCTACCCAATCTTCAGGGTGTGAGGTGTGGTCAGTCTCCCTGGACAATTCAGCCCCTCTGTTGAGTCTGCCAGCATGTCATGGGTTGGGATGGGAACACCAGCAATTAGCTGAGACCAGCCAGCTCATCCCACACCAAGGTCATGGTCAGATTCCAATGGGCTGCATGGAGGGGAAGGCTCCTTGTCCCATTATCCCAGTCCCTGAGCCCCCAGCATGGAGGAATTGTAGCATGTTGAGGATTTACCTGTCCCAGCTGAAGAACTTGGGACCTGAAGAGCCACCCAGTCCCTCCCACGCATGGCCCTACACAGCCCCCAGCACAGCACCCTCACCTGGTAGAGTTTGAAGAGGTTCCCCCCCTCTGAGGACAGGAAGCCCGTCTCGGTGCGGTACCGCAGGATGGATGTGTTCTTCCATTCTGCCAGGGACGCCTTGTTGGCTACATGCCACACGGACAGGTCCTGGGCTTGCAGATCGTAATAACCAGGGTTCTGAAAAGCAAGGACGCTGCTGAAATCTCTTGGCCACATCCTGGGTACTTACCTGGCCACTTCCAACTTCACTTCCAAGGCAGAGAAACACCATCCCCATTATACTGGGCGGGAGTGGGGGGCAGGGATGGTAGTGGTGTTGGAAGGCAATGAGACACAGACTTGGTGAGTTGCCCTACATCACACAGAGTGCCTGTGGCAAGGCAGGGCATAGAATTAAGGGCTGCCAAGTCCCACACTAGAGCCTTGACTGCTGTCCCCTTCTTCCTATCTAACCCCCATTCCTATGTCCCCCACCTGCCCAGGTGCATTCAACCACATTCTGAGGCACCCTCTCCCCAGCAGTGGCCATGGAGAAGGGGACCCACCTTGTAGTCGTCGCTGGTGGAGCCCACCGCAGAGCCAAAGGTGTTGTAATTGGCCCAGTTGCCCTCTCCCTCGGGGTAGTTGGCGTTGCTCCCCTGCTGGCTGGACCAGCGGTCGCCCTCAGTGCACTTCCCATAGATGTTGTTCTCGTGCACACTGGCCACCAGGGTCCAGCCGCCCCCATTGGTGGTCATGTCGCAGAAGGTCTGGTAGATCTCGCCATCCTTGGTGCGCAGGGTGTAAATCCCATCTGTGGGGTGTGGGGGGAAGGAGGCAGCACCGAGCTGGTCAGCCAGGGCCATGGAAAGGGGAAGGGCCCTCTCAGAGCCAGCCACTAAATGGGACACAGGCCCCGGTGAGGAGCTTCCAGTGCGCTGCAGCAGGGCACAGCCCGGAGTCACTGAAACAGGACATGTCCCTGCACCCGGGGGCAAAGCAGCCAGAGTCCCAAGGACACTGAAGCCCCCTTGGCAGCAGAGAGCCAGTGTAATCACAGGGACTCCCCCAGGACGGGGCCTCAGGGCGTGAGCCTTTCCACACACAATCTGTGGCGCTTTAATGGTACCGGTGCTGTAAAGCACCACAGCCCCCCAGTGCAAACACAGCTGAGACTGGTTTGAATTGGCCATGTACTGGAATGGCCATTGCCACAATGGGAAGGGGACGAGGCTGCCCCTGTCTCAGGCACCTTTGTCCCAGTATAGCTGGGATCACACTGGGGCTGGACTGGTATCACAGTGTCAAGGAAACCTTCCCCCGACCCAGCCCAGTGACACCGGGACAGACGCCATGCGCAGACCAGGCCTAAGTGCAACTGAGAATCAGGCCCAGGGCAATTTGTATCATGGAAAGGCCCCAGGGCTTGTTTAGATCCCCCTGCCCTTCCTGCCACCTGTGTCCCCGCCCTGTGCCCTCTTTGGGCCTCAGCCTGCCGTGACTTGGTTGGAGGCTGCACGACAAGTGGGACAGAGCCAGGGACAGAATCTGCCACCCACTGGCTACACCCATATTGCCGAAAGTTCCTTGATATCAGCTGCTGCCACTGGCCTGGGTCCTGTCTGTGTCCTGCATGATGATCCTTCAGCTGAAAGTCATACTGGGGTATGTCAGGGCACAGGGGAAGGAGGTTTTCAATGGCACATGCTAGACAATGGGAGTTGGGCACCCTGTGCCACTTGTGCCTCTGTCATTTTCTGCCAGGCTGCTTTTCTCATCCAGCAGCTGCCCAGTATGGGCCTAAGCAGCAGGGCACTGGCCCAGAGCTGAGGTCTCGTGTCACTCCTGGAACAGGGAGGGGCCCCCTGCACGTGGCTTAGCAGACAGAGAGCCCCCTGCTTCACCCCAGCCAAAGGGCCCCCGCTCATCGTCAGTCTCAGCCCTGCTGGAGCCAGCCCCTGGGGCTTCCTGGTACTTGCAGTGACATTCAGCTGGTCTGAGCAGCTCAGTGTGCCCCCCCCCAATCATGTATCAAAGGAGTGACCTGTCTTGGTTCCCCTTGTCCCTCTGTTATGCTGGGACTGACAGAGCTACAGCCACACTGCATTTAACCTGGATGTCAGGGGAGTTAACAAACAGGCTTTCTACAGAGAAAGGAACGGGGCCAATGCCTCAGACCAGCTGTGGCCAAATTCAATGGGTGGTTCATCTCTTGGGAGGCTGCAGGAAGAGCTTGTTTGCATTCTAAAAATCATTAGTGGGGTGAGGGCAACCTGGTGTCCCCACCCAGCCGGAAAAGATTTGGGTTCACTGGAAAGGCCTATTGCTCCACACAGAGAGAGTGTGAACCCCTGAGTTATCCTTCACCTGAGGAGCCAAGGAAAAGCAGAGCCTGGGATTCTGTGGGTATCCTGACACTCGGCAGCTGTCACCGGGAAAGCAAACGCCTGGAACAAACCCCGTGAAGTTACGTCTCCGCCGTTGAACAGCGCAGCCTCGCTCTTGGTTGTTGGGAACCTTTCTGCCTGGAGCCCTTAGACTGGAATTCACTGTCCACCTCCCGGGCCTTGCTACAGCAGCCTTGTTTTACTGCTTCTCTAACCCGCCCCGCGCTGTGCCCGGCCTGAGGAGATTGTTAGCTCCAGGCCAGGGAACCTGCTGCTGTTCCTGGCTCCCCAATGGAGCCGCAAACGTATCCGTGTCGGTGACTGTGCAGTACCAGGGGCTGTGCGCTGCAGGGAAACGTCTCTGCAGAACTCAGAGTTTGGAGCTCGCTGAGTGCCTGGCTGGGGAGGTTTGGGCTGGGAGAGCCCTGAAGAGTTTGCTGGCGAGACAGACAGGCTGGAGCCGGACAGAGTTGTCAGCTGCAGCACAGCTCCCACCTGCAGGGGCTGGCAGGGCTCACACAGTGTCTCACAGCGCCAGGGATGAGATTCCCCACTGTGCCCACAGGCAGGCAGGTGCCCCTACTCCCAGCACAGAGATGCCTGACTGCATCTGAATCGACTGGACCCAGCTGTGGCATTTTCGTTCTGAAGCAAGCCCCCCAACAGAAGCAAAGCAGCTTTTGGCAGGTCCAGGGATGCCGCCCCCACACTCACCTCCAGCTCTGTCCTGAGTGGATTTAATTTCCTTGCAGCTCCGGGATAGGCGTTGGGAGCTCTGGTCACCCTGGGAGCAGGATGAGTCCTCCCAGTTGTCCAGAAGGTCACGGATGGCGAGTTTCAAGTCAGTGGCACAGCTGCTCCCGGCTGTACAGATGTTACTTGGGGTTAGTTAGGAGATTTCTCTGGTACCAGCCTGGTATCAGAACAGCAGCTCTCGTCCTTCCACAGCATCACCAGCCCACGAGAGCAAAATCATAAGTTGGGTCTCCCAAAATCAGGATGTTTTGCCCCAAAATCCTGAGTTTTGAGTTTTTCTTGAAAGACAAGCTTGTGTTTTTCAGTTTGTTTTTGTTGCACAGGCTTGTGTGACAGTTACATGTATCAGGGAAGGGGATTTTATCCCTTGCTACAGGAGTCCTCACCCTGCCCCCATCTGCCCACCCCCTGCCCGACACTTCATCCCCAAATCAATCCTGTCCTCCCAGGTCCCACATCACATCTGCCCCAACCTTTGCCTCTTGCATTGATTTTCTCTGTCCCCCAACCCCCGCATTGATTCAGCTCCCACACCAGCGCTGTATCCAGGCCCTACCCAGCCCTGCCCCCATCTCCACATCTGCCCAGCTTCCCCGACCTCCCACCAGTTCTACCCCAACCATCTGTACCTCTGCTCCTCCGACAGCTTCTGGGGATTGATTAATGCTCCCAGGCTGGGGGGCTGCAGCAGGATCCCCATCCCTCTCCTGCCTATTGAGATTGGGTGTTCCAGAGGGGATGGGGAGGAGCAGAGGACCGGTCCTGTCCCTGTAGCTCACAGGACGGGAGGGGAAAGTGAAGCCACACTGAGCTGCTGGGCTCTTTAGTTCCTGCCTGTGTGCAGGGGAGCAGAGGGGGAGAAGCTCTGCCAGCTTCCCGAGGGCTGAACTTCCAGGGGGCTGCTGGAGTGCCTCACATTGTAGCAAGAGGCCTCCCGCCCCAGCTGACATGCCACCCCTCATGCCGAATCATGACAGCTGTAGCCATGTTGCCATCATGGTGCTTCGTGGAGGTCCCGGTCCCTGGATGGGGCCTAACACTGTGATGGGGCAGAGCAGACATGTCCAGGTATCAGTGCTCTGGGGGTGACCCACGGAGGGACTGGAGTATTGAAAAATGCACCTTTAAAGCCTGTTCCACACCATGGCCTCAGCAGCAGAAGAGCTTTATGGACTTGAGAACATGAGACAGGGACCAGCTGGCAGGCCTGGCTTGAATGGGAGAGGCTGGAGACTCAGCGCTTTTGAAAATCAGGTGACGTATGTTTTGTAGGTGTCTTTTGGTGGATCAAGATTTTCAGACTGATTTTGGGGGCCCAACTCCATACAAATGAAGCCCCTTTAAAAGTGTCTCACCAACATTTGGTACTGAGACTGTCAGCTCTTTGGGGCTGGGTGTGTCTTTCTGTGCTGGGCTGGTACAGCACCTGGTGCCTCAGGGGCCTGGTCTGGGACTGCAGCACTGAAGCACAAACATGGCACGGAGCCATAAAGTATTTCAGACAGACAGAAGAAATTCACTGGAGCAGGTTTCTTGTGATGGGAGGAGGCTGGCAGCCAGTTGGGGTCATTGTGTATCAGCAAAGCCTTCCCTGGCCCAAGCCTTCCCCTGTGTGTATCACGGCCCTTGCCCAAGTGACAGGGTCAGTGTTGGGGAGAATTATTTCCCAAAAGAGGGAAATGAAACAGCCACTTACCACAAGGGGCCGCCCTGGTCACGGGGAAGAGGAGCAGCAGGAGAGCGAGTTGCTTCATTGCTGACTTTGCAATAAGAAAAACAGTAGATCATGGGTTAATACGCAGGCTAAGGGGTGGCAGGGCTCCTCCCCAGCCCTCCTGCTCCCAGGGCTGTGCTGGCTCTCTGCCTAATCTGCAGTTTTCGCCTCTCTGGGGTGTGGAGATCTCATTGTACCCATTTTGCAAATGGACCCGTCCATGTGGCAGGAGCCACACAACACCTCAGCTCTCTGTGAGTGCCCTGCTGTTTAGGCCCGTGCCCAACAGCTGCTGGCAGAGAAACGCTCGCCAAGGTCCGGCTGATCGTCCCGGCAGAGAATTTCAGAGGCACAAGTGGCACTGAGGTGCCCAACTCCCATTGTCCAGTGAGTTTCCCTGAAAATCGCCCCTCCCCCCTTTCCCAGACCCCAGTATGAAATTCAGCTAGAGGATCAGTTTGCAGGATCAGGAAGGCCAGTGACTGCAGCTAACATCAAGGCACGTTGGACAATGTGGGGGTAGCCAGTGGTAGCAGATTCTTTGGAGTCCACTAACTCCAAAGAGCTTTAGATCAGGCCCTTTCCGCCTCAGTTTCTCCATCAGCAAAACATAAGAACATAAGAACAGCCATACCGGGTCAGACCAAAGGTCCATCTATCCCAGTATCCTGTCTGCTGACAGTGGCCGATACTAGATGCCCCAGAGGGGAGGGATCACATCATGTAATCCTAATGTGATCCCTCCCCTGTCACCCACTTTCAGAGAAACAGAGGCTAGGGATGTCATTCCTACCCATAATAGCCATTGATGGACCTAACCTCCATGAATCTATCTAGCTCTTTTTTGAACTCTGTTGAAGTTCTAGCCTTCACCTCATCCTCTGGCAAGGAGTTCCACAGGTTGATGATGAGCTGAGTGAAGAAAAACTTCCTTTTGTTTGTTTTAAAATGGGTACCATGAGATCTCTACACCCCACGGAGGCGCTGAGAGGCTCAGTTAGCAGAGGGAGAGCAGGGGCAGGGCTCGCTGTATGCTCATGATGCTAATTGCATTCCTCCCGGGACCCTGTGCAGGCACCATAGTTCCCAGTGCTCCACTCCCAGCCTGTCTCCCCAGAGCTTCCCACCCCGCAAGCCCATTGCTGAACCACCACTGGGCCTTCAGTGGGCTCCGAAGAGGAAAACTGCTCTGCACGGCCAATCCCTGCCCCCTCCTGCAAACCCCCACTGAGCGCAAGGGCTGCAGGGTTTTGGTGCCCTGGGCAGGAATGCTTCCCCTGGCTCCAGGCTGCACTGGGATCTGGTCCAGAGAGGAGACGTGCGGGGATCACTACCTACATCACTAGAGTGCCAGGGCAGAGGAGAGTAAACCCCAGCCAGAGCGCCGGAGCCGCGTGGGGTAAGCCTTGATGCCCCAGAGCCTTTCCCAGGCTGGCTCACTAAGTGGAGGGGGATACGCTCCTGGAGGTGGGTTTGGATGCAACGTTGGAGAACCGAGGCCTCATCCAGGCCCACCTGTGGCGATTCCCCTGATTGAAACATCCCCGCTGCTACATGACATCACAGAGTAACATCCTAAGGTAGGGGAAGGGTCGGGACTCACCTGGGGTCCCTAAGTCCCGTGTTGCTGCGGCGTCTAATGGCAGAGTTCACTAGCAAACGCTTCTGACCAGCGAGACTGTTCCTCTGACAGGCCAAACACAAATGGAACCTTTTAAAGGGAAGGGAGCCAATCGATCAAAGCAAACACTGGAACAGTCCAAGCACCCCGCCCAGGGGCTGGGGAGAAGGTTTCCAATGAAAACGATAAACAGGGTCAAACCTAGTTCATGTTTCAAGTGCCTCCATTCATTGACCTGCCTCTGCCAGCCAGCCAGGAAACTCCGCGCTGATACAATAACATATGGCAGGCCAGACATCACTGCATTATCACAGATTGTTTGCAAGCTGCAGCGGAGTGTTGACTTAGGTGGTGGAGTTGAACGGTCCCGATGAAGCCAATGTGGAAGTTAGCCCAGAGAACAGAAAGTTACATCTTGGTCAGCCCAGAGCACAGAGACCCCTGACTCCTCCTTAGTCCCAGGCCAGGATAATCTCCTGCAGCCAGCAGCCCACCATTAACATCCATATTGGGCCCCACATTGCTAGGTGCCAAATACCTGGGCAATTGGTGATATTGTCTTCTTGGACTCCCCATGGGCATGGGGGCAAGGTTCCCAGGGCCAGCTTTAGAAAGTGCGGGGCCCAATTCGAACTGTTTCGACGGGGCCC
This sequence comes from Pelochelys cantorii, assembly GCA_032595735.1. Classification (NCBI taxonomy): domain Eukaryota; kingdom Metazoa; phylum Chordata; order Testudines; family Trionychidae; genus Pelochelys; species Pelochelys cantorii. The sequence goes on along the minus strand of CM064349.1, from coordinate 13,941,193 downwards.
CGGCAGCCAGGATTTTTTGTTGACCACACAAATTTTGGTAGAAAAAAAAAGAAAAAACAACAGCACACACAAAAAAAAGGCACAGCCCCTTTAAATACCCAGCTACAGGGCAGAGTCCCACCAAACTTCCCACCAAACCCAGGGGCCAACTCCCCCTCCCACAGCACGCTCCTCCAGGGCCAATGCCCCCTCCCACAGCGCACCCAGCATGCCAGCACACTTCCGGATTTAGGGCGTGGAGCCCTCTTGCTTTAGGGCACGGGGCCCTTTTAGGCGTGGGGCCCAATTTGGAGGAATCGAGTGAATCGGCCTAAAGCCAGCTCTGCAGGTTCCCAAACAACCAGGCCTCAGTCATGCCTGTATCGCTGGGTCTCTGTAAAGAGCAAACAACCTTTTCCCACTGCCTAATTAATCATGCACCACGTAGGGGAAACTGAAGCACACACAATATTCACACAAAACAGCATGGGCAATTCCCACACCACCACAGCCTTATATTCAGAAAGGACTCCGGCCACAAAAAGCAATCAGAAGAATTCATTTAATTTGTCATGTGTCGTCTTTCAGATTCCTCTTGCAGAGGAAGTCCTGAGAAGTCCTGAGCTATCCAAAAGGGATCAGCATCGGCATCCCAATCTAGAGATTCTCTGTCCCTTATTTAAGGATTCCCAACACTCTGCTTGCTTTATTGACAGCGGCTGTACGCTGCCTGGGTGTTTGCAGGAAACTCCCCGCCATGACTCCAAGACCTCCAGTGGTAACAGCTAATTTAGCCCCCATCATTTTATTAGAAAATATCCTATTTCCTCTTTAGAAATCCATGGTAAACCCACATCTTGAATACTGGGGACAGAAAACTGGTTAGATTATTGGGCTCAACTGGCAGAGATCAATGGCTCAATGTCTAGTTGTCAGCTGGTTTCAAGCAGAGTGGCCAAGTTTTGTTCAACATCTTCATTAATGATCTAGATCAGGGCTACTCAACTTTGGAAGCCCCAGGGGCCACAATGATACTTGCGGCACATGCCAAGTGCCGCAACTTAATTGTGGTTGCATATACATGCAAATATATATGCAAATATATGCAAATCACTTCTTTCACACTGACAGGCATGAATACAAAGATTAAGCCTTAAGCTGCGGCACCGGACCCAAACGTGGCCAGTGTGAGCCAGTCAGCACCTCTCAGGCTCTGCCCACAAGGCTAAGCAGCCAGCACTTCCCACAATGCCCCAGCATGGCCAGCACCTCCTTCCTGGTGCCTAGAAATGCTGACACCCTGTACCTGCCTGTTCCAGCCACCCCGTCCTCTTGTGTCTTTCAGTGCTCATCCCGCCTGGGAGATGCCTCGCCGTTGTGGAGCGTGTTCCCAGTGGAGGCCATGTTCAAAGGATCCCACCTGCAGGTCGTGTGTTGAGCCCTGTGTAAACCCAAACTGCACTGTGGGCCGCAAACAAACGGGCCATAGGCCCATGCAGGCTGCAGGCCGCGTGTTGAGTAGCCCTGATCAAGATGATGGGATGGCTTGTACCCTCAGCATGGTCAGAGATGATACTAAGCTGGGGGCAGGGATAGGGTCCAGTGACCTAAAATTGGAGGATTGGGCCAAGAGAAATCTGATGAGGTTCAACAAGGACAAGTTCAGAGTGCTGCACTTGGGACGGAAGATTTCCAAGCACTGCCACAGGCTGGGGACCAACTAGCTTAGTGGCAGTTCTGCAGAAAAGGACCTGGGGATTACAGTAGAAAGAAGCTGGATATGAATCAGCAGTGTGCCCTTGTTGCCAAGAAGGCTAATGGCATTAGCAGGAGCAGTGCCAGTAGATTGAGGGATGTGATTATTCCCCCTCTATTCGGCACTGATGAGGCCACATTTGAAGCATTGCGTCAAGTTTTGGGTCCCCTACTACAGAAAGGATGTGGACACATTGGAGAGAGTCCAACGGAGGGCAACAAAAATGATTTGTGAGCTGGGCATGTGACTTATGATGAGAGGGTAAGCAAACAGCTTATTTAGTGGGCAGAAGAGAGGAGTGAGGAGGGATTTGATAGCAGCCTTCAGCTACATTCAGCTGAAGTTCAGGGGAGTTCTAAAGAGGATGGAGCCAGGCTGTTCTCAATGGTGGCAGATGACAGAACAAGGAGCATACATTTCAAGTTGCAGTGGGGGAGGTCTAGGTTGGATATTAGGACAAAGTATTTCACTAGGAGGGTGGTGAAGCACTGGAATGGGTTCCCTAGGGAGATGGTGGAATCTCCATCCCTCAAGGTTTTAAAGTCTCGTCTTGACAAAGTCCTGGCTGGGATGATTTAGTTGGGTCTGATCTTGCTTTGAGCTTGGGGTTGGACTAGGTGCTTCCTGTGGTCTCTTCTGCCCTTAATCTTCCACGATTTTATTATTCTGTTATTTACTCCCTCTCATAACTAGGGGTGTGAATGACTAGTCAACTATCTGATAAGCAAATGCATTTGCTTATTGGATAGTCGACAGGCTAGTTGACTAGTTGCTCCCCCCACCCTTGCTGCCTCTATCAGAAAGAGGCAGCAAGGCATGGGAGAGGAGCGTGTACTTCAAAGTGGCAGCATTGCGTGGAGTCTGGGGCCAGCTGGGGTGTCCTCTGGCTGCACGCAGCATTTCAAAGCGGCAGCGCTGCGTGGAGCCCAGGATCAGTGGGGGACTCCCCTGCTGACCCTGGGCTCCGTGTGATGCTGCTGCTTTGAAATGCCGAGTGGAGCCTGATGCCGGGCTCCCCACAGCGTTTCAAAGTGGCAGTGCCACACAGAGCCTGGGGTCAGTTCACAGCTGATCCTGGGCTCCACGCAGCGCTTTCACCTTCGAAGTGTAGCAACAGCCCTAGGTTGTTGCTACACTTCGAAGGCAGAGGCGCCCTATCGACTAATAGAATAGTCAATGCAAAAATGCATCGACTATTCGATTAGTTAATTACTCCATATTTAACATCCCTACTCATAACACAATAACTAGGGGTCACTAAATGAACTTAATAGGTAGCAGGTTTAAAACAAACTAAGCATTTCTTCACAGAACACACAGGGTATGTCTACACTGCACATTAATTTTGAAATAAGATATTCCGGAATAGTTATTCCAGAATAGCTTATTTTGAAATAGCACGTATACACTACAGGGAAGCCTCAAAATTAGTCCAAGGCAGGCTTCCCTAATGTAGATGTGCTATCTCGATTTAGAGCCCCAGGAGGCACTGGGGAGGAATAACTTAGAATGGCCCTGGTAAGGGGCTATTTTGAAATAGCAGCAGTAGAACGTCTACACAGGCCTTTTTTCCAAATAGGTATTTCAGAATAGGCATTATACTTCATAGAATGAAATTTACAGGTTTCAGAATAAGCTGCCTGTTATTTCGAAATTATTTTGAAATAATGGAATGGCTGTGTAGACGCTCGCATTGTTATTTCAGAATAACAGCCCTTATTCTGAAATAACTTTGCTGTGTAGACATACCCACGGTCAACCTGTGGAACTCTTTGCCAGAAGATCATAGAATCATAGAATACTAGGACTGGAAGGGACCTCGAGAGGTCATCGAGTCCAGTCCCCTGCCCTCATGGCAGGACCAATTACTGTCTAGACCATCCCTGATAGACATTTATCTAACCTACTCTTAAATATCTCCAGAGATGGGGATTCCACAACCTCTCTGGGCAATTTATTCCAGTGTTTGACTACCCTGACAGTTAAGAACTTTTTCCTAATGTCCAACCTAAACCTCCCTTGCTGCAGTTTAAGCCCATTGCTTCTTGTTCTATCCTCAGAGGCCAAGATGAACAAGTTTTCTCCCTCCTCCTTCTGACACCCTTTTAGATACCTGAAAACTGCTAGCAAGTCCCCCCTCAATCTTCTCTTTTGTAAACTAAACAAACCCAATTCTTTCAGCCTTCCTTCATAGGTCATGTTCTCTGGACCTTTAATCATTCTTGTTACTCTTGTTGCTCTTAAGAAAGCCAAGACTATAAGGGTATGTCTACACTACCACCCTAGTTCGAACTAGGGTGGTTAATGTAGGCATTCGAAGTTGCAAATGAAGCCCGGGATTTAAATATCCCGGGCTTCATTTGCATCTTGCCGGGTGGGCGCCATTTTTAAATGCCCTTAGTCCGAACTCCGTGCCCGCGGCTACACGCGGCACGGAGTAGGTAGTTTGAATTAGGTTCTCTAATTCGAACTACCATTACTCCTCGTGGAACGAGGTGTACCGGTAGTTCGAATTAGAGAACCTAATTCGAACTACCTACTCCGTGCCACGTGTAGCCGCGGGCACGGAGTTCGGACTAAGGGCATTTAAAAATGGCGCCCACCCGGCAAGATGCAAATGAAGCCCGGGATATTTAAATCCCGGGCTTCATTTGCAACTTCGAATGCCTACATTAACCACCCTAGTTCGAACTAGGGTGGTAGTGTAGACATACCCTAACAGAGGTCAAAAAAGATGGAGAATTTGTCATTTTTTATCTGTCTACTATTTCCCGATGTGTTAGACTCTTTTTCATTTGACTGTTTCTCATCTGATCTTACCAATATTTTATCATCTTCCATCCTCCACACAGCAAAAGATATAAAACGCTCTGTAAAATCCTCCATTTTGTCTTCAATCCTGCATCTCACCTCTGAGGATCTTTGCTGTGAACTGAAGCTCTAATGAAGGCTGAATGACCCATCTGAGGTGCGGATGTACTCCAGAATCTTGACTTAAGCCAGCAGTTTATTCCACCACTGCTACACGCTTGAATCAAGAACTTTGCAATTGTTGTATGCATTTGATTCTTTTAACTATTTTAACTAACTTTTCTTTCTTTCTTTTTCTTTCTTTCTTTCTATTAACCTTTAGATTTTAGTTGCTAAAGCATTGACACAGAGTGATTTTTGGGTAAGATTCTGAGTTATAAATTGACCTTGGCCTCTGGCTGATTCTTTGGGATCGGAAAAACCTTTTATTGGATGAGGTTGGTTTTCATAACCTCTCATGTGGGTAAGGAGTGGTACTGGTGATGAAGCAGAACTGGAGTGCCTAAGGGAATTGCTCATATGATTTCCTGCTGGCCGGTGTGGTGAAACAGTTCTCCTTGTGACCTGTTTGGTGTGCCTTAGGGAGGAAGAACCCCAGACATGGGCCATGGCAGCTCTGTCCCTCAGGAGTTTGCCCTGCATCAGATACTCTCAGTAGTGATCCACTAGAATATCCCTTGTTACATTAGTTAATACATGTATTTTGTGTTTTAATCTGAACCATTGAGTGTGGAGAGAAGTGTCTGGAAATAGTAGTGCAAGGAGGGGGGCTGTTGCACAGTCCTGTCCACTTTGGGGTGAGCATGTGTATGAAGTGTTTGAGCTTACGCTCTGCAGTTCTCTGTGCAGTGCAAGACGGTATAATTTGGGGGCTGTATTCCAAAGGGAATGTGCACACCTGGGGAGCAGTTGCCTTGACGGTAGCTTTTCTATTGTTGGTGCATGCAGAAAGCCTGCATGTAGGGTTGCCAGATGGTTTCAACAAAAATACCAGACACACTTGACATTACATCACAATCTACATTACATCTTGTTTAGAAAATACCGGATATTTATATTTTCTCAATTTGTTTCCCAAACAGAAAGCTCAAATACTGGACACCTGGCAACCCTACCTGCATGTAATTGCAGCAGGGTGTAGCCCCAGGCCTGCCAACAGACAAAGCAAGGGGGAGAAACTGCCCTGAGGTGTTTCAAAAGGGGCCGGGACTCCCAGCTGTTGCTACTGCGGCTGCTACCACAGGCGCTGTGGTGGCTGGAGTCTCAGGCCCTTTAAATCATGTCCAGAACACTGCACAGCGCACGCTATATGGCTCTGAGGGATGAATGGGGGAGGGGCTGCAGTGTGGTGCACTCCCAGTGGTGCCGAGGGCTGGCTGCCCCCAACCCTGTCCCTTCTGCCCGAGGCGCAACCCCGTCCAGACCGTGGAGCCCCCCAACTTGCCCAGGATCCCAACAAATCCACATCCCAACCTGTGTGTATAATGAGCTATGTGGAATCATCTGGTAGATGGAGGAGGAGAAGCCAAAGAAGAAATGTAGAGGGACAATTAGAAAGGCCAAGGCACAAAACCAGATCAAACAAGCTAGAGACTGAAGGGTTAACAAGATAACACTGGACAAATACATTAGCAGCAAAAGGAAATCCAAAGTGACCATTAATCACTGGGGAGGGGAGAATAAAATGCAATTAATAGGTTTGCGGTCATTATTCTACAAGATACACACAATAAAGAAACAGGCACACACACAAGGTCTGAAGTGCACATGCATCTGAATCTCGCACCCAACAGTAAACAAGCAGTTTGCAGATAGTAGTTTAAAGATTTAAGAGCAGGTTGGATAGACATCTATGAGGGATGATCTCTTCTAGATGGTTTTTGGTCCTGCCATGAGGGCAGGGGGCTGGACTTAATGATTTCTGGAGTCCTTTCAAGTGCTAGGATTCTAGGATTCTATGATCTGACACACTAAAATGGGAGGAAAATGAAAATCTGCATCAGAATATGTTTCAGAACACAAGGAAGTAGGTAAAAGTTGAAAATGAGAAAAAAAAGGGAGAAAAGGATGAAGAGTTGGTGCTGGAGATTGTATGGCTCAATTATTACATGTAGCTGTTTATAGATGAATAGTTCTGTCTACACCAGCCAAGTGTTTATTCAAATGAAAAGTTTGTCAGAGAATATTGATTTCTTAAAATCAGAGGTGACACTGAGTTTGAGTTCTGTTTTAGTTCTGTAGCAAACCATGCTGAGGAATAGAATTCAAAGCACTGAGGTACTGAACACTTTCTGCCCTGTCTTTTTGTCCACCAAACTGAACCCCAATATTTACCCCAAAAAATCATTCAGAGTTTCTTGCACTGATTTTCACCTGTTTTGGGGGGTGGCGGTAATAAACACTTTTTTAATTCCTGGGGAAAAATCAAATCAAATAAAATAAAATAAAGAAAAAAATGGAAAACAAAAGGTCCTGCCTATGGCCAAGGGTGAACGTGAAGGAGAACATGACAGAGGCTGTGACAAACAGCACCCAATGGGAATCACTGGTGACAGATCTCTTCGCACCCGTTCCTCCCTTGTCCATTAAAACGGGTAATTTGGTGCAGAGGAAAATGGAGCAATTGGTGCCCATTACCCAGCTAACAGCTGAGCAACTAGCAATTGGAAATGGTACTGCTTAGACAATGGAAACGCAGGGCTGGGCTGTACCAGAGGAGGTGAACTTTAAGCCTAGTATTGATGACAGCTCAAATGACCACCTTTGCACTTCTGGGACTGAACTTGCAGAAGAAAGCACAGAAAGGCAGGAATGTGACGCAAAGGAAAGGAATTCTGATGTGAACAGAAAGATGGGAGGGGGAGGGAGGGAATATAGCTAAGGCCTGGCCCAGCATGAGTAATTAACACATAGATGAAGGCCTAATGTTTGGGAGATAGGATTAGGGAAGGAAATAAATGATAAGGTGCCAGACAATGTTTGGGCTAAACCAGATAAGAAAGGAGGCGGAGAAGACAGAACCTAAAATAAGCTGGAAAACGGGGGAGTATTTACAATGAACTAGATTACAAGGGACAAAGAATGCAACGGTAAGATAAGGCCAAGTCATATCTTGGTCTGCCCGTCTCAGCACCTGCTGCAGGGGAATGGGTCCATGCAAAGAAATGAAGCCAAGCCAAAAACACCTGATGCAATGGACAGTGACTGCAGTGGGCTGTGCCATGCATAGCAAGGGAGAAGGATCTCCTGTAACTGTTGAGTCATGCACCCTGCCTCCATTCCCCTGGCTTTTGAGTTCGGTCCACTCAGCATAGCACTGCTGTACGTATGAAGAGAAGCTAAAGTGACTGGGACTTTTCAGTTTAGAAAAGAGGAGACTAAGGGGGGATATGATAGAGGTATATAAAATCATGAGTGGTGTGGAGAGGGTGAATACAGAAAAGTTATATATTAGTTCCCATAATAGAAGAACTAGAGGACACCAAATGAAAATAATGGGTAGCAGGTTTAAAACTAATAAAAGAAAGTTCTTCTTCACACAGCGTGTAGTCAACCTGTGGAACTCCTTGCCAGAGGACGCGGTGAAGGCCAGGACTATAACAGAGTTTAAAGAGAAGCTAGATAATTTCATGGAGGTTAGGTCCATAAAAGGCTATTAGCCAGGGGATAGAAATGGTGTCCCTGGCCTCTGTTTGTCAGAGGCTGGAGATGGATGGCACGAGACAAATTGCTTGATCATTGTCTTCGGTCCACCCCCTCCGGGGCACCTGGTGCTGGCCACTGTCGGCAGACAGGCTACTGGGCTAGATGGACCTTTGGTCTGACCCGGTACGGCCATTCTTATGTTCTTATGTCCGTAACTTGCCATTGTACAGACACATTTCCTGTGACTACCAGTCATAATGTGGGATCAGTGGCACCGCATCCAAACTAAGGCACGTGTCATTCAAAACAACCTTTTTACTCTTATTGAATCCTGACTACAATATCTGATCGATTGGCTACTGTGCATTCAGTCACTGATGACCGTAGGGCTGGTCAATCTGGGCCCAGGCTCAGGACACCATAGCCAGAGGGCACCACCAAGGGCTCAGACTTTCCCTCACTGGCTGTGGCATAGACTTCTCTCTGGCTCCTTCTCCATGCTGCCTGGCAGGCTTCTCCCCTCCCCTCCGCATTCCAGAAGACTGGAAAGGGACAGATTGAGTGCCCATCTATGAAAAGGGGAATAAGAACAAGCCGGGAAATTACAGACCAGTCCGTTTAACTTCTGTGCCAGGAAAGATAATGGAGCAAATAATTAAGGAGTCCAACCCCAAGCTCAAAGCAGGATCAACCCCAACTAAATCATCCCAGACAGGGCTTTGCCAAGCCAGGACTTAAAAACCTTGAGGGATGGAAATTCCACCACCTCTCCAGGCTACCTTTTTCAGTGCTTCACCACCCTATTAGTGAAATAGTTTTACCTCATATGCAATTGAGACCTCCCCCACAGCAACTTGAGACCATTGTTCCTTGTTCTGTCATCTGTCACAACTGAGAACAGCCTGGCTCCATCCTGTTTGGAACCTCCTTTCAGGGAGCTGAAGGCTGCTATCAAATCCCCCCTCGCTCATCTCTTCTGCCCACTCAATAAGCCCAGTTTGCTTAGCCTCTCATCACGTGTCCAGCTCGCTAATCATTTTCGTTGCCCTCCATTGGATTCTCTCCAATGTGTCCACATCCTTTCCATAGTGGGGAACCCAAAACTTGACACAATGCTTCAAATGTGGCCTCACCAGTGCCGAATAGAGGGGGAATAATCACTTCTGGCAATATGCTAATAATCTGCTGGCAACGCTTCTGCTAATGCCTCTGGTCTGCTAATGCCTTCTAGTCCTTTTGATACAGAGTCAATGGCAAACTCCTGTTGACTGAGCCTCAATCTTGCAAATATGTATGAATGTGATTAATTTTATTTATGTGACTAGACCCATTGAAGTTTTGATACACTGGTCACCACTGAAATTGCACCGGCTGTCTGTAGAACCACATTGCTGGTCCAGGAATTGCTTGAATGTCAGGACCCCTTCTGTCATGCTCCCTTTCAGCCATCCATGGTGCATTTCTACAGGGGGAGGTGGATGGCATAAAAGCTGCTGTGGTAAATATTCTGTGGAAAATGCCATCAGCCTTCTTGGCTACAAGGGCACACTGCTGACTCATATCCAGCTTCTCGTCCACTGTAATCCCCAGTTTCTGCAGAACTACTGCTTAGCAAGTCGGTCCCCAGGCTGTATCAGTACTCGGGATTCTTCCATCCCAAGTGCAGGACTCTGCACTTGTCCTTGTTGAACCTCATCAGATTTCTATTATTTTAATCCTCAAATTTTAGGTCACTCTGGAACCTATGCCTACCCCCCAGCTTAGTATCATCTGCAAACTGCCTGAAGGTGCAAGCCATCCCACAATCCAGATGATTAATGAAGATGTTGAACAAAACCAGCCCCAGGACCGACCTCTGTGACATTCCACTTGAAACCGGCTGGCAATTTAACATCAAGCCATTAATCACGTGGGTTTACCATGGATTTCTATAGAGGAAATAGGATATTTTCTGATAAAATGATGGGTCTAAATGAGCTGTTACCACTCGAGGTCCTGGAGTCATGGTGGGGAGTTCCCTGCAAACACCCAGGCAGTGCAAAGCAGCTGTCAATAAAGCAAGCAGCATGTTGGGAATCCTTAAGTAAGGGACAGAGAATCTCAAGATTGGGATGCCAATACTGATCCCTTTTGGATAGCTCAGGACTTCTGATCTGGGGATAAGACACATTCTGCAAGAGGAAACTGAAAGACGACAAATGACAAATTAAATGAATCCTTCTCATCATTCTTCACAGCTGGAGTCCTTTCTGAATCGAAGGCTGTGGTGGAGTGGGAATTGCCTATGATATTTTGTTTGAATATAGTGTGTGCCTCAGTTTCCCCTACGTGGTGCATGGCTAATTAGGCAGCGGGAAAATGGTTTTGGCTGTTTACAGAGACCCAGCAATACAGGCATAACTGATGCCTGGTTGTTTTGGGAACCTGGGCTCCCATGCCCATGGGGAGTCCAAGAAGACAATATCATCAGTTGCTCAGGTATTTGTACCTAGCAATGTGGAGCCCAATGTGGATGTTAATGGTGGGCTGCTGGCAGCAGGAGATGCTCCTGGAGTGGGACTAAAGAGGGGTCAGGGGTGTCTGTGCTCTGGGCTGACCAAGATGGCTCGTGCTGTAACTTTCTGTTCTCTGGGCTCACTTCCTACTTGGCTTCATCAGGACCATTCAGCTCCACCACCCGAGTCCTCTCTCCGCCAGAGTATCAAACTATCCGCAGTAATGTCAGGTCTGTCATGTGCTATTGCATCGATACAGTGTTTCCTGACTGTCCTGGCAGAGGTGGGTCAATACATTCAGTTTACTAGAATGTGAACTAGATTTGACCCTGTTTATCGTTTTCACCTTGAACCTTCTCCTCTGCCCCTGGGCTGGTTGTCTGGAAAGTCCCAGTGTATGTAAGTTGTGTTTGCATTGATGGGGTGGCTCCCTCCCCTCCCTTTAAAAGGTTTGCTGTGCGTGTGGCGCGTCAGAGGAACAGTTTTTCCAGTCAGAAGCTTCTGCTAGTGAACTCTACCATTAGACGCCGCAGTGACACAGGAACTAGGGACCCCAGGTGAGTCCTGACCCGTCCCCTCCCTTAGTACATTACTCTGTGATGTCATGCAGCAGCAGTGATATGTCAGCCAGGGAGTAGCCACAGGCGGACCTCAGTGGGCCACAGCTCACTCACTTGGCATGCAGGCCCGCCCCCTGGGACTTACTCCTCCCAGTGAGCCAGCTGGGCAAAGGGGTCAGGGTGCCAGGGCTTTACCCCACTCTGCTCCGCTGCTCCAGTCGGGGAGCAGGGCCAGGGCTTATCTTGTCATCCTTCCTGTCCCGTTCCTCCCTGCCCCCCCATTCCTGCCCACCCATCCAGAGTTGGCTAGGCCACTCATGTCAACATGACCAACAGTAGCTCTAGTGAGCCCAAGACGCTGTGAGTTTTTCTGCTTCTGTACGATGAGGATCATGCTACTGAGCTGCTTTATAAAGAACTTTGAGATCTACTGATGGACAGCGCTAGGCATGATTCTTACATGGCGTCAGCCCGTCTGGCTGCCCAGCACCTCGGCACACATGAGCCTCAATGGACTTATCCTCAGAGGACCTCGATTAAATAGGGGTGGTTCTCCCCCCTGTTGGACAGCTGGGGAGCTGAGCTCAGAGAGTGCACATCATCTGCCCATTGAGTCCCTGGCAGGGTTCGGGGAGGGGGGGGGGGTTGAATGCAGCTCTCTTGAATCAGAGGCTGAACCACAAGAGCCCCTCAACTTGCCTTTAGCCCTGGGTAGCTGTGCTGCAGGGCCCGTTGGCTGGGTTCCCAAAGCTGTGCCCATGCAGCACGCAGGCAGATACCATGGCATGAGTGAAATGTGGCCAGGAGACTCCTAGAAAAAGGTCTGAGATGGGACTTGCTTACTGACCCCCTCTCTTCCCCTCTCTGGATGTGATTCCGGCACTGACAGGTTCCAGGGGAAGCGCTGAATTGACTTCAAAGAGCTTTAGATCAGGCCCTCGCTGCCTCAGTTTCCACACCTGCAAAATGGGTATAATGAGACTGGTGCCCACTACAGGGGCTCTGCGAGGCTCAGTTAGCAGAGGGAGAGCAGGGGAAGGGCTCACGCTGTGTACGTGATGCTATATGGTTTCCTCCCAGCAATTGCTGCAGGCACCATGGTCCCCAACACTCCCCTCCCAACCTGCCTTTCTGAGCTTCTGGCCCCACAAGCCCATTGCTGAGCCCTGACTGGGCTCTGAAGATGGAAACTCCTCTAAGGACATCACTACAAGGCCACCCCCTCCCCACTCAGGCAAACCCCACTGAACTCAAGGGCTGCAGGGTGCTCGTGCCATGGGCAGGTTAGGCAGAGAGCCAGCACAGCCCTGGGAGCAGGAGGATTAGGGGAGGAGCCCTGTCAGCCCATAGCCAAGGGCACCATTTATGGGGGTTAAGGGGGAAGTAGCCCCCTCTAAATTTGAACTTCTGGATTTCATAGTTGAGGTCTGTTTAAGCCTATGTCCCGGTTCCAGAGCAGTTCTTACATGCAACAGAGTTTCAGCTGCTTGCAGCTTTGCCTCTGGGGCAGGGAGTTTGTTATAAGAAGAGGGAGGCAGGTGATTAAGAATAACAAAAGGCTGGTGGGCCTTCCAGTAACCGAAGGATCGTTAGATCATCATGCAAACATTGCCAGGTACTCCACTTAAAAGATAGGGGTGGGAAAAGAGTAGTAATGAGTGCTGTGGCGCTGGGATTTGCACAAGGCAACTTGTGGAACTCTTTGCCAGGAGATGGTGGAAAGGCCCAAACTACAATAGGATTCCAATAAGAACATAGAATCATAGAACCATAGAGCTGGAAGAGACCTCAGAAGGTCATCAAGTCCAGCCCCCTGCTCTAGGCAGGATCAACCCCAACTAAATCAACCCAGCCAGGGCTTTGTCAAGCCGAGACTTAAACACCTCTAGGGATGGAGACTCCACTACATCCCTAGGTAACCCATTCCAGTGCTTCACCACCCTCCTAGTGAAATAGTTTTTCCTAATATCCAACCTGGACCTCTCCCACCGCAACTTGAGACTATTGTTCCTTGTTCTACCCTCCATCACTACTGAGAACAGCCTTTCTCCAGCCTCTTTGGAACCTCCCTTCAGGAAGTTGCAGGCTGCTATCAAATCCCCCCTCACTCTTCACTTCTGCAGACTAAACAGACCCAACTCCCTCAGCCTCTCCTCGTAGGTCATATGCTCCAGTCCCCTAATCATTTTGGTTGCCCTCTGCTGGACCCTCTCCAATGCATCCACATCCTTTTGTAGTGGGGGGCCCAGAACTGGACACAATACTGCAGATGTGGCCTCACCAAAGCCGAATAAAGGGGAATAATCGCTTTTTTGGATCTGCTGGCAATGCTCCTCTTAATGCAACCTAATATGCCAGGGCATACTGTTGACTCATATCCAGCTTCTCATCCACTGTAACCCCCAGGTCCTTTTCTGCAGAACAAAATAAGTTCAAGGAGGATAGGTCCATCCCCGACTACTAGCCAGAATGGGCAGGGATGGTGTCCCTAGCTTCTGTTTGCCAGAATCTGGGAATGGGCAACAGAATGGATCATGACGATTGCCTCTTCTGTTTATTCCTTCTGAAGCACCTGGCATTGGCCACTGTTGGAAGACAGGATACATGGCTAGAAGGACTACTGGTCTCACCCTGTATGGCCATTCTGATGTTCTTATAGGGCATGGCTACACTAGCCACCCTAGTTCGAACTAGGGCGGCTAATGTAGTCATTCGAACTTGCAAACGAAGCCCGGGATTTAAATATCCCGGGCTTCATTTGCTTGTTCCCAGGCGCCGCCATTTTTAAATGCCCAGTAGCTCGAACTACCTGCCCGCGGCTACACGCGGCACGGGCTAGGTAGTTCGAATTAACACTCTTAATTCAAACTACTGTTACTCCTCCTGCCAAACCAGGGAAACTTTTCTGCCCCCCTCCTGGCCCCGGAGCCCTTAAAGGGGCACGGTCTGGCTACAGTGCTCGTGCCAGCTGTAAGCCTGCCAGCATCCAGCCAGCAGACCCTGCACCTGGCACGGCATGAGCCAGCCACCCGCTGCCACCCAGCCCTCCGCCTCTTCCCAGGACCAGGCTGGCAGCTCGAAGGAGCCTGCCCGGGGCTGCGAGAGGCGGGCGCCTGCCTGGTCTAGTGTGGAGATCGTGGACCTCATCGAGGTTTGGGGGAAGGCCTCCAACATCCACGACCTCCGCACTAGGCACAGGAATGTGGCCGTCTGGGGCAGGATAGTTGCCAGCCTGGCCACCAAAGGCCACATGCGAACCCAGAAGCAGGTTTGCATGAAAATCAAGTTGGTCCAGTGAGACCCCCGACCCTGAGCCCTGAGCTTAGAACATAAGAACATAAGAACGGCCGTACTGGGTCAGACCAAAGGTCCATCTAGCCCAGTAGCCTGTCTGCCGACAGCAGCCAACACCACGTACCCCGGAGGGGATGGACCGAAGACAATGACCAAGTGATTTGTCTCATGCCATCCATCTCCAGCCTTCCACAAACAGAGGCCAGGGACACCGTTCCTACCCCCTGGCTAATAGCACTCCATAGACCCAACCTCCATGAATTTATCTAACTTCTCTTTAAAATCTGTTATAGTTCTAGCCTTCACAGCCTCCTGTGGCAAGGAGTTCCACAGGTTGACTATGTGCTGTGTGAAGAACTTTCGCTTATTAGTTTTAAACCTGCTGTCCATTCATTTCATTTGGTGTCCTCTAGTCCTTCTATTATGGGAACTAATGAAGAACTTTTCTTTATTCACCCTCTCCATACCACTCATGATTTTATAGACCTCTATCATATCCCCCCTCAGTCTCCTCTTTTCTAAGCTGAAAAGTCCCAGTCTCTTTAGCCTCTCTTCATATGGGACCTGTTCCAAAACTCTAATCATTGTAGTTGCCCTTTTCTGAACCCTTTCCAAGGCCAAAATATCTTTTTTGAGGTGAGGAGACCACATCCGTACACAGTACTGAAGATATGGTGTACCATAGTTTTATACTTCCCCTCCCCCTTCCAGCTCCCTCCTCCCAGGTTTCCACCTCCCCTCTCCCACCCTCTCTCTTCCCCTCTCCCACCTCCTTTTCCCAGTCTCCCCAGAGGTTAATCCCCCCCCCCCAGCTTTGTTAAATAAAGAGAGTTTCTATTTTTGAACATGTGTCCTTTATTTTTTACATCAAGAAGGGGGGCTGGGGAGGGGTAAGTGGAAGGAGGTGAGGGAGGAATGGGGCACGAGCCCCCGATGGGGAGGACTGGGGTGGCTCTGTGGGCTCCTCGGGGTGGACCTTTCCTGCACGGCCCGGGGCGGGCCCCCCACATTCTTCCCCCCAGATGGCAGCCTTAGCAAGTGCAGAAGCTCTCTGGCCGAGTGCTGGGGTGCCACTGTTGAACTTGGCCAGCCAAGACAGGCCTGCTCTCTGTCCCTTTCCGAGGTAGACAAGCCGTTGAACCCTGAACTGTCTGTCGGGGTGGGGGTCGGGACCGTGTAAGCACTCCCTCGGCTTAGCCTGAGGGGCAGGCACACTCTAAGTCCTAACCTGATGTCCTGTTGGCACTTGTTCCGGGCCAGCCTTTAAGTCCGGTTCCGGTCACTCAATGTGGGCTTGCTAGTTCGAATTAGCAAAACGCTAATTCACCTGGTTTTTAAGGTCTAGATGCCTAATTCGAATTAAGCTTAGTTCGAATTAGTGCTGTAGTGTATCATACCTTTGGTGGTTAGAGCTGACTCCGTTCCCATTTATTAGATTCTTTCCTTTAAAGAATTAGATACAAGTGCTCCAGGGGGGAGGGGCCTGCCCCCCCAAAAAACTTTCCAAGTGTCTTAGTAGCCCCTGGCCGGTGATTGTGGGGGCAGGGCCTTGGGATCTCACCCTCTGGCTCCAGCAGGGCTGGAACATAGGGGCCCTTCGCCTGGGGTCCCCACAGGGGGTGCGCTGTGCCCCTCCCCACAGGCAGGCGCAGGTTGCCTCCATGAAAGGTGACCCGACCCCTAGCCTGGCCTAGCGCCCAGCTGCTCTAGTTTTTCCCTGTTGCAAAGTCAACAATGAAGCAACCCGCTCTCCTGATGCTCCTTTTCCATGTGACCAAGGGCCGCACTTGCAGTAAGTGATTGGTTAGTTTGCCTATTCTGGGAAATCATTCTCCCAAACATTGAACCTTTCTCTTGGGTCAGGGCCATGATACACACAGGGGGAGGGCCAGGCCAGGCCAGGGAAGGCTTTGCTGAAACACAAGGGAGGCAATAAAGACTCCAACTGGCAGGCAGCCTCCTTCCACCCAGCTCACAAGGAACATTCTCAGGTGAATTTCATCTGTCTGCCTTACTTTATTACAGTGAAAGCTTTGTTATCCGGCACTCTGTTGACCAGAAAACTTTGTTAACTGGCATTGCTCCCAGCCACAATACTGTCACATCATCAGGCTCACAGGCTTGGCTTGGTTTACCATGATTGGCTTAGAAACTTTTTATTTAAGAAGTACTAATTATCTTTAACTCAAAACAGAAATGTGAGACCAACTGCCTCACAGTACAAAACTACCAATATTAAAAACTTGAGTTTTACTGTTATAGAATCATAGAATACTAGGACTGGAAGGGACCTCGAGAGGTCATCGAGTCCAGTCCCCTGCCCTCATGGCAGGACCAAATACTGTCTAGACCATCCCTGATAGACATTTATCTAACCTACTCTTAAATATCTCCAGAGATGGAGATTCCACAACCTCCCTGGGCAATTTATTCCAGTGTTTGACTACGCTGACAGTTAGGGACTTTTTCCTAATGTCCAGCCTAAACCTCCCTTGCTGCAGTTTAAGCCCATTGCTTCTTGTTATTTTCCATTGGCTTTTCCTAGGTTGATGGGACCCTCAGATAACTGGAATTTTTAGATAACCGGAACGCCCTAATCCCCGAGTGTGCCGGATAACACAGGATTTACTGGACTCGGTTCTATGGTTGGGTTTCAGGGCCCCTGTCCCAGGCTGGACCCCTGTGGTGCCAGGTGCTGTACAAAACCAGAACAGGAAATCAACCTCAGTCCCAAAAAGCTGACCGTCTGAGTACCAAAAGTTTGATTCTGATGCCAAAATTTTCACAAATGACGAATGATTTTCAGGCCACTCTTCAAACTCCTGAAAGGGGCCTCAGGGGCTTTGAGTTCAGCCCCCAGAATCAATTTGAAAATCTGGATCCCAAAAGACGCCTACACAAGTGACCTGATTTTCAAAAGCCCTGAGCATCCAGCCACTCCTGCTGAAGCCAGGCCTGCCCCCTGGTCCCTGTCTCTGGTCTCAAGTCCATAAAGCTCTGCTGCTGCTGAGGTCAGGGTGTGGAACAGGCTTTAAACATGTATTTTCAAAATGCCTCAGCTCCACTTTAAAGTCCGTTTGTGGGTCGCCCCCAGAGCATTGATACCTGGACACATCTGCTCTGCCCCATCGCAGCGCTGGGCCCATCCAGGGCTTGGGATCTCCACTGGGTACCAGGATGGCAACGGCTGCCATGATTCGGCACGAGGGGCAGCATGTCAGCCGGGGCGGGAGGCCTCTTGCTGTGACATGAGGCACTCCAGCCGTCCCCTAGAAGTTCAGCCTTTGGGAAGCTGGCAGAGCCTCTCCCCTCCGCTCTGGTTTACAAGGGGGAGATAAGAGCCCAGCAGTCAGTGCGGCTTTACTTTCCCCTCCCGTCCTGTGAGCTACAGGGAGAGGACCGGTCCTCTGCTCCTCCTCTTCCCCTCTGGAACACCCAATCTCAATAGGCAGGAGGGGAATGAGGATCCTGCTGCAGCCCCCCAGCCTGGGAGCATTAATCAATCCCCAGAAGCTGTCGGAGGAGCAGAGGTACGGATGGTTGGGGTAGAACTGGTGGGAGGTCGGGGAAGCTGGGCAGATGTGGAGATGGGGGCAGGGCTGGGTAGGGCCTGGACACAGCACTGGTGTGGGAGCTGAATCGATGCGGGGGTTGGGGGACAGACAGAAGTGATGCAAGAGGCAGAGGTTGGGACAGATGTGATGTGGGACCTGGGAGGACAGGATTGATTTGGGGATGAAGTGTCGGGCAGGGGGTGGGCAGATGGGGCCAGGGTGAGGACTTCTGTAGCAAGGGATAAAATCCCCTTCCCTGATACATGTAACTGTCACACAAGCCTGCGTAACAAAAACAAACTGAAAAACACAAGCTTGTCTTTCAAGAAAAACTCAAAACTCAGGATTTTGGGGCAAAACATCCTGATTTTGGGAGACCCAGCTTATGATTTTGCTCTCGTGGACTGGCGATGCTGTGGAAGGGTGGGTGCTGCTGTTCCAGCACCAGGCTGGTACCAGAGAACTCTACTAACTAACCCCATGTAACCCCTGTACAGCTGGGAGCAGCTGTGCCACTGACTTGAAACTCGCCATCCGTGACCTGCTGGACAACTGGGAAGACTCGTCCTGCTCCCAGGGTGACCAGAGTTCCCAGTGCCTGCCCCAGAGCTGCAAGGAAATTAAATTTGCTCGGGACGGAGCTGGAAGTGAGTGTGGGGGCGGCATCCCTGGACCTGCCAAAAGCTGCTTTGCTTCTTTGGGGGGCTTGCTTCAGACTGAAAATGTCACAGCTGGGTCCAGTCTATTCAGATGCACTCAGGCATCTCTGTGCTGGGAGTAGGGGCACCTGCCTGCCTGTGGGCACAGTGGGGAATAGCATCCCCAGGGCTGGCTGAGACAAACTGCTGGGGATACCTGGCGCTGTGAGACACTGTGTGAGCCCCGCCAGCCCCCGCAGGTGGGAGCTGTGCTGCAGCTGACAACTCTGTCCGGCTCCAGCCTGTCTGTCTCGCCAGCAAACTCCTCTGGGCTCTCCCAGCCCGAACCTCCCCAGCCAGACACTCAGTGAGCTCCAGCTCCTGAGCTCCGCAGAGACGTTTCCCTGCAGCGCAAAGCCCCCGGCACTGCACAGTCACCAACACGGATACGTTTGCGGCTCCATTGAGGAGCCAGGAGCAATAGTGGGTTCTTGGCCTGGAGCTAACAATCTCCTCAGGCTGGGCGCAGCGCGGGGCGGGTTAGAGAAGCAGTAATACGAGGCTGGTCATTTTTACAATGCAAACCAGCTCTTCTTGCAGCCTCCCAAAGAGATGAACCACCTGCTGAATCCTTGGAAACCTACTGAGACCTTGGCCCCTTTCCTATCTCTGGAGAAAGCCTGTTTGTCAACTCCCCTGACCTATGGGTTAAATGCAGCGTGGCTGTAGCCCTGTCAGTCCAGGGATAACAGAGGGACAGTGGGGCGGGCACACGATTCTGCTCACAGCAAAGTACCAGGGAGCCCCTAGCCCTCGGGCACAGGGATGTTCTTAGTGTTACACTAGCTCCTTCTAAATACACCCAGGGCCTGGCTCCAGCAGGGCTGGGACTGGCAAACAGGGGCCCTTTGGCTGGGGTGAAGCAGGGGGCGCAGTGTGTGCTAAGCCACATGCAGGGGCCCCTCCCTGCTGCAGAAGTGACACGAGACCTCAGCTCTGTGGCAGTGCTCTGCTGCTTAGGCCCAGGCCTGGCAGCTGCTGGCAGAGAAAATCTCGTCAGGGTCTGGCTGATTGACCTGGCAGAGACTCCGGGTTGTGCCCTGCTGCAGAGCACTAGAAGCTCCTCACTGGGGCCTGTGTCCCGTTTAGTGGCTGGCTCTGAGAGGCCCCTACCCCTTTCCCTGGCCCTGGATGACCAGTTCGGTTCTGCCCCCTTTCCCCCTGCAGGTGGGATTTACACCCTGCGCACCAAGGATGGCAAGACCTACCAGACCTTCTGCGACATGACCACCAATGGGGGCGGCTGGACCCTGGTGGCCAGCGTGCACGAGAACAACGTCTACGGGAAGTGCACTGAGGGCGACCACTGGTCCAGCCAGCAGGGTTGCAACGCCAACTACCCCGAGGGAGAGGGCAACTGGGCCAATTACAACACCTTTGGCTCCGCAGTGGGCGCCACCAGCGACGACTACAAGGTGGGGCCCCCGTCCCCACGGTCAATGGGCAAGTGAGGGACACTGGAATGGGGGATTAGCCGAGAGGAGGGCCTACACAGGTTCTAGTGTAGGGTTTGGCAGCCCTGGGATCCATTCTTCCCTACCCTGCCACAGGCCCACTATGTGACCTAGGGCAAGTCACCTAGTCTCTGTGCTTCAGTTCCCCCCGTGCAGTGGGGATGGTGCTTCTCTGCCTTGCAGGGTGGGTGTCAGGATAAGTACACCACAACTGGTGAGGTGCCCAGATGCCCCGGGGATGGGGGTGGTGGATGGGTAAGTGCCTGGGACGTGGCTGAGAAGTTTCAGCTTGGACCTTGCTTCTCAGAATCCAGGTTATTATGATCTGCAAGCCCAGGACCTGTCTGGGTGGCACGTAAACAACAATATGCCCCTGAAGAAGTGGAAGACCAGGTCCATCCTGTGGTACCGCACCGAGACAGGCTTCCTGTCTGCAGAGGGAGGGAACCTCTTCAAACTCTACCAGATGATGGTGCCTGGCTTGCAGGGGCAGGCATGGGAGGGACTGGTTGGCTCTGCTGATCCCTCCCAGTGTAGATGGAGGAGCTGGGCCAGATAAATCCTCAACATGCTACAAATGCTCCAGGCTGGAGGCCCTAGGGGCTGATAATGGGACAAGGAGCCTTCTCCTAGATGTCACCTGTTAGAATCTGACCATGTGGTGTGAGGTGAGCTGGCCAATCTAGGCCACTTGCTGGTATTCGCATCTGAAACTAGCGACCAGAGGGGCTGAACTGGCCACAGAGACTGACGCTGCCCCAGGCCCTGGAGCTTGGGGGAAGGGAGGTTACTGGGCACAGGTTCCTGCATGTGCCAGTCCCTAGTGGACCTCACACAGACCATGGTGCTAGATGTTGCATGGAGCCAGAAAGAACAACAGTCCCTGCCTCAAATAACCTGGGATAAAACCAGCCCAAGCAGCACCTCGACCTGCCAGATTCCCCTGCTCACTGCTGCGATCACTCCTGTGCACTAGGGCTGGTCCTTGGGGGAAGTGGCACTAACTGAACAAATCACCCAGCAAGCTCATGTCACGGAAGGCTGCCCTGTCTGTGCTGGAGCTGCCCTGCCACAGGGATGGAAGCTGGCACTGGATGTTCTCTGTGCTTGTCTTCCAGAAATACCCAGTGAAATACGGCGCCGGCGTCTGCAAAACCAACAATGGCCCCGTTGTGCCCGTCGTCTATGACTACGGTGATGCCGAGCGAACCGCCAATTATTACTCTCCAAACAGCCGCAGTAAGTCTGGGAGTGAGCCTACGTGTTCTGCCTCTTTGGCCACGCGGATCTTCTCTGCCCAGCCTTAAATTCTCAGAGTATTTCCTGGACACTTCTCTTCCCCACTTTCCCACCCCTCCCGCCACGACTGCTTTCCCCAGCACTCTACGGCTATGTCTACACTACCAAGTTTTGTTGACAAAACTTTTGTCAACACCCAAAAGTTGACAAAACAAAACTAACCAGCCGGGTTCCCACTTGCTCCCTCTGTTGGCAGATCATGTCCAGATTTGGGGCACCATCATCAGTAGTGTGAGCAATGCATCGTGGGTATGTATGCCACAGGGCTGTACTAGGGGAAGGCAGAGCTGATCCCTGCACATCTTGCAATTCCCTCTGAATTCTCCTACAGTCTCTTCAGCTGGAGGCGGCATCATGTGAGCTCCCTAGGCTGAGGAATTTCAAAGCAACACAGCAGCCTGCTCTCCATCCTCTGCAACAGCCGTCTGCCTGCCTCTGTGTTCCAGTGCAGGGCAGAACAGGAGCACTCCAATGATTTGCTCTTTGTTCCCCAAAAGAAACAGCTCACTTGGCTTTGAAAAGGGAAGGATCATGCCTGCAGGGCAGCAGAGATCAGACACTGAGCAGAGCCATCAGGGCAGGCCTTATGGGATACTGGCAGAAACCAGTTGTGTGCGGGGGAAAAAACAAACGGCACTGTCTGCACTGGCTCTTTGTTGACAATAAAGAGAGGGGAAAAGAAAAACTCTCCTGTGGGGGGGAAGTTTTTTGTCACCAAAACTGGGCATTTTTTCTGACACGTCTCACTGCAGTATGTGCACTCTCACTGTTTTGTCACCAAAAGGCAGGTTTTGTCCGCAAAACTTGGTAGCGTAGGCATAGCCTCAAAACTCCAGGAGGCTTGAAAGCATTTACCAGAGCTATGCTCTGGACAGCTCCTTGAGAATTTATGCCCTAGGCCTGTTCTTTCAGTCTACTTTAGGGATGTAATAGTGTAGTCGATTAATAAATTATACCTGACCACCCCCCCGCCCAGGTCTGGGACCTACCACTGCAATTAAAGTGTGTTAGGAGCTGGGCAGGCAGGCAGCCCAGCTCAGTTCTGGTTCATGCCGGGTCCAGGAACTCAGACACACACCTCCCCAGACAGGGGCTGCTGCCACCCCACCCTGCTGCCTCTTTATCAGAGGCAGCAGCACAGGGTGACAAGCAGCTGGTCCACAAGAGGAGCTGTTTTTTAAACTGGCTCCCCTCACAGACTAGCTCCTGCCTGGCATTCTGCGCTGCTGCTGGTCCCACCCCCAAGGACTATAGAATAGTCGACTAACCAGTAAGAATTCATGAGGTTACTCAAATATTCAATTAACCGATATTTAACATCCCTGGTCTATATGTCCTTCCTTTTAGAGCAGTGATACTCAGACCTCAGTGCTCCAGAAGCCAAATTAGCAACCAGCATTACCCAAAAGAGCCATTGGTATGTGAATTCATTGTTTTATTTACTATAGTACTACAGGAGGCCCCCGCTTTGCGACGGCCCGATTTACGACTCCCCGCACTTACGACCTTTTCTGTAAGTGCAGAAGGAGCTGAAATCCCCCGACTTACGTCCTCAGCCCCACATTTATGACAGCGTACGACACCTGTCGTAAATGCGGACTTGAGTTACAACGCCCCCAACTTGCGACGCTATCCCTGGAACCGATCGCATTGCAGGTCAGGGGCAGCCTGTAGCCATATTTTAACCACATGAGGGGGAAATATTTTGTTTCCCTCTCTGTCTCTCTCTCTCTAATTCTCTCAATAAATAAATCAATAACTTAGTGCAAGTTGATGATTTGTGAATAACATAGTAATAGCATCCTGATTGCTTAGTAACTTAGCTTGGTTATTTATAAAATGATGCAGTGTTTTCATATCATGTGCTGCAAAGAGTGGCAGGAGACACACGAAAGAGATGCTTGTGGATGGCAGGCCGCAGACTGAGCATCTCTGACTCAGAGAAAAGGATAATGATGAACCAAGAGAGAGCGTATGGGAAATACCCAGGAGAGAATGTGGGGTGTTTCCCCCACTTCAATATTTTCTGACCACAAGCCAGCTCTTAGGATTTTAAAGCTACCGTGGAAGTGACAGAGCTGTGAACTGCCCCACTGAGACTGGCCATTCCTGATAATTAGGGGTGGGGTTCATTATCCTTAATCCTGGGTCATTCCCAATTCAAAGGCACCACCTAGGATCACAGCTCTGTCTTTTCTCTCCACCTTGCCATGACAAACAACCATCCTGACCTCTCCTTTTCTGTGACCAGCTGAATTCGTTGCGGGCTACATCCAGTTCCGTGTGTTTAATAATGAGAAGGCGGCCATGGCTCTGTGTTCGGGGGTTAAAGTCGTTGGCTGTAACACCGAGCACGTGAGTATCTGGCCAGCATGGGGTTAGCTGTGGAGCAAGGGCCAGCTGATCAACTTTGGGGCTGCCGAGTGTCACTGTCAGAGCCGGCTGCACAAGGATACTTTTAGCTCTGCACTGGTGCTGGGTGGGATCAGTTTGTGCCCCTGATACCAGCAGGGAGAGCTGTGACCTTGGGGGCAACTATCCCCCAGAACAGGCCAAGGAGTGAATGTTACATCTCCTTTGGGGGACCACGGTGGGAGGGTTAAATTGTGAGCAGGTTGAGGCAAGGGCCATATTTCTGTTCTGTGTCTGTACAGCACCTGCACCAGAGGGTCTGTCCAATACAAAGGGGATGGCAAACACTGCATCTGCAGGCCCTTTGCACCCGTGTAAGGGACTGTGCCCAAGCCAGAGCAATGGAGCCTCTGCTCACAAGAGTTAGGAAGGGATTTAAACTCTCATGCATCAGGGCACTAGCTGAGCTCTGACTGTGGAGGGTCAGGAAGTAACATTCTCTGTGGACAGATTCTTTGCCAACTGGCTATTGCAGGGTTTCTTGCACTTTCCTCTGAAGTAGCTGGCACCAGTCTGGAGACAGGAGAGCAGCTAGATGGGTCCCTGTTCTGCTCCTCTCTGGCAATTCCTCTGTTCTCTCCCCAGCAATGCATAGGTGGAGGAGGGTTCTTCCCAGAAGGGAACCCACTTCAGTGCGGCGATTTCACTGCCTTTGCCTGGGATGGCTATGGAACCCATCAGGGCTTGAGCACATCCAAGGAGATGCTTGAATCCGCAGTGCTGCTCTTCTACCGCTGAGTCCGGAAAGGCGGACGTGCCACAGTGAAGAACACTGCTCACTTCCAGCCCGGCCTGCTCCCTGGGAGGAGAAATATCTGAGATGTAAATAAATAAAGTGAAGTGGGCTGGGGTGTTGGGGTGATTTGTTTGCCTTATGACCCAGAGAGGTCTAAGAGATTCTCAGCACCAGTCAGGATCAGGCATGTCTCTCATTATGAACAGCTAGCCCTTAGGTAGCCCTCTGGCTCCCTCGATCTCAAAGCACTTTGCCAAGGCAGGCGGCGCTGTGAGGCCCATGTTACAGACGTGGAGAGTAAGACCCAGGGAGGTAATGAAGTCATCACGGCTCATGAGTGAGCTGCACCCCCGACCTCCTCAGACCCCTGTGAGGGATCCCCACCTACATGTCTGGCCTTCAGAGGTCAATTTTCTCGGAGCTGGATTCTGCAACTATTCTAAACACCAAGTTCATTCAGCAGATACAAACTGTTCCCCTGATCCCCCACATGGGTTATCAAGAAGATGAAAAAGAAATCCCACAGCCCACTTACTGCATCCCAGTTCTCTGGCTCCCAGTCAGCATGTATGTACAGTATAGTGAGAAATTACTGAACGATATGCCAGGCAGTTCCTACTATAGTTGATGAACTGGCTAGGGAGTGCTCATGATGCCAGTCTTTCTGGGGGTGTCACCCACAAACACAGCACAAGTTTGGAAATAAAGATAAGAATATAAGAATGGCCATACTGGGTGGAGTAGACCGCGGCAGTTCTCTTTTTCCCTCGGTCTCAGAGAGAGGCCACATGGTCTCCATACGACACCAGGATTGTGGCCTATGGGTGTGGGAATTAACAGAGTAGGCGCAGTGTCCTGACCTTTGTTACAGGGATAACGACCAAGGGCAGGACATCTTGGGTGCCTTGACAACTGCAGTCTATCTCACAGTCCCTCAGACAAGGGAGCACTGTTGGGCCGTCTGTCACACTGTGCCTCAGAAAGGGAGCGCTGTTGGGCCGTCTGTCACACTGTGCCTCAGACAAGGGAGCGCTGTTGGGCAGTCTGTCACACGGCCCCTCAGGCCTGGGAGCGCTGTTGGGCAGTCTGTCACACGGCCCGTCAGGCAGGGGAGCGCTGTTGTGCAGTCTGTCACACAGTCCGTCAGGCCTGAGAGCGCTGACAGGCAGTCTGTTGTGCCACTGCTAGGATCTCGGTGGTGAAGGCCATAGACCAAACAGTTCATGGTGTCATCCTGTGCCCCCAAAGCAGGCTACAGGGCAGACAAATAGCAGTCAAGTCAAGCTGATCAGAAAGAATGACGATCCGCACATGTACATCTTCTTTGTGAGGATCCTGTTTGCTCTCATGGTGGGGAGTTTAATACTCAGGTACACCAAGCCATGGAAAGGGGACAAGCGGAACGACCCTTAACCTGTGTGCATTAAAAACAGAGTGTCTGTGATCTGAGCAGGACAGGGACACTGTTGCAAGGACATGCACAGCTACAGGCACCTGCCTCCTTTGGCAGGAGGAGCCCTTCTCCCTGGCCCAATCAAACTCTACCCGGAGGGGCCACCAGCCAATCCTGGATCACTCTGTGCCAGTTGTTAAGTTACCATCCACCTCATCCTCCTCCAAAGGGCACAGGGATAGGCTGATGGAAGGTCTTAAGTGTGTCCCAGAATCCTTTGCTCAATGCAAGGGAGCATGGGGTGTATGTGGGTGCTGCAAGTTCTTAGTTATTATGACATTGGACATCATATAAGATTGTAGATAACTGCATATGGAAATCAAGGTGTGCAGTGCCCACAGCTCAACTGTGACTGGACTCTTGGATAGGGCGGATCATGGCACAGAGAAGGGGGACTGGTTGGGTGCACAAGGGGAGGGCACCTTTTGCCGCCACTTAGAGTTCAGGGCATTGGTGCTGTGACCTAGCATCAGTGCCTGGAGCTGCTTCTTGCAATATAACAAGCAATGAATGACAGGCAGGCGAGCCAATCAGATTGTTTAATTTTACCCTCCACATCCTGTGAGTCCCTCTCTAGGCATACGGGGGCTTCCCAATCTCAGGGCAGCTAGACAGCTCTGGGAGAAGGAAAAATGCTCTGTGGGGCTGCCCTCGAGGAGGGCTGAGCACATTCTGTCCTCAGGACCAAGAGCATCCGTACGACACAGAGAGCCAAGTGTTGTTTCCTGCACTGGGTAAACTGTTCTGCATTTGAATACATCTATGGCCACGTAGCACCCACAGTTGTCGCTCTGCTGTGTCGCTACTCAGAACTTCCTGGGGACAGTGGAGGTAGAGTTCAGATCCTCCTTTTCCAAAAGCACAGACTTCTGCAGGCGTAGCTGGAAGAGACTTGTTACTAATATATATGGGTATGTCTACACTACAGAGTTTTTTTGGAAAAATGGCCGTTTTTCTGGAAAAACTCCAGTTACATCCACAGTGCAATTGTTTTCTTTCAAAAGAAAATTGAAAGAACAGAGGGGTTTTTCTGACATTGGTAATGCTCATTCTACAAGGAAGAAGAAAGAGATACTCATCCGGTGCAGTAACATCTGTTCTTCGAGATGTGTGTCCCCATGGGTGCTCCATTGAAGTTGTCGGGCTCGTCCCAGTGCCACAGTTCGGAGATTTTTCACTAGCAGTAGCCCCGCCGGACCGCGCATGCGCACCCGCCATCTCGCGCTGTTCGCACCCTTTTGCGGAGCGCGGTCTGGCCCTGCCAGTTCCTCCTAGCCGGAAACATCTGAAAGACAAAGATACTGGTTCTGAAGGAGGGAGGAGGGCGGGTCATGGAGCACCCATGGGAACACACATCTCGAAGAACAGATGTTACTGCACCAGCTGAGTAACTCTTTCTTCTTCATCGAGTAGTGTCCCCGTGGGTGCTCCACTGAAGGTGAGTACATAGCAGTGGTCCAGCGCTCGTGATGTACTTTGGATTCAAGGTCTCTGTGCTGTGGATAGAACAGCCTGGGCCACTGCAGAATTGGCTCTTAGCATGCTTGCGAGGGTGCAATGCTTGGCAAAAGTCAAGGTAGAGGACAGGTAGCTGCACGGCATATGTCCTGTAATGGTACACCCTTGAGAAAGGCCATGGAGGTTGCCATCCCTCTAGCTGAATGGGCCCTCGGTCTATGTCAGGGGTCTCCAACCTTTTTATGCTTGAGATCCCTTTTTGAATGTAAGTGCAATCCAAGATCTATCTGAAATACCCTTGCCCCGCCTCCTTTGTGCCCTTTCTCAGACACCCCGCCCCTGCTCACTCCATCCTCCCTTTCACTAGGCTGGGGCAGAGGGTTGGGATGCAGGCTCTGGCCTTGGATTTGGAGTGTGAGAGGGGTTCTGAGCTGCAAGCAGTTGAGGTGTCAGAGGGGATTCTAGGTGCAGGCTCTGGGAGGGCATTTAGATGCAGGGGTGCTCGGATCTAGGGTGGGGCATGGGGTGTAGGAGGGGGCTTATGACTGGGGTAGGGTTTCAGGATGTGGGCTCCAGCTGGGCCCTCTTTCCCTCAGGTGGCTCCTGGATGGTGGTGCAGTAGGGCTAAGGGAGGATCATGCCCTGTACCACTCCCAAAAGCAGCCAGCAAACTCCATCCCAATCTCTGCTCTGTGGAGATAGGATACAAAGTGGGAGAGTAGGCACCTTGACTTCAGCACCCTTCCTCTGCCTGCCCGGCCCTGCACAGAAAGCAGGAGGCTCCCAGGGGAAGGAACAGCTCCAAGGCAAAGTGCTGGAGATGGGCAGCAGTGTGGGGAGGGGCAGCTGAAGAGCCGGCACTTGATAACATCTTGGCCAAACCAGTCAGGATCACCTGTCAAAGGCTCCAAGATCTACCGGTAGATCCCGATCTACTGGTTGGTGACCACTGGTATGTGATAGCGGTTTATTGCGCAAGGAGTAACATCGTGTGATGAAGGATACGATGAGGTTGGAGATGCGCTGTGCGGAAAGCTGCTGGCCTTTTGAACGCTCCGCTATCGATAACAGAAGACGCTGTGATTTTTATCTAGAAAGGTGCGTGTTCTTTCTAGATAAAGGCAAGTGCTCTCCTGACATCCAGCGCATGTCAGTGCATCTCTTCCGTGGTGGAATGCGGTTTCGGGTAAAAGGTAGGTAGGCTTATAGGTTCGTTTATGTGAAAAGATGAGTTCACTTTTGGCAAAAAGGCTGGGTGAACGCGAAGCATTACTCCCTGCTTGGTGAATAGCGTGTATGGGGGATCAGCAGAAAGTGCTGCCAGTTCACTCACCCGTCATGCGGGGGTAATGGCAAGCAGGAATGTGAGCGTGCGGAGATCACATGTCGCCAGTGGCTCGAAGGGGGTCAGGTTAAAGTGTCCAGGACTAGACCTAGGTCCCATGGCTCCGGACATCTGTGGGAGGGGTACAGGTTTGTGAGACCTTTTAGAAATCTTTTGGTTAACAAGTGAGCAAAGATTGAATAGCCGTCGATGAGAGGTCGAAAGGCAGATATCGCTGCCAAGTGGACCTTAAGGGAGGATATCGCCAGGCCTTCTGTCTTTAGATGCAGGATATAGTCAAGTATTTGTTGGATAGGTATATAAAGAGGATCGACGCCTCTCGCCTCACACCACAACTGAAATTGACACCATTTATGGAGATAGGTCTTTTGAGTGGTCTGGTGTCTACTGTGTATGAGGATATCTTTCACTGCCTGAGAACAAGTCATTTCAGGACTTTGGAGCCAGCTAGGAGCCACGTGGTGAGGTGTAGGCAGTCGATGTGAAGATGGATGACTGCACCGTGTTGCTGTGCAAGCAAGTTGTGCAGATCTGGCAGTCGTCGCGGCTGGGATACAGACATCCGTGATAACTGGGGCAGCCACGTTTGTCGGGGCCAAAATGGTGCTATCACTATCACTGTCACCCCGTCCATTGCTATTTTCTCCAGTACTCGAGGGATGAGTGGAATCGGGGGAAAAAGCGTACAGCAAGCAGTGCTGCCCCCAGTCGATGAGGAAGGCATTCCCCTGGGAAGCTGCGCCAATGCCTGCCCTTGAGCAATAGCGGCTACACTTCTTGTTGTACTGGGTGGCAAAGAGGTCTATAGTGGGGTATCCGCAGTGTTCGAAGAGGTTGAGGACAACATCGTTGGGCAGTTCCTACTCGTGTTGTGGGGGAAAAGTCCTGCTGAGGGCATCAGCAATAGACTCATAGACTCATAGACTTTAAGGTCAGAAGGGACCATTATGATCATCTAGTCTGAGCCCCTGCACAATGCAGGCCACAGAATCTCACCCACCCCCTCCTAGAATAATCCTCTCACCTATATCTCAAATATTGAAGCCTTCAAAAACTTTGAAGACCCCAAGATGCAGAGAATCCTCCAGCTGTGATCTGTACCCCATGCTACAGAGGAAGGCGAAAAACCTCCAGGGCCTCTGCCAATCTACCCTGGAGGAAAATTCCTTCCTGACCCCAAATATGGCGATCAGCTAAACCCTGAGCATGTGGGCAAGACTCACCAGCCAGACACCCAGAAGTTCTCTACAGTAACTCCTATCATCCCTCCATTGACCTATTTACCACTGATAATGAATGGTCAATTAGTTACCAAGATCATGTTATCTCATCAAACCAAGTGTTGTTCTTGCCAGGAAGGTACGCCGCGGTAAGGGTGATCCCATGTCGAATAGCCCAATTCCATAAGCGGATGGATTCAGCGCAGAGGGATTGGGCGCCTCCCTGCTGATTGATATAATAGACAATACATATGTTGTCGGTGAGGATCTGTACTGTGGTACTTCGCACGATGTGTAGAAAGTGTTTGCAAGCGTTGAACACCGCCCGCAGTTCGAGAAAATGTATGTGCTGCAGGGACTCCTGAGGTGTCCACAGGCCCTGAGCACGATAGTCCCACAACTGGGCCCTCCAGCCAATTAAAGATGCATCTGTGGTGAGCGGGGCAACTGGTTTCGGGCCATGGAAAGGAACGCCCGATAGGATATTTTTGGGGGTGTACTACCATGCTAATGCGTCTCTGACATGTCTGGGGACAATGACTGACTTGCGCATGCTCTGGCGTATATACTGTGAGTACCCAACGTTGAAGGCACTGTAAATGGAGCCTCGCATGAAGAACAACATATGTAGTGGCAGCCATGTGTCCTAGCATTTGCAGGCAGGTAAATATGGGGGTCTTGGGAGCGACGAGTAAGGTGTTTACCAGATCTTGGATGGTATGAAACCTGTCTAGAGGTAAGTATGCTCTCATGGCTATCGAACCCAGCCTCACTCCGATGAACTCGAGAGATTGCGAGGGCATCAAGGAAGATTTTGCTAGGTTGATAATGAGCCCTAGGCACTGCCCTGGTTGTGTTGATCACCGACATAGTTTCGTCTAGGGTGTGGGCCTTCAGTAAACAATCGTCCAGATAGGGAAAAATCATGATGCCAAGACATCGAAGGTAGGCAGCGACGACCGCTAAGGTCTTGGATAATACTCTCGGCACTGCCGAGAGGCCGAACGGTAGCACCCTGTACGGGTAGCGTTCCGTGCCCAGTACGAAATGGAGGAATCTCCTGTGGTCTGGGTGTACCGTCACGTGAAAGTGGCGTCCTGTAAATCGAGGGATGTGAACCAGTCTCCTTTGTTCAGAGCTGGAATGATTGAGGCTAACGTGACCATTTTGAATTTTTGTTTTTGAAGGTGGCGGTTGAGCCTGCACAGGACTAGGATAGGTCTCCAGCCCGCAGACTTCTTTTGAGTGAGGAAGTACTGGGAATAGAAGCCTTTCCCTTGGGATTGATCCGGTACCCTCTCTACTGCCCCGATGGTAAGGAGGCGTGAGACCTCTTGGTGCAGAAGAGATTCATGAGAGGGGAAGGAGGGGCAGGAGGGGGCAGAGTAGTGAAAGGGATGGTGAAGCCTGATGTGATGACTTCTCGGACCCAACGGTCGGTGGTTATAGCGAACCAGTGCAGGTGGTACGGCCTCAACCGGTGATGAAATAAACTGCCTGTGTTGTGCAGAGCCTCTGTAAGGGGAATAGCACACAGTACCTCGATAGACACGTCAAACCTGCTGCTGGGCGTGCTGTTGATTGGATGCTTTGTTGGGCTGTTGTCGGCATTTCTGTGGGCGTTGCCTCTGTCTGGGTTGATCATATGGCCTGAAGTGGGGCGCGCCATAAGATAACGGTTTCTGTTTATTGTAGGGGCCAAATCTCCTGCATCTGTACAGTGGAGTGTACATTCCAAGCGTCCTCAATGTAGTGCGAGAGTCTTTGCCAGAGTGGAATACTTGATCGGTATTCTGGGCAAAAAGTGACTGACGATCAAAAGGTAAGTCCTCCACCTTTGATCGTAGTTCTTTTGGAACCGATGCTAGGTGGAGCCAGGAGGCACGGCACATGACCACCGACGTAGCCGTGGTCTGAGCGGCTGTGTCAGCAATTTCGGGGGTGATTTGTAGCACTGTACGAGCTGCTGTATAGCCCTCCTGCACTACCGCTTTCAGGATCTGCCTCTTAGTGTCAAGTAAGTGTTCCAATAGAGCGACAAGCTTACTGTAGTTGTCGAAATCGTGATTTGCGAGGAGAGCTCCGTAATTAGCCATCCCCAGGGTGGCCAGGGCAGACGAATAAATCTTTCTGCCCAATAAGTCCAAGCATTCTGCGTCTTTATCACTGCTCACACTTTTGCTCTGTGCAGTCTTCGTTCTCTGTTGGGCGGCATCCATTACGATGGAATTGGGCTGTGGGTGCGTAAACAAGAATTCTGTGGCCTTAGATGAAACAAAGTACTTTTTATCAGCCCTCTTGTTCGTCGGCAGCGTAGAGGCTGGAGTTTGCCAGATGTCATTAACAATCTTGAGGATGGCCTCATCAAAGAGGAGTGCCAGCTTGGATTTTTTGGGACGGCTGAAGGTTTTTCAGCAGGAGATGTTGTTTCTGTGGCACATCCGTGATGTGTACGTCCTGGGACTGAGCGACTCTTTTAAAAAACTCTTGGAATTGTTTGTAGTCATCCATCGGGGAAGAAGTCACCCTGAAATACTGCGTCGTCCAATGAGGAGGATGACTGATCAGTGGGGGAGTCTAAGCGGAGCTGCTCGCAGTCAGAGGGCAGATTATCCTCCCTCTCTTGGTGACTAGAGGTCGAGGGCGCATCGCCCATGGGCGTTGGAGGAGCCGTCCGAAGGGGCGGGAAGTCCTGTGCTGGGGGCTGCGGGGACAGGGATCGCCTATGTCTTGGTGATCTAGATGTCAAGTAGTCTGCGCTATGGGAGCACGGGCGCTCACGGTGATAGTAGGTGTAATGCCGACTGCGATGGTGATATGCATGAAGGGAGTGCCCTGGGGAATATGTGCTTGCACTTCTTAGTGTCGAGAATATACTGAAGGAGATTTTGGTGACCTTGATCGCACTGTATAGTGTGAGGGTGACCGGGAGTGGTAAGACCGATAATAACGTCGAGGTGTTAGGGATCGGTGTGGTGATCTTATGTATCGTTCTCGAGAAGAGGTGTAATATGCTATGTAATGACGACTTGCTGAGTGGTAAGAAGCCGGAGGAGAAGGTTCCAGAGAAAAGACCGCCATCTCAGGACTCGGTGATGGCATGCGGACGTGCCTAGCCTTTCGCTGTGCCTTAGTAGATATTGGAGAGGTACACAAAGGAGGTGGAGCTGTGTCCTGCGGGCTGGTCGGTGCGGAGGCAACGTCACCCGGTTCTGACTGCTCATGGTGCTCAGATGGTGCTAACGGCATTGGAATTGGCGATGTCGGTACCATTGTTGTCGCCGGTGCCAGCAGTGCTGTTGGTATCGGTGCTGAGGGCATCGGCACCGTAGGCAGTTGTTGCGGTGCCATTGGTGCCGATCACATTGGTGCCGAGACGATCGGCCTCGTGGTGGCATGCGGCCTCGGGTGCCGTTGCTGGTGCCAATTCTGGTCGCGGCGCCACGAGCACTGTTGGTTCCGGGTCACAAAGTATGGCAGGGCTCGGAGCCACTGTGCTACAGCCCTTGCTTGGCTTCCTGCTAGCATGCCTGGGCAGCAGACCAGAGGTGCCTGGTCTATCACCTGCACTCACACTCCTGGAAGGTGCAGAACTCCTCTTCTCCTGAGACTTGTGCACCACAGGGGTTTCGCTCACTGAGTGCTCTCCAGTCGGCGGCTGCAATGCTCTATTAAAAAGCAGCATTTTAAGCCGCATTTCTCTATCTCGCCTGGCCCAGGTGGTTAACTTAGACCAGTGTGTGCACTTTTGGGGAATCTGACCCTCCCCAAGGCACTTGATACAGCGCGAATGGCCGTCTGACGCAGGCATGGCGTCTTGGCATGTCACATACTTTTTGAACCCCAGGGAACCAGGTACGATGGCAACTGGATTAAATTGTCTGTCTCAGTCTTTCTTAACTTTTAAACCTCTCTCGGCAACGATGAACTGGAGAAACTCAATATGGTTGTTTGGTTTTTTTACCGAGAATGGTATGAACCACAACTATAACTAATGGGAGGGAGGCTAAACTGGGACGAATAACTACATTTCTATTTTCTCTATTTTTTTCTATTTTTCCTCAGAACAGAGGAGGAGTTCATCCAGATTCCGTCTGTGGCCGTGGACAGTTAGGAGGAATTGGTGGGGCCGGACTGCGCTCCGCAAAAGGACGTGAACGGCATGAGACGGCGAGTGCACATGCGCAGTCCAGCAGGGCTACTGCTAGTGAAAAATCTCCGAACTGCAGCGCCAGGACAAGCCCGACACCTTCAGTGGAGCACCCACAAGTACACTACTCAACAAAGAAGCATTTTTCTGAAAGAGCTCTTTCAGAAAAAGGCGTGTGTGGATGGGGAAAGGGGAGTTCTTTTGAAAGAAGAGGAAAGAGGAAAAAGCACAGGTGCCCTGGTGGCCACTCCATCCATAGTAATCACAGCTTACATGCGAGACAGTGTCCATTCAGTGTGGACGCTATCTTTCGAAAAAACAGATGGCATTTTCGATGCACTTTTGCAGTGTGGACGCTCTCTTTTGGAAGAAGTTTTTCCAGAAGATCTCTTCCAGAAAAGTTTCTTCCGAAAGAAGCCTGCAGTCTAGACGTAGCATAGGGTCTGTGATATACTGTTGAGCAGTTCTGATTCCATCCAGCGGAGGGCAGTGCTGCACACACCTGCACTAACCTGTTAATTCACTACTGAACTTTGCTACAATGCCGATTGCTTTTGTAGACTGCAGCTTGAAACTTGTTGGCGGAAAGACGTGGGAAATCCAGTTTTCTATGTAAAACTAAACAGATGGAGTCAAATTCACCCCTTGTGTAGCTCCACTGATGCCACAGGGGCTAGATTCTCAACTGATGTAAACTGGCATAGCTTCATTTCAGGGAATGGAGCTAAACCTCTTCCCACCAGCTCCAGATTCTATTTCCTGCCTTGCCACAGGCTCCTGTGTGATCGAAGGCAACTCATTGAGTCTGTGCCTCTTCCTGCCTCCCCCCGCCCCCAGTATAATGGGGATGGTGCTTCTCTGCCTCAGAGGGGATGGGGCTGGCAGCTGGATAAATACCCAGAATGTGGCTGAAAGTTTTCAGCGGGGTCCTTGTGTCACGTTATCGGATTTTAATGTGAACAAGCAGATCACTGTTGTATCCACTAGTGGGTGTTTGTTCTAAATTCTGTACAAAGGGGCCATTGTGCGTGCCCACCCACATGGTGTTTTCACCTTTGGCTGAAGTTCCACGGGTCAATATTAGTCTCAGTGTTGGAGCTTTGACTCTGGGGAAGGCTGTCTGCAATCTTCTTCTCAAAGATGTCAGTGCCCTCACAAACCTTAGGCAGAGATTCCTTAGCTCCTTCAGTATGTGTTTCATGGGACAATTAATGTTTCTTGGGCCTGCATACAATATTGACCGGTCCATGGCAGTGTCGCCTGCAGAACTGTGATAGAAAAGTGACCTGTTGCCACCAATGAATTTGGGGATCCTGAAGAGTTAGTCAGGTGATGCCAAGTTTCGGGGGGAATACAGGTAGTGAATCATGGCAAATTGTACAATTTCAATTTGTCCTTAAATAAGGCTTCTGGAGGGACAATATTCTACAGAACTGGGTCCAAAGACAGTGGGGATTTCAGTCACCTCTGGTGTGGCTTTGTGTGCCAGGAAAATCTGTAGGGCCTGAGCTAGAGCTGCATCCATGAAATTATCAACTGCTCCCAAATATATGAGGGCATGATGGAGAGGGGAAGCCCGGGGTCCTCTGGGATATGCAGCAGGGGTAGGCATATGCAGGCTCAGGGTGCATCTCAGTAAGGACTGAGTAAGCATCCCGGCAGCAGCTGTAGCAGCTTCTCCTAGAGAGCGAGGAACAGCTGATGCTGCTCCTGCAAGGGACGTCCCCACAGGAGCGGCATCACCTGTTCCGTTGCTCTGTACGGTAGAGTCCCTATCATCCGACATATTCGGTAATCCGACCATGTGTCGGTCCCGTTTAGGTCGGATGATAGGGACTCTACTGTATCAGGATTAATTCTCCTCCCAAGGCCCAGGCCAGTTCCTGAAGCCTTGCCTGTACTAGCTTGTTTCCCCAAGCTCCCTGGCATTCAAACATGGCAGGCTGAGATAGCATGGCCAGGTTCGCCATAGTAGAAGCCCAGGTGGAGCTGATGGCACCAATCCTTTTCTTCTTGTGTGAGCCACTGATAAGCCACATCGGCTTGGGTAAGATCAGCAGGGGACACAGAAACTGAGGCCAGGGTATGTGGGTAGGGAGTTTGCTGGAGACCTCTTTTCTCTTTGTTCTCACAGTTAAAAAAAGAACAGAAAGGAAGGGTTGTTTTTATTTGGCCTGTTGATGTCTGAGCTTTCGGGATGCACTTGGATCACATTTGCAAGACGTTCTCCACAACCATGAGGGGCTGGAATCTTGCTTTTCAAAAAATGAAAGCTGGGATTCCCAGAAAATAACATGACTCCAGGACCTGGGATGTTGTAAAAAACACCAGCTAGCAGAAGACTTGCAACAACCTCACGCGACTTGGGGACACAGGACAAGTCTGTCTTGCGTAGTCCACAGGGTGGCTGTTTTCTCTTGGGTTTGTTTTCCCTGCTGTTCAGGCAGCTGTTCATTTTGCTTTTGAAGATTATGTGAACTTTCAAGAGCTCCTGCCCTGGGCTACCCTGCTGGGCAGGCAGAATAGGTCAGGGTGAAGCTGTTGGGCAGAGCCATGCCTGCCCCATCCAGATGCCACTGCAGTACAACCTGGCCCACAGATCTCCTACAGCAATCAGCCCAGTAGGGTTGCTAGGTGTCCTGTTTTCACCCGGACAGTCCGGCAATTGCATCTTCTGTCCAGTAAAAAAAGCAAAAAAATACCAAACCTGTAAAATGTCCAGTATTTTCTGTTTTTCTCAGATGGAAGGGCCGGCGAGGACTTTTTTCCCCTGTGGCATCTGGCGGAGGCAGAGGGAGGGAGGAGCGTGGGAATTTAAAGGTGCAGCTCAACAAGTTTGGTACCCCAAGGTTGGTTTTTTTTGGTCAACCAATTTTTTCCCTGCCATGTTTGGGATTTTTTGTGAAAGCATCTGGCAATCCTACAGCTAGGGTTGCCAGGTGTCTGCTTTTGAACCGGACAGTCCAGTATTTGAGCTTTCTGTTCAGGAAACAAATTGAGAAAATAGAAATGTCCAGTATTTATTAAATAAGATGTAATGTAGATTGTGATGTAATGTCAACCTACAGCCCAGCTGGAAGGGAACTAAAATCAATCTTCACTTAGCAAACCAGAGCATCTTTGGGACAGTCTCAGCAAGGACACACAGGACTGAAAGGGGCCGGGAGACTGAATCCCTTTCCCAAGCTCTCTCCACAGCCGCATTCAGGCCTGTCAATGGGATAACCAAAGGGAAGCTTGCTGGGTGGCTTTCTGTGCTGGAGGCTGCCCTCTGGTGGCTGAGGCGGTGAATTTGTCACCATCACAGCTCCCTCACACTGGAGAATGATTGTCTTCCATAAAATGGTGGCAAGATAACGCTTGAGGATCTGCAGGTGGCTAATGGGACCGATCCAGGATCCCCAGCAGGGCTGGAGCAGACACTTCCTGGTGGAAGGGGCAGATGTGGACTGTTGAGTCTGGCTGCAGCACCTTCTTTCCTCCTTTTCCATTTCTCCATTGCCTGTTGTCCTTGCTGGATCTGGAAATATGGGGCCCTTGCCCCAGCGTCGGTCTCCATTTTGGCCAGCGTTGGGCTTGGCATTCCCATGAGTTCCTGTCAGTGTTGCCCTGGGAATTACAGCCCCAGGACCAAAGTTGCCCCTTAGTCAGTGGAGCTCTGGCTACCTCTCCACAAGTCTAATCTCATTCTAGCTCAGACAGCACAATTCAAGGGGCAGAAAAAGCCACCGAATGTTCTACAGCCAGGCACTCAGATATCACAGGATCAGTTCTGAGAGAAGATCTGGGATAGACACTTTAAGACACATAGGCTATGTCAAGACTGCAGGCTTCTTTCAGAAGAAGCTTTTCCAGAAGAGATCTTCCAAAAAACCTTCTTCTGAAAGAAAGCATCCACGTTGCCAAAGTGCATCGAAAAAACAATCTGCTTTTTCGAATGATAGCGTCCACACTGAATGGACACTATCTTGCCTTTAAGCTGTGATTACTATGGGCGGAGTGGCCACCAGGGCACCTGTGCTTTTTCCTCTTTCCTCTTCTTCTGAAAGAACTCCCTCTTCCCCATCCACACGCCTTTTTCCTCGTAGAAAGAAGTGTGAGAAAAAATAGTCTGTTATTTCGATTTTCTTTTGAAAGAATGCCATTGCAGTCTGGACATAAGTGAAGTTTCTTCAGAAAAATGGCCATTTTTCCAAAAACATTCTGTAGTGTAGACATAGCCTTAAACCTGCCTTCACCAAACAAGGACACTCTGCCAGGGAAGCCGAAGACATCACGGATTGGGCCACCCAGATTCCCTGAAAGAACCTGCTTCAATACAGAAAATTGCCCCAATGACTGCACACCCCGGGCTATCACTTCCCATCCTTCATTGGAACCTCATGTGTACAACCCAACAAATACCTCCCCCCCGTACTTCTGCCCTTCAAACAACCCACAAGCTTTGTCTAGCTCATCCTCAGAAACAAGTTCCCCCGAGACCTGGACACTCTCACTCAAAGCAGTAGCAGGTCCTAGTTAAACAAGCTATCCAAAGCCTGTGGTACATCTGTGGCTTTGTACCCGATCCCCTCTTAGACTTCATTTGCATTTTTATTTGCTAGGCAATCTGCTTTGATCTCTTTGCTATCACTTAATAATCCCTGGTGACCGGGCAGAATGGTCCCCTCTGCCCAGGCCAGCCCTGGTGTTAAGGGGATGGGTCAGTGTGGTCTCCACCATCCCAGCCAGCTCTGGGGATCCAGCAGCCAGACAGCGTGGTCTCCGTTGCCTGAGGGATCTGGTGGTGGGACAGTGCGGTGGCCACACTCCTGGCCCTGAGCTTCCCGCAATCAACCCCCTGCCCTGCATCTCCAGCACTCCATCCCATGCTTAAATTTCTTACAGGTACTATCCTATTGCAACTCTACCCCACCCATACCCCGTGATGGGCTGCAATAGCACAGTACCCGTAAGAAATTGAAATTACTTTCACCCCGTAGGGGGCACAGTGATTCCAACGGTTCTCGGACTGTTTTTCGTGTGGTGACAATCCATCACTGCTATGGTGACCAAGACCCCCATTTGCCTGCTTACCACCCTGCTGTGAGGTGCAGCTGAACTCATTGCACAGATTATGAGCAGTTGTCTGTATGCACTATGACACTATGTAGCTGGAGGGCTAACGGAGAGTGAGAGAAGGGAAATACATTAGTGTAGCCCCCCAGGGCTCTGGGAGGGGGCCTCCCCCTCTGGGTCAGTGGGCAACCATGCGGCCTCACCACACACCTGCTCAGTCTCTCCTGGGGAATCAGCGGTATTGACCTCCAGCCCACACCCACAGGCATTAAGTGCAGGGGCTTGGGTTTACGGTCAGGCTAAGCCAACAGTAGCTAGGTCCCAGCCCAGGCTCAGGGTGGGGAGGCAAACAACAGAGTCTCGGAGTTAATGGTCACCAGCCCAGGCCCTGGTTCAGGGCAGGGCAGCAAACAAACAGTTCTGGGGTGACAGTCACTAGTCCCAGGCCTTGGTTTAGGGCAGGGCAACAAACAAATAGTTCTGAAGTTCAAGGTGTGGCAGCAAACACACAATCAAGAGTCCAGATTAGGGCAAACAATCGGTCTCCTTCCTCAGGTGGAGGTCTGACAAGTGCCAGCAGTTGACCTGGAGTAATGGTGGGGTGGGGAGACTGCCATTCAGGGGTTGGTTGGTAGGGGTGGACGCAGGCCCACCCACTCCACTGCGTCCCAGGCCAGAGCCCTAACACCAGCAGATCAATCTGCTGCTGGGTCAGCAGGGATCCTGACTGCAACATGCTGACACAGGCTCTGGTTTGGCCAGACTAATGCGGACTGTCCCTGGGCTCCTTCCATTCTCCCGCTCTGCGCGTATCTGGTTCTCCAGCGGGTCTTCCAGGTCGTAATCAATCTGTGAGCCCAGCAGCATGGGCTAATCCTCAGCCTCTTTCAGGTCCACCTCCCAGCATGGGAGCATAGGGCAAGCATCTGGCTTCTCTGGTGGCTGGGGGCTGACTAGCCTCCCAGGCTGTCCTTTTGTAGTTCTTGCCAAATCTCCTGACTTCCGGTCAGGTGATGTGCTGGGGCCGGGCTCTGCCCACCAGGGCTCTGGAAGGGGCTTCTCTTGCTCTGGGTCAGTGGGTGGCCATTCCACCTCATTAAGATAAGCTCCAGATTAAATAGGCCCCTCTTCCCAGGGAAGACTAACAAGGGCTGATCCAGAACTAGCAGGAACCTGCTAGAATCAATCAGAGCAATCAGGCCAAATAAAACATCTGGAACCAATTAGGAGGCTTCCAGACTCAAGGGAGTGAGACTAATCGGAAGGGCAGTTTTCCCAAAGGCTTATACTTTGGCTAATTTGGGCTGATTTTCACTAGGTTGGCAAAAGGCACATCCCTGACACAAAGACCATCCCAAGTACCTGCTCCGCACCATGGCTGGCCACAGCAGCTCAGATAAAATGTTGTCAGCAGGGCATCACATGGTAAAAACAGTGTTCTTGGTCTCAGAAACCACTGGACCCTTCGGCAGAGAAGTAGAAGAAGAAGAATCCTCCATGAGACAGATGCCCACATGGAAAACTCCAGGCCAAAGAGTTGAAGTCTGGCAAAATGATATAGAGCTGAGAACAGGGTCCTGTCGTGGGCAGTGTGAGGCAGTAACTGGGTGTGCAACGAGCCCTACCTATAGCAAGGGGAGTGAGCATCACCAAGTGGATGGAGCATTGGACTGGGACTTAGGAGAGCTACAGTCTGTTCCTGGCTCTGCCTGTGGATTAATGTGTGACTTTGGGAAAGTTACCTCTTTGGCCGATGCAGAGCTATGAAGACTGGGAGCATTCAAAGACTTTTGTATCAGCTTTAGGGTTACATCTACACTACGAGGTTTTTGTGCAAACCCGACGTCCAGGCGGATGAGGAGGCAGCGGAACCGCCCCTTCAGGTGCCCGAAGGTGCACTCCACGTGGAGGTAGGCTTTATTGAGGCAGGCATTAAAAATGTCCTTTGTGCAATCCAACTGGCCGTTGTAGTGGCACATTAGCCAGGGCATGAGTGGGTATGCCGCATCCCCCACTATGCACACTGGCATAGCCAGGTTACCCACCGGAAACTCCCGTCAGGGGAAAAAGGTGCACACAGTCTGGAGTTCCTGAAAATGCGGGCATCGTGAGCCCTGCCCGACCAACCCACATAAATGTTCGTGAAGTGGCCCCGGTGGTCTACCAGGGCCTGCAGGACTACTGAAAAGTAGCCCATGCAGTTCATGAACTGGGCCCTTTGATGTTCCAGGGCCCAGATGGGGATGTGCATGCTGTCAATTGCTCCCGTGCAGTTGTGGAACCCCAGGACAGCATGAGACCCATGGTGGCCTCCAGGTCCTGGAGCCAGATGACTCTGCGCAGCAGCAGGGAGCTGATGGCCCGGATGACTTGCAGAAGGAGGTGTGTGTGGAAGCATTTTAGCGCAAGAAGTTTTTGCACAAAAACTCCTGTGCAAAGAGGGCTTCTTGTGCAAAAACCCTGCAGCGTAGACAAAGCGTAGCAGTTTGATCTGTCTCTTTCAGGACTGCCTAGTGATTGTATTTCTGGCTCCATGGATGAAGAAGAAAAATTGGTTCCTCAAGGAAACAAAGACAGTAAGGGGTAATTAATACACATCTCCAACACTGAAACACTACTGGTAGTGAGATTTTTGCAGTTTTGTCTATCTGGGGAATGTCATTGGCTGGTTTGATCTCATTCACGAGGCCTACGAACAAAAAAGAAATGATGCTACATAAAAAATCAGAATGTTCACAGGATGGCCCAAGAACTGACCTGAACTAGTGACCAGACAGGATCTGCGGAAGGATCTGACCTAGTTAAAAGCCTGACAGTGTCACCTGGGCAGGAGATGAGCATGTGCTGAGCTAGACCTCGGATACGCTGCTTATTGGGTTCAGAGACGCTATTTCTGTCAATAAAGGGGACTTTGCTCTCTGAAGGTGTGTCTAGACTACACCTCTCTGTCAACAGAGAGATGTAGATAAGGCACGTCAAAATTGCTAATGAAGCTGGGATTTAAATATCCCGCACCTCATTAGCATAAACATGGCCACCACTTTTTTTCCAAATGGTGTTTTTTCGAAAAAAAAACCCAAAAAAAACCCAGCAGTCTAGATGTGGATCTGTCAAAACTAAAGCCTTTTTCGACAGATCCTGTAAACCTCATTTTTTGAGGAATACAGGATCTGTCGAAAAAGGCTTTCGTTTCAACGGATCCGCGTCTAGACTGCTGGTTTTTTTCCAGAAAAACTCCATTTCAGAAAAAAGTGGCGGCCACATTTATGCTAATGAGGCACGGGATATTTAAATCCTGGCTTCATTAGCAATTTCCACGTGCTTGATTTGCATC
This sequence comes from Pelochelys cantorii, assembly GCA_032595735.1. NCBI lineage: Eukaryota > Metazoa > Chordata > Testudines > Trionychidae > Pelochelys > Pelochelys cantorii. Next base: position 13,898,482 of record CM064349.1, on the reverse strand, counting down.
CCTCTGTCAAGAGAGGAATGCAGTCTAGACGTAGCCTGAGAGATGGCTGGTCCCTGCCTAACCCAGGCGCGGCCTTGTAGTGAACAGGACTGAACTAACCCCAACTCTGCTGAGCTGACTGTTGTGAATTTGCAGCCTCAGGCACCACTTTGGAGGGAGGGGTTTGCAGAATCCAGCCTCAAGAAGAGTGAGAGCAGAAGACCTGACATGTGGGTGGGTGTCACTCAAGGAGTCATGAGAGGGGTCAGAGGTGCGCCTAACTCAGGAACCAGGACCACTTCTTCACCTTCCGTGTGTTTGTAACATGGGAATAACGGTGCCACCTGCCTTGGTAGAGCGCTTTGATATCTGTGGGTCTGGCACGCTAGCTAAGGGCTGGGTGTTTCTAACGAGAGCAGTGCCTGATCCTGACTAGTGCTGATCAAGTTGATAAATGCAAAGCAACGCACATTGGAAAACATAATCCCAACCACACGTATAACATGATGGGAACTAAATTAACTGTTACCACTCAAGAGAGATCTTGGAGTCATTGTGGATAGTTCTCTGAAAACATCTGCTCCATATGCAGTGGCAGTCAAAAAAAGCCAACAGAATGTTGGGAATCATTAAGAAAGGGATAGAGAATAAGACAGAGAATATTTTATTGCTTCTGTTTAAATCCATTGTATGCCGACATCTTGAATACTGCATATAGATATGGTCGCCTCACCTCAAAAAAAGATATCTTGGCATTGGATAAAGTTCAGAAAAGGGCAACAATAACAGTTAGGGGTACGGAACTGCTGCCCATTTGAGGAGAGATTAATAAAACTGGGATTTTTCAGCTTGGAAAAGAGATGAGCTGTTTGAAGTCTATAAAATCATGACTGGTGTGGGAAAAATGAATAAAGAAAAGTTATTTACTTCTTCCCGTAATACAAGAACTAAGGGTCACCAACTGAAGGCTGCAAGTTAAAAACAAACAAAAGGAAGCATTTCTTCACACAAATCACCATCAACCTGTGGAACTCCTTTCTAAAGGAGACTGCGAAGACCAAAACTGTAACAGGGTTTAAAATTCATGGAGGATAAGGCCTCAATGGCTGTTTGCGAGGATGGAAAGGGTGTCCCTAGCTTCTCTTTGTCAGAAACTGGAAATGGGCAACAGAAGATGAGTTGCTTCATGATTCCCTGTTCTGTTGGACACTGGACTAGATGTACCTATTGCCTGACCCAATATGGATTGCTCCTATGTTCTTATGTGCTGGGAACTGCTCTGCCCTTTCTGGGCCACACAGGAGCAAATCACACCAAGACTCTTGCCCGCTTCATTTCTTTATTTGCATCACAGATGTCCAAGCTGAGGCCATAAGTCACCTGCCAGGGAGCAGCTCTGGCAGGAAGGAAGGAGCGTCCTTCACTGGGGCATGTCAGCCTTTCTGGACTCAACGGTAGAAGAGCAGCACTGAGGATTCAAGCATCTTCTTGGATACACTCCAGTACTGATGGGTTCTGTAGCCGTTTGTGTCAAAGGCAGCGAAATCGCCGCACGGAGATGGGGTCAGTTCTGGGAAGAACCCTCGTCCACCTGTGCAGTGCTAGGGAGAGAACAGAGGAATTGCCAGGCAGGAGCAGAGCAGGGGCCCATCTAGCCACTCCCCTGTCTCCAGGCCAGTGCCAGCTACTTCAGAGGAAGGTGCAAGAAACCCTGCACTAGCCAGTTTGCAAATGATCTATCCATAGAGAAAGTTATCTCCTGACTCTCCACAGATCATGCCCAGAAGCATGAGAGTTTCAATCCCTTACTAACTCTTGGGACCAGAATCTCCATTGCCCTGGCCCTTATGTGCTCATTTACTCTCATGTCAATTGTTCCCAGATGCCAGCATTTGCCATCCCCATGGCACTGGTGTGAATGTCTACCACAATGGGTAAAGCAGGGCAGGTTTAGGCTACTGGATTTTGTTATTTTTATGTATTGTTTGCATTGCAGTATGGCTTCAGAGCCCCGGGGCTGGACAGACCCTCTGGTGCTAGGTGCTGTAAGACAGAAAATTGGCCCTGGCCCCAAGGAACTAAGAATTTTGCCCTTACCACAGGAGTTTGGGGATGACCTGCACTGGGAAAGTTGGCAGGGGTCAGAACGCCTGATGCGGGAATCCGTGTGGGACATTCCTTGGCATCTGCTATAGACAGATCACAAGATCCATTATACTGGCCCTTCCGGCCTTTGCATCTATGGCTCTGTGAAAGTGCCAGCAACAGAGCTGAAGGGGAAGGGACTGGTGGTGCAGTGCCTGTCTCGTGTGTATCACACCCTAGGATGAACATTGAGTTTTGAGCTGAGGAGGCAACTTGGCCTGGTGGACACAACACTGGACTGGGACTCTGGTGATGGGCTTTCATTCCTGTCACTGCTACTTTGTGCCCTCAGTTTCCCTTTCTGTAAAATGGGGACGATGGAACTGACTTCTCTGTGTAGCCCTTAAAATTTGATGAATAAATGCATACCAGAGCTAGGGATTGTTATTACAAAAGCCATCACCCAGAGCCCCAAGGACCTCTCTGGTTCCAGACCAGACCGTGTGGGTTTTATTCGCTCCCAGCTCCCCATGACACAACTTGGGCTGCAGGCCCCCTGCTGGATGAAATTACACCCCAAAAGACTGCCCAGTGGTACAAGATGCCCAGAGCATCTTCTGACAGCAGAGCTCCTGTTCCCACTGACAGTGGCCCACAAAGAAGTACCATCCACCCCGTGGCCTGTTCTGGGGGATTGTTGCTTCCATGGGCACAGCTCTCCCTGCTGGCATAAGGGGCACAAACTGATCCCACCCTGCACCAGTGCAGAGCTAAGAGAGATCTTGTGCAGCCGGCTCTGACAGCGACACTTGGCAGCCCCAAGGCGGATCAGCTGGCCCTTGCTCCACAGCTAACCCCACGCTGGCCAAATACTCACAACTTCAGTGTTACAGCCGGTGACTTTCACTCCCGAACACAGAGCCATGGCCGCCTTCTCATTCTTAAACACGCGGAACTGGACGAAGCCAGCGACAAATTCATCTAGTGACAGAAAAGGGGAGGTCAAGATGGTTGTTTGCCATGGAGAGGTGGAGAGAAGTGACGGAGCTCCGATCCCAGGTGGCGCCCTTCAACTAGTCCCGTTACGTGAACTGGGACTGACCAGGCAATAGGGATGAGGGACTGCATTCCCAGAAATGATCAGGAATTGCCAGTCTCAGCCAGGCTGTTCACAGCTCTGTCACTTGCACAGTGCCTTTGACCTTCCTAAGAGCTGCTCTGTGTGCAGTTGCCATGTAGCATGTTAAAGTGGGGAGCACACACTGTGCTCTCTCCTGGGGGTTTCCCCTTCGCTCTCTCTTCTTTCATTGTTTTCCCTTTCTCTAAGTTTGTGATGCTCAGACTGTGGCCCGCGAGCCACAAGTGTCTCTATAATGCATCTCCTGCAGCTCTTGGCAGCAAATGATATGAAAACACGGTGTGGTTTAATTATTAATCAATTGACGTTATTAAGGAATCAGGATGCTTTTACTGTACTGTTAACCAATTAACCTGGCACTCAGTGATTAACTTATTTGCTGTGAGAATAATGTATAAATATTTCTCTGTCATACTGTTTCAATGTGATGAGTACTGATAGGAAATGAAGCAATAATTCACACTCCTGTGGCTTTCTTGGGTCATGCTGATTGCTAATTTGGCGTCTGGACCACGAGCTCTGAGTGCCACTGAGCTAAAAGGAAGGTCATTCCGACTGGAATGACAGGGTCAGGGCTTAAATTCCAAGGGAGCTGTCCAGAGAGGAGCTCTGGTAAATATTTTCTACCTCCCTAGAGTTTTTATAAAGTGTTGGAGGTGACATGATGAGTCTGATCCCGGACATACTCTATGAGAATTGAAATCCTGGGTAGGTCTGATCTGTGCGGGTGGGGAGGCAGAACACGCACAGTCGCTACCAGACTTACTTCTGCCATTTGGAGAGTAGTAGTTGGTGGTTTTCTGGGCATCACCGTGGTCATAGACGACGGGCACGGCGGGGCTATTGTTGGTCAGGCAGCTGCCGGCGCCGTATTTCACTGGGTATTTCTGGAAGACACAAGCGCAGCGAACAGCCAGGGTTAGTTTCTGTCCCTGCAGCAGGGCAGCTCCAGCACAGACAGGGCAGCCTGGACTAACACTGCTGGCTGGGTGGTTTCTTCAGTCAGTGCGGCTTCCTGTGCCAGCTGGTGCTAGGGCACAGCAGTGACCCCGGCAGTGGGAAGGGGAATCTGGCATGTCAAGGTGCTACTTGGGCTGGATTTGACTGTTTGGGACAGGTGTGACGCTGGGCCAGAAAGGCTTAAGCAACCTGCAAGCTAAATAACCCGGATTCAACCTGTAAAGGCATGTTAGAAAAGTACATAACTGGTGCTTAGAGCTATTCTTTATGAATCGCTAATGTTAGGTAGACAAGAGCTTTATATACAAACCTGCATTTTAAGAGAATTAGAGGTAATACTAATAATACTAATCAATCTACTTATATCTTGCTAGATATTAACCATGTAAACAAACTGTTCCTGCTTGTCACTGTAGCCTATCGATTCAAAGATAAAAAGGAATTATTAACATTTTGATGAATGTGGGGTGTAACAATATCATTGTCCTCATTTCTCTTTGAGGTTTGTACAGTAATTCCTCACTTGACACGTGCCCGCTTAACACGTTTTCGCGATAGCACGATTTTTTTTTAAGGGAACATTTCTCAAACAACACGACCCCGTCCCCACAATTACACGATTTCCCCTAGGGCCTGCCAGTGGCCAGCAGCTGAACGAGGCTTCCCGTGCCTCCCTGCAAAGTGGCAGAGGTTTACCGCTCGACGCGCCGTTCCCCGGTAACCCCCTCTGGCCGGACGCAAGGCATCTGCCAAGAGGGGGGTCACTGGGGAATGGCGTGGCGAGCGGCAAACCTCCGCCGCTTTGTAGGGAGGTAGGGGAAGCCCCGCGCAGCTGCCAGTGACTGGCCAGCTGGGGAAACCCCGCCGCCGGCTGCAAGCCCCCTCCCCTGTCCTTCCCTTCCCTTCTCCAGAGCCAAACACCTCCCCTCCCTGCTATAACCCAGTCCCCTTTCTCCCCCAACCTTATGTCCCAGTCGCAGCTGCTAACAAGTGCAGGCTGGAGCTGCGAGCGCACGTGCACTTGAAATGCAACCCCCACCTTTTCCATTATTTTCAATGGGAAAATTGACCCCGCATAACACGTTTTCACTTAGCACGATCATTTTCTGAACCGTATCTACCATGTTAAATGAGGAATTAGTGTAGTAAACTACCTGTAAACTACCTGTAAATTTACTCCAGTCATCTGAAGAAATGGGCTATGCCCACGAAAGCTCATGATACCATCTACATGTTTTGTTAGTTGAGAAAGTGCTACCAGACCATTTGCTGGTTTTTTACCTGTAAATGGTGGGAGATGGGCAGTTACGGGCCTTATGTTAATCCATGCAACTAACTACCCGTACTGCATAGGAAACAGGGAATCTGACTTCAAAGTCACAATGATTCACCCAGGGAATGTTTGTAGCCAGGAGACTGCCAGACAACTTTAGAAGGAGTTCAAGGGTCCTCATCCTGTATCTCAGATCTGCTTAAGTTTCATCTGGGAAGTTTGAGTTTCATACTCCAGTCTGGACTTTCCTGATATTGGATATTGGACTAGCACTGTGGTTCTGAAACTTTTTGGCCCATGGCCCACCTGACTCAGTGCAAACCTTTCCGCGGACCACCAGTTGCTAATGGAAAGTCGCCGTTAATTATATAATTACGTCCAAGCATTTTTGCCAGTGCTGCAGCTAGAGAGAAAGGTTTAATTTAACCAATAAGAAAGAAATATTAATTTAAATTATTAGACAATCTAAACGCTTTAACTTTTTCATGCTCATTTATCTAACTTCATTTTAAATACAGTAAAATATTAATTTATGTCCAACACAAAAGGTTCCCAGGTTTTCTTTCTTTATGGCAGGGGTGGGGTACCTTTTTTGGGTCAGGGGTCACTGACCCACAGAAAAATCAGTTGGGGACTACAAAGTGAGAAGAAACAAAAAAAACCCTCCAAAACCCCCCAACCCTCACTGATGTGCTCCCTAAAACACCTCACTCCAGCCACACGGGGGGACTGGGAGGGACAGGGAGGCCTGAAGTTCAGGACTTCCATGGGCCAGATTTCTCTTCTGGGGTTCCGGGGTTAGTGGATTTTGTAGAACCTCCTCGCCTCTGGGGTGGGAACAAAAATGAGGGGTTCAGTGTAGGACAGGGCTGCTAGTGAGTGGGATCGGGATGATGGTGCAGCATCTGGGCAGGAAGTTAGGTGCAGGAGAGGGTGAGGGAGTGAGGTCTGGGCAGGAGGTGGGGTGCAGGAGTAGGCTGAGAGTAGGGTGTCTGGCCAAGGAAGGTGGCAAGAGCAAAGGAAGGTGCAGTGTGTGGCCAGGAGGGAGGGTGGAGAAGCAGCCTGGGGGATAGGGTGTCTGGCCAGGGGGAGGGTGCAGGAGCAGGAGCAGGCTGGGGGTATGGGGTCTCAGCGGAGTGGGGAGTTGGAGGTGCGGGGTGGGTGCAGGGTCTGAGCACGAGGGAACAGAGGGGCACTCACTTGCCTTCGCGCCCTGCACTGCTCCCAGGCACTATGTTCCAGGCACAGCCTCCCACTGCTCCCATTGGTTGGATTGCAGCCAATGGGAGCAGTGAGGAAAGCCTGCAGGCGACGTGTCCCTGTTTTGCTCTTCCATCAGCCAGGGCAGGGCATGTGGCCCTACTTCTTCCCTGTGTAGTGAGGCTTGGGGCTTTCTCCACCCTCACCTCCTATCGTGTGGTTTGATTTATTTTAGATCCAAGGGAAACCAGTACACTCCAGGGCTACTTAACCACTTTCTTATTTACTGCAAGCTTTAAGCAGTTAATACAGTTGTTTAAGTTTTACAAGCCTTAAGAACAATGACTCTACAATTTAAACCTTAAATACTATAAATTCTAAAGCAATTAATACAGCACAAAGCAATGCAAAAGTAATTACTAAAAGATCTACTATATACAAGAATAATACCTAATTCACTTACACTTCACCTGTATGCTACCTACAGTGTCGTGGTTCCGTTTCTTCCCACGCATTGGAACACCACGCACTGGGCCACCGGCGTGAAGGGCCTAATTACTTCTTGTAACATCAAGCAGGATGTGTGGGTCAATCCTGCCCATTCCCTCCCATCAATTGTCCTTACTAAGCCCAATTTATAACAAGGCGAGACTTGGTCATTCTAATAATATTTATCAATTGGTATTGTGTAGGATATGTAAAATGCCCAATGCCCCTCTTTAGGGTACTTCCTGCTACCCAGGATGTTGCTGCTACGTGCGCAGTTCACAGTTTTATGACTGCATCTGTACTTTTTGCTTATCAGAAACAAGTACCAGTACAAGGCTGCTTGTCCTGTGGTTTTGACGTGGTCTCGCGTACCATGCTTAATCTGCATTGTTATGTGAAACAATTCCTGACTCTCAGTTTCCCTATTAACCCAAGCCTTGCCTGCATGCTTTGTCGCACCAGACTTGAGACAGGCTAGAAATCCACACTGTGGACAAGGCAGACATCACCATTTATTGCCAAGGCAGGGTAGTCCAGGCTCCCCTCCCGCCCTCCTCATCCCCCCTCTCATCCCCCCCTCGCCCCCGTGGGAAGCTGGTGAGCTGGTGCTGGTGCTCCAACCTTGCGGTTGGTGGAGGGCGTGAGGTTGGAGTGCCATCAGGAACTCCCTGCTGCAGGGGTAGGAGGGCTGTGTTCAAGCTGTGGACTAACTGAAAGGTAGACTGCAGACCACAGTTTGAGAACCACTGGAGTAGAGCCTGTGGAACTGACTCTGAAAGAACTTTTTGCAACACTGAAACTCACCATCTCTACTGTGAAACTGACCCAAGAGGTGTATTTGTGCCTGGATGTATTAGGATCATTTAACCAAGACTCTCTCTTTTCTTTTTAATAATCTTAGCTTAGGTAAGGATTGGCTGTAAGGGTGTATTTGGGTAGCATCTGAACCATTCCTTGACCTGGTCAGCCATGTGTCTGATCCTTTGGGATTAGTAGAACTTTTTAGGTAATGAGTAACATTTCCTGTAATCTTCATCATATTTGACTTAGCTGCCTTGGTGGGAGCTCAGTGCTGGGTTGTGAGACAGACCCAGACCAGATGGCTGCTGCAGTCTGATAGGCAGATATGCTAGTTTCTGGAGGTATGTCTACACTAGCTCCCTAGTTCGAACTAGGGAGGCTAATGTAGGCATTCGAACTTGCAAATGAAGCCCGGGATTTAAATATCCCGGGCTTCATTTGCATGTTCCCGGGCGGGCACCATTTTTAAATCCCCCTAGTCCGAACTAACTGCCCGCGGCTACACGCGGCAGTTAAAAGTTAATTCGAACTAAGTCCTTAGTTCGAATTAACTGTTACACCTCGTGGAATGAGGTGTAACAGTTAATTCGTGGAATGAGGTGGAATGAGGTATAACAGTTAATTCGAACTAAGGACTTAGTTCGAATTAACTTTTAACTGCCGCGTGTAGCCGCGGGCAGTTAGTTCAGACTAGGGGGATTTAAAAATGGCACCCGCCCGGGAACATGCAAATGAAACCCGGGATATTTAAATCCCGGGCTTCATTTTCAAGTTCGAAAGCCTACATTAGCCTCCCTAGTTCGAACTAGGGGGCTAGTGTCGACATACCCTGGGAGAATAGGTTCTCTCTTCCATGAGTAACCACGGCAGGGGCTTCTGCAGCACAATCAGGAAGAATCTGGGGCTAATTCAGAGCTTGCCAGGAGCAGCAACTAATCAGAACACCTATAATTGGTTAAGGACTTGCTGGGGCTAGCTTAAAAGGCTTCCCTTCAGGGAGGGCTGGCAGGTCAAGAATGGGGGATGAAGAGGTGCTGAGGAAGAGCAGAAGGACGTGGTCAGATTCCAGGAGAGAGGTACTGGGAGGAGCTGGTTGGGGAAGTAGCTCAGGGAAAAGCTGCAGCTCAGGTGGTGGAGGAGTTACTACCTGCTGCCTCTTCCATGGCCAATACAGCCCCTCTGTTGAGTCTATTAGCATGTCATGGGTTGGGATGGGAACACCAGCAAATAGCTGAGTGCTGCCAGCTCATCTCACACCAAGGTCATGGTCAGATTCTAAGGGGCTGCATGGAGGGGAAGGCTCCTTGTCTTATTATCCCAGTCCCTGGGCCCCCAGCATGGAGCAATTGCAGCATGTTGAGGATTTACCCATCCCCATCTACACTGGAACCTGCAGGACCACCCAGTCCCTCCCATGCACACCCCTCCAAAGCCCCCAGCACAGCACCCTCACCTGGTAGAGTCTGAAGAGGTTCCCCCCCTCTGAGGACAGGAAGCCCGTCTCGGTGTGGTACCTCAGGATTGACATGTTCTTCCATTCCATTCCGCCAGGGGCGCCTTGTTGGCTACATGCCACACAGACAGGTCCTGGGCTTGCAGGTCATAATAACCAGGGTTCTGAAATGCAAGGAGCAATATACTGGGTCGGTCTGGGCACTGCTGAGAGCCTCACATCAGGACGAATTGCTCAAAACCAGGGCTACTTACAGCTCAAGACTGGGGTCCTCCCTATAAGGCACCAACCCAGTCACACAGGTCACTTCAGCTGCCAATCTGGCCAGCAGGAAGCTTCACAAGCAAAATCCCTTAGACACCCCAGCATTACCTGTGCCACAACTAGACCTATGTCTCATGCAGGTGAGAGGTTTTAAAACTCAATCTCACCAACTCCGGAAAGGTTCTCCCAGTCCCAAAGGCCCAGCCAGTCTCAAGTCACTTTGTACCTCAGGTCTTACCCAAAAGAGCAGGTTGGGCCAATCCTTTAGCATCTAAAATCTAAGGCTGTGTCTAGACTGGACAGTTTTTCCGCAAAAGCGGCTGCTTTTGCGCAAAAACTTGCCAGCTGTCTACACTGGCCTCTTGAATTTGCGCAATAGCACTGACGTTCTAATGTAAGAAATCAGTGCTTCTTGCACAAATACTTTGACGCTCCCGTTCGGGCAAAAGTCCTTTTGCGCAAAACCTTTTGCGCAAAAGGGCCAGTGTAGACAGCTCAGTTTTGTTTTGCGCAAAAAAGCCCCGATGGCTAAAATGGCGATTGGGGCTTTCTTGCGCAAAAGTGCGTCTAGATTGGCCATGGATGCTTTTGCGCAAAAAGTGCTCTTGCGCAAAAGTGTCCGTGCCAATCTAGACGCTCTCTTGCGCAAATACTTTTAACAGAAAACTTTTCCGTTAAAAGCATTTGTGCAAATTCATGCCATTCTAGACGCAGCCTAAAGGTTTATTAAGAACAGAAAGGAAAATGTTGAGAATGAGATTGTTAAGGAGAATGCATAACCTATATCAGTCACCAAGTTCTCGATGCAGGCTCTTAGTAGAGCTATTACAAACTGCCAGCTTAGAAGTCTCTGGGGTCCATCCTGTGTCAGGATGGGTCTGCAAATCCTTCCCGGCTCTGTCCCTAGCAAGGGCGCTTCTGGAATCAGGAGCAGGATTGAACACAAGATTGGGGCAGCCTCATGGTACTTTTATATTCCTGGTGCCTCCTAAACTCAAGCTGGTCACCTGATCAAATGACCTGTCTCTGTCTTTCATGCAAGTGGGGGGCTGGACTCAATGACCTCCTGAGGTCTCTTCCAGCCCAGGATTCTAGGATGGACTTGCTGGTTTCCAGGCACATTCCTCAGGTGTGGATTGGCCACTCTGAGAACCATTGTCCATGCAGCATCACTAATTACCCCAGTGATTCACTGAAGAACCATCCCTCACGCTAGGTGGCCAAGGCCCAGTGCTCCCTCCCAGAGAACATTGAAATACAGAGCCCATATTAATCACTTTACGTATAAAAATCATACAAATACTTGAGTGTCAGACATAGAATCAGCACAGAACAAGCTTTCATGTGACATCTCCCATGGGCCACTTTGTACAGAATTTGAACACACACCCACTAGTGGATACAACAGTGATTTGCTTGTTCACATAAAAATCCGATAATGTGACACAAGGACCTTGCTGAAAAGATTTAGTCACATTCTGGGTATTTATCCAGCCCCATCCCCTCTGAGGCAGAGAAGCTCCATCCCCATTGTACTGAGGAGGGGGGGAGGGAACAAGGCACAGACTATCTGAGTTGCCTTAGATCGCACAGGGAGTCTGTGGCAAGGCAGGGAATAGAATGCATGAAGTACACTCTCTACATTAGCACCTTGACCACTTGGCTCTCCCTCCCATCTCCACGTCATTCCAATGTCCCCCACCGGCCCAGGTGCATTCAAGCACATTCTGATGCAGCCTCTCCCCAGCAGTCGCCATGGAGAAGGGGACCCCACCTTGTAGTCATCACTGGTGGCGCCCACCATGGAGCCGAAGGTGTTGAAATTGGCCCAGTTGCCCTCTCCCTCGGGGTAGTTGGCGTTGCTCCCCTGCGGGCTGGTCCAGCGGTCGCCTTCAGTGCACTTCCCGTAGATGTTGTTCTCGTGCACGCTGGCCACCAGGGTCCAGCCGCCCCCATTGGTGGTCATGTCGCAGAAGGTCTGGTAGGTCTCGCCATCCTTGGTGCGCAGGGTGTAAATCCCATCTGCGGGGGGTGTGAGGAAAGGGGGCAGAACTGGGCCAGGCTTCTGCGTAATCACAGGCTCCCAGCGGCATTCGTGGCCCCTCCTCCCAGCCTGGGAGTCCCGCGTTCCTTTTTTTTTTTTGCTCAACCATCTGGCAACCCTAACCACGCCCCTCCACTAATCCCAGCCAGAGGGCCCCTGCTCCTCCTCAGTCCCAGCCCTGCTGGAGGCAGCCCCTGGATGTTTTCAGAATGAGCCAGTGTGATATTAAGAGCATCCCAATGCCCAGAGGCCAGTGGCTCCTTTGTCCCTCGCAGTGATGTACAGCTGGCCAGAGCAGCAATGTGTACTCCAGCATTGTACCTAAGGGTGTCACGCAATGGGTCCCCTGGGCTCTCTGTTATCCCAGGTCCAACACAGCTACAAGCTGCATTTATACCAGATGACAGGAGAATTGAGAAACAGGCTTTCTCCAGACACAGGAAAGAGGCCAACACCTCAAACCAAGAGTGGCCCAGTTCTGTGGGTGGTTCATCCTTATGGCAGGCTGCAAGAAAAGCTCATTTGCATTGTAAAAATTATGGCTGGGGAAAGACAACCTGGCACCCATCCCAGCAAGAAAAGGAACCCTATCTGGGTACATTTCAGGAAAATACATTTCAAAGATTTATTGGGCCCTACAGAGAGGGGAGTACACCCCAACATTTCCTTCACCTGCAAAGATAAGGAAAAACAAAAACTGGGGCTCTGTGAGGATCTTGACTAAGAACTGAGCAGCCATTCATGGGCATCATAAGAACATAAGAACAGCCATGCTGGGTGAGATCAGAGGTCCATCCAGCCCAGTATCTTGTCTGCCGACAGTGGCCAATGCCAGGTGCCCGGGAGGCAGAGAACTGAACATGTAATGATCAAGCGATCTCTCTCCTGCCATCCATCTCCACCCTCTGACAAACAGAGGCTAGGGACACCATTCCTTACCCATCCTAGCTAGTAGTCATTAATGGACTTAACCTCCATGAATTTCTCTCTCTCTTTCTTAAACCCTGTTATAGCCCTAGCCTTCACAACCTCCTCAGGCAAGGAGTTCCACAGGTTGACTGTGCTCCATGTGAAGAACTTCCTTTTATTTGTTTTAAACCTGTTGCCCATCACAGAGTCATAGAACACTAGAACTAGAAGGGACCCTGAGAGGTCATCAAGTCCAGTCCGCTGCCCTCACGGCTGGACCCAGTACCATCTCATCCCTGACAGGTGTCTGTCTAACCTGCTCTTAAATATCTCCAAAGATGGAGATTCCACAACCTCCCTAAGCAATTTTATTCCCATGTTTAACCATCCTGACAGTTAGGAAGTTTTTCCCAATGTCCAACCTAACACTCCCCTGCAGCAATTGAAGTCCATTGCTTCTTGTACTATCATCAGAGGCCAAGGAGAACAATTTTTCTCCCTCCTTCTTGGGACACCCCCTATTATGTATTGAAAACTGCCTTTACATTGGGACTGGAACAGGCACCCAAGTGAAGCAAAGCAGCTTCTGGCAGATCCGGGGATGCCGCCCCCACACTCACCTCCAGCTCCGTGCTGGGTGCCTTTAATTTTCTTGCAGCTGCGGGCCAGGCTCTTGGAGCTCCGGTCACCCAGGGAATCAGCCGTGTTTCCCGATTTGTCCAGTTTCAGATCTGTGTCGTGGATGCCCTCTGCAGCGCAGGGGTTACATGGGGTTAGTTAGGAGCTTTCTCTGGTACCAGTGTGGGGCCGGAACAGCAGCGCCCACCCTTCCACAGCATCGCCAGCCACGAGAGCAAAATCATGAGTTGGGTCTCCCAAAATCAGGATCTTTTGCCCCAAATTTCTGAGTTTTTCTCTTGTGTTTTGAGTTGGTTTTTGATGGCTGAATTCCACCTGCTGCTCACCACGGTTGTTTGACAATAGCATTTCCTAGTCTCTGAAATTATTCGGGAAGAGGATTTTGTCCCCTGCTACAGACGCTCTCCCCTGTCTCTATTTCTCTTCTGTTGTCCAGCAATTCATGCTATTCCCCACCTCCAGATACATTTCTTCCCAGTTCCCACATCACATTGGCTCCCACCTCTGCCTCTTGCATCAATTCTCTCTATCCCACAACCCGCAATCAGTTCCTCCCCATATCAGTGCTGTGCCCAGGCCCAATCCAGCAATGCCCCCAGCTCCATATCTGTCCTCCTCCTAGACAGTCCTGCTCCCCAGCTCCACATTTGCACAGCTCCCCCAAGCCTTCCATCAGTTCTGCTCCTCCCACAGCTTCTAGAGTTCATCCCACCTCCCATGCTTCAGGGGCTGCCTACAGCGGCCCCCCTCCTGCCTTTCCAAGGTGCCTTCATTGTCACAAGGTGGAGGGGGGAGTGGGAGGAGGAGCAGAGGGCCCATCCTGTCCCTGTTGCTCACAGGAGGGGAGGGGAAAGTGAAGCCGCGCTGAGCTGCTGGGTTCTTATCTCCTACCTGTGTGAACTGGAGCAGAGGGGGAGAGGTTCTGCCAGCTTCCTAAGGGCTGAATTTCCAGGGCGTAGCTGGAGCATCTCACATCACAGCAAGAGGCCTCCTGCAACATGCCGTCCCTTGTGCCAAACAATGAGAGCTGGCAACATGTTGTCACCATGGTGCCCAATGGAGGTCCCAAGCCTTCATGGCTGGGATGGGGCCCAATACTGTATTGGGGCCGAGCAGATGTATCCAGGTGTCAGTGCTCCGGGCGCAACCCACAAAGGGACTTTAAAGTGGAGCTGAGGCATTTCAAAAAAGGACATTTCAAGCCTGTTCCACACCCTAACCTCAGCAGCAGCAGAGCTTTATGGACTTGAGAACCAGAGACAGGGGCCAGAGGGCAGGCCTGGCTTGAGTGGGAGTGGGCTGGAGGCTCAGGGCTTTTGAAAATCAGGTCACTTATGGGGATGTCTTTTGGGATCCAGATTCAAACTGATTCCGAGCGCTGAACTCAAAACACCTGAGGCCCCTTTCAGGTGTCTCACGACTGGCCCCCATAATTACTTGTCACTATTGACACTTCTGGGCTTCAGAGTCAAACTTTACGTGCTGAGATTCTCAGCTCTTCAGGGTGGGTCTGTCTTTCAGTTCTGGGTTTGTACAGCACCTGGCGCCACAGGGGCCTAGCCCAGGACTGGAGCCCTGAGGGACGACCCTAACACAGGGTAAGTCACCCACCTTTACAAATTTGGGCTCCAAAACATGGACAGAAGAAATTCACTGGAGCAGATTCCCTCTGAGCTCAGGGTCGAAAGAAGCTGCTTGCCAGTTGAAGTCATTGTTGTCTCTCTTGTGTATCAGCAAAGCCTTCCCTGCAGCAACCCACCCAGCTCTTCCTCTGAGAGTATCACAGCCCTGAGCTCAGAGGCAGGGTCAGCGTTTGAGAGAATGATTTCCCAGGAGACGAAAACTAATCAGCCACTTACCGCAAGGGTCCACTCCGGTCATGGAGATGAGGAGCAGCAGGAGAGCGAGTTGCTTCATTGTTGGCTTTGCAGCAGGGAAAACAGTAGCCAAAGGCAGCACAGCAATAGCGCCCAGCAGACTCTGCAAGGCTACTAAGAATGTTTGCCCGGGACAAAGGTGTAGCTCAGTCAGTGGCAAGACTTTCCACTGCTCCTAAGCCAGACAAAGACAGTCCCTCTGTGCTACGTCTTTATACCCAGGTACAAACAAGTTACACAAGACTGCTGAGGTAAGCGGTGCCACCCTTCAATGTACACTAATTCCTTATTTAACACGGTAGATACGGTTCAGAAAATGATCGTGCTAAGTGAAAACGTGTTATGCGGGGTCAATTTTCCCATTGAAAATAATGGAAAAGGTGGGGGTTGCGTTTCAAGCGCACGTGTGCTCGCAGCTCCAGCCTGCACTTGTTAGCAGCTGGGACCGGGATATAAGGTTGGGGGAGAAAGGGGACTGGGTTATAGCAGGGAGGGGAGGTGTTTGGCTCTGGAGAAGGGAAAGGAAGGACAGGGGAGGGGGCTTGCAGCCGGCGGCGGGGTTTCCCTAGCTGGCCGGTCACCGGCAGCTGCGCGGGGCTTCCTCTACCTCCTTACAAAGTGGCGGAGGTTTGCCGCTTGCTGCACCGTTCCCCGGTGACCTCCCTCTTGGCAGATGCCTTGCGTCCGGCCAGACGGGGTTACTGGGGAACGGCGCGGTGAGCGGCAAACCTCTGCCACTTTGCAGGGAGGCACGGGAAGCCTCACGCAACTACCGGCCACTGGCCAGCCCTAGGGGAAATCGTGTTATTGCAGGGATGGGGTCATGTTGTTTGAAAAATGTTCCCTAAAAAAAAAATCATGCTATCGCGAAAACGTGTTAAGCGGGCACGTGTCAAGTGAGGAATTACTGTATTCCAGTCCCACGCATTTATTTTGTACATGTTGATTTGATCACAGCATACCTATCCATCATGCTGTCATCCTGAGCTAATGAATGTGTTCTTGCAATCTTGCAGTTGGGGTGTACAGCACTGGAATGCATTTACATGGCTTCTGCTCAGGGTCCAGCATCACAAGAGCCCTTGCACACAGTTTAGCACTAGCTAAATGGAAGAGGCAATACAGCATGCACTCAAAGGCATGAGCAACACATTTCATTAGGGTGTGCACCCAGGGAATTTTATTTATTTATTTTTTTAAAGGCGAACATTTATTGAATACTCAATCATAAAGGACATGCTGCAAACGAACACGGGCTTTCTATACATTTCTACATTTGGCACTTATTGCATAATACAACAATCCATACTTTAAAACTAAAAGAGTGTATCATGCGATTAAATTAAAACGCAAAGCCACTTTTTTTTGAGACATTAGGGTGTGCCCGGGCACACCTGGCACACCCTCTGTGCATGCCTATCGTGACGGAAGAGGGATTATGTGAGGATTACCTGTTGTTCCCTCCCTCTGGGGCATCTGGTACTGGCCACAGTCAGCAGACAGCATATTGGTCTAGATGGACCTTTGGTCTGACCCAGTATGGCCATTGTTATGATCTTATCTTACTTTACCATCCCCACATAGAAACAAATTGAGGAAGCACAAACACACACACAGTGCAAAAAATCGGGCGCTATCTGACATATTGTCACTCCAGGGCCACCTGTGTTGACAGCTGTTACCAACAAGATGTCCTGTCAGATGTTGCCAAATGTTTTGCTGCGCGTATCTTCCCTACCTGTGTCTCCTCAGCTCGGAGCAGGTAGCAGACAATTCAAACCTCAGGAAAATCACCCAATGTGCACATTATCACATAAGGATTGAAGGCACCCGGCCAGCTTTATTGCCAAATGAAACACAACAACAGCAACCTTTGGACTTTACACAGATACAAAAAATGAGTGCCCCCTAAAAATCAATTAGCTCAATCAACAGCACAACCATCCAAGGCCCCCAGAGACAGACAAAAACAGATGCTCCGAGGGAATGTCTTCACAGTGGGCTGGATTGACAGGCCAGCGATCGATCCAACAGGGCTTGATTTGGTGCTTCTACTATGCACATGATAAATCAAACACCAATTCTCTCTCTTGTCGGCCCCAGTACCCCGCCAGACCTGGGGAGTTGATGGGACACTTTTCTCTGTAGACCCAGCATGGTGTGGACTGCACAGTAAGTAGATCGAAGATATGTCTGTTTGAATAGAACGTAACTCACATTCTGGAGTGCAGATAGACCTCTCTTTGTAGTGTAGAGCTGCCAGAGGATGCATTTTCATAAACAGGTACAAACAAGCTACACTTTACTTTTGCCAGATCAGGTTTCCACCCTTTAATGTATTTGGATGCCACCCATTACCATGTGCGTGTAGGTTTTTTGTAAAACATCTCTATCCATTATACTATCATCCTAAAATTATCCCAAGGAAAGGTCTGTATGTTCCTGTAATCTGTGGTGGCTAGTTGGTATCAGGGTGTTCTGGTCTTTCCCTGCAGTGTATTTACGTGACTTCTGTCTCATAACACTTAGCTATGTGTGCTTCTCCAATATCAGCCCATTCTTGTAGTCACAGCTTATCTTTGCTTACTATTGATAAAGTCTTGGTTACTTTAGCAAAGGCCTCAGGCCTCATACTAGGCCTCTGAAAAATGGGCTTATGTTTCAGGCCCTCTTCTTACCTCATGTTTGGTCATTTTGTGGGGAGGGATGTTAACCCATCGTTCTTGAAAAACCTAATGCATGGACTGAAGATAAACCAGTGGACAAAACACTGTTTATTTGGGCACCTTACTTAACCATCTTCCTTTAGGGAAAAGTAAACATGGTTTCTGTAAAAGGAAATCATGCCTTACTAATCTACTAGAGTTCTTTGAGGGGGTCAACAAACATGTGCACAAGGGGGAGCTAGTGGATATAGTGTACTTAGATTTCCAGAAAGCCTTTCAGATGAGGGATGTTAGGGAGTAGTCGACAGGGAGTAGTCGACAGGATAGTTGACTAGTTCCTTCCCTCCACCCCACCCCACGCCTTGCTGTCTCTATCTGATATGCAAAAATGCATCGACTATTCGATTAATCAATTACACAACACTTAACATCCTTAATTCAGCTGCCAACCATTACCTTGTATGTGTTGGTTTGATCCATCATGCTATCATCCTAACCATGTCCTAAGGATACGTCCGTATTTTTTTTTTATCTATGGGGGCTAGTAGGTAATGAGTGTTCTAGCCCTACCCTGGAGTGTGTTTACTTTGAAAACAATAAGCAGTCCCATGGCACCGTAGAGTCTAACCAATAGATATAGAATCATGAGCTTTTGTGGGTAAAAACCACTTGTTTCTGTAATATCTGCCCATTCTAGCCAGAATCTGTGAGCAGGGCTCAAGGAGTGTGGGTGAAGGAGTTAGGAGTGCAGGTGGTGTTCTTATCAATCCTTCCAGTCAAAGATAGTGACCAGGCAGAGACAGGTGCATCCTTGAGGTGAATGGCTGACTGCAAAGATGATGTTGCCAGGAGGCCTTTGGCTTTCTTGACCAGAGGTTGGTGTTAAAGGAAGAAAGACTAGTAACCAGAGATGAGGCCACCTATCAAGTAAGAAGAAGGGAGTATTTGGACACTCACTGGCTAATCTAGTGAGAAGGACTTTGAAGTAGGTTTGATGGGGCAAGTGACCAAAGCCCCCAGGTAAGTGTAAAACATGGAGACCTGGGAGATGAAGATCAGCATGGGCTGCAATAGCAAGGATATAAGAGAAACAAAAGCAAAACTGAGGGGCAAAATCAAATCAATATCTTAGTTGTCTGTGTATAAAAGCAAGACATTTGGAGAATGAGAAGAATGAACTTGAAATGCTAGTGTATAACCACAGCTGTGACACAGTGCTTATCACAGAGATGTGGTGGGACATTACACATGATTAGAATATTGGTATAGAAGGGTACAGCTTGCTCAGGAAGGATAGGTGGGGAAAAATCATTGGTGTTTGTATATTAAAAATGTACATACTTGGACTGAGGTTGAGATGGACACAGGAGACAGACTTATTGAGAGTTTTCTGTGTGTCAGTTTTCACCTAGAAGGTTGGTGGTAATTGGATGCCTACAATAGTGAATGCTGGTGAAAAGGAGGAGGGTTCAGAAGTTAAAATAGAAAAACAAGATAAAAATTACTTAAACATTAGATGTCCTCAAGTCATCAGTGCCTGATGAAATGCAGCCTAAAATACACAAGGAGCTGATTGTAGAGGTATCGCGGCCATTAGCTATCATCTTCGAGAAGTCATGAAAGAGGGGAGAGATTCCAGAAGACTGGAAAAGGGCAAATATCGTGCCTGTCTATTAAAAAAAAAAAAGACAATAGGGACAAGCTAGGAAACTAGAGATCAGTCAGCTTCACTTCTGTGCCGGGAAAGAAAATGAAGCAAATAATGAAAGCATCCATCTGCACACATCTAGAAGATAATAAAGTGATAAATAACAGTCAGCATGGATTTGTCAAGAACAAATCATGTCAGACCAACTTGATATCTTTCTTTGAAAGAATATCAAGCCACATGGATAAGGGGGAAGTGGTAGACATGGTATACCTAGACATTAATAAAGCGTTTGTCATGTGACCTTCTTATAGATAAAAAGAAGCGAAAAACAACCTAGATGTTGCTATTATAAGGTGGGTGCATAACTGGTTGGATAACCATTCTCAGAAAATAGTTATTAATGGTTCACAGTCATGTTGGAGGGGCATAACAAGTGTGGTTCTGTCAGGATCAATTTTGGGACTGGTTCTGTTCAATATCTTCATCAATCGTTTAGATAATGGCTTAGAGACTACCCTTATAAAGTGTCTTCAGGGGGTATCCAAGTTCCAAATTGTCTCCCAATTGGAAGTAGTTGTGCATGAGGACAAAGTCACAGAACTCTGTAATCAGGTGTGCAGTGCTGTTATCAGGGATGGTATTCCTGAAGGCCTGTAATCTGTCATCATGTGGAATGTTGGTGTAAAGGGCTTCTGTGTTCATAGTGGCCAGGATGGTATTTTCAGGTACATTATTGATGTTTTGAAGTTTCCTCAGGAAGTCAGTGGTGTCGCGGAAGTAGCTAGGAGTGCCGGTAGCATAGGGTCTAAGAAAGGAGTCAATATAGCCAGATAATCCTGTGGTAAGTGTGCCAATGTTTGAGATGATGGGCCGTCCAGGATTTCTAGGTTTGTGTATTTTGGGTAGCAGATAGAAAGTTCCTGGTCTGGGATTGGGGGGTTGTTAGTGTAAATTTGTTCCTGAGCAGCATCAGGAAGCTACTTGAGCAGTTTTTTCAGGGTTTTTTGGTATTCCTTAGTGGGGTCAGAGGAGAGAGGCTTGTAGACTCTGGTATTGGCGAGTTGTCTGTTTGCCTACTGTTCATAATCTGTCCTGTTCATGATGACTACAGTGCCTCCTTTGTTGGCCTCTTTGATTATGATGTTAGGATTGTTTTTGAGGCTGTATATAGCATTGCGTTCTGCATGACTGAGGTTGTGTGTTATATGATGTTGTTGGCTGATAACGTCAGCTTGAGCACATTTGCGGAAGCAGTTGATATAGAAATCAAGACTTCCATTATGACTGTTAGTGGGGGTCCACACAGAAGCGTTCCTTTTGTGGGATTGGCGAGAGGGACCAGTAAGGTCAGTATGTTGTACATCGGTGTGTTCCTTCAGGCAGAAGCAGCGAAAATAGGATTCCAGATCCCCACAGAACTGAATCATATTTGTGGGGGGGTTGTGGGGCAGAAGGAGAGTCCGCGGGATAGGACAGATTCCTCTGCTGGGCAGTTTGGATAGTTTATTGTCCTTTTTCTTCTGAAGGGAGATGAAGTGGTCCTTGTAGGTGGTTTGCTGCATTGTAGTAAAGTCTACAAAAGATGCAGTGTGTGTGGAAGCTTGTTTTTTTATGATAGTTTCTAATGTTGTATAGAATGTTGATAAGGTAGTTCCTTAGTTTTTTTGTAAGAGTGTGGCATAATGCTCTGAGGTAACTATGATGAAGTTTAATAAAGACAAATGCAAAGTGCTCCACTAAGGAAGGAGCAATCAGTTTCACACATACAGAATGGGAAGCGACTGTCTAGGAAGGAGTACGGCAGAAAGGGATCTAGGGGTTATAATGGACCACAAGCTAAATATGAGTCAACAGTGTGAGGCTGTTGCAAAAAAAGCAAACCTGATTCTGGGATGCATTAACAGGTGTGTTGTGAGCAAGACACGAGAAGTCATTCTTCTGCTCTACTCTGTGCTGGTTATGCCTCAGTTGGAGTATTGTGTCCAGTTCTGGGCACCGCATTTCAAGAAAGATGTGGCGAAATTGGAGAGGGTCCAGAAAAGAGCAACAAGAATGATTAAAGGTCCAGAGAACATGACCTATGAAGGAAGGCTGAAAGAATTGGGTTTGTTTAGTTTGGAAAAGAGAAGATTGAGGGGGGACATGATAGCAGTTTTCAGGTATCTAAAAGATCTTGTTCATCTTGGCCTCTGAGGATAGAACAAGAAGAAATGGGCTTAAACTGCAGCAAGGGAGGTTTAGGTTGGACATGAGGAAAAAGTTCCTAACTGTCAGGGTGGTTAAACACTGGAATAAATTGCCCAGGGAGGATGTGGAATCTCCATCTCTGAAGATATTTAAGAGTAAGTTAGATAAATGTCTATCAGGGATGGTCTAGACAGTACTTGGTCCTGCCATGAGGGCAGGGGACTAGACTCGATGACCTCTCGAGGTTCCTTCCAGTCCTAGTATTCTATGATTCTATAATCCCTGGCTGTAATCTATGGGATATGTAGATTGTAGTGGGTTTTTCACCCATAGGCCCTTAGGTATGATGTCCATCTGTTTGTATTTGGAAAGGAAAAGGATGTCAGTTTGGATCTGTGCAAGTTTCTTTGTGAAGCCAATGGATTTTCACTCCATACAACTAAATGCAGTGACTTGCATGTTCAGAAGCTTCAGGGGGTAGCCGAGTTACTCTGCACAGGATAAACTTAAAAAACAACAAATGGTCTGAGAGCACTGTCATGATTATGAGGGTTAGCCAGCAGCCTGGGGACTAAGAGGTTAACTACACCTAGCCAGGTGAAGTGGCCAATAGGAATGTAGATAGGAGTTTCAAACTGGGACAAAGGAATTTGGGTTTTTCCCTCCTTTGTCTCTCTGAATTCCTCTGCAGCTACAGAGAGAGGAAGACAGACATGCCTCTCTCCTCAAGAAACAATTCTTCACTTTCTGTAAGTAGGGTAAAGTTTAGATAAATCCGTCAGGTTTTATTGTTTTAAGGTGTGGGTATGGGATCTGCTGTCTGTGCACTATTTAGGAAATGTTTTGGCTTTTCTTTGTAACTAAGTTCTAGGCCCCTGGAGTTTCTCCATGAGTATATTTTGTTACTATTCTATCTAGTCACGATGCTTGCAACAGGAATATTGTGGTAATAACAAAAGTTTTCTCTTTTCTTTTTATTAACCTGGGATTGGTTAATTGTGTGCCCTGATTTTTATTTTAGGGGTGAGATTTCCCAAATGATCTTTCCCCTGATTTCGTTATTAATATTTGGGTGGTGGCAGCGGAAGGTTTATTCCCCAAAATCTAGGGTTTTAAGATTTTGGGGGAAGTGTTATACCAAAGCCTGGTAAATAAGGTTTTGGGGTATACTTGCTGGCCCCCACTTCTGCATTTATCATGCCAGAGTGGGGAAGGAGCCATGACAAGCACTTTATAGACTAACAAAACATGTAGATGGTATCATGAGCTTTCGTGGACACAGCCCACTTTTTCAGATGACCAGAGTTTTGAGTTTGAGTATAAAGTGTGTGGATAATACCAAGCTAGGAGTTATAAAAAATTATCTGGACAACTGGAGAATTGGTCAGGCATACATAGGATGAAGTTCAATCAGGATCAATGCAAAGTACTTCACGTAGGGTGGGAAAATCAATTTTGTACATACAGAATGGGAAGAGACTATCTAGGAAGGATACTGCAGAAAAGGACCTAGGGTAATAGTGGACCACAAGCTAAATATGGGTCAACAGTGTGAAATTGTTGCAAAAAAAGCTAACACCCTTCTTGGATGCCTTAACTGGAGTTAAGCAATACATGAGAAGTTACTCTGCACTGATTAGGCCTCGCCTGGAGTGCTGCGTCCAGTTCTGGGCATAATATTTGAGGAAACGTGGAAAAATTGGAGAAGGTCCAGAGAACAGCAACAAAATGATTAAAGGTCTAGAAAACATGACCTATGAGGGAAGACTGAAAGAATTGGGTTTGTTCAGTTAGAGAAAAAGAGTAGACCAAGAAGGGATATGATAACAGCTTTCAAATACCAAAAAGGTTGTTACAAGGAGGAAGGAAAAAAATTATTCTCCTTAACCTCTGATAATAGGACAAGAAGCAATGGGCTTAAACTGCAGTAAAGGAAGTTTAGGTTGGATAATAAGAAAAATTTCCTAACTATCAGGGTAGTTTAGCATTGGAATAAATTGTCTAGGGAGGTTAGATAAACACCTGTCAGGGATCATCTAGATGCAGATTGGTCCTACCATGAGGGCAGGGGACTGGACTTGATGACCTCTCAAAGTCCCTTCTAGTTCTAGTATTCTATGAGGCTGTGTCTAGACTGGCAATTTTTGCGCAAAAGTAGCCGCTTTTGCGCAAAAACTTGCCAGCTGTCTACACTGGCCACTTGAATTTGCGCACAAACACTGACGATCTAATGTATGATCGTCAGTGTTCTTGCGGAAATACAATGACGCTCCCGCTCGGGAAAAAGCCCTCTTGCGCAAATGCTTTTGCGCAAGACGGCCAGTGTAGACAACTCAGAATTGTTCTGCGCAAAAAAGCCCCGATGGCGAAAATGGCCACTGGAGCTTTTTTTGCTCAAAACCGCGTCTAGATTGGCCATGGATGCTTTTGCGCAAAAGCACGCAAAAGCATCCGTGCCAATCTAGAAGCTCTTTTCCGTAAATGCTTTTAACAGAAAAACTTTTCCGTTAAAAGCATTTGCGGAAAATCATGCCAGTCTAGATGCAGCCTGATTGTATGATTCTTTGAGTAGCAGGCAATGGGGGTACACTACTTGCTTAGGTCCATGCTTCTGGGAAAGGGTAACTGTGCTCCCCGTTGTGGTACCATTATGATATGATTGTGACATAGTTAAAATGCATCTTGCACAAAATGTGTCTTGTGAGGTGTTTATGGAAAAGTTACGATTTGCTGAATATGATTATCCTGTTTGTCTGCACGTGTCATTTTTGTAACTGAAGTCATGAACATTGACTGTCTATCTGCAATACAAATGTGCCTACTCTTGGTAAAGTCCAAAACAGATATGTCCATGATGAAGGCAGACAATGCTATGGCTCATCAATAAAGACAATGGACCATGGAAGAACTGAGTCTTACTGTAAACATTTCAGCCAGCTGGCAAGCAATGGTTGCTATGACTCAGCTGGGTGCACGAGACATGTGACGAGACAATGGGACACCGAGCTCCATTTTGATACTTGTATTTTTCTACCAACTAGACTGGGAAATGAGCTTGGGACAAAGGATTCCCACCATATGGAAAAGCTACATAGGGTGGGGAGTGATGTTCTCTCATGGTTTCATTCCCCATACCAGAGAATTCCTGGAAACACCTGAGGAAAAAGAGTGAAGTGTGGGGTGGGGGGGATTGTTGGATTTCTAGCCTGTGTATGGAAACTGGGTGACCTGCTTGTTTCATCAATTTGGGTGAATCTGTCTGCATTTTGGCTGAAGGTGGGGGGGAAATCACAAGCTTCTTGTGCATATCTTCTTCACATTGAAGGGAGAGTGAACTATATTAACTCATTTTATACAGATCCCTGTGTGGGGTAAAATGGTATAATTCTTAGTTTATCTACCAGCAGGGGCACACAGCCCGGGGGGTGAGGAATTGGTTATCTGTCTTTGAGTGGCTTGGATAAAGCATTTAGGTAGCTTATTTGGGTGTGGGGTGCCACCTGCTGTCCTGTTTGGTGATAACAGGGCTTGGTGAGGCTGGCTGAAATCTCCAGCAAAGCAGTATGAAGGAGGTAGAGCCAACAGCATTTACCACGGCTGCCAGACTGCATCCCACATTCATCACAGAGAGGACTGCCTCAAATCACTGTATTAACAGCGTCAGCTGACACAATGAAAATTTGCAGCCTGTCTGGGTGGGCTGATACTAGATCAGCTGAGAATACAAGTGTTAGTAGCTCAAAGGCCTGCCAGACCTCAGGCAACTAGTGGAATGGGCCATACTTCCAGAGAAAGACAGTGCAGGGCTCCGCTTGTTTTGGTAAAAGTTTGTGAAGCCTAAAAAATGTTACAGGGGGCTGCTCAGCCACGGACAGTCTGACCCTTATACAGACCCATCTGATTCCATCAGGGGACAGGATGAAACCCAGGAACTCAGCTGACATCTGATTACTTGTTCATTTCTCAATCCTAGCACAGAGACTGGGTATCATAGTCTTTTCAGAACTGTGCAGACATGGGTGGTGTGTTGGCCAGATCATCTAAGAAGATCAATATATCAAACTGATCCACTAGGTCTCATAGCACATTGTTCATGAAGTACTGAAACATTGCTTGGGCATTAGTCAGTCCAAATGGCATGACAAAATATTCAACGGTCTCAAAAGCTAACTATCCTAACAAGTCTGAAAGGCTGTTTTTCATTCAATCCCCCCTCTGGGATATGAAGAAGATTATAAGCTCCCTAGAGATTCAGATCAGTGAATATGTGAGTTACCTCCTCACCGTAGAACAACTCAGTGCTTAGGGGCAGTGGATAACAATTCTGGATCGTTATCTGATTTAGGACTCAGCCCTTGACACATGGGGACAAGTCGTCTTCCTCTATAAAAAATGATTGGGGCACCGACTGATGAAGTTGACTTACAGATGAACCCCCGGGCTAGGTTTTCATGGATGTAGTCTCACAAGACAGCCAGTTCGCACTCTGGCATTGTGCGTGCCCACCCACATGGTGTTTTCACCTTTGGCTGAAGTTCCACAGGCTGATATTAGTCTCAGTGTTGGAGCTTTGACTCTGGAGAAAGCTGTCTGCAATCTTCTTCTCAAAGATGTCAGTGCCCTCACAAACCTTAGGCAGAGATTCCTTAGCCCCCTCAGTATGTGTTTCATGGGGCAATTAAAGTTTCTTGGGCCTGGGTACAATATTGACCGGTCCATGGTCATGTCACCTGCAGAAAATTACCTGTTCTCACCAATGAATTTGGGGATCCTGAAGAGTTAGCCAGGAGATGCCAAGTTTCAGGGCAGAAGACAGGTAGTGAATCATGGCAAACGGTATGATTTCAATTTGTCCTTTGAATAAGGCCTCTGAAGGGACAGTCTTCTACAGAACTGTACCAAAGACAGTGGGGATTTGTGTAACAGGGAAATCTGTAGGGCCTGAGCTAGAGCTACATCCATTAAATTATCAGCTGCTCCCAAATAGATGAGGGTATGATGGAGAGGGGATGGCGGGGGTGCTCTGGGATGTGCTGCGGGGTTAGGCACCTGCAAAAGGAAAGCTCCTGGACAGGCTCAGGGTACATCTCAGTAAGGACTGTAGTATGAGGTTTAATTCTTCTCCCAAGGCCCAGGCCAGTTCCTGCAGCCTGGCCTGTACTAGCTTGTTTCCCCATGCTCCTTGGTATTCATACCTGCCAGGCATGGCCAGATTTGCCACAGTAAAGCACAGGTGGAGCTGATGGCACTGTTCCTTTTCTTCCTGTGTGAGCCACTGATAAACCATATCGGCTTGGGTAAGATCAGCAGGCGACACAGAAACTGAGGTCACGGTAGGTGAATAGGGAGCTTGCCACAGACCACTTTCCCCCTCTTTTCGTTCTCACAGTTTAAAAAAGAAAAAGAACGAAAATATGAAAACAACATGACTCCAGATCTGGGACGTTGTAAAAGAACACCAGCTATCCGAAGACTTGCAACAACCTCACACAACTTGGGGACGCAGGTCAAGTCTGTCTTGTACCATCCACAGATTAGCTGTTTTCTCTTGTGTTTGTTTTCCCTGCTGTTCCGGCAGCTGTTCATTTTGCTCTTGAAGATTATGTGAACTTTCAAGAGCTTCTGTACTGGGCTACCCAGCTGGGCAGGCAGAATATGTCAAAGCGAAGCTGTTGGGCAGAGCCCGTCCTCCCCCATCCAGATGTTTTATTATTTTGAGCTTAATCCTAATATTGTACTACAAGCTGGCCCACAGGTCTCTGTAATAATCAGCTCAGCTGGAAGGGAACTAAAATCAATCTTCACTTAGAAAAGCAGAGCGTCGTTGGGAAATTAAGATGAACATGGGCTGCAATAGCAAGGATATAGGAGAAACAAAAACAAAACTGGAAGGCAAAATCAAACCAATATCTTAGTTGTCTGTATGCAAAAGCAAGATATTTGAGCAGAATGAACTTGAAATGCAAGTGTATAACCACAGCTGTGACATAGTGCATATCACAAAGACATGGTGGGACATTACACATGATTAGAATATTGGTATAGAAGGGTACAGCTTGCTGAGGAAGAATAAATGGGGAAAAATCCTCAAACGTTGCCTTGCATATTAAAAATGTATATACTTGGACTGAGGTTGAGATGGACATAAGAGCCAGACTTGTTGCAAGTCTTCTTTGTTTCGGTTTTCACCTAGAAAAGCAT
Organism: Pelochelys cantorii; assembly: GCA_032595735.1. Classification (NCBI taxonomy): domain Eukaryota; kingdom Metazoa; phylum Chordata; order Testudines; family Trionychidae; genus Pelochelys; species Pelochelys cantorii. The sequence continues at coordinate 13,870,666 of CM064349.1, read as the reverse complement.
TTGTTACAGTCTCACATGACCTTATTATAGATAAAAAGTAGGGAAATACAACCTAGATGGGGCTCTTGTAATGTGGGTGCATAACTGGTTGGATAACCATTCTCAAAGCATAGTTATTAAGGATTCACCATCATGTTGGAAGAGAATAACAAGTGTGATTCCACAGGGATCATTTTTGCAACTGGTTCTTTTCAATATTTTCATCAACAATTTAGATAATTGCATAAAGAGTACCCTTATAAAGTTGGCAGATGATACTAAGCTGGGAGTTACAAAAAATGATCTGGACCAACTGGAGAAATGGTCTGATGTAAATAGGATTAAGTTTAATAAGGACAAATGCAAAGTACTCCATTTAGGCTATGGCTACACTGTAGCCTTCTTGCGGAAAAGCTTATGCAACTGAAGCACGGCTTGGAATATCGCTGTGCTTCATTTGCATAATTAATTAGCAGTCACTTTTGCGCAAGAGGCTTTTGCACAAAAAAGGAGCTGTGTAGACAGCTCCTCTTTGCATAAAACCCCCCTCTTGCGCAAGAGCCGTTCTTCCAGAAAAAATGAGGAACTCCACCTTTGACTGGAGTTTCACAGGCCAATATTAGTCTCGGTGTTGGAGCTTTGACTCTGGGGAAGGCTGTCTGCAATCTTCTTCTCAAAGATGCCAGAGTCCTCACAATCCCTAGGCAGAGATTCCTTAGCTCCGTCAGTATGTGTTTCAAATTAAAGTTTCTTGGGCTTGGGTACAATGTTGACTGGCCCATGGACTTGTCATCTGCAGAATTGTGATGGGAAAATTATCTGTTCTCATCAATGAATGAGGGGATCTTGAAGGGTTAGCCAGGAGATGCCATATTTCAGAGGGGTATACAGACAGTGGATCATGATTTCTCTTTGTCCCTGAATAAGGCCTCTGGAGGGACAGTCTTCTACAGAACTGGATCCAAAGACAGTGGGGATTTCAGTCACCTCTGGTGTGGTTTTCTGTCCCAGGGAAGTCTGTAGGGCCTGAGCTAAAGCTGCATCCATGAAATTATCAACTGCTCCCAAATCGATAAGGGCATGATGGAGAGGGGAAGCCTGGGGTCCTCTGGGATGTGCAGTGGGGTCAGGCATCTGCAGGCTCAGGGTACATCTCAGTAAGGACTGTAGTATGAGGATTAATTCTTCTCTCAATGCCCAGGCCAGTTCCTGCAGTCTTGCCTGTACTGGCTTGTTTCCCCAAGCTCCTTGGCATTCAAACCTGGCAGGCCGAGATGGCATGGCCAGGTTTGCCACAGTAGAAGCACAGATGGAGTGGGTGATAACCTTCTCTTCCTGTGTGAGCCACTGATAAGCCACATCGGCTTGGGTAAGATCAGCAGGCAACACAGAAACTGAGGCCAGGGTAGGTGAGTAGGGAGTTTGCTGGAGACCTCTTTTCTCTTTGTTCTTGCAGTTAAAAAAAGAACAGGAAGGAAGGGTTGTTTTTATTTGGCCTGCTGGTTTCTGAGCTTTTGGGATGCACTTGCTTTACATTTGCAAGACGTTCTCCACAACAGTGAGGGGCTGGAATCTTGCTTTTCAAAAAACAAAAGCTGTGATTCCCAGAAAATAACATGACTCCAGGACTTGGAACATTGTAAAAAACACCAGCTATTGGAAGACTTTCAACAATCTCACACGACTTAGGGACACAGGTCAAGTCCACAGAGTAGCTGTTTTCTCTTGGGTTTGTTCTCCCTGCTGTTCAGGCAGCTGCTCATTTTGCTCTTGAAGATTATGTGAACTTTCAAGAGCTCCTGCCCTGGGCTACCCTGCTGGGCAGGCAGAATAGGTCAGGGTGAAGCTGTTGGGCAGAGCCACGCCTGCCCCATCCAGATGCCACTGCACTAAAACCTGGCCCACAGATCTCCCATAGCAAACAACCTAATAGTGTTGCCAGGTGTCCAGTTTTTGCCTGGACAGTCCGGTAATTGCATCTTCTGTCTGGTTAAAAAAAAAAAAAGAAGAAGAAGAAAATACCGAACATGTAAAATGTCCGGTATTGTCTGTTTCTCCTTGGACGGAAGGCCGGCAGGGACATTTTTTCCGTGACGCATCTGGCAGGGGTGGGGGAATTTAAAGGCACAGTTCAACAAGTTTGGTCCCCCGAGGTTTTTTGGGGTTTTTTGGGAGGAGGGGGTTGTTTTTTTGCTCAACCAATTTTTTCCCTGCCATGTTCAGGATTTTTTGTAATAGTATCTGGCAACTCTACAGCCCAGCTGGAAGTGAACTAAAAGAAATCTTCACTTAGCAAACCAGACCATCTTCGGGGCAGTCTCAGCAAGAATACACAGGACTGAAAGGAGCAGTAAGACTGAATCCCTTTCCCAAGCTCTCTCCACAGCTGCATTCAGGCCTGTCAATGGGATAACCAAAGGGAAGTTTGCTGGGTAGCTTTGTGTGGTGGAGGCTGCTCTCTGGTGGCTGAAGAGGTGAATTTGTCACCATTGCAGCTCCCTCACACTGGAGAACGATTGGCACCATTTTATGGAACACAAGTTAATGCTTGAGGATCCATAGGTGGCTAATGGTACTGATCCAGGATCCCCAGCAGGGCTGGAGCAGACACTTCCTGATGGAAGGGGCAAATCTGGACTGTTGAATCTGGCTGCAGCACCTTCTTTCCTCCTTTTCTGTTTCTCCATTGCCTGTTGTCCATGTTGGATCTGGAAATGCGGGGTCCTTGCCCCAAGGTTCGTTTCCATTCTGGCCAGTGCCGGGCTTGGCTTTCCCATGAGTTCCTGTCAGTGTTGCCCTGGAAATTACAGCCCCAGTACCAAAGTTCCCCAAGCCAATGGTACACAAGGGAGGGATGTGCCAGCGTCACGTCCAACCAGCTGGACTGGGGACCTGTTTTGCAGCTGGGTGAGCTAGGAGTGACTTTTCACTGTGAGACTGAGCAAGAGCCAAACCCATCACTTTCACCACTGTGACCACTCAGTCACCACAGCGCCAGCATGCTAAGGTGTCATGGTGTGGTTTTTCCCCCTGCGGTGCTGCCATCTCCATGCCCTCCCCCTGTTTTAGCCATCAGGGTGGACCTGCTTGTCCTTGATGGAAAAATAATGACAAGCGAGCATTCATTCTGCCAGGCTCCAGCTCTTCTGGATGTCTCCCCTCGTGTCTATGTTCGTCGGCTGCACTCTCCCCTTCCTGGACTATTCCATGGCTCTCTGTCTTTAGGAATCTCATCCCTGCTGGGCCTTCTCCTCTCAGGGGTTTGTGTTTCCAGGCTCCTCTCTTCAGCTCTGCTCACTGCTGGGCCCTCTGGCACTAAAGAGATTCCCTCACCATGGCGACAGCAGAATCACTGAGATGGATTATGACTGCCACATGTATGTGGATGATTAATTCACTGAAAGAGCCCAGGATTTTGACTCAGACAGATGGACACACACTCAGCCTGGGTTGGGCTGGCAGCTGTGGTGAGGAATCTTGAAGTGATTCCTTAGTCGGCAGAGCTCCGGCTCAACCTCCACAAGTCCAATCTCCTACCCTCTCAACCAGCACAATTCCAGGGGCAGCTCTCGATTGGAAGACAGAGAAAGCCAGCCAGCTTTCTATAGCCAAGCACACAGATATCAAAGGATGAAGGTCCAGGAGAGACTTCAACACATTTAAAATCCCTTTCGCCAAACAAGGACACTCCACCAGCGAAGCCGATTGCATCATGGAATGGGCCTCCCAAACACCTTGAGAGACTCTGCTTCAATACAGAAAACTGCCCCAGTGACTGCACACCCTGGGCTGTCACTTCCAACAGTGGGAACTTATTTGTGTATCATCCAAGAGTTACAACCCATATTTGATGGGGGTTCTGCCCTTCAAATAACCCCCGACTTTGCCCAGCTCATCCTCACAAGCAAGCTCCCCACAGACCAGAACACACAGACACCCCAATTTAAAACAGCAGCAGGTCCTGACCAAACAACCTATGCAAAACCTGCAGGCGTCTATATGGTATTGTTATGATGTGATTATAACACAATTATGGTGCATCTTGAACAAAAATCTGTCATGTGAGGTGTCCATGGAAAAGCTATGATCTGTGCACAATGAGTATCTAATTTGTATGCATGTATCATTTTTGTATGTGGAGCTGTGCATATTAACTATGTACCGGCATTTCATTTGTGGCTACACCTTTAGGCTCAACAGCTGATTGTGAAACTGCTATTCAAGGTAATGAGCCATTCAGGGAAACAATAGGCCATCAGAGACGCTTATCCCAAACCTGATGAGCCTTCCTAGGAACCCTTCAGAGGTGCAGCTAACTCAGGAACCATGACAACTTCAGCACCTTCCCTGGGTCCGTAACATGGGGATCACAGAACAGTTTGCCTTGGTAAAGTGCTTTGATATCTGGGAGTCCCGCACACTGCTAAGGGCTGAGTGTTTGAAATGAGAGCAATGCCTGATCCTGACTTGTGCTGATAAAGCTGATAAATGCAAAGCAACGCACATTGGAAAACATAATCCCAAGCAAATGTATAAAATGACAGACTAAATTAGTTGTTACCGCTCAAGAGAGATCTTGGAGTCATTGTTCACTGAAAACTTCCACCCCGGGTGCAGCAACAGTAAAAAGAACAAACAGAATGTTGGGAAACATTAAGAACGGAATAGAGAATATCTCCTTGCCTCTATATAAATCCATGGTATGCCCACATCTTGAATACTGCATACAGATGTGGTCAGCTCATCTCAAAAAAATCTCTCTTGGCATTGGGAAAAGGGCAACAAAAGTGGAACAGCTGCCATATGAGGAGATACTAATAAAACTGGGAATTTTCAGTTTGGAAAAGAGATGACTAAGGGGGGATATGACAGAGATCTATAAAATCATGACTGGTGTGGAAAAAGTGAATAAAGAAGAGTTATTTACTCCTTCTCATAACACCAGAACTAAGGGTCACCAAATGAAATTCATAGGTAACAGTTTAGAACATGCAAAAGGAAGTACTTCTTCAGGCAGTGCACAGGCAAGCTGTGGAACTCCTTCCCAGAGGATGCTGTGAAGGCCAAGACTATAACAGGGTTCAAGAAAGAGCTAGATAAATTCAATGGCTATTAACCAGAGGGGCAGGAATGGTGTCCCTAGCCTCTGTTTGGTGGAAGCTGGGAATGGGCAACAGGGTACAGATGCTCAATGATTCCCTGTTCTGTTCACTCCCTCTGGGGCACCTGGCATTGGCCACTGTTGGAAGACAGGATACTAAGCTAGCTGGACTTATGTTATTATGCATTGGAAACCTCTCTGCACACTCTACATCACACGGGGGGGGGGGGGGGGCGCGGACATCACACCAAGACTCCAGTCCACTTCATTTTCTTTATTTGCATCACAGATGTCAAAGCTGAGGCCATAAGTCTCCTGCCAGGGAGCAGCTCTGCCTGGAAGGAAGCAGCTTCCTTCACTGGGGCACGTCAGTCTTTCCGGACTCAGCGGTAGAAGAGCAGCACTGTGGATTCAAGCATCTCCTTGGATACGCTCCAGTCCTGATGGGTGCCGTAGCCATTCCAGTCAAAGGCAGGGAAATCGCCACACTGACGTGGGCTCTGTTCTGGAAAGAACCCTCCTCCACCTATGCAGTGCTGGGGAGGGAACAGAGGAATTGCCAGGCAGGAGTAGAGTAGGGGCCCATCTGCTCTTCCGTCTCCAGGCCAGTGCCAGCTACTTCACAGGAAGGTGCAAGAAACCCTGCAATGGCCAGTTGGCAAAGAATCTGCCCACTGAGAAAAGTTACCTCCTGACCTTCTGCTGAGGTCAGTAAGCCCAGGTCTACGCTAGGAAGTTAATTTCGAAATAACTCCCCTTATTTTGAAACAACAAGTGGAGTGTCCACCCTACCAAGCCTATTATTCTGAAATAAGGGGCTGGTGTTTCAAAATACTAACTCCTGCTTTCCATGAGAATAATGCTTATTTTTAAATTGTTATTTCAAAATAGCAGCAGTAGAGCATCCACGCTACTGCTATTTCAAAATAACCACTCTACAGAGTCATTCAAAGCAGCACTCCTCAGTGCTTCCTAGGGCTCTAAGTCGAGGTGATGCGTCCACATTAAGGGAGCCTGCATTGGACTAATTTCGAGACTCCCCTGTAGTGTAGTGAAATATTTAGTATTAATACCTCCCATAAAAACTAAGTTATTTTGAAATAATTTCCTAGTGTAGACATGCTCTAAATGCCCTGAAGCATAAGGGTTTAAATCCCTTCCTAACTCTTGCAACTAGAATCTTCGTTGTGGTGGCCCTTGTGCTGTCACTTAACTTGAGACAAAATGATCCCAGAGGCCAGCATTTGGTGTCCCCTTTGCTCTGGTGTGATATTTGCCCCAGGAGCAAGGCTGGTTTAGGCCACTGGGTTTTGTTATTTTCATTTATTGTTTGTATTGCAAACAGCCACTCTGGTGCTCGGTGCTGTACAGACACAGGACAGAAATATGGCCCTTGCCCCAAGGAGCTCACAGTTTACCCCTCACCACAGGAATTTGGGGAAAACCTGCACTGGGAAAATTAGTGGGAATCAGAACACCCTTGTGCCACAGTGAACCCCCACGCTGGCCAGTACTCACATGCTCAGTGTTACAGCCGGTGACTTTCACCCCAGCACACAGAGCCATGGCCGCCTTCTCCTGATTAAACACACGGAACTGGACGTAGCCAGGGACGAATTCAGCTGGTGACAGAAAAAGGGAGGTCAAGATGTTTGTTTGCCATGGAGAGGTGGAGAGAAGTGACAGAGCTCCGATCCCAGGTGGGGCCCTTCAACTAGTCCCTTTGTGTGAACTGGGACTGACCAGGCAATAGGGATGAGGGGCTACATTCCCAGAAATGATCGGGAATTGCCCATCTCAGCCAGGCTGTTCACAGCTCTGTCACGGTCACAGCATCTTTGACCTTCCTAACAGCTGTTCTGTGTGCAGTTGCCATGTAGCATGTTAAAGTGGGGAACACGCACTGCGTGCTCTCCTGCGGGTTTCCTATTTGCTCTCTCTTCTTTCATTGTTTTCCCTTTCTCCGAATTAGTGATGCTCAGACTGGGACTCACGAGTTTTTAACAGAGTATTAGAGGTGGGGTGATGGGGCTGCTCCAAGAAATACTCTATTAGAACTGAAGTCCTTGGCAGGGCTGATTTGTGTGGATGGGAAGGCTGAACACGCACAGTCGCTACCAGACTTACTTTTGCCATTTGGAGAGTAGTAGCTGCCAGTTTGCTGGGCATCACCGTAGTCATAGACGACGGGCACGGAGGGACCATTGTTGGTGTTGCAAACGCCGGCGCCATATTTCACTGGGTATTTCTGGAAGACAAAAGCACAGCAAGCAGCCAGGGTTAATTTGTGTCCCTGCGGCAGGGCAGCTCCAGCACAGACAAAGCAGCATTGACTAACTCACTGGGTGATTTCTTCAGTCAGTGCAGCTTTCTGCGCCGGCCAGTGCTAGGGCACAAGGGAATCTGGCATGTCAAGGTGCCACTTGGGCTGGATTTGTCACAGACTGTTTGGGGCAGGTGTGCCCCTGTGCCAGAAAGGGTTAAGCGACTTGCAAGCTAAATAACCCAGATTGAACCTCCAAAGACACATTGGAGAAGTACATACTGGTGCTTGGAGCTATGGACAGCTAATGTTAGGTAGACAAGAGCTTTATATGGAAACCTGGATTGTAAGAGAATACGAGGTAATGCTAACAGTATAAATTTACTTATATCTTGCTAGACGTTAACCATGTAAACAAACAGTTCCTGCCTGTCACTGTGTTCTACTGAGTCAAAGATAAAAGAGGAATTAACATTTTGATGAATTTGTGGTGTAACAATATCATTGTCCTCATTTCTCTTTGAGCTACCTGTAAATGATGGATAGGCACTTATGGGCCTTATGTTAGTGCATAGGAAATAGGAAATCTTACTTCAAAGCCCCAATGATTCACCCAGGGAATGGCTACGGTCAGGAGGCTCCCAAACCGCTATAAAAGGAACTGGAGGACCCTGATCCTGCATCTCGGATCTGCTTAGATTTCATCAGGGGAAGTTTGTCTCAAACTCCAGTCTGGACATCCCTGATATTGGACTAGAGCCTGAGGAACTAATTCTGAAAGAACTTTCTGCAATGCTAAAATTCACCATCTCTACTGCAAAACTGACCCAAGAGGTATATTCATGCCTGGATATATTACAATCTTTTAACCAAGACCAAACATTCATTGACATGGTCAGCCATGTGTCTGATCCTTTGGGACTGGTAAAACATTTTAGATGAGTAACATTTCCTGTAATCCTCATTGTATTTGACTGAGCTGCCAGTGTGGGAGCTGAGTGCTGGGTTGCTTTAAGGGAATTGGCCTCTTGGTAAACAGTTAGGTACTGGAGAAGCTGTTTTGTTGCTGCTTTGATGAAGTGAAGTATTCAAATGACCTCCAGCTTGGGGAATCATATGCCCCATTCTTTGCAATCTCAGTGACCCCCCCTAAGGAACCTGGTCACAGCAGGGGGTCCACTAAGGAGCTGCCACAGTGCAGGCAGCACATGGCAATAGGTGAGGATCAGCATTATTGACCCAACCCAGCCCAGCCCTGAGAACATGCCCCTGCTAGGACACTGAATCCTAAAGCTGAAGCTTCTAGGACTTGGCCAAACACCAAAGCACCGGTGTTCAATAGCCTCCCTCCTACTCACTGCATCTCCAGGGCCTGGGGTAGGGTCAGTCTGGATGGCCCATTCAGCCCCTCTGCTGAATCTGTCAGCATGTCAGGTGCAAGTGGGGGTGGCTTCTTTGGGCCGTGAACATCAGCAATTGGCTGTGACGGACCAGCTCGTCTCACACTAAGGTCACAGTAAGACTCCAACAGGCAGCGTGGAGGAGAAGGCTACTCTCCCCCACTCCTGCGAGGCTTCTGATGTGCCAAGAGCAGCGATCGCGGCCCCGCCTCCCAGCCTGGGAGTCCCAACCACTCCCTCCGCCCCCGCCAGACTTCTGCGCAATCACAGGCTCCTAGCACCGATCGTGGCCCTGCCTTCCAGCCACTCCCCCCGGCCCACGCCAGGCTTCCGTCTGGTGCGCACCCGGAAAAATCACATTGCACATGTCCGGTATTCTCTGATTTTTTTTTAATGGACAAAGAGCGCGAATACCGGACTGTATGGTAGAATACTGGACACCTGGTAACCCTACCCATAGGCCCCCATGTGACAGGGCGTCTGGTTAAAACACAGCCCTCATAAAGGGCTAAGATGGTGGAGCCTGCAGCTGAGGCAGATACAGCCAATTATGGCACAGCTAAGACTGTATAACTGAGGGCTCCTGGAGGGGTGGAGACTCACTCAGCCTTTCTCCAGCTGTGGAACAGGAGGGACCTGGCTGCCAGGGAAGCTGAAGGCTTCCCGAGACAGGGCAGTGCTGGGGTGCTCTGGCTTGACCTCAGTCCCAGGCCCTGAGAATACAAGGGCTGTAGTTAGAACAGGCCTGGGGAAAGGCAAACAGAGTTAGGGAAGCTTGGGCCAGGCAAGCTCCCAGGCTGCAAGGCCTGTAGGGAAACAGCCAGGGTAGTAGAAGGCAGTAGGTCCCCTCCCCCTTGCCTAGGATGAGTGGCCATTTCAGACTGCAGTTTGCCCCTGGAGCAGGAGCTAGATGATGACTGGCAGGGGGTCACTGAGGCAAGGTGGGTCTAGGGGACTTGGAAGGAAAGGACCCCAGACTGCAGGGGCATGGACAGAGGGCAGTACTAGGAGGAAAGGGCACTGTGGGCAGGAAGGGACACAGGGCCAAAAGGCAAACGTGTGACAGAGGCTGAGACCAGCAGAGGGCACTCTTGAGGCAGGGGATCTGATTCCTCAAGTGACCAGAAGGAGGCGCCATGGCAGTGAGTGCCTACCCCGTGACACCCAAGCACGGAGTACGTGTAGCATGTTGTGGATTTACTTGCCCCAGCTTCCCCATCTACACTGGGACCAGCAGAGCCACCCATTCCCTCCCATGCTTGCCCTTCCAAAGCCCCCAGCCCAGCACCATCACCTGGTAGAGTTTGAAGAGGTTCCCCCCCTCTGAGGGCAGGAAGCCTGTCGCGGTGTGGTACCGCAGGATGGACTTGGTCTTCCATTCCTTCAGGGGCGTCTTGTTGGTTACGTGCCACACGGACAGGTCCTTGGCTTGCAAATCGTAATAACCTGGGTTCTGAAAAGTAAGGACCTTGCTAAAACCTCTCGGTCACATGCCGGATATGAACCCAGCAACCACCCAAATCACTCGGGCATCTGGGCCCGTCACCAGCTGTGGTGTATTTATCCCGACACCCGCCCCACTGATCACAGAAGCACCATCCCCATTGTACAGGGGGCAAGTGAGGCACAGAGATTAAGTGACTTGCCCTAGTTTACTCAGGTAGCTTGTGGCAGGACAGGGAATGGATCTCAGGAATGCTAGTGCCTTGACTACTAGGCCCTCTCTCCCATCTAACCCCTGTGCCTGCGGTGGGAAACCTAAGGCCCAGAGGCCAGATGCAGCCCCCACCTTGCCTGAATCTGGCCCCAGAATCTAAGGGCTCCACCCCCAGCATTCGGGGCCCACACTGGCACTCCAGCCCTCCCCCCTTCACCTCCCCCACTGTGGGGCTGGAGCACACTAGCCTGGGCTGCCCTAGGCTCTGGTGTGCGAGGGGAATATGGGAAGTGTCTCTCTCCTTCTCAGTTGGGGGGCCACGTCAATGCCGTTTTGTTTTTATTTTTCTGGTTCTCACTTGTGTGCAGCCCCCAAGTGATTTTGATGTGGATCAGCACCCTCGGCCCAAAAAAGGTTCCAAACTCCTTGCCCTATGCCCATGTCCCCCACTGGCCCAGGCGTGTTCAACCACATTCTGATGCACCCTCTCCCCAGTAGTGGCCATGGGGGAGGGGACCCACCTTGTAGTCATCACTGGTGGAGCCCACTGCGGAGCCAAAGGTGTTGTAATTGGCCCAGTTGCCCTCTCCCTCGGGGTAGTTGGCGTTGCTCCCCTGCTGGCTGGACCAGCGGTCGCCCTCAGTGCACTTCCCGTAGATGTTGTTCTCGTGCACGCTGGCCACCAGGGTCCAGCCGCCCCCATTGGTGGTCATGTCGCAGAACGTCTGGTAGGTCTCGCCATCCTTGGTGCGCAGGGTGTAAATCCCATCTGCGGGGGGAAATGGGGCAGCACCAAGCTGCTCATCCAGGGCCAGGGAAAGGGGAAGGGCCCTCTCAGAGCCAGCCACTAAATGGGACACAGGCCCCGGTGAGGAGCTTCCAGTGCGCTGCAGCAGGGCACAACCCAGAGTGGCTGGAGCAGGACGGGACCCTGCACCCGGGGGCAATGCAGCCAGAGTCCCAAGGACACTGAAGCCCCCTTGGCGGCAGAGTGCCAGTGTAATCACAGGGACCCCTCCAGGACGGAGCCTCAGGGCGTGAGCCTTTCCACACACAATCTGTGGCACCTTAATGGTACTGGTGCTGTTAAAGCACCACAGCCCCCCAGTGCAAACACAGCTGAGACTGGTTTGAATTGGCCATGTACTGGGATGGCCATTGCCACAGTGGGAAGGGGGCAAGGCTGCCCCTGTCTCAGGCACCTTTGTCCCAGTATAGCTGGGATCACACTGGGGCTGGATTGGTATCAGTGTGTCGAGAAAAACTTTTCCCTGACCCAACCCAATGACACCGGGACAGTTGCCATGCTCAGACCAGGCCTAAGTGCAACCGAGAATCAGGCCCAGGGGGCAATTTGTATCATGGAAAGGCCCCAGAGCTTGTTTAGATCCCCCTGACCCTCCTGCCGCTGTGTCCCCGCCCTGTGTCCCTCTTTGGGCCTCAGCCTGCCGTGACTCTGTCTGGGGGTCACACGACAGGTGGGACAGAGCCAGGGACAGAATCTGCCACCCATTGGCTACACCCACATTGTCAAAGGCGCTGAGCTCCCATCCGGCCTGGACAAGCGTTGGTGCTGAGGGGCTCAGCCCCAAAAACAGGGCTTGCAACCTCTGTCCTGAATCCTGTCTGAGCCCTCAAACTGGGGTCTGTCAGGATGGGGGAGGATGGAAATTTTGAGAGAAAAATCTCTGAAATTCTCTGCCAGGATGATGAGCCGGACCCTGGCAAGATTTTTTCATCCAGCAGCTGCTGGGCCTGGGCCTAAGCAGCAGGGCGCTGGCCCAGAGCTGAGGTCTCGTGTTGCTCCTGCCGCAGGGAGGGGCCCCCTGCACATGGCTTAGTGGACAGTGCGCCCACTGTTTTGCCTCAGCCAAAGGGCCCCTGCTCACTGCCAGTCCCAGCCCTGCTGGAACCAGCCCCTGGGTGTATTTAGAAGGAACCAGTGTAACACCAAGAATATCCCGGTGCCCGAGGCTCCCTGGTACCTTGCAGTGAGGTTCAGCTGGCCTAGAGCTCTGTGCCCCTCCCTCCCCCCCCATCATCATGGTCTGTATCTGAGGAGTAAGTCTAGAGGGTCCTGTTAACCCATAGTGTTAGGAGTTTAGACTAGTTGTTAGACCGTTATGGAGTGAGATTAAGTGCTCAATATAACTGTTAAGGACAATCCCTGGCGTTGTTGATGATAATTACTGGGATTTGGAAAGACCTCAGGGAATTTTCCTTTATTGCACTGTATTTTGTTTACTGTTCCTGTTAATAGTTATTTGGCACCCGCGCCTGTAAAAACTATTAAATAGAAAGTTATAGTTAAAAACATTTTTATAAAATTTTAAAAGATATTCAGTACAAGGTTGCCTGTTTCTGCACCACCCCGGGGCTGGCCACATTCCCAAACCTTCCACTGTACATGACACCCAGACGGAGCCTCAGGGCGTGAGCCTTTCCACACACAATCTGTGGCACCTTAATGGTACTGGTGCTGTTAAAGCACCACAGCCCCCCAGTGCAAACACAGCTGAGACTGGTTTGAATTGGCCATGTACTGGGATGGCCATTGCCACAGTGGGAAGGGGGCAAGGCTGCCCCTGTCTCAGGCACCTTTGTCCCAGTATAGCTGGGATCACACTGGGGCTGGATTGGTATCAGTGTGTCGAGAAAAACTTTTCCCTGACCCAACCCAATGACACCGGGACAGTTGCCATGCTCAGACCAGGCCTAAGTGCAACCGAGAATCAGGCCCAGGGGGCAATTTGTATCATGGAAAGGCCCCAGAGCTTGTTTAGATCCCCCTGACCCTCCTGCCGCCTGTGTCCCCGCCCTGTGTCCCTCTTTGGGCCTCAGCCTGCCGTGACTCTGTCTGGGGGTCACACGACAGGTGGGACAGAGCCAGGGACAGAATCTGCCACCCATTGGCTACACCCACATTGTCAAAGGCGCTGAGCTCCCATCCGGCCTGGACAAGCGTTGGTGCTGAGGGGCTCAGCCCCAAAAACAGGGCTTGCAACCTCTGTCCTGAATCCTGTCTGAGCCCTCAAACTGGGGTCTGTCAGGATGGGGGAGGATGGAAATTTTGAGAGAAAAATCTCTGAAATTCTCTGCCAGGATGATGAGCCGGACCCTGGCAAGATTTTTTCATCCAGCAGCTGCTGGGCCTGGGCCTAAGCAGCAGGGCGCTGGCCCAGAGCTGAGGTCTCGTGTTGCTCCTGCCGCAGGGAGGGGCCCCCTGCACATGGCTTAGTGGACAGTGCGCCCACTGTTTTGCCTCAGCCAAAGGGCCCCTGCTCACTGCCAGTCCCAGCCCTGCTGGAACCAGCCCCTGGGTGTATTTAGAAGGAACCAGTGTAACACCAAGAATATCCCGGTGCCCGAGGCTCCCTGGTACCTTGCAGTGAGGTTCAGCTGGCCTGAGCAGCTCTGTGCGCCCTCCCTCCCCCCCCATCATCATGGTCTGTATCTGAGGGGTGACATCCTGGGTCCCCTTGTCCCTCTGTTATCCCCAGAGTGACAGGGCTACACCTACACTGTATTTAACCCGGATGTCAGGGGAGCTGACAAACAGGCTGCCTCCAGACAAAGGAAAGGGACCAATGCCTCAGGCCAGCTCTGGCCAGATTCAGTGGGTGGTTCATCTGTTCAGGAGGCAGCCGGAACAGCTTGTTTGCATTGTAAAAATCATCAGTGGGGTGAAAACAGACAGGTGTCCCCACCCAGCAGGAAAAAGCAGTAGCCGGTATGGCAAGATCCTCGCTCAGGCCCCTCACCCTGGGACACCTTCTTTGTCCACAAATCAACTGGAGACACTTTTTGGTGCTGTCACCCGTGCCTTTTATTGTCAGGGTCAGTTTCCACACCACCTTCTATTTACAGAGCTTTGATTTTCTAGCAGTTAACTCAACCAGCCTCACCTTCTGGCTTGGGAACACACTCAGACACACCCTGGCTGCGTCTAGACTGGCATGATTTTGCGCAAAAACAGCCGCTTTTGCGCAAAAACTTGCCAGCTGTCTACACTGGCCGCTTGAATTTGCGCAAGAACACTGACGTTCTAATGTAAGAAATCAGTGCTTCTTGCGCAAATACTTTGACACTCCCGTTTGGGCAAAAGTCCTTTTGCGCAAAAGGGCCAGTGTAGACAGCTCAGATTTGTTTTCCACAAAAAAGCCCCGATTGCGAAAATGGCGATCGGGGCTTTCTTGCGCAAAACCGCGTCTAGATTGGCACGGACACTTTTGCGCAAAAAGTGCTTTTGTGCAAAAGTGTCCATGCCAATCTAGATGCTCTCTTGCACAAATACTTTTAACGGAAAAACTTTTCCTTTAAAAGCATTTGCGCAAAATCATGCCAGTCTAGACGCAGCCCCTAGTTCCTGGTTCCTCCCCTTTCGCTATCCCTCTGGATGATTTATCCAGTCCTCTGGCTAATGAGGCCTAGCGCTGCTTCCATTAGCCTTTTGGGCCTGGGCTTGCTCAGCTGGCTGTAATTGGCCCTGGCTTAGTCAGCAGGCGATCACACCATGTTCACTGGAAAGGCCTATTGTACCATACAGAGAGGGTGTGAACCCCTGAGTAGGGTCACCAGGTGTCCAGTATTGACCTGGACAGTCCAGTATTTTCACCTCCTGTCTGGTAAAAAAAATTCAGGAAAATACCGGACACCTAAAATGTCCGGTATTTTCTGATTTTTTTCCTGGCCAGGAGGCGAAAATACCAGACACCTGGCAACCCTACAACACACTCAGTGGGGCCGGGCCCAGCCCCCGGCCTTGTAATCCCCCCCAGGCCCTTACACCCGCAGCCCCCCGCCCCTGGACCCCATGCTTACCTGGTTCCGCAGGGAAGCTAAGTTCTGGCTTGAACAAGAACACAAAATGGCTGCCGGCAAAAAGCCTAAAGACCAAAGGGAAGCAATGCCTTCCCTGGGTCTTAGTGCTCTAGCGCTCCCCTGTTCCTATCCCTATTCTAACTCTGCACTCACTCTGAAAGGGGCCATGCTGTTTCAATGCTGTTTTATTTATTTATTTATTTATTTATTTATTTATTTATTTTGCTTAATAAGTCTCGGAGTCCTTTTTTTTTTTTTTGCTCAACAACTTTGGTGGTCTCCCCCCCACTTTTTTTTTCCCCCTCAACAGAATTTTTCCCCAGTGTTTTTTTTGGAGGGGTGCAGGGTGTTCGGTATTTTTGGTTCAATCATCTGGCAACCCTACCCCTGAGTTATCCTTCACCCTGAAGAGCCAAGGAAAAGCAGAGCCTGGGATTCTGTGGGCATCCTGACTAAGAACTTGGCAACCATTGCCGGGAAAGGAAACACCTGGAACAAACCCCATAAAGTTACGTCTCTGCCGTTAAGACAGCGAGGCCTCACTCTTGGTTGTTGGGAGCCTTTCTGCCTGGAGCCCTTTGACTGGAACTCACTGTCCACCTCCCTGGCCTTGCTACAGCAGCCTTGTTTTACTGCTTCTCTAACCCGCCCCACACTGCGCCTGACCTGAGGAGATTGTTAGCTCCAGGCCGGGGAACCTGCTGCTGCTCCTGGCTCCCAAATGAAGTTGCAAACGGAACAGTGTCGGTGACTGTGCAGTGCCGGGGGCTGTGCACTGCAGGGAAACGTCTCCGCGGAGCTGAGGGGCTGGAGCTCACTGAGTGCCTGGCTGGGGAGGTTCAGGCTGGGAAAGCCCTGAGTTTGCTGGCAAGACAGACAGGCTGGAGCCAGACAGAGTTGTCAGCTGCAGCACAGCTCCCACCTGCGGGGCCTGGCAGGGCTCAGAGTATCCCCAGCAGTTTGTCCCCAGCAGTTTGTCTCATGCAATCCCACACCGTGCCCATAGGCAGGTAGGGTTGCCAGGTGTCTGGTTTTGAACCAGACAGTCCAGTATTTGAGCTTTCTGTTCAGGAAACAAGTTGAGAAAATATAAATGAGAAAATATGAATGGCCGGTATTTTCCTAATAAGATGTAATGTAGATTGTGATGTAATGTCAAGTGTGTCCGGTATTTTTGTTGAAACCATGTGGCAACCCTACAGGCAGGCAGGTGCCCCTGCTCTCAGCACAGAGATGCCTGACTGCATCTGAATCGACTGGAGCCAGCTGTGGCATTTTCGGTCTGAAGCAAGTCCCCCAACAGAAGCAAAGCAGGTTTTGGCA
Organism: Pelochelys cantorii; assembly: GCA_032595735.1. Classification (NCBI taxonomy): domain Eukaryota; kingdom Metazoa; phylum Chordata; order Testudines; family Trionychidae; genus Pelochelys; species Pelochelys cantorii. The sequence goes on along the minus strand of CM064349.1, from coordinate 13,854,122 downwards.
GGTCTGGGGATGCCGCCCCCACACTCACCTCCAGCTCCGTCCTGAGTGGATTTAATTTCCTGGCAGCTCCGGGGCAGGCCCTGGGAGTTCTGGTCACCCTGGGAGCAGGACGCTTCTTCCCAGTTGTCCAGCAGGTCACGGATGGCAAATTTCAGATCAGTGGTACCCACACTCTCAGCTGTACCGGGGTTACTTGGGGTTAGTTAGGGGTTTTCTCTGATATAGCCAGGACAACAGTGCCCAACCTCCTGCAGCATCGCCAGCCCATGAGAGCAAAATAATGAGTTGGGTCTCCCAAAATCAGGATGTTTTGCCCCAAAATCCTGAGTTTGGAATTTTCTTGAAAGATGATCTTGTGGTTTTCAGTTTGTCTTTTGTTAGCTGAGTCCCCCTTGCCTTCCCCAGGGTTGTGTGACAGTTAGTATTTCCTACTCTCACATATGTATCCGGGAAGGGGATTTTATCCCTTGCTACAGGAGTCCTCACCCTGCCCCCACCTGCCTACCCCCTGCCCAGCAATTCCATTAATTCCCCAACCCCCAAATCAACCTTGTCCTCCCAGGTCCCACATCACATCTGCTCCCACCTCTGCCTCTTGCGATGATTCTCTCTGTCCCCCAACCCTCAAACTAGCTTAGTCCAGTGCTGCGCCTACTCCATATCCAACCCTGCCCCCAGCTGCACATCTGTCCTGCTCCTATTCAGCCCTTAGCCTCACTTCTGCCCAGATCTCCCTCTGCCCCATCAGTCACACCTCTACTCCTCCTACAGCTTCTGGGCATCGATTAACCCTCCCAGACTTGGGGCTGCAGCAGGATCCCCATCCCACTCCTTCCTACCGAGATTGGGTGTTCCAGAGGGGTGGGGGAGGAGCAAAGGACCCGACCTCTCCCTGCAGCTCACAGGAAGGGAGGAAAAAGTGAAGCCGCGCTGAGCTGCTGGGCTCTTTAGCTCCTGCCTGTGTGCAGGGGAGCAGAGGGGGAGAGGCTCTGCCAGCTTCCCGAGGGCTGAACTTCCAGGGGGTGGCTGGCGCGTCTCACATCACAGCAAGAGGCCTCCCGCCCCGGCTGACATACCGCCCCTCGTGCCGAATCACAACAGCTGTAGCCATGTTGCCATCATGGTGCCCAGTGGGGTCCCAGTCCCTGGATGGGGCCCAGCACTGTGATGGGGCAGAGCAGATGTGTCCAGGTATCAATGCTCTGGGGGTGACCCACAGATGGACTTTAAAGTGGAGCTGAGGCATTTCAAAAATACCCATTTAAAGCCTGTTCCACACCCTGACCTTAGCAGCAGAAGATCTTTATGGACCTGAGAACCAGAGACAGGGGCCAGCTGACAGGCCTGGCTTGAGTGGGAGTGGGCCGGAGACTCAGGGCTTTTGAAAATCAGGTTACATGTGTAGGTGTCTTTTGGGATCCAGATTTTCAGAGTGAGTTTGGGAGCCCAACTCAAAACACCTGAAGCCCCTTTGAGGTGTTTCACGACTAGCCCCCAAATCACTCATCACTATTGGCACTTCTGGGCTTCAGATAACTTTTCATACTTAGACTGTCAGCTCTTTGGGGCTGAAATTGTCCATCTGTTCTGGGTTTGTACAGCGCCTGGCGCTAAAGGGGCTTAACCCAGGACCAGGTCACCAAGGCATGACCGTAACACCAGGCACATGTACACTTCCAGAATGATAGACGCTCCAGACGTTGATGTTCTGGCATTCAATTTAGCAGGTCTGGTAAGGACCACTAAATCAAACACTGAGGGCTCCCGCAAGACCCTGGAACAAGGAGTAAGGAAGATGGGAAGTTTCTGGGAGAAGGCTGCCTGCCATTTGGGGTCTTTATTGGCCCCCTTGTGTATCAGCAAAGTCTTCCCAGGCCCAGCCCTTCCCTTGTGTGTATCATGGCCCTGACCCAAGAGGCAGGGTCAGTGTTGGGGAAAATTATTTCCCAGAAGAGGGAAACGAAACAGCCACTTACCGCAAGGGGCCGCCCTGGTCAGGGGGAAGAGGAGCAGCAGGAGAGTGAGTTGTTTCATTGTTGCCTTTACAGCAAGGAAAATGGGATCAGCTGGTTAATAGCCAGGCTAGGGGGTGGCAGGGCTCCTCCCCAGCCCTCCTGCTCTCAGGGCTGCCCTGGCTCTCTGCCTAACCTGCCCATGGCACAAGCACCCTGCAGCCCTTGAGTTCAGTGGGGTTTGCCTGAGTGGGAAGGGGGTGGCTTTGCAGTGACGTCCTTAGAGGAGTTTCCGTCTTCAGAGCCCACTCAGGGCTCAGCGAGGGGCTTGTGGAGTGGGAAGCTCAGAAAGGCAAGTTGGGAGGGGAGCGTCAGGGACCATGGTGCCTGCAAAAATTGCTGGGAGGAAACCATGTAGCATCACATGCACAGTGTGAGCCCTCCCCCCCACTCGTTCTCTGCTAACTGAGCCTCACATCACCCCTATAGGGGGCACCTGTCTCATTATACCCATTTTGCAGGTGTGGAAACTGAGGCAGTGAGGGCCTGATCTAAAGTGCCTTGAAGTCAATTCAATGCCTCCCCTGACATCTGTTGGTGCCAGAATCACATCCAGAGAGGAGAGGGGATCAGTAAGCAAGTTCCATCTCAGACCTTTTTCTAGGCGTCTCCTGGCCATATTTCACTAATGCCGCAGTACCTGCCTGCGTGCTGCACAGGCACATCTTTGGGAACCCATCTAATGGGCCCTGCAGCACAGCTAACCAGGGCTAAAGGCAAGTCAAGGGGCTCTTGTGGTTGAGCCTCTGATTCCGGAGAGTAGCATTCATCTCCTCTGTCAGGGACTCACTGGGCAGGAGATGTGCTCTCTCTGGGCTCAGCTCCCCAGCTGTCCAACAGGGGAGAGAACCAACCCTATTTAAATTGAGGTCCTCTGAGGATAAGTCCATTGAGGCTCATGTGTGCCAAATGGGCTGAAGCAATGCAAGAATAATGCCTAGCTCTGTCCATCAATAGATCTCAAAGTTCTTTACAAAGCAGCTCAGTAGCATGATCCTCATCTTACAGAAGCAGAGAAACTCACAGCGTCTTGGGCTTGTTAAAGCTACTGTTTGTTGTGTTGACCTATCACCACTGCTACTACATGATATCACAGAGTAACATCCCAACTGAGGGGAAGGGTCAGGACTCACCTGGGGTCCCTAGTTCCCGTGTTGCCGTGGTGTCTAACAGCAGAGTTCACTAGCAGAAGCTTCTGACTAGAGAGACAGACTGTTCCTCTGATGCACCAAATGCAAATCGAACCTTTTTAAAGGGAGGGGAGCCTCCCAATCAATGCAAACACAACTTACAAACACCAGAACGCTCCGGACAACCAGCCCAGGGGCCAAGGAGAAGGTTCCCAGCAAAAGCTTTAAAAACTGTCCATCTAGTTCATCTGCCAGGGACCCACCTCTGCCAAACCCAGCCAGGAAATTCCGTGTTAGTCATCACGGATTGTGTGCAAGTATTGACTCAGGTGATGGAGTTGAATGATCCTGATGAAGCAAACAAGGAAGCTGGAGCCCCACTAATCCTACTCTGCTGTACTAGGGAGGCAGGTTAAAGCAGGAACTTTGAAACTTTATCTCTGCCCTTTGTCCCAGCTTTGGAACAGTCCATGGTGGGTGTGATAGACCAGGCCAGGTCTGGGCACAGCTGAGGGCATCCGCTCAGGGCAAATTCCTCAAACTCGGGGCTCCTTACAGCCCCAGACTGGAGACCTTCCCAAACAGGCCACAAACCAGTCCCATGGAGCGCTTCAGCTTCCAATCTGGCCAGCCAGAAGCCTCACAAGCAAAACCCCTCTGACACCCCAGCTCTCTCTGTGCCCCAATCAGCCCCAGGCCTAACACACAGGTGAGGGGTTATAGAATCTCACCTTCCCCGAACGGGTTCTTCTGGTCCCAAGAAACCAGCCACAGATCCCAGTTCATTTACACTCTGGACCCCCCACAAGATCAGGCTGAGCCAATCCTTTAGAATCTAAAATCTAAAGGTTTATTACTAAAAGAAAGACAAGCATGAGAGTAAGGTTGTTAAAGGATAATACATTACATGCATCGAATCACCCAGTTCTTGATACAGGCTCTTAGCAGAGATGTTAAAACTGCTACCTTAAAAGTCTCTGGTGTACATCCTATGTCAGGACGGGTCCACGGTTCTTCCCAGCTCGTTGTTCCCTGCAAGGCTGCATCTGGGATCAGTAGCTAAACTCAAGACAAGATGGAGGGTGCCACATGGCACTTATATACCTCTCCTGGCATCTTCCTGGACAGAGCAGGTCACTACAGGTCACATGGTCCAACGGCCTATCCCTGTGTCCCATGCTGGCAGCCCTTCTGCCCTGGCTGGTTTGCAGGTATCAGTCACATTACTGAGGTGTGTATTGGCACCTAGAGCTTCATCATCTCCTTGCTAATTAGCATAGCCATTGGCTGAGCATTCCTTGCCCATTGCTCAGCCACAGACAATTTTCCAGCATCCCTACAGAGTACATGTTTATAACTCCACATACAGATACCATACAAGTACATGAATAGCATATACAGAATCAGTAGAACAGAAGCTTTCATGTGACACCTCACATGGGCCCCCTTTGTATAGACTTTTGGGGCAAATGCCCCCCCACAGGTGCAGCAGTGATCTGTCTGATCCCCTTAAAATCCAATAAGGTGACAGGGGGGACCCTTCAGTGCCCCAGACCTGCATTCGGATCACACTCTCACTAAGGGAAGCCACTTGGCTTCACCACCACCTTAGGATAAACCTCAGAGCCTTCAGCACCCCAGCTTCCCCCTGTGAGCTCCCTGCAGCGAGCCCCCCTGCACTGGGCACTGGAAAGAGACTTGAACTCCCAAAAGGAGCAAAGCCCCCACCTTCCATGTGGGCCGTGACTCCCAGCCAGCACGGTGCAGGCAGCAGGGCTCATTAGATGCCAGGAACACAGCATGGCCAGTCCATGGTTACCCCAGAGACCAGAAAGTTACAGCACGGTCCATCTTGGTCAGCACAGAGACCTTTGACCCCTCCTTAGTCCCAGGCCAGGAGCATCTCCTGCTGCCAGCAGCCCTCACTTCATGTCCACGTTGGCCCCGCCTCCATCTTTTGTTTCTGTTCCCATGCAAATGTTGTCACCTTACCTACCTCCTTTTGTTATCCAGCTGGTGACATCTGACTGGCTTCCTGCAGAAGCCGGCTCATCCATGGTTGTTAATTGTTAAGTGTCAAATGTCTGGGCAACTGGACTGGCCATTGTCTTTTTGGGACTCTCCATGGGCATGGAAGCCCAGGCACCAAGCAACCAGGCATCAGTCATGCCTCTATCTCTGGGTCCCTACAGAGAGCAAACAACCTTTTCCCACTGCTTAATTAACCATGCGCCACCTAAGGGAAACTGAGGCACACACAATATTCGGACAAAGTGGCAAAGACTATCCCCACACCATCACAGCCTGGGATTCAGAAAGCATTCCAGCCACTAAGAGCAATCAGAGGAATTCATTTAATTTGTCATTTTTCATCTCCCAGTTCGAATGGTTGGCTCTTGCACAGCCCATCTTACTGACAGATCAGAAGGACTGTGTTTTCCAAAAGGGATCAGTGTCATTATGCCAATCTGCAGAGAAAAACTGTGGCTCAAAGAGGACGGGAATCGCCTGAGGTCACCCAGCAAGTTGGTAGGACTGGAATCTACATCTCTTGATTCCCACTTCTCACGGGTTCACACAGCCCCCTCTTGGCAGCACAACACCCTTTCTGCTCCAGTCCCCACTGCTCACTCACCAGCATCCCTTAGTCCCATATGTCTGGGTGCATGGGGTGCATCTGTGCAGCATTGTGACAGAAAATAGCAGTAATCACACGCTTCACACTGTTGTATTAGTGTCTGTACAAGGTATCATTTAAAATCTCATCACCTACTAACCAGTGATCTCATGGCCAAGCACACGTAGCAGTGTTCTATGTAAAATTATAAATGAGACACGGAGGGTCAGGACTGAACTGTATTTCCCAGATTAGTCTGGGGCATGGTGAAACAATTCCTCAAAAAATGAGGTTTACAGACTCGTGTGCAAAAGGTTTTTTTTTCCAACAAATAGCCCCGTTTACACAGGGCTTTTTATCGCAAAAACCTCTTCCGCAAAAAGGTTCGGAAGAAGATATGCAAATGAGAGTGCAAGATATGCAAATGAGCACTCCATTTGCATTTCCTCTTCCGCAAAACACCCGCAGTGTAGACGTAGCCCAGAGACCAAGGGTGAGCTGACACAACAGCCAGCTGTCAACAAAGTTGATGGACATATATGCCAAGTGGACTTTCTTTGGCAGAGAAGTGAGCAGGGACAAAACTCTACTACAGCTTAGCAAAGAAACAGCATGAAATTTCCTTTCTCTACCAGACTGCCTGTCACCGTGCTCCCAGCTGGAAATGCTGCACAACTATGAAGAGAAGAAGAAGACCCTCCACCCCAAGATTCCCTCTTTACTCTCTCTGTCTGTCTCTGGCATCATACCAAAGAAGAAGATAAAGGAGAACAGCTGTTGGATCAGGGGGCGGAGGGGGGGGCTATCCTGACCAGAGAGTTTAATCAATAATCTGCTGGAGTATGTGGTAAGAAACTTTGCTTGAACATAATGGAGTATGGTAAATTAAGCACTAGTGTTTTACTTTTATTTTTCTTGTAACCATTTCTGACTTTTATGCCTCACTGCTTGTACTCACTTAAAATCTGCCTCTCATTTACATCTAATGAAGCTTCTCACAGCTTTAAACTATGTTCATGCAATGGAGCTACTTTCAGTTCACACCAGGGTTACTCCTGGCTTACAGTGGAATATGTACAACAGAGTTATGCCCATTTTATAATTAGATGTTTCCTTATAGTGGCAATACCCCCAATTTATGACACCATATTTACAATGGGTTTATACCAGTTACCCCAGACGTTCAACAGATTTACTCTTGGTTTGCATCGGTACCAGTGAGAGCAGAACCAGATCTGGTATTTGAGGGCTAAATAGCAAAGTAACAACCGCAAGAGAAACTTTAGGTATTTGTTGCTGTATTGTCTATCCAGCTAGGGAATGAAATTCTGACATTTGGTAGGAAACTCAGGGGATGTCCTGTGGATCAAGATGGTGTCTTGATCTTTCTCTCCTCTTCCTCCCCTCTTGCTCACTTCTCAGCATCCGCCTCGAAGGCTTTGATCAGCACCCTCTGGACACTGACAATCACCTCCTCCATGAAACTCCTCAGCATCTTGTAGGTGGTGGCAAAGGACAGTGCTCCAGAGGCCATGGTGCCCAGCACAGGGACAGAGCTTAGCACCTCCTTGGAGAGCTTGGGCACCTTGCCACCTGCCTGCTTCAGCAGCTGCACCACCAGCATGTTGGAGATCTCCGTGGCCAGCGGTGACTTGATCACGGACTTTATCGGCCCCACTGGCTGCCCCACTTGTGCCGCCAGCTTCTCCAGACAGTCATCATCCAGGCCAAAGCCCTTGCAATAACCTTGCAAAGTCCTGGACAGGGTGTCGACGTCACAGGAGATCAGGAGCCCTGGGATGGGTGTGGCATGGACACCACAAGCCATGGTGGAGACCAGCCACATCTGCTTTATCGTGGCATTCTTCTTCTTCTCCAGGATGTGCAGGGAGATGTTGGGCAGGGCCATCAGGAAGGCGTGCCGCTTGTGGTGGCTCAGCTCCCTCTCCAGTGTCTCCTCCAGGAGCTGGAAGTCGTACTTGCTGAGATCAAAGGCCGAGAGGAGGAAGACGCGGGGAGAGCTGATGCCTTGGGCCTGCAGACCCTCCAGGCAGTTCTGCCGGATCTCCTGCAGCACCCCCACCTCACTGTAGCTGGATGGCCGGCACCTGAAGGAGGAATACAGGTCCACATCCACCTTGGAGCGGACAAAGTAGAAGCTCTTGTCCATGCCCTGGATGTGGCGGGCCAGCGCAGCGTGGTTGGCGGTGAAGCGCTGTGAAGCGATGATGAAGAAGATGTCATAGCGCGAGAAGCCGACCTGCTCCAGGTAGGCGTCGGGGTGGAAATCAGGTGTGCCGATCCCCGGCAGGTCCCAGATGGTCACGTTGGGGTACTGGGGGTGATGGTAGGGAGAGGGCTCCCTGGTGGTCTCTACCACGCCAGTGCAGGCAGCGCCTGCATCCTCATCTCCCAGGCCCCGAAGGGCGTTGACGAAGGACGACTTCCCAGAGCCAGTCTCGCCTGTGACCCCCACGTCCAGCGGGACATTCTCTAGGGACTCCAGCATCTCCTGCAGCCTGGAAGCCACTCCAGCGAGGTTCCCCTCCTCAAAGGCAGCTCTCAGGGCCTCCAGCTCCTCCCTCGACAGCTTGATGATGTCCCCACTGCTCTGTGAGGCCATGTCGGATCCGGCAAGCTGCTGCAGCCCCTGCCTTACAAGAGGGAAAGGCAAGTTCTTATGTGAGTTCCTGGCAATGTTGAACTGCTCCATCTAGTCTTTGTCTTTGGGCAGCTCCTCCCAGGGACCCAGCCTTATCTCAGCCTCCATTTTCTCTGCCCTGGCCAATGGCAGCCCTCACCCCTCTGACCTTCCAGAAATCCGCCCTCCCCCCCAGCTGAGATTCCCACCCTGGCCTCCTCTGACCTGGGCTATTACAGCTCCTGCTGCTCCCCAGCTCCCAGACTTCTGCTCTTCTGGGACCCCCCCTCCCAGCCTCCATCTGGCCTCGCCTGTGGCTGGCTGGGGAGAGAGGGTGTGGTCTTGAAGTAAAAGCAGAAGTGGAGCCATTTCTGCTGTACCCAAGGGCAGGAGCCTATGTGAGATGTCGAGCAAGGGAGGAAACTTTCACCAAGGCCAGTGCTACATAACAGGGCAGGGCCATCAAGGAAGAGAAGATGGTGACTCCCAGTGGGTCTGTGAGAAGATGGAAGCTGAGGATCAGATGGAGGGAAGCTAGCGTTGAAGGTGAGAGTCCCACCCCTACACACACACACACACACACACACACACACACACACTCTAACCACTAGACTTCACTCCCCTATGAGAGCTGGGTGTAGACCCAGGAGCCCTGCCTCCCAGACCTCTGCACTCTAACCTCTAGACCCCAGAGCACTCCCAGAGCTGTACATAAAATTTAAGTGTCCCCACCTTTGTTCCCTCACCCACCTGCCCTCCCCAGGAAGCCGAGGGTGCGGAGATGGCTCTGGCCAATGTTGTTTAATACACCAGAGAACTGGCTTCTGCCCCCAGCTCAGAGCAGCTTACTCCCATTCACACCGGGCTGGCCTGTGTCCCCGCCTCTGCCCCAGAGTCACTGGCATCTTACCCCCAAGTATGTCTGCCATGGAATATGATCACATGTTATACCCACATGCTGATTGGCTGACTGAGCCTTCTTATGTGATGTCAGTGGCTGTGATGCAGGGTCTCCAGACTCATCCCTGATTTGCATAAAATGTATCCCTTCACCCAGTATCCTTCCACCTAATATGTAGAGGAGACAGGGCCGAGCCGGGAAGGAAGAAACAAAGCAGTTAGTGACTTTTCTCATTCAAACCGTAATGCTGCACTCAAATCATCCATTTCACCTGAACCTCTGTGAGGGTATGTCTACACTGCCAACCTAGTTTGAACTAGGGTGGCAGTGTAGACATACCCTGAGCTCTTAATGAGTCTTAATTAACTCACCACCCAGTTAGAAGTGAAATTAAAAGTGACCTGCAAAACGGGCTTTGTGCTGCAGAGGGCTTGCTTCCTGCAAAGTGGATTCATTACAAGGCGCCTTTCCCTTGCCAGACCATTGCAAAGGGGCCTTAGTGTAAAGGGGAATCAGGCTCTGGAAGGTGGAAAGAGACCTGGTAGTGCACAGGAGTGCCAGGGAAGCTATAGGACTGCTAGGTGCTGTACTTTAGCTATTAGGTTAGTGCCCAGAAGACATGGCCATAGAGTAGGACACCATGGCATGTGTTGTGTGTTAGCTATTAGGTGTATTATGGTAGTACCCAGGAAATCGGTCATACAGTAAGACTCCATGGTGGTAGGCACTGTTAGCTATTAAGTGTATTACGATAGTAACCAAGAGACCTGGCCATACAGCAGGACCCCCTGGTGCTAGGTACTGTGTGTTAGCTATTAGGTATATTATGGTAGTGCCCAAGAGACCTGGCTATACAGCAGGACCCCATGGTGCTGGGCACAGTATGTGAGCTATTAGATGTGTTATGGTAGCACCCAGGTCCCTGGCCATTGCCTAGGACCTCTCTTGCTGGCAGGGGGAGTGTCAATACGGAAACACTACCGTGGTACAGCCATGGGACAGTGGCATTTGAAGCGTACGTAAGCCCTTAGTTAGCATTGACAGTGCATGCTCAATCTGGTGATCAATTTACTTCCCTAATCCTGTCTTACGAGAAATGAAGCCTCCCCCATGTTTAAGTGCTCATGCCAAGCCAGGCCCACATTCCAGTGCCTATTGGCTAGCGTCCCTTCTGCGTGCACCAGAGACTTGTGTCAGGGCTTTCTTTTTAACATTCATTGCCCAGCAGCACAGACACAAAACCACAACAGCCTTAGTCATTTGTAGAGCCCTGCAAATCCGCGGGTACCCACTTCATATCCATGGACCCTTACTGCGGACAGCAGCGCAGATGCAGATGCACATTTGGTGTCTGCGTAGGTCTCTCACACGAAGAGACGGGCAGGCAGTGGTGAGGAATCACAGTGCAGACCCTCCACCTGCCCTGGGCGTGGGAACTGGGAGGCAGGGACATGGGCCATGGGCTGCCCGGGCCCCCTCCCCAAGGCAGGTGGAGGGACCCAGGCTCCGCACATCTGCCACTGCAGCTCTCCCCAACCCAGGTCAGGCTGGGGAGGGGGGTGGCCTGGATCTATAGCCCAGCCATGGTAAGAGCCGGGCAGGCAGCTGTGTGGAGCCATGTGATGGTGAACCCTCCATCTGCCCTGAGTGAAAGACCTGAGGAGCTCCCGGGCAGCTCTGTAGCTCACCCCCTTCTCCCCGCAGCCCAGACAGTGTGGAGCCCAGCCAGGGAGTGGATTCTCCACCTCCTGCCTATGGGGCAAGAATGGGAGGAGGACTGAGAGCAGTCCCCAGTTGTATCCCCACCTGCCAGGCTCCCAACCTGGTGGAAGGCAGATGAAGGGTCTGCAACTCTGTGCAGACTTCCCATGGCTGCTAGCCTGGCTCTCCCTGCTGGGGCTTCCTCAGAGCCCCAGCCCAGCCACGATAAGAACGCCCTGCCGTCCACGGATGCAGATGTCTGCAGACAATTTTTGCAGACCACGGCTCAGATGCAGACACACGTTATGGTGTCTGCACAGGGCTCTAAACATTGGAACCACCAAATGAACCCCTTCCTAGCATGGCTCTCTCTCTATAAAGGTACTTATCCTGATATAGCTGTTCCCATATGAGAAGGGGAAGCAAATACACCACTAGAGTAGTAATAGAGATGTAGCCGTGTTAGTCTGGTCTAGCTGAAACAAAAGACAGGCCACTAGAGGGCACCTTTGCACTAGTATACACTAGGGCTGAGTCTAGATTGGCATGATTTTCCGCAAATGCTTTTAACGGAAAAGTTTTTCCATTAAAAGCATTTGTGGAAAACAGAGTCTAGATTGGCATGGACGCTTTTGCGCAAAAGCACTTTTTGCGGAAAAGCGTCCGTGCCACTCTAGACGCGGTTTTGCGCAAGAAAGCCCCGATCGCCATTTTCGCCATCGGGGCTTTTTTGCGCAAAACAGTCCTCCCCTGTCTACACTGGCCCTCTTGCGCAAATACATTTCCGCAAGAGGGCTTTTTCCCGAACGGGAGCATCATAGTATTTGCGCAAGAACACTGACTATCATACATTAGATCGTCAGTGTTCTTGTGCAAATTCAAGCAGCCAGTCTAGACAGCTGGCAAGTTTTTCCACAAAAGCAGCCGCTTTTGCGGAAAAACTTGCCAGTCTAGACACAGCCTGGCTACGTCTAGACTGGCATGATTTTCCGCAAATGCTTTTAAAGGAAAAGTTTTTCTGTTAAAAGCATTTGCAGAAAAGAGCGTCTAGATTGGCACGGATGCTTTTCCGCAAAAGCACTTTTTGCGGAAAAGTGTCCATGCCAATCTAGACGCAGTTTTGCGCAAGAAAGCCACGATCACCATTTTAGCCATCGGGGCTTTTTTGTGCAAAACAAATCTGAGCTGTCTACACTGGCCCTTTTGCGCAAAAGCTTTTGCGCAAAAGGACTTTTGCCCGAACGGGAGCATCAAAGTATTTGCACAAGAACCACTGATTTCTTACATTAGAACGTCAGTGCTCTTGCGCAAATTCAAGCGGCCAGTGTAGACAGCTGGCAAGTTTTTGCACAAAAGCGGCTGCTTTTGCGCAAAATCTTGCCAGTCTAGATGCAGCCCCTACGTGTGGCCTAGTGTGACTACTCCAGCTGATCTTTTACCACATAGTAGAACCTTAGAGTTATAAACACCAGAGTTAAGAACTGACTCGTCAACCACACACCTCCTGGCACCAGAAGGATGCAGTCAGGTGGGAGCAGGGACCAAACAGCACCAGCCTAAATGTAAACGACTAAAAATCTAGAGGGAAAGCAGCATTTCTCTTCTGCATAGTAAAGTTTCAAAGCTGAATTAAATACACTGTCGACTGGCCCATGAAGTTGGCTTGACTGCAGCAGGGAAGCAGCCAGCATATCTGGCTCATAGGTTGAGGCTCAGCCAGGTGGCTCCCTGAGCTGCCCCCACCTGCAGGCATCCCCCCAGTGCCAGCTCTGGAGCTTCCGCTGGCTGGGACCCACAGCCAGTGGGTGTGGTGGAGGTGGGGTCTGCAGGCTGGGGCAGCATATGGAGCCACCTGGCCACACCTCTGCCGAGAACACGGGTGGCCTCTCAGCAGGCCGGATCCATGCAATCATAGAGCTGGAAGAGACCTCAGGAGGTCATGGAGTCCAGCCCCCTGCCCAAGGCAGGGCCAATCCCAACTAAAGCAACCCAGCCAGGGCTTTGTCAAGCTGAGACTTAAAAACCGGCCTGCCTTGGGCTTTGATCTGGCCCTCGAGGCAATTACAGGCCCCTCCCCCTAATTACAGGCCCTGCTGGGAGGAAAGGACCTCAGTCCGGCTCCTCCACGCCCCATGCTGCCGCAGGAGAGGAGGCAGCGCTGGGACTGAGACTGAGGTTCCTCAACAGGGCTGGCCCCAGAGGCGCCGCTACCGTAGCCATGGGGTCTGGGGCTAGCCCTGGAGGCGCCATTGCCACGGTGCCTCCAGGGCTGGCCCCAGGCTGCGGTAGCAGCGTCTCTGGGGCTGGCACTGGGCCGCGGCGCCTCCGGCCTCCAGAGCAGCCTGGGGCCGCATGGCTGCAGTGCCTCAGGGGCCAGCCCCAAGCCGTGTAGCTGCAGCCGTAGTGCCTCCAGGGCCGGCCCTGGGCCACAGAGCCTCTTGGGCAGCCTGTTGTCGCTGGGCCTGGAGGCTGGCCCCGAGCCGTGTGGCCGTGGCAGAGACACCTCTGCTCTCCAGGGCAGCCTGTGGCCACAGTGCCTTGGGGCTAACCTCGGTTCACGTGGCTGTGGCTGCAGTGTTTCCAGTCTCCGGGACTGTGTGGCCACGGCAGCGGGGCCTCCCTCTGGGGCGGCTGGGACACCGTGGCTGCA